>JALMQS010000828.1:2522588-3163993 GCA_024734495.1 Forficula auricularia | reverse complement strand
AATATTATTTTTAGAAATGATCAAAATTTTAAACAATACAAATTCAATCATCAAAAATTTTTCGTAAATATTTATATTTTTTTATTTTTATTCAAGATAATTTCATCTCCAAGACAATCTGCATTATTGTCTTTTTTCATTTATTTATAGTTTTTTCTTATTTTGGATTCTTATGTGAAGAAAAGAGATGAATGCAACTTACTTCAGGGAAGGAGTCGAAGAATAGGAATCCCTTTGCACCAAACACTCCACTTACAATATACACTTGAAACTCAAGTGGCGGACTGACGACCACTATTCACTAGTTCAGTAATTTCACAGGCACTCTCTCACAAACACACAGGGTTATTTACTTAAAGAAAATTACGCCTAAATAAAAAACAATTCTATATATATATTCTAACTTTAAACAATGTAAAAAATTTTAATGAATGTATATTTAATAATTAATTTGAACATGATGTACAACTTATGTTAATCTAATTGGAAACGGAAATAAGAAAATTAGTTGACGAGAAATTATTGAAAGAATTCGGATATCTATTCAAGGTAAGTATGTCGTAATATACACTACCTGCACTCATGTGAATTAAGAATCACTGGAAAACATTCAGAGTCAAATTAATATTTTTTTATTTTATTTTATATTTTGGTTTACTTGTTAAATAAAAATATAATCACATTATTTTTTTTATCATGGGGGGGGGGGGCGTGAGCAATTCATGATATCAAAAAGGGGGGCGCCGTATGAAAAAGTTTGGGAAGCCTGTTCTACAAAATATTGTTCTGTTTTTCGGGATAAATATGGACACTGGCTCAGTATAGGCTTTAAATTTGAGACAAAAAATCTAGTTAAAAAATGAAGTATAGGATTGGATTCGGAAATGTATCTGTGTCAGTGACAAAATTGGACATACTATAATCTAATAATAACTAAAAAGATAATATTTATTTTACATATTTGTATAATTGTTCTAAAAACATACAGTTTATGAAGATTTTTGATTGATTTACTCCAAATATTATATTTATAACATAATTTATCTGACAAATCAAGAAACGAAATAATTAATCATGTTACAATGATTATTAATTTAAAATATATTTCCCAGAAATCGATCAAAATAACAATTGAAAATTTCCGGAAAATCTTGTTTGTCTTGGAGACCATTTGGCGCGCCCCTCTGCGAGTGGCGCCTGGGGTATGATGGACCCCCTTGTCCCCTCCCTCCCTCGCGACGCCACTGTTTTATGTGTTCTGGCCTAAACTATCTCAAAACTCAGATCTGTTGTAAAAAGATTAGCAATCCATGATATCTCCCCTACGCTCTTTCTTATCTATATCAACGACCTTCTAAACTTGCCCTCCAACCCGATACATTGTTACGCAGATGACAGGACCCTACATAACCCCCCTGCATCGCATAAAAACCGTGCAGGCATTGCCTCCTCAATTAATTTAGACTTATGCAGACTTAAAAACTGGGGATCCCAAAACTTAGTTAACTTCAATTCAGTGAAAACTCAGTGTTGCCTTATCTCTAGACTCGTCGATAGAAGCCCCCCAAACATATCATTCGATTCAAACTCACTAGAATTCAGTGATAAAATTTCAATGCTAGGCGTCACTCTAGGGTCTGACCTTTCTTGGAATGACCATATCTCAACCACTGCTAAATCAGCAGCGCGCAAGCTTGGTCTCCTATTTAGGTCTAGACGCTATTATACTCCCAGTCAACTTCTTACACTGTATAAGGCTCAAATTCGTCCCTGTCTCGAATATGGCTCTCATCTGTGGAGAGGGGCCTCCAAGCATTCTCTTGCCACACTGGATGCAATTCAGAAACGAGCAATTAAACTAATAGGAGACCCGGCCCTAACAAACCCACTCGACTCCCTGGCTCACCTAAGAACCCTTTATGCCCTTTCCCTGTACTACAGATACTATCATGGTGTCTGTTCAGTAGAGCTGAAATCAATTATCCCCCCTAAAGCCCTCTTTGCTAGAAACACGTGGTTTTCGAACGCTCAGCACCCCTTCCCTGTCAAATTAGATAAAAGCTGAACCAACGCTTTCGCCAACTCTTTTATCCCTAGGACCTCAAGAGACTGGAACTCTCTTACTCTCGAATTATAAACTTCAGCTGTTTAAGACCCGCATCCACAGATACCTTCGACCCCCGTCCAGCCCATAAAATCCCCTCTTCTACTTCTAGTACTTCTTTAGGGGATGCACCTTTTTGATCTATCTCCTTCTCTCATCAATATCATTATAAAAAAAAAAGAAAATCAACGAATAATATTCTCTACTTTTTACTTTTATTCATCAAAATTAATATGTAAGCATGTAAGCCTGCCTACCAGGCGGTCCTAGTTTTATATTCACTCAAAAAAAAAATCGTCGTGGCTAAAAATATGGAAATATAATTTCCAACCATAATTCTTTTCCTGACATTCAGTCTTTTGGTGTGTCATCAAATAATTTTGTTTTTATTACTTAACATTTTCTAATTTCATGGATCCTTCTTCCAATATTCTTTTTCTATCTAAGCATTTGATTGTTTAAGTCTAAACAGTCTTAGCATTAACCAAATTCAACTAAATATTGTACAGCTAGTCTGTAAGGCACTAAGAACATATTAATACAAGTTAATGAATAAAGTTAAATTCATTTAATAATATTAATACAAATTTCAACTACCCAAAATGAAGCAGAGGTTCAAATAATTTTTATAAAATAAACTTCAAAAAAATTAAATGCAACAAATAAAATAATAAGAACTCAAAAATCAAATAAAATCTCCTAAAAGGTATAAAATAATTATCTAATTTATTTACAACTAAACGACAAAATATTAACATGAAATTACTTTTTGAAGTCGGTGCCAAACATATATATTTTATGAATCAAACTCGACGGATCTTACTTAGTACGATTGGCTAGCCCGCTTGCTTATTTACTTTAGTTTGTTTAGCACCGACTTCAAAAAGTGATTTCATGTCAATATTTCTTCGTTTAGTTGTAAATAAAATAGATAATTATTTTATACCTTTTAGTGGATTTTATTTGATATTTGATTTCTTATTATTTTATTTGTTGCATATAATTTTTTTTGAAGTCGGTTTTATTTATTTTTTTTTATAAAAATTATTTTTCTTTTTTCTTTTTAGTGATGTTATTAATAGTGACTTAACATGCATGCATCTCGTAAAAGAAGGCGTCGGGCGAACGAATCAGAAATTGATAATACAATTCAATTCATAAATAGAGAAATTATCTCGAAACGTTAGCGGGTTTTAAATGAAAGTTCTAATAATGTTTTTTTTTTAAGATTTTATTAATTATAATTTCGATTATTTGCTCATAAGAATTGGAAATTTACTTTATTTCGTCATTGATATTATCATCAGAACTTGACCAAATTAATATGGGACCACCCCTAAGGTACCACCTTTCCGATAAAAAAGAATCATCGAATTCGGTCCACGTGGCAAAAAGTTATCGCTGAACATACGTAAAATAAATAATTAAATAAATAGTTAGGTATCTTGACTACCTTGGAGCTATACTGATCTAAACGCAGAAAGAATCTTTAAAATCGGTTTATAAACAAAGTTATGCGTGAACAATGGACATATTATACCTACATGGAAAAAAGGTCCAATACCAATGAAATTTAAATGGTACCAATCGGAAACTATAGTGAACCCAATGCAAAAAAAATCATCAAAATCGGTTCACAATTGGCGAAGAAATCAGGTAACAGACACAAAAAAAAAAAAAAAAAAAAAATTCAGTCGAATTGAGAACCTCCTCTTTTTTTGAAATCGGTTAAAAATAAAAATTATAGACCTTTGTATCTACCCAAACCAAGGCCTTACCCAGGGGATCTGGCTAGAGGGGTCGAACCCCCCCACCCCCAAAAAATATATCTATCTATTTTCTTTTTCTTTTTTCTTTAAATTGAAAATATATAAAGAGGTCATTTGCTTTTCTTAAACAATTTAAAAACATTTGTAACAGCCCGGGTAATTAGTTTTTTTATATAAATATTAATTTAAATATTTAAAATAATAAACATTTTTGCAGCTTTGCCGGTGACAACATGCACTTCAGACAGGCGCGGATCCAGACCTCCTGATTTGGGGGGGGGTCGACAGCCACTGAGTTTTACCCCCCCCCCCTTAATGAAAAATGGATCCTATCTCAAACTAAATAAAAAGACCATTATATTTTTAAATTCATTTCCTTTGTCAACATTTTTAATAGAGATGGGAAAAATCGTTCTTTTATAGTTCGTTCATTATATGGAACTAGTTCAATTGAACTATATAGTTCAGGGGTGGCCGATGTATATAAGATCTGCTTTTTATCTCGAAAGTGTGTCGCGATCGAATTGTCCAAGCGAGGGGGCAGAGACGCCCCCCCCCCCCCACCCACATGGAACTTTATTTTCAATTTTAAAATTTAATGTTATTAAAAAAAATTTTAATAAGCATAAAAAATGTTGATCTCCAATGCTTTAGGAGGGGGGTCGCCCCCATCGCCCCCCACCCCTGGATCCGCGCATGACTCCAGAGAGAACATTTTCTACTTTGAGGAGGCTTAAATCGTATCTAAGGAACTTCTGTGGCCAAGATCGACTTACCGGATTAGCTCTTATGTCTATTCATGGAGACATTGACATTTCCACCGACAAAATTTTAAATATGTTTGTAAATAAAATAAACTGCAACGGATCGTTGCTAAACTTTATCCAAATTCATTTGAAATATTAATATGTTTATTCCTTTATTATTAATCAGATTTCACTTGCTATTTGCAGTTCATGTTGACTTTAATTCAAAAATATTGATCGATTCTTATTTAAAAGTCGAGGAATAACCATTCTACATTCAATTTTTGACAGTTCGGTTATTATTGGTAACCATTGGTGAAGACATAGAGGAATCGTCTTAAAATCAAAAATAGCAATCGATTCTCATCTAATACTTGAGGAATAACAATTCTACATTAGATTTTTGACCCTTCGATTATTATTGGTAATCATTGCTGAAGACATGGAGGAATCGACTTAAAATCAAAAATAACGATCGATTCTTATCTAATACTAGAGGAATAACCTTATTGCATTCCATTTTTGATGTTTTGACTATTAATGGCAACCTCTACTGAAAACCGGGAAGAATCGACTTAAAATCAAAAAGACTAAATTCTTTTATGGCAAACAACTCAAGCTTGAGTTTTTTGCCATAAAAGAATTTAGTCTTTTTGATTTTAAGTCGATTCTTCCCGGTTTTCAGTAGAGAGTTGCCATTAATAGTCAAAACATCAAAAATGGAATGCAATAAGGTTATTCCTCTAGTATTAGATAAGAATCGATCGTTATTTTCGATTTTAAGCCGATTCCTCCATGTCTTCAGCAATGGTTACCAATAAAAACCGAAACGTCAAAATTCAATATAGAATGGTTATTCCTCAAGTACTAGATGAGAATCAATCGTTATTTTTGATTTTAAGCTCGATTCCTCCATGTCTTCAGCAATGGTTACCAATAAAAACCGAAACGTCAAAAATTCAATATAGAATGGTTATTCCTCAAGTACTAGATGAGAATCAATCGCTATTTTTGATTTTAACTCGATTCCTCTATGTCTTCAGCAATGGTTACCAATAAAAACCGAAACGTCAAAAATCCAATATAGAATGGTTATTCCTCAAGTACTAGATGAGAATCAATCGTTATTTTTGATTTTAACTCGATCCCTCCATGTCTTCAGCAATGGTTACCAATAAAAACCGAAACGTCAAAAATTCAATATAGAATGGTTATTCCTCAAGTACTAAATCAGAATCAATCACTATTTTTGATTTTAAAGTTGCTATGGTTACTTATAAAATTTCCTCCCAAATGTTTATCATTTCACAGCGAGAAGCCTAACCATTCTTACTTAAGCAAGTTTAAATGAGCTATATTACGGATCAAATTAATAAATTTTAAAGTTTTTTTTAAATTTTTGGTAAAATAAGGAATTTAAAAAAGTACTATTTTACTCTAGAGTAAAATACTTTAAAATATACTTTTACTAAAAACTTTATTTAACCTTTTTTGTTGTCCCCAAGATACTTAATTAGGATATTAAATTTCATCAAAATTCGTTAATTCATTTTCAAGATATTTAAAAAAAACTAAAAAAGTACCCAAATAAAGTACTAATGTTTGTCGGCCGATATGTACCAAAAACTAATCAGCGCTTCATTTTGTTAAAAGAATGGTAGGTTTTAAATTTCATTTCAATCGGTGCAACGGTGTGGAACAATTCGTGGACGAAAAAAACGATAACATACATACATACATACATCCATCCATCCATCCCCACGCACTTCCAAAAAAATGGTACTTTTTGGCCTCTCGACGCGACCCCAGGTAATTTTTGGCAAAATCGCCACGTGCTAAAATTCAACCTAATTGAATACTACAATTTGTGACCTTAATTGAGTCCATGGGTTCCGTAGTATTTACCTGAGGACCCTTTGAAGTCCCGCTTGGCGCGCGACCGATTACAATACCTTTACCCATGCTTCGCATTGGATAAAGTGAAAAGAAGATTGGATTTTGTTTTGTAAAATTTCTATGTGTACTTATAATATGCTTAATACTTAAACTAGACACACGGCAGTGTGTCATTCAAGTTCGGAAAAACGGGCGAAGCACTGGCTATGTGTATATTTACACGAACCATTTCAATCTACTTTCGACCCCACCATAACTCAAAAACTACACTCGGGAGCAGCTAAATCGACTCAACCTCTAAGCGCGCATACAAAGTTGTTTTTCTTTTAAATGGCCAAGCCGATATTTATAAAATAAATATATCTTTAAAGCTTATTTATTTATCTTTATATTGATATCAATTTCAAGCCAATCGGCTCATTACTTTTTAAATTATGTGATCCGAATGGCTGAACTGGAAAAATTGCTGTTCCTAGCTGCCGCTACTTGTTAGTTACAATTTCCTTATAAAAACCAATGTAACCAATTATTCTTATTAATCGATTTTCAGCAATTGACCTGAACACATCTACGCAAATTGACACAATTGTTTTTAGAAAATCATGGATACTAAGCCAGAAGTTGCCGCTCAAGTTGTTGCTCTGTTGGAACAGAGCCTTAGCCAAAGAGAAGTCGCTCGTCAATTGAACTTAAGTCAGTCTACTGTCTCAAGGGTCTACAGAAGGTTTCAGGAGACTGGTGCCTTCACTCGGAGACCGAATACCCGCCGCCGCCGGTGCACGTCTGAGAGGGATGACCGTTTTATCGTCACGACGTCTCTCCGAAACCGCCACCTCACTGGTGTCGATGTCCAGCAGCAGCTGAGAGAAGTTCGAGGTCTGGCTGTCAGTCGGTGGACAGTCAGAAGACGCTTGAAGGAAGCCAACCTCACTTGCAGAAGACCTGCCTCTGGACCAAAATTAACCTCACGTCACCGTCAAGCTCGACTTCAATTTGCTCGAGAGCATCTCAATTGGAGTATCGACCAATGGCGGGCTGTCCTTTTCACAGATGAGTGTAGAGTGTGCATTCATGGAAGTGACAGGAGAAGTCGGGTCTACAGGCGTCAGGGAGAGCGATTTTCTCAATGCTGTTTCTCTCAAACAGTGTCACATGGTGGTGGTTCCTGCATGATTTGGGGTGGCATTTCTCTGGAGGGAAAAACAGATATTGTTTTTGTGCCTGGTGGAGGCCGGGGAGGGGGTCTAACAGCTGACCGTTACATTGCTGACATTCTTCTGCATCATGTTGTTCCTTATAAAGGATTTATTGGGGAAAATTTTTACTGATGCATGATAATGCCCGGTGCCACACTGCGATGGTCACTCGGCAATACATGACCGAAGTCGCTATCCACACCATAGAGTGGCCAGCGCTCAACCCAGACATGAATCCCATCGAACATATGTGGGACCACCTCAAACAAAGGGTTCGAGCCAGAAATTCGGTACCTTCGACCATTGATGAGCTTAAGACAGCTTTGTTAGATGAATGGGAAGGCATCCCTCAAGATTTTATAAAAAAACTCATCAGGTCGATGCAGGATCGCATGCGGGCTGTTATAAAAGCTAGAGGGGCAACACAAATTATTAAGAAAATAAATTTTCTTTGTTATGTTTAAAATGTCAATTTTATTTTAATTTTGAACATCCCTACTTTTCCTTTCCTTTACACCCTTTTTTCCATTCATTGTCATTCAGATCACATAATTTAAAAAGTAATGAGCCGATTTGCTTGAAATTGATATCAATATAAAGCTAAATAAATAAGCTTTAAAGATATATTTATTTTATAAATATCGGCTTGGCCATTTAAAAGAAAAACGACTTTGTATGCGCGCTTAGAGGTTGAGTCGATTTAGCTGCTCCCGAGTGTATAAGACTTACATACTTGAAATTTTGCATGCCTAATAAGACTCACTAGAACACCTAGAATTCCAAATTTAATTAATAAATCTATTTTTTTCGTTAAATTGAAGGGTTGGTTTTGTCACAAATATAATAAAACAATAATTTTAATAACTATTTGTATTATTTAATTGATAACTAGTTGATAATTAGTTATCAATTAAATAATACAAATAGTTATTAAAATTATTGTTTTATTATATTCGTGACAAAACCAAACCTTCAATTTAAAGAAAAATTTAAATCAAGTCACTTAAGTTCTGGAAGAAATTTAATAAATTAATAAATCTAATATAGTTCTTGAGTTATTAAGCTCTGAAAAGTGCCATTTTTAACACTGACTCACTGACCGACATATCAAAAACCTAAAGTACTTCCGCTGATCCTAGAATGCTGAAATTTGGCATACTGGTAGAGTTTGGGCTACAATTAAAGGGAAAAATCGAAAAAGTGAAACTTTCCCTTTTTCAGCTACTAAAATGAAGGGGTGAAATTTATTATAGGCTTAATTAACATATAGTGAAAATACAATCAAGCTAGAATTTTGAAATTTGGCATACTGGTAAAGCTTGGAACATTAATAAATAAGGAAATTGAAAAACCGAAACTTTTCCTTCTTCGGGGTCTGAAATGAAGGGGTGAAATTTGGAATACTGGTAGAGTTTGGGCTACAATTAAAGGAACAAATCGAAAAAGTGAAACTTTCCATTTTTCAGGACCTAAAATGAAGTAGTGAAATTTATGAAAAACGGACAGGGTTTTTAACTAATATTTTATGAGAAATATTTAATTATTATTAATATAAATGTTAAAATTTAAATAAATTAAAGGATAAAACTTTTCAAAAATTAATGATATCTGACCAAAAACATAAATGTGAAAAAGGGGCCAAGTTCAGTAGTTAAATTTTAAGCTTGTATTAAATATAATCAGGTTAAACTTAAGTTATTGAGTATTATAACTTGCCAAGTTATAAATTTAATATCAAAGAACGTAACAAATTTTCTTTTAAATCAATTGAAGAACGTTGTACATTCCTATAGCTATGATTTAAGCAACTGCTATGGAACTTGGTACCCGATAAGATCTCAACCCTTTTGTCTGCGAAGCCGTTTGTACCGAACTTAGCCCCTTTTTCACATTTATGTTTTTGGTCAGATAAATACTTTTATTAAAACATTTTTCTCACCATTTTGTTTTTTTTTTTAACTATTTTTTGGGTGAAAATAGGCGGGGCACCTTTTAATTTTTTTCCCTAGGGAATGCCAATAAGGGGCGGCAGATTCTTATCAGATATTAACCCCCCCCCCCCGAAAAATCCTAGGTACGGCCCTGATCCAAACCAAATCTCGTGCACTAGTCTGTAATAACTATGAAACTATTAATACAAAAAACAACTACCCAAAATGGAGCAGGGGTTCAAAAAAGAAAAATTTTAGGCCCTTACACCTATCCCAACCAAATTTTGTACAGCTAGTCTGTAGTACCTAAGAAACTATTAATAGAAAATTTAGTATGCCTCCATCTTTATTAGCCAGGACGATCAGTTTTGTTTACTCACTTTCTTTTCCTAATTATTTTTTATTATTAGTGTTATTGTTTTTAAGCTCACCTTGCCTGTATTTAATTTAACTATTATTAAATTAAGTTTTACCCTGCACTGATACCATGATCATGGTAACAATTTTTATTACATTATCTACAAAGATTTAGAGCCTGGAATGTTAGACCTGTTTCTGGTTATATGTGACAGGCTGCTTCCGAAAATTCACTGATTTATCTTTATCAGCTCTAGTTTATGACGTAATTTTGTTCAAATCTCCGAAAAAATGGAATTTTTGTCTATGAGTCAGGTGTATTAACTCTGAACAGCTAGCAGATTACTTTTATTAATTAAAAGAAATAAAATATTTAATCTATTATTTCCATTTTCCCGCTTGCTTTTAAGCTCAATAAGAAATCAATTTATCAAAATTAAAATTTTAAACTTAATTTAAAATAAATTTATAGTCCTTGAGTTTATTTTTAAGACTACGAACTGACGCCAGAGATAAATTCAAATTATGGGAGAAATTTGTCCATTACAAGACTATTTATTTATTCATTCATTTTGAATTAATTTGAGCGTCACGTCTTAGTTATTTACTATTTCTAGAATATTAATACAAAGAACCTTATTGATTTGAATATAATAGCAAATACAATTCATTCTTAATACAAATTTTATTTTTACTTTCACATTTATATTCATAGAATATAATGAGCAATTATTGCGATGGCCAGTCTGGGTTCTGACTCTTTGAGAGCTTGTATCTCAGAGATGAAAAAAGTTCATTTAATTTTGTAACTTCTAGGTGGAAGGAATCGATGCCCTTAATAGTTGAAAATCTGATTTAGGACATAAAACAGGAAATCGTGGTCCCAAAAACCCAAAAATCCATTGGTCAGTGCGTACGTATGTACCCCCTAGCGTTTCGCCACCATAAGTCTCAGAGCTACGAAATTCTAAACTTAAGCTCGATATAGGCTACGAGTACAGCAAGCTTTTGGAACCCTTTGTCCCCATTTCTTTTCAACTTGGTCGCTAAATACATCTTAGACCAATAGTCCCGTCATGTCGATTATGACCTACGAGGCGTACGTGTCGGCTCTTTTGCTTTTGCGGACGACGTTGTCCTTGTGGCATCGACGGCCGTGGGCCTTAGGGCTCGGATACGGGACTTTGAGGTCTGGGCTGACATGTTCGGAATGAAGGTTAATGGGGCCAAGTCTGTGAATCTCTCGCTGGTTCGCTCCAGTGAGGAGAGAAAGATACGGGTGTGCACTGACTATGACTTCAGTTGGTCGGTCCATTTCCTAACTTGTAGTCCGTTTGGGCACCTCGGGACTGGTATCCTCGGAGTGGCTGCTGGCTGAGATGTTTGAGTGGGTGGGGGCCGCTCCCCTGAAGGCCTCGTAAAAAATGGAGATCTTGAGGCTTCATGTCATTCCCACAGGAATAAATCCCCTGGTGTTAGGCGGAGTTACGGTGGGCGACCGCATCGCCATCGATCGCCGGGTGCGGGCATTCATTAGAACAACCCTTAATTAGCCTCGCGACACTCCAGAAGGTTTCTTCCACGTCAGGATAAGGGACGGAGGTTTGGGGGTTCCTTCCTTTAGTTTCCACGTCACACTCCTGACACATGGTCGTATAAGCAGAATGGCAACTTCGAACTTTGATGCAGCGAGAGCAGCATTTGAGAGGCATCATGTGATCAGGAGGATTAATAGGGCCACCGATCCGAAAATTTTCCGGCGTAGAGGGAATCGAGGAATACTAGGCCCCCCGGTTGTATGACAGAGCCGACGGTAAGGACCTGATGATGTGTCCGAGGGCTAGCCCGTCGTACTCCTGGTTGAACTTCCCTGGTCCTCAAAGTAACGGCACGTTTAAGGACCTTTGCATGATGTACTATATCTTTATTAAAATACTCTACTATAAATAAGTATAATCCCTTGGAAATCCAAATATTTATTTTCTAAAAAAAGTGGAAAACTGATGATAAGGGGGGACCCTTATCAACATTCTCTTAAAATTCAAGGGTAGAAAAAGAAATTTTTTTTGAGTTTTTTTTTGACGAAATTATGATTTACTAAAATACTCTACTATAAATAAGTATAAAACCTTGGAAATTCAAATATTAGTTATCTAAAAAAATTGGAAAACTGATGATAAATATTATTAACATTCTCTAAAAATTCAAGGGTACAAAAAGAAACTTTTTTGAGTTTTTTTTTTGACGAAATTATGATTTACTATATCTTTATAAAATACTCTACTAGAAATAAGTATAATTCCTTGGAAATTAAAATATTTATTTTCTAGAATAATTGGAAAACTGATGATCAGGGGGGATCCTTATCAATTTTCTCTTAAAATTCAAGGGTACAAAAAAAAGTTTTCTCCTAAAAATTGAATTTATGAACCACCCCAAAAATCCTGAAGTGATACAAAGCGTACCCTCTTATCTCTCATTTTCGGATTTTTTTAAGAAAATTTAGTTTTACTTTTCAAAAAATTTTAATTTATTCTAATAGCATATTATATCCAAAGCTCTAATATTATATTTATTTTTATATCTCTCCTAAAAATTAAATTATTTTATGAACCACCCCAAAAATCCTTAGCCACATAAGAAACGAGCTTTAGCTTGCTATAACAACAGTTATTGTTTTTGGCTTTAGAATTAGGAATCGAAACCAAGTGGATAACGCAAGGAAATTGTGATATTTATTGTAATCTCACCAAGGATCTTGGAAGATTTTTCTATTAAATATTAAAAAATACTATTGTTGTCCTAATATGAATATGTACAATTAATAGCTCCATCTAATGGATTGGCAGTTGTCTGAACGTAAGGTGTAATTTCTTAAGTTTTTCTTTATGTTGTTGAATGGATTGAAATGGAACCTTGGCTAATAGAACAGTGCAGCTCCTTAAGCCAAGATTCGATCCCGAGTAAACTCGATCTGAAGTCAAACGCTTAGCCCAGGTCCATCGTGCGATAACGTTGAGAACGCGTTGAGGCATTTCATAATAACCACAACGCGTTGTGACCGTTTTTGCGCTCAGTGGTCGTTTTCGGTCTTTGAGCCTAATATGTATACAAAACTCATTTATATTCAATTCCTTATATTTCAGTTTTTAATTTGTATGTGCCTAACTACCAGTTTGTATTTTTGAAAATATTTTCTTAATACTTTCCTTTTCAAAACTCTGGAAACAAATGAATGTGTTTGTCTCTCACATTCGTATTTATTGTTTGATGGATTGAACAAATCATCAGAGCAAGTTCGTAACTTCTTCCTGCCCTGTCTTTTCGAAGCTCTGAGAAAAGATTGGACAACAATTTCTAGTGCGCGTATGCGGTTAACATGAAGATATTGGTATCATTATGTCCAAGTTTCTACAAGTTCAAAGTGTATTGCGACCACGAAGCGAATAGCCCACATACCTCTAGGTCAATTTTATGATTTATACTAAAATTCAATTACTATTCAATTAATTTTAAATTTAAATAATATGTAATTGGCTATAGTAAATAGAATAAAATAGTACACTATAAAATTCCCACTTTGCTACTAATATTATAATTGCGGAAATAAATTTGTATACAAAACCGCAGTGTTCTGTCAGTCTGTTGGTTATGTTTTCACGTAAAAACTAAGCACCAAATCTATCTGTGTATGTGAATTATTCCATTCATAGAATGCTAAAATTAAAGTCACGACCTGCTTAAATGAGATTCACTATCGTGAACCCCCATTTACCTCTCAGTGGGCCCCAATTTGTTTTTTCATTGGCATGGACCCCTTGCAGGTCATCGTAGACCCTTAGGGGTCCATGTGGACCACTTTGGGAACCACTGACTAATGGGATTAGAAAATAGGACAAAATGGCCTTTTTCGTCGTTTTGACCGATAATATCTCAGCGTCTATAACTCTACTGAAATCCATTGTTAGGTTACATATTTTTATCGACCAGTGTTATTAAGGAGGTTCGCGACAATCAACGCCAAAAGTTTTAGCCTCTTTAACCACTCTATAAATATGAACGGAACTAAAATTTTAGGGTATTTTTTTTTACTTGACTAGTCAAGTTGTTGCAGCGCCAGTGCGGCCAAATTCATTTTTACTCGGGCTGTCCAGTCACACTACAAAATCTCTATATAGATACATACATACTTGCCGCTCGTTTCCAAGCCATTGTGCTTATATCCCCTCCACTAAAAATAGTCGCCCAAATATGTTTGTTTTTTATCAAAACTACGTGGTAAATAATTTCAATTTTTTTTAAGATACTCCCAATATATTATTCTAACAAATATTAGTTTTTCATCAAGATGGTGAAAGTCCTTCAATGAAAAAAAAAATAATCATCATATACCCACCCTTTCCCTATCTACCCTATGTAAAAAATGTTATTTTTAATTGCAATTATTTCATGTTTGGTGTGGTAAATCGTCTTCAAATTTTAACAGTATGTGTATTATGCTTTTAATGACTTATATTCCAAGTTTCAAAAACTTCTTGAATTTTTGCATTTGTGAAAGAACTACCTTAATTCCATAATAAGCTGCGTGTAATCATCTTTTAGGTAAAACTTCGTCATCTTACAATGTAATGGAATAATATTCTTCTGGAATAATATTTGAAGTCTAAGACATTCTCCGATTTTTGGGAATATTAAAATGACAAAAATTGGAGCTTAAAATCAAATAAATAACAATATTTTTTATTCATTGTTTTTTATACATAATAAAAATATGAAATGTTATGATCATCATCGAGTATACAATCCTAAGTCTGGTTTGACGCACTCAACTCTCTGGCATTACAACACTTGCACTCCTCTAAAAGTCCCTCATCCTATAGCTTTCATCTGTGGAAAATACACCTACTAGGTCTTTCCCTTTTCTTACACATTATCACATCTAAAATATTCTTTAGCAATCTTCCATGTCTTATATAGGTATAGTGTGGCGTAGAATATATGAATATTAAGCAGAATTTTACTAACCTTTTGATGACTTTTTCTTCTTTTTTCTGTCATAACAGATCATAGTATAATAGCTCTAAACAAGAATAAAATATGTATACAAGAAATAAAAGTTTAATTGGATTTATCGCACTCAAAAAGATGAAAATTTAATCCAACCAAAAAGTCAGGTTGCTGGGTGTATTTAATTAGTTTAAATCTTTTAGGCTATGAAAATAATATTTAAATGTAAAGGAAACAAAAAAAAATGTGATGGCTGAAGTATAGATATTGAGTCAGCTTGCAACTTAAGAAACCATCTTCTATTAATAAAACTTAGGTAACGCGGTGTCATCTTCTATTAAATAATGGACAAACTATCGCAATTGACTATATTGAGATACACATTGAAAATAATAATATTTGTACTAGATGAAGGAGAAGGTATCAGACAAAGATGGAATCACTGGATTCAATAAAACACCTTTAATAAGACGTTTCGGCCTGAATTTTATTTGGCCATCTTCAGTCAATTAGGAGTTATACACAAAATGCGGTACACATATGTGATCGAACCAAGCCTTGTCAAAAATAAAAAAAATTTTAGCTTCATGGAAATTTATAATCAGAATGAAACTTTTGGGTCCAGGCACGTTATAAATTTACATGAAGCTAAAAAAAATTTTATTTTTGACAAGGCTTTGTTCGATCACATATGTGTGCCGCATTTTGTGTATAACTCCTAATTGACTGAAGATGGCCAAATAAAATTCAGGCCGAAACGTCTTATTAAAGGTGTTTTATTGAACCCAGTGATTCCATCTTTGGCTGATACCTCCTCCTTCATCTAGTATAATTTTATTAAATATTAAATATAAGTGAGGGGCCAGGTTGTATGGTAAAGTCAAGTGGATGGCCACATCAGAACACGTCAGCTTATTTTTTTACTTGTATTTATAATTGTATTATTGTTGATGAAATTAATGATGACCAACCCCTTTTTTTATAATTTTTTAATATTGGTTTGTAGACCCTGAAGAAGGAAGGAAGAATCCTCCGAAACGTCGGTTTGAAGGGAAAGGAGGAAGGAATCCAATAAATTACACCTTATTTAGACACGTGTTAATTTTTTCTTTCCTAACTATCCCTGGGCTGCCTTCCATTACTTTCAATTAAAAGTTCTACCAGTTCGTCTACCTCCAGAGAAAATTTCGTGTAAATAAAAATTTGAATCTTCTGAAAATGATTTTTTTCACTGTTAAATGGTAATAAAAACTCTATTGCATTCTCACAGCGAATTTGACGTTGTGCAAAATCTCCTGAATAGTTGCTGGACAATTATAAGTTTATAGGGGCGAAAGTGAAGGACTTGGTGTAAAATTCTGAAAACAGTTCGACTACTCATTCGGAGTGCTGCAGCTCGTTTTTGGACAGAGCACCGTGGGCTTTTAATTACTGCTTGTCTCACCCTTACAACGGCAACTGGTATTCTTACTCTTCGGGCATGGCCTCGAGGTTTGGGATTCATTACCGATGCAGAACTAATGACACCCATACATTCCGAAACACCCTTTATATATAATTTGTTTTTTTACCCTGTTCTAAGTAAGGAAAAAAATAAGTCGGTTCTGTGAAGTAGTGGATTGAAAAAATTCCGAATGAAAGAAAAGAAGAAGAAGAATTTTCTTCTCACCTATTGAATGAAGTTACTTTTCATTTTTTTTTTTTTATTAAATTCTTTATTTAGAAGCTATCACAATAACACAATATATAATTTTTAATTAGACTTGAAATGAATAATATGAAAGTACCTATGAAATCTAATTTCATCTCAGGAATCATTTTTATTTCTCATTTGCTTTTTCTAAGATTTTTTCAAACTCCATTTTTAGAATGTATCAGACAATATATTTTTTTTAATTTCATTCAAATGGTATAAGCAGTGGGTCTCAATTATAGCCAGCCTGTTGAAGTCTTGATACCGAGGGGTGAACCGCGATTGGAATTAGGTGTCACCGTCTTTGGAATTCATTAGATAGATAATGTCCCTTTATCTATTGTCTTCTACTTGGAAATGAAAGTGGATGTGAAAGTAGGTGTACACGATATTAGGTCGCGGTTCATCCCTCGCTTGAAACCAAAAATATATTTTTATTCAATTTTTTAAAATTTGTATCTGGAGACTATATAACCAAACAGGGGGTACTTTCCATTCCCACTAAAATAAATGGAGAAATTTTTCCAAAACGTTTGGATTTTTAATATATAAAAGCTTTGTATTTGTTTCTATAGAGTTTATGTCATGTAAATGTCCAATTTGAAAATATAATGCTGTAAATAATAAAAAAATAGATACAGTGAAACCCCTCAAATCAGAACTAATTGGGGCTGTAGCCTGTTCGGATTAGCCGAAAGCAGCTTTGACAATTAAAAATAACTGATATCAAGTGAAAGATTAAGTGATATTTTGTGTGTTTCTATTATTATTTCATTGTTTTTGCAAAGTGATTAACCTAAAGAATTTCAATAACCAACTTTTACCGTTTTTCAATCCTGAATGACATAAGTATGTAGACACATTTACACTTTGTTAGGTATGATAACTGAACTTATTTGTTAATTTTTCAACTAATTATGTAAAATAAGGTTATAATGTAGAATATATACATAATTGTTTTATGACTAAATAAATAAGTTTGAGTTCGGATTTCCCTGGATTTCGGATTTGAGGGGTTTCACTGTATTAACAAAATGTAGGGATTTGGGATCACAGGAAGAAATAATTGTATGTGTGATAAATGTTCGAAATACTTTCTAAATATACACACTTTAATAACCAAAAAAACAAACAGTACACAACTTTGTTTAAATATTATTATTAATCTTTGAGAAATCGCGACAGAAAAAACGTGCACTCTAGAACGTCATGTCTTTTGTTGCCTGAATTGAATCTTTTTTTTTGCATTTTTTATATTATTTATTAATTATAGTTATGTATTTGTTATTTATGTAAATAACGATTAAATAGTAGTAATTTTTATTTGTATTTTTTTATCATAAATACCTTTTTTTTTTCTTACTTTATTTTTTAATATTGATGTTATTTATTGCCATTTGAAAAAACACTAGAGCAATGATTGGATCAAATATAATTCAGAAAAGAAAAATATATATATTGAGAGAGAGAGAGAAAACAAAAGTTTTATTTAAACCTGGTTAAATAGTGGATCTTTTTGTTTTTAATTGAATTTAAAAATTCAAATTTTTTCCGTTGAGTCACCTATCATTATTATTATTTTAGTTTTTAGTTTTGGGTGCTTTTTATCTCATATATTTTTTGAAAAAAATGACTTGGCTGTGATTGGTCGTGGTGGTTACTAAAGCACGCATTTAAGGAATAGTTTACGCAGTCCAGTAGTGAGACGTTATGGTAACCGTTTATGAGCCGGCGGCCGTTCTTATAAATCAATAGAGAACGTTTCTATTTATTATGGAGCACATTTTTTGTATGTAAGCATTTTTGAGAAATAAGACTGATAGATGATAAATTATTATGAGTCATTTTAAATATTACATATAATAATATTAACATTCAATCATATAGGTTGAATCTATAATATATCAAATTCAGTGATCCAAATTAGTTAATAATCAAGTCTTATTTATCAAAAATGATTGGGTTATTTATTTGTAAAAAAATTGCATTTCATAAGCAATTACTTAGATCAATTTTAATTGTAAGGAACATTACATTACATATCGAAAAGAGATGGTCGCCATAACAAAAGCACTAATGGAGTGTGTTAATTACGGATGTAGTGTAAATTTATCAGCTTTATAAATTAGAAAAAAAAATGGTAAAAATCAAAACACTCCTTTCATATACGTGAAGAAACGTCACCAAAAGCCTAAGTCAGAAGTCAAATTAAAATTAAATCAAGCAAAAAGCGCTAATGAACATAGATTTTGTGTTTGCAAATTCTAATTTAATATCTATTAATGCAAAATACATGTAATATGTTTATTTTCCATATCGATTTTGATTTGATTTCTTTCATTCTGCCATTCGTACAATGTACAATATATTAATCACTCTGTAATTTTAATAATTCAATGATTTTTATTAATGGTGTGTATCAGTGAATTTTCATTTATTTTATTTTTCATAACACAACGATGTATATACTAGAATTAATGAAAACAAGTTTTTACTTTTTATTGCTCTTTAATATTATTGTTTTTTTTTTATTTATTTATTATTTTAAATAAACAAATTGTGTAAAATGTATTTACAATATCGCTATCTATGCAAAAACCCTGCTTGTGTATTAAATATTAACTAGAGATAGATAGATATATAATACATAGATATTAGATAAAAAGAAGTTAACATTTAATCGTAGTGAAATGAGGGTTTACGGGGACAGAGATTATGGGGTCAAAAAGAGGGAGTGAGAGGGATTCAAGCGGCCCAATCAAAAAATATCAAGCGAGAATCACAAGAAATAGAAAAATATTGCAATAGATTGGTCTACTTAGAAAAATCAAATTTTGACCGCATCACCTACGAACATGATCCCTCTCGATGATCCTCCTATATTCTCAATTCTATCTCCCTTGACAGTGATATTTCATTAATTATTTTATTATTTCATATTGCTTATAAATTGTAAAGTATTTTTATGATATGGATTATTTCGAGTGCTCGTATAAAGACTAAATATGTATATAAATTTGCTGAGTCTTGTTGTTGTTGTTTTTTTGTATTTTTAATGATGATCTAAACAAACCTAGGATTTCAATTCAAGGGCTTATTGCAATAATATTATAATGAACAAAGCTGAAAACCTAAGATAAGATGCTTTTAAGTTTATTAAATACTACAGATTTTTGTTAGCAATTTATTCTGTGTTTTTTTAGATTCATATGATTGGATAAAAGGAAAAGAATTAATAAAACTTGGTGAACAGGGTGTTGGTTGATAGTGAACATTTTTGTTAAATTATAGTAAATTTGAAGTTGTGGTGTTTCACAGTAGGGGAAAATAAATTGAGTTAAGGTAGTTGTTCTGCCAAATGGGTTTTCTTAGGATTTTTTTGAAATTTAGGCAGATTATTATTTAAATACTTATGCTTCGATTGGTGGCGAAACGAAATTTATGAACAATATAGTCCGGAGATATTAAATTTCAAAAATAGTTTTTCGGACTCATATAAATTGCACTATACAGGATATCGGAAATTAGTATTACATACATTTTTAATTATAATTAAGAAACCCTTCTTACCATTTTTATAAAAAAACTAAACCAACATTAAACAATAACCAATACATATTTTAAGACAATTTTGATTCATAGTTACAACATAGTTTCTGAAATAATATGTATAAAAAAATATTTACACTAAAAACAATTTGGCAACAGCGCATTTATTTAACCAGCGAAAGATGTATAAAGCGCGCATGCGCTAGATTTTTTCAAAATTATAATTTTCATAAGGTGTAACGTAGGCGTTGGTTACATTTGTTAAAAAATAACAAAACAATTTTTATAGAAATTTAAAATGTATTTTATCTGTCATTTTAATTTAATTCAATCTCTTACAATGGTGCCAGATTTGTCAAACGAGCACAGAATTGGCTAGAATCGGTACATAAACAGCAAAAAGTTTTGGGCTTATGAATTATGAATCCTTATTGTCCTTAAAACATATAGTTAAATATCTCAATATATCAGTCTATGTAACTAACTCCTGATGATTGGCTTTTCACCCGAATATATCGAGATATTTAACTATTTGATGTTTTAAGTCCATTTATTTTTTCCTTTGAAACACCATCAACTTCAATAGTGAACTATAATTGAGCAAAGAATAAATTAAAAAAAAATGTTTATTAAAAATTATGTGGCCTGTGATATTATTACAATAAGCCATTCAATTTTATAAGCTGAATCCATTAAATAAATTAGAAAACAAAATAATGGGGGAAGAAATTATTAAATATTGTTGTTGTTGTTCACATAAAAAGACAATCAATAACGAACTAAAGAAAAAAAGCAATAAGCATCATTTAGTTATTTTTAATATATATATTTTTTCGATCAATTTTCATTTGATATTACATTCCAATATACTTTATATGAGATAAAAAAAAAATCAGTGGCAGCTCGTGAGGATAATAAACTGAAGCTGTGTATTTAATGCGCATGCTTAGTATTTACAGCCTCAGTTCATCCAACTCACAAACCGCCTCTGAAAAAAATACAAAAAAGTGAAAATGACAAAAATTTAATAACGTTTTCAAATGCTATTAGATAATAAAATTATAAATTTTATTTTTACCACTTTTTGTCAGGTATGTTTTGGATTTTTTTATAATTAGACCATCACATTTACATAAAGAGCGAATAAATAGAGAACTTTATTTTTTTTTTACAATTCTAGATATGTTAATAGATAGATAGGCCCATGTCAAATGAATAGCAATTATTAATTTTTTATAGCCCAAAAAATATTAATATGATTAAAATGATAAATTATACATTTAATACAATAAAAAAGATTTTTTAAAATATTTTCTTTCCTGAAAACAAAAAAAATTTCAAATACATAGTTTGTATACATGAGAATTTTCAGCATCTTTTAAGTACAATTTTAGTTTTTGTGGAAATCTATTTCATTGACATCGGGTCTTTTATTTAGAGATGTTTTTTTTTTTACTTTTTTTTGAATATTTTAATATGTTGTTCATTGTTGGCAAATATCAAAAAACTTTTTTTTCCTTTACATTTTTAAATAAAGTGTTTTGTTTTTTAAATATACATATATTAGAATAAGTATTAATTATATTAATTCTTGTTAGAATAATTTTTTTTTTGCTTTTATTTTTTAAGTTTAAAACTTGTAAGAAGTATAGTAGACAAGACTCATTCTCTCACAAAAACTACATAATAATAATATTATTAATTTAATTATTTTTTTTTCATATTAATTTAATAATTCTTTATTTTATTATTTATTTAGTTAGTTACTTTTTTCTTTGTTTCTCTTATGTTTAATAAGTAGTTTGACCCTGTTAATTGAAGGCTAGTATAAATAGAATTATCTGATTATTCTTTTTTCTTTCTTCTTCATTCTTTACCGAATTGAAATTATATAATAAAATACATTTATTTTCGCTTTTATTTATTTATATTTAAAAAAATGAGAATAAAATTTATTGGTGACCCACGAACCAACGATTCATTCATTAATTTGTGAACTGAGCCTTTCTAGGTTTATGTTCTTGGTAGGTATATAGGTGGGTGGGTGGGTTCTGGTGGGTAGGATGAGACCTACTAGGGGAGAAGAGAAAGAGGAATTGTTCTCGAAACGATTGCCAAACAAGCCTCAGAAGGGTGAAAGAAATCATGTTGTTACTTCTCTTTGCTTGTATTTGTTTTGTTTTTTATTTTTTATTTTGTGGTGTAAAACGAGTCAAATTCTGGGGGAGAGGGCTGTCAGCAAGTGGCGTTGAAAATTCATCAAAGCTTACATATATCCCATATATATATGTAATCAAAACCATTATGGTTATTAATGATTGATATGAATTAATTCTTACCGAGGGTTAGTATATCTATCGATAAAATCAAATATATATGAATGTAGAATGAATTTCGAGAGTATTGTATTATTCATCAGTCGCTATGTCGTTATGAACTTGCATTTGAATTAGGGGGTGAGATTTACTGATGTTAAAATTCCATCTCAATATCCACCATTAGTGCTAACTTTGAGCAATCCTTGTTTGAGGTTTAATGTTTCCATCCAATGAAACTGCGTTTTCTAATGGGCTTGATTTATTAGGAATTATTTTTTCATATTTGAACAGTAAATATTAAATTTGTATCAGTGCATATGACATATTAAAATAGATTGGACTTTTATTTTTTGTATATGAATCTAAATGTAATATCAAGCATTTAAATATTAAATTTAATTCTAATTAATAAGTCTTATTTTGAAAATGACCAAATTATTAATTCAAAAGCCTGAATTATAAGCAATAAGCATTGAAAATACTTGGTTTAAATCAGAGCCGAAGCAGGGGTGGTGCGAGGCACCAGGTGACGAATTATAAAGGCGCCGAACGATAAAGATGTCGAACTATAAAAGCGCCGAACGATAAATTTTATCCTTTCGCACCGGGCGCCGTAATATCACACTACAGCTCTGGTTGAAATCACTAAACTTTAGCTCAAACAAGAACCCCCTGAAGAGTTCCAAGCGAACATGGAGGTCACCACTATCCGGATTTAATCCGGATAAATCACTTATTTGCTCCTGATGATGTAAATATAAACAATACATTCGAAACCAATAGTCTTGTATAGATAATTAGTTCTTCACAATATATACATATTAAACCGATACACTCATATGTATTTTTATCCTAATAGAAAAGCATATTTTAGAAACAAATAAAAAAAAAATATTTCAAATTTGATTGCAGACTCGGTTTTGTTGTTGTTTCGCATGTTTTCAAAATGAATAGACGAGGTTTCGCTCAAACATTCATCATTGTTTATACAGATCTACCAGCTGAAATCAACCACGTGGCTCACTACGAGTATGTGTGTGTGTGTGTGTGTGTGTGATATGTCTAAGAAAATTACAAAATTGAGCTTTGCATTTTTTTTTTCATTTTTTTTTTCACTTTTTCATTTTTTTTTCTTTTTTTTTTTACTAATTCAAAAATTGGATTTTATATTTTTTTTAATCGAATCATTAATATCATCAATCATGAATTGAAAATAGAAAAATCTCTTTGAAATGCCCTTTTTTTGTTATTTTACAATTCGGATCAATGAATTTACGTTTATTTAGAAAATATCCGTATATTATTACTTTATTTATCAAATTCCTGATTCTCTGATTACGTCATCAGCCTATACAACATACGCTCTCTCTATAATATTTATATTTAATATCAAATACCAAATGAAATTTTAAAAAATTAAACTGGTATAAAATAAATAAATAAATTAAAATAGTATATAGAATCACAACCCATTCTGTGTAATTCGGAATCCGCCACTTAACTGAATTGTCTTTTTGATTCAGTATTTGAAAAAATATATTTATATAAATATACAGGGTGTAACAAAAAAGTGTAGCTGGCTATTCATTTGCGGATTTTAAACATAAAAAAGAACAAAAAAATTGTTCTCTAAAAATATGCCAATTTCCTTTTTTAGGGGTAATTTAGTTTTCAATAAAAGGCTTAACATTTTAGCGAATAAAACGTAAACTAACGATTGAAAGGAGTGAAAAATTGACAATTGAGAATATACTTAACTTTAATTTAGAGATGGTTTAAACATGTTTACAAAATATTGTTAAGCTTACCTATCGGATCTTTAGATATCTATATATTATTCTTAATAATTCAAACAAAAAATGGGGGGGGAGGGGCAGAAAAAATTAAGCGAAAATCAGCATTTTATGTTCTTTTTAATCCGAAAATGAATAGAGAGGAACACTTCTTTGTTATATCTGTATATTTGTATAAACGTTGATTTTTTTTTATATTACATATTGCATATAGAATATACACATATATATGCAACAGTGTCTATATGTGTGAAGTGATGTATGTGTCTGTATGTATGTATGTAGGTACGTGATGTATAATATTAAGGACAGGTACTCCTAATTTCTGAGAATCGTTTTCAACTCTCTTCTTAATCTTTATTATTATTTTTTTTTGTTTCCTTATTTATTTATTATATCATTATTATTATTATTAAAAAAATAAAATATCATTATATATATATTTTTGTTTTTATTTAATATATATCTATATAGATAGGTCTTTGTGAATGCAAGGGATATATATGGTTACATTTGTTTCTGTGGAGAATAATAAATACATGTATGGGACTGGATATGTGGGTGGGTGGGAGGGGGGACAGACGGGGTGGTTCTCAACTCCGCCCTAATTAATCCCCGGCTTCCATTTCTGTATATCTCTGTAGAAATTTAATTGAAAAATATATATTTTAATATATTTATATATAATTATCTTTGGCTCCATTAAAGACGAATAACAGATGAAATGAGTTTATTTTTATTTATATATATATATTTAACTATGTATTTCTATGATTAGTTATTTGAATAAAAAAATAAAATAAAATAACCAGGTTTGTTTTTTAACTATGTACTATGTCTGTCTGTATTTGTGAATATGTGATAACAAAATCCTATTGAGAAACAAACAAATGGTTCCACATCCCTTTTTTGTCTTCTTGTTCATTCATTGGTAGTAGGTTCATTAGATTAGAATATTATTACTATTATTATGAGATAATAGAATGGGTGGATAAATCAGAGAACGTTTTTATCAAATTAAGACAAAGGTTTGAGTTAAAGTTTCGGTAGTTTGTTTGTTGTAAAGACGAAGAATTTCAGCTTAAACCAATTTGGAATAAGTTATTTAGGATGAGATGTTATTATAAGCCACATCACCCACCAAAGAGCAAGACTAAGAACACGACTCCACCAAGTACAAGACTTGGACAAGAACAACGTCAAACTACAAGATTTTCACAATCTTGCTTCTTAAATAACGCTATATAATGCTAATGCATCGGCTTTATGATCTTGGTCTTGTAATTTTGTTTAAGACCAAGACTAACATAGCAAGACCCAGGATAATTATGATCATCACTATCCATGACATTTCGCTCATTAAAGTTCATATCTCTACCAGCTGCCTACTGGGTCTTTACCATTTCGGGGAGGTTATCAAAATGTCTTCGGGCGTTCCCGATAGTGTTCAGGTTTTGGACCGTAAGCGATTTATTTATAGATTAAGAGTCAACTCCTGCATCGAAGAAAGAAAGGATGGATGAATATTCAGGGGTGAAATTGGCGTTAAAGTTATTAGTCAAGACGGGTATTGAAAGTTGTAGGAGATAAAAGCTTAATGGAAATCGCGAAGTCAATTTTGTGATACTGATGCAAGCAGGTAAATACTTTGTATCATTTGCCAACAATTGACTTTTCCGGTATTTCCAAAGACAGTGAACTTTTTTTAATATCAAATTAAGTTTATACAGAACCCTAAAAATGGGATGTAATAGACAATAACAAGATAACAACTCAAGAATTATAGATGGGTGG
The DNA here is from genome assembly GCA_024734495.1 of Forficula auricularia. Taxonomy (NCBI): domain Eukaryota; kingdom Metazoa; phylum Arthropoda; class Insecta; order Dermaptera; family Forficulidae; genus Forficula; species Forficula auricularia. Next base: position 3,137,840 of record JALMQS010000828.1, on the reverse strand, counting down.
ATAATAAAATCTCCCCAAAATACTGAAATTTTCGACTTTTAAAAGGCATAAGCAGTTACCGTTATTCAATGATTTTTTGTCTTCAACTCAACCGACTTTGTGTTATGCTCTCGATTTACCAGGGCCATATTTAGGAATCAGTTTAGGAGTGTGTGCCAGGAGAGAAAAGATCCGACTTCATCTCCTGTGCCTCCGTTAAGAAACCAATTAGATATTTTAAGGGACAACCAGTATGGAAACTCGCGTTGATATGCTTGCATGTCTAGCAGCCGTCTGTGTCCTCAGTTGGACATAGTTTTTGTTTTTGTTTTGTTTTATTTTACACTTGATATGAATTGAATCAACTTTTGATTCATATTTATATTACATATACATATGTTATATATTTCTATTTGCTATCAACAAATTAATAATAATAATAGAATTGATATGTGGTGATTACTATTGACTAAACAAGCTAAAAATCTGTTGATAAGATAAAATCGCTAGAGGTAAGTAAGTCTGAGTTCCAAATGAATGAATATCATGTATTTAGAATTATGTTAACATAGAAACAACAACAAATATATTAGATATCTACGATACATGTTCTCTGTTGTTTAAATTTGACACCTTTTTTTAGAAAGAACCAACAACACGCAGGGTGGATGGTTTTCTAGGAATCAACATCATCAGTCGTCATCATCTAACACTAGCAAAGTTTTTATTTCCACCCCGAGCTCATTTGCGGTGTGTAAACCCTAAAAAGGCCCGAGAGGAGAAAAGGTAGAGTTTAACATGAATCAGAACATCTAACATGGGATTTATTTTTCCCTTAAAAATTAGCGCGGACTAGTTTTCCCCCAGCGTATCCTAGAAGTATACAGAGTCCACGGAGGAATTTTATTTTCGCGCATTCATATTTATTTGAAGAGAACGTTCTAAGTGGAGAAGTCTTAAGGTGGTCAAACTGGGAGGAGGGAGGGGGTGCAGATTAGGGTTTTTTGGAGCAACTATTTTTTTCAATTTAAGCTCAAGAACCCTATAGTATTGTCAAAAAAAAATTGCACTCAAGAAGAGCTTTTAATTTTAATATCGATCAATGGCCACTAAGTTTTTCCAAATGAATAACAAGAGAATTGTGAATTTTTTTCTTTAAATTATTCCCATTTGTTGGTATTTTACTCTATCGGATTTCAATTTTGTAGGGGATAAATTTCCTTGAAAATTTATTATTTTCTATTAATTATTCAATTATGTGAAAATATAATTTATTTTTTCACAAGAGCTTTATGGCGTGAATAATAGTTATAAATTTAATTTACAGATTCGTGTACACTACACTAATCATACATTTACACATTAAAATGTCATCAGTTTTTTATTTGATTTTTTCTTTTTGAAAAGTTTTTGAATGAATATTTGGCCAATACCCGCAATTATAGACATACCGAAAAATCAATATTGATGACTTATTCCTTCTAAACTATTTGAGTTAAAAATCATGTCAAGTAGACGATTTGAAGGAAATCTTATCCCCTACAAAATGAACAATTTAAAAAAGAAATCCACAATTCCTGTGTTATTCAAATGAAAAAACTTATTGATCATTTCGACCTCTTAATATTAAAATTAAAAGAGCTCTTATTGGTTGCAATTTTTTTTTCGACATATACTACAAAATTCTTGAATATAAATTAAAAAAAAAAAAAAAAATAGTTGCTTCAAAAAACAAAACAAAAAACACCCTAGTGCGGATATTATGTGGTCGACGAGTAAGGAAAGCAGGTGGGATGCGTTTTGCTGCTGCTGCTGCTGCTGCTGCTATTCGTCTTAATAAAGCCTCAATCAGGAATCAACGCGAAAATGTTCCAAATGAAAAGAAAAAAAAAAAAAAAAAAAAATAGAACAACTAATCAAAAACTACAAATGCTTCAATTTCATTTACGCGCGATTATTATTATTATTATCATCAATTTTTTTTTTTTAAACTCCATCTCTCTTCATCTTTCTATAAAAAGCGTTACGTTTTTTTCCTTTTTTTTTTCAATTTAATCTTAATAAATATACCTTTTATCTTGTTTAGAATAAGAAGTTAACATTTTTAAAAAGTATAGATTATTTTTTTGTTTTTTGTAATATTATGATTATTATTAAATTTTATATTTAAAATTCTAGAATATTTTGGAAGAAAAAAGTACATTCTTATTATGTATATATATATATATCTTATATATTATATTTATATAATATATAGAAGAGAGAAAAAAATTATCGTACTTTGATTGCCATGATTATAACAAGATTTTTTTTAGTATTAATTTAGGTTAACATCAAATATATAGAAAACAGGAAAAATCATTAAGACAACGACTAATTTGGGAAATTAAAAATAAAATTCTGATTTGTTTTTCCATCATTGTTTTCTTATTTGATATACACATAGGTGTATATGTATACCTCAATGTGTAGGTCATATATTAATTAATTAATTAGACACATATATATATATTTATATATTTTTATGTAGTATATATATGGTTTAAGGCCCCGATACCCTTTGCTTCACTGTAGAGTTTATTTTTTATATATACAATCGACACGATTCGAAAACCATTAACAAATCCTCCAGAATATACAGAATTTTATTGCTCTATAGTCCGCTAAAGGGAACAACTCAAGACGGGAAATTATTTCTAGTCGCTTCATTCAAAAGAGAGGTTGGATGAATGGAATCCAAAATGATTTGCATAAAAAATTCTTCTCGCATATTTTTGCATTTTTGGGAAAAAACAGCCGAATAAATCAGTCTTATTAAGCAAAAAAACTATTTACAAATGAATCATTCGATCTTGGTGTTTCCCAAAAAATTTCAAAAATATGGACTCGGAGAACATTCGACAGAAGGAGAAATTTAGGAGAGGGAGTAAAGGGGTCGGGAAAGAGAAATTAAATGAGATAAAAAATACGGAAATACTCAAGAGATACTTCAGAGAAGTTTCGTTAAAATATATAATAATCATCCAGAAAAGAATTAGTTAATCTGTTTTTTTGGTTGATTTTTTCTGAAATATCTAAAAAATGGTTTAAACTATTTATATAAAAAGCGGAATCAACTATTAAGGCCCACGAAAATGTCTTATATTATAAATATCCTAAAAATACTATTTTAAGGAAGTTCTTTCGCGAGAATCCACACAAAAAGTTTTAGCCTCGTAACCACTCTATAAATATCAATGGAACTAAAATTTTAGGTTATGTTTTTTTAACGTGACTGTAATACTCACATTACGAAATCTCTATATGGATACACACATACTTGCCGGATCGTTTCCAAGCCATTGTGCTTATATACTCCACTAAAAATAGTAGCCCAAATATGTTGTTGTTTTTTTGTTTTTTATCAAAACTAAGAGGTAAATAATTTCAATTTTTTTTTAAGTTACTCCGAATATATTATTCTAACAAATATTAGTTTTTCATCAAGATGGTTAAAGTCCTTCAATTAAAAAAAATATAATAATGATCATTTTCCCACCCTTTCCCTATCTACCCTATGTAAAAATTGTCATTTTTAAATGCAATTATTTCATTTTTGGTGTGGTAAATCGTCTTCAAATTTTAACAGTATGCGTATTATGCTTTTAATGACTTACATTCCAAGTTTCAAAGACTTCTTGAATATTTGCATTTGTGAAAGAACTATCTTAAGCGATATTAAAGAGTGATCTGATTTCAACCAAAATCTAAATAGAGAGTAATCTAAATTCAAAACAATGAGATAAAATTTCGTTTTGATATTCTAAATAATCTAAATGATTTTTTAGATCGAGCAGACATAAAATTTGACCACTCTCACACAAACGAACGTAATGCTTACTGTAAAAACATTTTAAAAATAATTGATATTCCTTAAAATATTCTTTCTACGAGATTTACTCTATAAAACTTTTTATAAGGTTTAATGTTGTGATTTCGCTTAATTAGAAAAAAAATTGAGCATTTTTTTAGATATTTAGAAAAAAAAATCTATGAAAAAACACTTAATTTTTTCTGTACGAATAAAATAGTAAAAAAAAAACTCCTGAAAGAATAATTAAATTAAATTATCAGCGGGTAAGGGGAGGATAGGGGGTGAGCTCACTTTGCCTTGGGCAAACTCTCGGGTCCGGTTTTGTTTTTCTTTCATTTAGAAAAATAAACGAGTTCTCTGTTTTTATCCCCTTTCCCATTGATTGCTATTATTATAATTTCTTGGTTTCCCGTTTTAATTTTTATTTACTTTTTAATTTTTAATTTTTTTTTTTATATTTTTTAATGATGTTGAATAGAAAGGAGCATTCTCTGTGGGGAGGGGGAGCAGTTAGATGATGGTTTTGGTTTTTTTTTTTAATATTATTATTATTTATTTTATTTTTTTCGTTTCTAGTCCAGAAGGGCAGGGGGCATGTCACCTCGGGTCTCTATTGCGTAGCTGCTGCATGTATACCTCTAATTTGAACAAGATTTGCATTTATATTTAGATATATATATAATATTTTAAATGATAAAAAAAAAAAAATGAAATTTGGTCACTTTTTTAGATTGTATTATTTTTTATTCCAAAATTAAAAATTGAAAATATTTTTTTTTTCAAATGAAATTAATTTTTTAAATTTATTTAGATAAAAATCACAGCTCAATTATTTTAAGATTAAAAAGAGATTAGGTGTTGTTAAACATTAAACCAAAATGGGAGAAAAATACCCGTAAAATGACGTGCGATGAGTGAATAATGAATCAATGGATTGGTTTGACCTACTTAAATTATTCTAAATCAAAGATTTATTTATTTATTATTGCCAGGTTTAAAATAATAATACTATAAAAAATACGTTCATTTTGAGCAAAATCAATGAGAAATTGTCATTCCCCATTTAGATAAAAATATCACCTTTACTGTGATCACAAGTATTTAGTAAGAAAATTAATTGAATTTTCTATCAAAAAGAGAAATATTATTATAATCTAGAATTAGAATTTAATTCTAGGGAATGTTTTATACATAAGTTAAAACAAATGAAATTATATAATACATTATTAAACTCGATATAATTTCTAAAAGTCAAACAGATGATATCTTTAAATAAACAGGTTTAACAAAAATATAGACCACTACTTACTTCATTATTCCTTTAATGAAAATAAACAAAAAGATGATATAAACATATGTCCACAAATAAACCGTTTCATGTATGTGTTGAAGCTTTGGATACTAAAGTCCATTTAGCAAGATTCTATGTAGAATGATACTTTATTTAGCTCTCAGTAGCTTTAGTGCAGGAACCAGATTGTAGCCAGTCAAAATTTTGCCGTGCACGAGGCTTGAACTCTGGACTCCCGGTTGATCATCATCACTATGTTGAAGCAGACGTGCTATAAGCTATACCAAGATATTTTATTATGGGTGAAAATAAAATAAATTATTTTTATATGAGCAAGCAAGTTTGAGTACATAATTTTGTGATTTTTTTTTTTTTTACCAATTACTAGTAATTCCTTCTTGATTGCTGAGTGACACATTCCTTATACATTGATAATGGTTAAATCGGACCACATCGTTGGGTAGAACGAGAAAATTTGTTTGTGTTCATCTAGCTGTTATGTTATGGTATATCATGTAACAGTAATATGAATTGAAGGAAAAAGTGCAACATTTTCAAGACTTGGTATGCTGTTTTGATTAATACAAAACACATTGGTTCGATTGTTTTTATTTTTTACTATAGAAACGGATTAAAATCTCAAAAAATTAGTCAATAAATGTTATTTTTTGAACGGGAAGATCTGGAGCTAGAAAGCCCAAAATCTAATCCACAATGGAAATAAAAACATTTTAGCATAAAAACGAACTTTTTCCATGCTCTTAGGTAAGTTATCGTGGGTATCTGAATCCAGACATAGAGACAGACAATCATGGTTGAAAATGATCTTTCTCCAAGTTCCAGATATTTTTCAACACAATAAGAAAAAATTTGAAAATTTTTGCGTGAATTCATTACTAGGTTTAGCCTGCCTCCCGTCGTTAAGAGTACATTTACGGACATATTATGTTTATAAACTTTTTTGTTAATGAATGGTAGCAGCTCATATTTTTGTTACAAATGAATATTAATATATAGATTAAGAAAATCACATAAATAATATCATATTATTCATTTATAAAAATAATGAATAAATAAAAATATTAAAATTTCCAGATAATTTAATAAAAATAACTTGATATCAACGAGTTAGAATTTGAGGCTAAAATGAAAAACTCACGCATGATATTTGTAGATGGAAATCCCGATTCCGAGTTTCTGATCAAGCCAGTGGAAATGATTTACTGACAATATACCAAACACTCGTTTAATTATTTTCTCTTACAGCGTTCTATGTTGGATTAACTCCAGTGCGCACTGAGAGAAAGTGCTGACTTCATCGACCTGGTTTAGTATTAACTTTATTTAGGTTTATAATGCAACAAATACTAAATCGCCCAATAAAAAACGTTATTGGATGTTCTCTTTGAAAATTCAATCAGTTTTCTATGTGATCATACAAACCTAAGTAAAAACGAAAAACTTTAAAAACATCTAAATATTCACAATAAATTTAATATTAAAATTTTCCTAAATTTATTTATTTTGAGATAAAATAATGAATTAAAAAATCGGAAAAAATAACACTTCCCTATCTCTAAGAGGAATGAAGTGTAACATTAGTGCTAAAATTGCTGAATACCCGACCATTCTAAGTATAAAATTTGAAACATTTGCACATCATTTGTTGCTTTTTTTTACAACATCAATGGATCTAAAAATGAATTATATTTATTTGTTAAAATTGCGTGTGATTCGTTAAGAAGTGCAAAGTATAATTGGCACAATATATTTAAAAACAAAAAACGTTTTGGCACATCGCGTTCATTAAAACAGGCAGACTTTCATTTTTATCTAAAAATGTTAAATATATATATATATATATATATATGTAAATATATATGGGTGCAATTTCGCAAAGGAATTCTATATACAAATTCTATACTAATATTGTATGCATTATCATCAATTATTAATGGTAATAATAATAATAATTTTAAGGAGAGTCAAAGTTTGAATGAGAATTAAAAATTTCCTATTTGTTGTTGTTAATTTTTTTTTTTTTTTTTTTTTAATATCATTTTACGAATAGTGTTTCTTAAAAACATCAATATTTTTTTTTTTAATTATTATTATTTTTTTTTTTTTTTTGTACTTATGTATTTATATTTTTTTAAAGATTTTTTTAGAGAATTTTTTTAATGAAAAATCCATTAAAAATAATTATGTGAACAACATAAAAAATATGTTAACATTATTATTATTCTTATCTAGAAAAATTAGGTGATGTTTTTTTATTATATTATTATTATATTATTTTTAAAATGTAGAGTGCATTTAACAACACATCTATATATTAAATTTAACATAAATGTATTTTATCGATTGTCTGTGTTGTTGTTTCAATTAGAATTTTTTTTTAGTAGGAAAGTTTTTTCCTTTTCTTTCCTTGATTTTAGCTTTTCAAAGACTCGGTTCAGAGTTTTGCATAGTTCCCTTTTTTTCTCCTTTTAAAGCTAAAATATATAATATCTTATAACTATATATTTATATATGAATAAGTTCAATCATTTTAAAAATGATTAAAAAAAGCCACCCTTTTTGTTCTCATCAGCTTCCCTTCGATATGTTTCTGTCTTTTTCTTTCTTTCTTTGTATCTTTCTCCCTTGAATTATTTTTTCTTTTCTTTTTTTAATGCTAACTGTATTATTCCATGGATATAATAATTACAATAATATTAATAATAATAATACTTTTGTTTTATTTTTCAGAGAAGTATTATATTAGAGTTTACCTTCTCTGGTATGATTCGAGATCCGAGTTGAGCAACACTCGCATTTGTAAAATCACTATTTTTTTTATTACTTTATTATTATTTTTTTTTTTATTTTAATATTTATTTATTTTACTTTTACTCCGAGTTAAATGAAAAGTTTTCTCTAATTGAATCTATCACTAATCACAGCAAGAAGATTACCGCCAAGCCAAAAAGCCTTTTTTTTGGCCATCTTAGTACAAATACTTTAGTAAATTTACCCATTAATTTCGGGGGGAGCGCGCATGGCCCCTCGTTTTTATGTCTGACAAATAATTTTAATTAATTTATTGGCACACGGATATTTTTTTTAACATCTACCTTAAAAAAAAAAGAATAGAATTTTTGAAAAGTACCTGGAAGAGTATTTGAAATTTTGAAAAATTAACATCAAAACTTGGACCATTTCAAAAATAATATTCTTTTTTTTTGACAACTTAATTTAATATAAAAAATTAATAATAAATAATTCAATTTCTCACTAAAAAAACGACAAAAATGTCTTTTTTAAATATGAGCAATATATAAGAAGATATACATATATGTATATATATTTAATATATATGTATATATATCTAATAAATGATATAACCAATTGCTTGGCACATTTTATTCGGAGGAAGAAGCAGTGATTTCCCTGAAAGGGATCCGATAGGGGGAGGATAATACTCCGATATGCTTTTCTAAGATATGGTTGACTGGATTGAAGAATCTTCAAATGATATGCTAAAGAAGGTGGGCAAACATATTTCAAATTTTTTCTCTTTCTCCGTTTACGAAACATCCATTTCTTAAAGGTAACAATCCTTGAAATTTCTCAGAAGATTCCTTCTTCTCCTTGAACGTCCTTAATGAATTCTGATATGTGTTTCACTAAAAAGGAAAAATCACTCTTGGGTCCCTCTCAGTGTATTGATTTGTTTATTTTAATGCCCATTATGAGGAATCGAAAAAATAGTGAAATTTTGAAATGAGTTAAACCCTGATCTTCTATTGAACACATTTGGGTAAGTTAAAATGTAAAAAGAGAGGGGGTAGGAGTGCGTATGTATATATACATATAAGATTTTTACTTTCCCCTTAAATACTAAGAATTTATAAATCACATTTTTAATACGATATGATTGATTGGTTGATTGATTCTATCTAATATTAAAAAAGTTTGTTTAATAAAATAAATCCTTAAATAACTTTGTAATAAAATGTCAGTTGAATTCAAAGAGAAAGGGGTAGGATTTCTTGCATTAAATCATCTCCTTCATGTGCCATACTGGCTGATTGACTCTCTTGCTGCAGCCATTAATAAATAAGCCTCGCTTATATATCCGATCCCAATTATCTTTATAGTAATGTTCTGAGAAATTAGCTCCTTCCCTTGAATTTGTTCGATGAAAATTCGCTGACCGGAGCGGGATTCTGTAGTCGAATCTCTAGTCCTCTAGACACTAGACTAATTTTAATATTCAGAGCTCTAAAAATAAAATTGATTTTTTTTTTCCAAGTGAGGTAATCACTATAATTTATATATTAAAATGTTTCGTCTCTAAAATATAAATAAAAAATTAAATGATTTTTCGAAAAGTTTATTAAAAAAGCGTGGAGAAATGATCGTTCAATCATCCATTTCACTTATAAATACTTTTGAGGTTGATTGAATTATTATTTTTTGAAAATTGATTTGATAAGTGCAAGAAAAAGCAAGATTGAAAAATTGCAATAAATTTTAAATGATAATTTATAAGACCAAAATTGAAAATATTAATTAGAATAAGAATAAGCTAGACGGTAAATTTATTACGAGATCTATTTATGAACAATTTAGCCTATTAAATTAACATTTGCTTTTTCGAACTTGAATTTTATAAAAATAATAAAGCTCACTAATTCCAAGTACTTTTTCAGATACATAATTTCAAATTATCGTTCAAATATTTGTGTATATTGCGCACGTTACTTCTAGTAATTAGTCCGATCTTTAAAGACTTCTTAAGTCTTGAAAATTGATCGACTATGCATCGAAGTTTCCAATGGATGAAAGAGAAAGAGAAAATGTATCAAAATATGTTTCGTATTTATGTTTTTCCACTTTTTCTAGGGATTATTTTTATATTCATTCGTTATAAAAAATTATATAAATATATATATAATGTGTATATATATCTTTAAAGTTAAGAATTCCATAAATTGCTTTTTTCTCCGAAAAAAGGTAAATTTTTCATTATCTTTTTTTCTTAAACTAATATTATTTATTTAGGAAGACACTAATTTCCAAATGAAGAAAAAAAGATGAGAATTAATAGAGCAAATCTTTTTTTTAGTTTTTGCATTGATTTAAAATATATATAACATATAGCTGGTGGCAACAAAAAGTAAAAATTAATAAATAAATAAATATATAATAACTAATTAAAAAAATTGTCAACATCAAAACTATAATCACATTGTTTTTTTTTCATTTTCCCTATTTTTATTTTATTTTATTTTCAATCCTAAAATAAGTTGTTTTTTTATTTTTTATTTATTATTACTCTAATGTGAGATTATATCACGCTAAATAGCGTACAAACACCTTAATAATAATATCGATTATATTTTAATATAATCTAATATTTAAAATATTAATAATAATAATAAATAGTTTAATATAATAATAATAATAATAATATATCTAAAAACAACAAATATATTATGAATATAATAATTAATAAATAAAAAATAAAAGAGAGAAATAAGATAAAATAAAATCACAAATCTTTGGCTTTGATCCCTATACCGTCAAATGATATTGAAGAGTCCAGCACAAGATGAATCTCGTGAGAGTGGGAGAGTCAGAAGAGTGGGCCAAGACGAAAGAGCGATACTTAACCGGTACGAACCTGGCTTGTTTTTACTCTTGATCGTCTTGAACTCTTCTTTAGATTGCAAGGACCCGGAAGCGGCTCCGAAACGTTGCCAAGGATGAACAGTTGCTGGACGCTGGACAACCTCCGATCGGAAGTGGTTTCTTTGAAATTTGTTGTTGTTGTTTATATATAATATATAAAGTATATATATATTTTGCAAGTGTATTGTATTCTTTTCGTCTTTTGAATTGGATAATTTCAACTTCATTAGTGAATGGGCGCCTTTACAATGTGATTAGGCGCGATGTAATGGTAGCCGGGCATCGGCATTCCTGCTGTCTCCATCGATATCCTGAAACCGGAAACACAAATGCTACACGCACACAGGCAGACAGCGAATGGTCAAGGAAATATTATCAACTAGAGACGTTTGAAAGAAATAATGTCATCGTTCCCACCCAGTCGAATTTGTTAATGGTCTATATTCCACGAAAATATGGGCTATTATTACAATTATTTTCTTTTGGAGTGACGGTCTGGTAGAATTTCAATGGAGAATTAATTGAAGGCAGCACATTAATAAAAAATAAAGAACTGCACTGGTGAAGGAGAAAAAGGAAGTTTCCTTTGTTGACCCTATACCCTGAAGGTGGATAGAAGATTCTCTGAAATGTTAGTTTTTAAGATTATGAAAGTGATGTTATAATAAATTTCTTTTTTTCGTAATTTTATTTTTCATCCTTGGACTGCCTTCCATCAATTCTCCTTTGATTTCGGCTAATATTAATAGCGATTCGCCTAAAGTAAACAAATAAATAGGGATAAACTTATCAAAATAGAAGTTTCAGCTAAGTTTGGATATTTTTAATGAAATTACTTATCAAAATTCACAACGTTTCGACACCAGATTCTGGAATTGTTGTTAAATAATCGTTAAGAGATTAATTACTAGAGGTAGAGCCTATCTCACTCACTCAGTGATTGCAGTCAAAACCTCTTTTAATAAATAACTTTTCCACCAAAGCATTCAATACACAATTTTAGGTATAAATTTGAGTAAAGTGAATATTTATTAAGTTAACTTCGCATTTATTCATTTGCAAAATTTGAATAAAAAATAAAAGTAAGACTAATAATTGTTGGGGGACATGGTGTTGGTTCTTGGTAAAACATTATTTAATAATGGTAGGTAGTTTAATTCCAATTTACATACGATTTAATAAATATTGGAGTAATTTTTGGAGACGGACTGATAAGTGAAATTGAGTGGATATTGATGAGGCAGTCCAAAAAAGAAGAAGATAATTTATACTATATTTTTATTCATAAACCGACGTTTCGGAGGCTATCCCCTCCTTCTTCAGGGTTTTGAAAAGTCAGTGAAATAAATGCAATGCGACATTCCCCTCTGTCTCCTCTTTCAGTGACAGTAACAATAATATATTGTATTTCATTCTCAGCAGAATTATAATGTAGTACATTATAATTCTGCTGTAGTACATTATAATTCTGATGAGAATGAAATACAATATATTATTGTTATGTGGCATTGGATTTCCTTCAAAACCCTGAAGAAGGAGGTAACAGCCTCCGAAACGTCGGTCTATGAATAAAAAGATTATAAATTATCTTCTTCTTTTTGGACTGCCTCATCAATATCCACTTAATAAATATTATTTGTTAATATCATTAAAGTTTTATAAAATCAGTTAATTAAATTTTTTCAAAGTGAATAACGAATATCTGAAATGGAAAAACTTTTTTTAAATTAAATAAGTTAATAGTGAATTATCACATATTTAAAGAATTGAATGGCTCAGAAAATGGATTTATTAATAATAATATGCATTCATTACTGAATCAATAATTATTAATAATACCCCCTTCTAAAGAGATGCTTTTTGACTTTTCTCGAAATCATTTCCGGGGTGGCTTTTTGTAATGACATCACAAGCACCTAAACTAGGTGTCCTAACGTTCTGTATTCTGATGAGATTAAAAATGTTTAATCTTGGTGGTTTCAGCCAAAAAATCTCTTTTGATAAACAACTCAACATGAAAAGAAATCTATTTTTTAACTTAATTCGCTAATGTTTCAGATTAACGAATTCACTGATTAGTTAGTGAACCCGATGAATTTTGAAAGAGATGACTATCATGTTTAATTTCTTTATCCGAACTATTTACATATTAAATTTTCTGAATGTAAATAACTTTATTTATACTGAAAAAGCTGTTGCAAAGAGAAGATTCTAAAATCAGTAACTTAAACCTGAGGGGGAAAAATGAAAGTTTCTTATCTCAAGATATTAATTATCGAAATAAATTTTCCACTGAAGTATGTCTTAAGGATATTTTCTAGAATAATAACCACACTAAGACAAAGTAGAGTGTATTAGTTTCATTTATATTCATTTAATAAGTAATCCGTCATTTGTTTCTGACTAAATCGACTGTCCTATTTATTTAGTAGATGAATAAATTTAATTGAAAAGGAATAAGACATGCTAAAAATTCCAATTAAAAAATAAATAAATAATAAATAGCAACTGAATATTGAATATATTACGAACTACAAAACCCATTTAAATTCTTTGATCATTATTTCTTTCAGTAGCAGAATTTTTATGAATTAAAGAAGACAATAAAAGAGTGTGTCTTCTGGTGGAAAAATAAATTTTTTAATTTATTTATAACGAGGCTTTAGTTTTGTTATAAACAAATTAAAAAATTTATATTTCCAGCAGAAGACACACTCTTTTATTGTCTTCTTTAATGTATTTTTCTTAATGATAATATTATTTATATTATAATATATTTGGGAAAATCTTTGAAGTAAGTAATTTGTTTTTTGAAAGATAAAATAAAATATCTAAATAATCAAAATTAAAGACCATTTAAATTCAAAGATTGATGAAAAGATTTATTTATTGCAATTTGCAAATAATATCAATGATTTGATCAATTCTTTTGGAAAAAGTACTCGTCATTTTGACTTTTAATTTTGAAAGGAGGAGAATCAAAAAATCAAAATTCTTTTGATCACAGGGTGCCCAGAAAACTTTAAATTAATCAAAATGAAGTGGAAAGGTTGTACTCATGATAAAATTAGTATACAATGTATTTTCTTCATTATTCGTGACTTGTTCCACAATGCAATCATAAGCACTCAAAAGAGATGTGATTGAGAGTCAAAACGTTGATTCTGCACAAAAAGATTCATATCATATGAAGAACTAATTGCATCATAGTAGAGACGCGGGTTTCATTTTAACCTACAGGATCATATTTAACTTAGAACAAGTGAATTCACCGAAAAGAGGATCTTTGAAAATTTTATTTTAAATTCTGATTTTACTCTGATTATCTTCATCGTAGATTAATTCAAAAGGCAACCATGGATCAATAAATTATGATTTTAAGATCTTTTTAAGAGACAGAAAATATCGTTCAAGCTTTCGAATCAAACGAAATGTCAGAAAAAAACTTAATAAAGAAGATACTTTGGTATAAAATGAATTGTTTTGTAAAAATTTCTCTTCACCAGAATTTGTATTGAATAAATGAACGAATGTGAATTTAATTTATAAAACCTTTTTTTTTATATAATTATTCTAATGGCAATAAGAACAAAGGACAAAAGATAATTTTTATTAATCAAATGTGGTTTCCTCAATGAATATTCAGAATGACCGATTAATACAATAGCGATGGTTAATTATAAAATCATTATTATTCAATTGAAAGAAAAAAAAAACGAATTGAATAATATGAATCGCTCAGAAGCCAATGTTGTTAAGTCTTATTTTGGAAAATTTCAAAATTTGGTAAATTTTTATTTAGGTTTATTCGTTTTAGAATAAAGTTTTATTCCATTCTTCGATTTTCCCCAATTTATCATTTCTTGTGAATTTATTTTCTTATTTAAAACACAACTATTTTTATAAATTGTTTTCATGGGCTTTTGAGCGACTCAAATTAGTTATTAGGTATATTATTCACAAAAATTATTGAAATCAAAAAACTTAAATATAATATTAAAAGGATATTATGTTGCAATGTCATTTCCACATTTATGATCGTCATAGGGATTTTTTTCAGTTTTAAGTTATTATCATTCATCATTTGAACCTTGGTGTTTTCCAAACGGAAATATAAAATAACCCTCTTGGCTCGATTCTTAAACATGAGGGTGTAATCAATGAATTAAAAATGAGCCGAAAATGAAAATACAAAGACATTTGGAATTGGAAGCTCAATTGAAAATCAAAGAGGTCAGACAGGAAGAGGGGTCATCAATGACGTCAATAGAACTTGAACTAAATTCAACTAACAGGAGACATTCGTCGTGACAACTTGATCGAGCCACCTTTCTGATTGCTAATTGTTTTGAGAATCAACCAACACAATTACAGGTATAATTTTGAAAAAATAATTTTCAATTTCATGTTTTATATAATATCTTACTTTGAAATATTGATTGTAATAATAAATATAGATATTTTATCAAAAAAATCTCAAAACATTTATTAAATAAAATAAGCTGACATGTTCTGATGTGGGTATCCACTTGACTTTACCATACAACCTTGCCCTTCACTTATATTTAATATTTAATAAAATTATTTATAATCATGTAGGGGAGGGTTAGTTTTTCCATTTTTAGACACCTGAGGACCCATTGATTATGTATACAAAATTTGGTTGAGTTTGGTACAAGAGCCTATATTTTCATTTTTTGACCCTACACCCCCCCCTCCCATTTTAGGCAGTTAGCTTTTGAATTTTTAGACTTCTGGGGTCCTACGGATTATGTATACAAAATTTGTTTGAGTTTGGTAAATGGCCAAGATTTTCATTTTTTGACTCCCCCCCCCCCCATTTTGGGAGGTTAGTTTTTGCATTTTTAGACTTCTGGGGTCCCACTAATTATGTATACAAAATTTGGTTGAGTTTGCTCAAATGGCCTAGATTTTTAATTTTTAACCCCCCTCCACCCCCATTAATTTTGGGTCGATATTCACCAAAATCTAATCAGCTCTTAATCTCAATGGACCAAAACTATGTGTGAAATTTGGTTTTGATATTCACACTAGTTTTTGAGCTAGCTCGTCCATAAAAATTTGGCAACGCACAGACTAACTGACATTTTGACAAAACAATTATTATCTCGAAAAATATAATTTTTTCGATGTTCACTTATTAGAGCTTTTTTGTAGAGCGAAATGCCATGGTTTCGCTCAATTTTTTTAATCAAAATAGTTGCAGCCGTTTTTTAGACATTTCGAACAAAAGAAGGAAAAAAAAAAATTTTTTTCATGCACGATTACAATACTTGACCCTGTATGGTAAAGTAAAAACGTTGGAGAAATTTTCCCTTTATCCTTTTTAAATCAAGTATTTTTCCAAATTTTCATTGGTAAAGGGTGAATTTCTCCTCAAACATTTGGATATTTAATACAAATTGTGAGATTGTTTTGATAAAAGAACTGTATTTATTCAATATTTCTTTTATATATATTTAAAAAAATAATATACCTCTGCCACATATATGGCTTTCTTTATTTAAATCCAACTACTATTATAAACAGTAAAATATTGAACTTGTTGCCCAATATTTTTTTTTTTAATAAAATTAATTCGTTATGTCTCAAATAATTTTCATTTTAGAAAATTAGCTATCAGCGAGGAAACTCATGGGGCATTCAATTTTTATAAATGGAAAAATAATAATGATAATAAACCAATATCATCACTTGGGAGTGGGGGTGTAATTTCTATAATGAATCATTTAATAAAGAGCCAATATATTTCTATTTTGTCAACATCCAAATAAACGTTGGGTACCGTGTATCAACAACATATAGCTTCACTAACGTTTATTTGTCCCAGCGGGGATGGATTTAAGACATCGAAACTGTTGACAAATAAAGAAACTATAAATAAATTGATTTATAATTTTTTCATTAATATATCAATTAACATATTAACGAGAATTGTTTTTGATCGCGCTTTTTAAACAAGATATATATCGCGAGACCAATGCTGGTTGAAGCTATTGGAGTCTGCTGAGTCTTAAGTCTGGACCAAGAGAGAATGAAAAAGATATGATCCATTTAGTTATAATCCAGCATCATTTCGCGTTTAGCCCGCATGACGCTTTTTATATCAAACATTGATATGGATCACCAAATGGATTTTGTAATCTGAGATGTTATATATTCAATCCCCCAGTCCAGCGCGCTAGATCTGTTAACACGTGTGTTAGGTGTTTAACTTAAAACTCAGCAGACTCCAATAGCCTCAACCAGCAGTGGTCTCGCAATAAATATATTGTTTAAAAAGTGCGATCAAAAACAATTCTCGTCAAATGTTATTATTCTTTGATATATTAATGAGAAAATTATAAATTTATTTAACTTCATTATTTCAAGTTAGAAATATATAAATTCGGATATTATTTTCACTTAATATTTGACAAAAATCACCTGCTTTCGATTCGCGATCGAATCAAATACAGGAAACTTATAATAAATAAACACCACTTTCCATAAGTAAAAAAAAAATAAATTGGTTGTTTAATAAATCAATTAGTCACAAATACGATATAATAATTGTTTATATAGTAAAACAGAACAGCATTTAAGATTTTACGACTTTAGCTAAAACCAGTAAAATTATTTATTTATTTATGAAATGTAATGAAAATGCTTTGGTATATTCGTTGGGCTCTCATAATTTTTAAAATCCTAATTTTTTTCAGTTCTATTTGAGCACACTTCGATCCATGCAAGTAAATCTGTTCGACCTGCATGAAGAAGGTCGACCGATATTGATATTAAAATTAACATTTTAGGCTCGAATAATAAGAAATTTATTCTTAAATATGATAATTATTTGTTAAGAATTGTTATTTTAGATTAGTAATTCTATTCAGGCCTTGAAAAATATTCAGTAGATATTTCTAGAAAAAATAAATCTGATAATTCAATGGATAAGTAAGTGAATTAATGACATCAATAAAATTATCAATTTTGTTAATATTAAGTAGTTTGTTAAAACAATTGAATGTATGTATTATTTTTTTCTGAACATCTAGTGAAGTTTTTTTTTATCAATTCATTTTATATAAAGCAAAGAAGAAAAATGAATAGTGCATGGTTTAGGGAAAGAAACATTGAAACTGAAAATATAATTTAAAGAACTAACCGATATTGATATGCATAGTCGTTAGAAAATCCATCACATTTTTATATTTATTTTTATTTCATTTCAATGAAACACTAATTTTGGAAGTGTCTAAATTATAACAAAATTTATTCACATTGAAAACACTCTTTCTAATACAAGAAAATATTTATATTTTACAGATAGAGAAAAAAACGTCTAATAAAAAGTGAAGAATTACATTTTAAAGATAAGTTAAAAAAAATTACACCATCAGGAAGAAAAATAAAATTTTATATCTATACCTATGAATATCATCATTTTCTCCATTATGTTTATTTATGTATTGATAAGTATCGAATCGAATTATGTGAAAGATGTGGCCAGATATTTATTATAAATTCAATAGGATGAGTGGGTAAAAATTTAAATTTAAAAATTTTAATATGAATCCGAAAGTTTAATTGAAAAATTTTGAATAGGTATTTTTTGATTTGAAAAATATTAAAAAATAAAAGTTATGGAGTCTTAATTTGAATTGTTTTTAGATTTAAAGATGTATTCCCACAAACAATATATATATATATATAAATTTATTACAATGCCCATCTGTCTGATTCTTTGGGGAATCGAAATAGATGAATTTTGTTCAGATATTCAATAATAAATTTCATTTAGAATGTTTATATGTTAACTAGATGAACGCGAAAGTTAAAACTTCCATCCGGTCACTGCCCTATTTTAGTGCAATTGGGACCATTATCTTTTTTCAACTCTTGGTTCAGTATCAAAACGAGTCTGGTCCCAATTGAACCAAAATAGGGCAGTGACCGGATTAAAGTATTAACTTTCGCGTTCATCTATCGTTAACATATATATATATATATATATTTTCTATTCAATTAAAAAAATGGTCTTCTATATATTTCAAAATGGAAAGAAAGTTTAGGTATATATTGACCACCATTGTTTTTGGTTTCAACTACAACTTATTTATTTTTTAATATTTTTCAAAACTATGAAATATATAGATATTTAATATTTTTAATTTAGCTATAGCTATCGACTATTATTGAAACTTTTAAATTTAAATTTTTATGCACACGCACACACCCTATTCAGAAGAATTTTAAATTTAATGACCATTTAGAGATTCCGATATACATTTATATATTTTTTATCTTTTTTTTTTTTTTTTTATCAAGAAGACAAAAAAATGTCTAATAATTGTTCACATTTATTGTCTATTATATAGATATTAATATATATATATCTGTATCTCTATATTAATAGTTTAGAGATGTAGATATATGCAGGTATATATTTAAACACATTTATTTAATAAGAATTCTATGATCAAATAATTAATTTGTATTGTGTTTTTAAAATTGATAAATATTCAATTCTAAAGATTGATTAATAATAATATATTACCAGAAATGAGCCAAAAATAAATTCATATATAAGATTAAATAATTAAGAACATTTCGAGTTCAACTTTTGACTGTTGTAATTTCGGCTAAAACCAGAGAAAGTTTTTTTTTTTGATAAGTAGTAATGAAAAAATGCCCTGTATATACTCATTGTGCTGTCACGATGATTAAAATTTTACCACTTTATCAATATTAATTATTTGAAAACGACCCCCAGAATTAGGGGTTGAAACATTATTTCATAGGTTTTAACCGAGATTCTAATATATTTTAATAAGATGAATAAAAATTAAAAAAATAATTGTAAAATAAAACAAATAAATATTATTTGGATTTTTTTTTTATTTATTGATGTTAAATTAACAAAAAAAAAACTTATTTGAAAAAAAAGAGAAATCTCTATTTTATCTATGTTTCTATATCAAGTAAGATGATATGTTTTTAAGGACTAAAAAAATATTTTATATTTGCTTGTTGAAGGAATGAAAAAAAAAACAAAAAAATGAAATACAACTGATTCTATAGAAATAAATGAATGACTCAATTCTCATTTGAAAAATTATATATTAAAAAAAACAAGAGATTAATTTTCTAAAACATGACACACTTTGATTTGCGATACTAAAAAGATATCACAAACATTTTGGAATTACCATGTATCTCTAATTTTTAGTATAAATATCAAATGATCAATAAATTTGATAGTAAATATTTTACATATTCCATTTACTTGATATTATAAAAAATAAGGATCAAAACAAAATAAATTTTAAATATCTCTAGACATTCCAATGCAATGACAATATAAGAAATAAGGACAGGAAAATGGGATTTAGGTAGGTTTTAATTAAAATACATATTATTGAAAGAGAAGGACAGACGATTCCTTTTTGGAATGTCCTAAAACCTAATTTTTGAATTTTTTCCTTTTTTTTAAATGCCTTAACGACTATAGCATATAACAATGATATCTTTATATTTGTGATAAATGTTCGAAAAGTCTGATAAGGTGGTTTCAATTAACTATTTTTAAGATATTGAAAATATATTCAATATTCTCTGGCCAGAACGACACGTTTTTAGTCAAAATTTAAATGAAATTTTATTCAACTTTATAAAACTAAAGAATTATTCATTTAAGTTTGTACCATAAAAAATACAAACTATTTTTTTTTTTTGTTTTTTTTTTAATAAGAAATTTGCTCTCATAAGAAATTTCGAACATTTGAAAACTATTTGGCCATTTGCTATAGAAGTAAGTTTATTGAAAAAAATATATAAATATATATAAATATACAAGTTGATATAATTACAAATGACAAAAAATATAATATTAATAATAATCAATGATCTCAATGTAAAAATAAATCGAGATAAAAATAAAAAATAATTTTTTTATCTACGAACTAATTTTGTAAAATATCTTAATTAAGAATAATGTTAATAATAAGAATTGAATGGAATCAAACGATTCTTCTTTTTTTGATTTAATCCTATTTTTAATATATCTGTATCAGTTGGATAAGAAGATAATGAAAACTTGTTTGTATTCTGATGTAAAGTTGATCAGTAGATTGACTGGACTGCGTTGTCGCTTAGTAGGGAGCGAATTTGGCTCGCTCGGACTTGACTTTGCTGTTATCCTGGGGCCCAAGGTTTCCCGAGCCGGGGCTTCGTAGCCTGGGCGTGAAGCTCTTGTGGGAGCGGTGGACACCAGTCGTCTGTACGGGCGTCGAACTCGCGCCGCCGCCCAAGAGCTCGCTCAGGCCACCCAGCGCGGTCAAGCTGGACAGAGCGTTGAGGGCACCCGGTTTTGAGAGCAGCTGGGCGAGTGGGATCGCACTGGCTAAAGGGGAGGCCGTAGAGGAAGGCCCGCTGGTGCTAGAGCCGGGGGCCGAGCCCCCCTGGGCGCCTGGGGTGGCGGGATTTTGGGCCTCAAGGTTAGCTTTCTGCAGTTCAACACTGTTGGACAAGGAACAAAGAGACAGGCACCGGGTAAGATAAGAGCAGGTAAGTTGTGCTTTACTCAGAGGGACATTCTACCTCATCATATCGACAGGATCCCACCCTACACCCTACAACCCGCCCGAATTAAACACCCCTTTCTATTCTATTAGCTAACCCTCATGAGAAGGAAAAGGAGAGGCGAATCAACCGAAATCGAAAATAAAAATTTAAATCTTGTTTCCCTAGAATACCAGAGTTTAACATAAAGAATAAATAATAAATAAAAAATAGACCCAATAAATTATAATTCCACCTCACCCAATCCATCTCATGCAAGTGAGCCTACCCATGAAAAAAATATATTTTCCAACCTTTCTTTGAATTCCCTAATCAGTGAAATTCACAAATTCGAAACCCTTCTGCATTCAAAAAACAAATAAATAAAAATAATAAACAAGAAAGGAAATTGAGAAATTAACAAACTTCAACAACTTCGCTTTCTTTATGGAATGATCCTGTCGAAAGGATGCGGTAAAACCAATTGATGTATTATAATTGGAAATTGGGGGGAAAATGACGGTTTCATGCTCATGGTTTCTTCATACAATACACAAATTTATTTTTATTCATGGGAGAAACATTTAATTTGACCAAATATTCTATTTTTGAATTAAATGAAGGTTATTTTTTACGTTTATCTTTAAAATAATCATTTTTATTGAATTATGAAATTAAATAAATAAAAAAAAATGCGCAATTAAAAATGATTAGATTACCAAATTAAATCGAATTATAAATAGTAAAAAAAAAACATAAATAAATTTTTCATTTAAATTAAAAATAAAAAAGTCTCCACATTAATAAAAATCTTTAGTTGTGTTATCAAATTCAGAAAAAATGAGCAAGGAGAATTAAAAATCGACAAAAGATTAAAAAAAAAATAATAATAATTAAAAATAAATTAAAATAAAAGACAATCCTTGATAATTTTATAATTTTAAAACAGATATAGGTTTTTGTTTTTAATCTTTTGCCACGGGGTTGGTTGGGCCAGAATAAAGAATCATGAAATAAAATAGGATTCATTGTGAATAGAAAATAAATAAATAATAATAATAATAATTAGAATGGGGTGGAAAGGAGGGCAGTATCAATGTAAAAATGGAAAAGTTGACATGTAATCAATTGTTTGAGAGGAATTCTTTTGCTTAGCGGCGGTTTCTTGAGGGATCTGCAGGATCTTGATTTGAATAAGTGTTTGAGTAGATACAGTCAAAATCACCTGGTAAAAGAGCGGTCTAAAAGGATTAAAATTAATGTAAATAAATAAATAAATAAATAAAGACTTGTTATATGGATTAGTTGGGGTTTCAAAGCGAGAAATTCTATACAACAATATCCAATATGTATAATTATATATAAGAATATTTATATATATATATGTTTATTTAGATTGCATTTTTTTCTATTTTAACTATAATTATATATATATTTTTTATATATAAATAATAGATATTTTAACAACAAGATAATAATTTTTCTTTTATCCCGAATAGAGAACAAAGTGATAACAATTGCTAGGAATAAATAAAAATTGTAAAATAAAAAATAACAAGAGAGCAGAAAATAAATAAAACAACGATGAGAAATTAAGGAAGAAAGCGAGAAAGAGACCAAAAAGAAAATCAACAAAGCGAAAGTGAGAAGAGAAAAAGTAATGTCCCCTGATGCATTTATAGAAAGAGAAATTATGTATTTGTAAAATAAGAAGCTATAGAATGAAAGAAAGAAAAATTTCAAGTCCGAACCAGTTTTGAGTGAGTGGTTGAGGTACCTGACTAAGGGCCGGTTGTATGTCGCAAAGTAAATGCTTTCTACCACTAACCAAGGGTAGATGGTAAATGGAGGCACTGGGATGGCCAATCAGATGACAGGAACTTTCAGTGCTTTCAGAACTTTCAGTGCCTGTCATCTGATTGGCCATCCCAGTGCCTCCATTTACCATCTACCCTTGGTTAATGGTAAAAAGCATTTACTTTGCGACATACAACCGGCCCTAAGGAATCCCAAGATACAATATCACCTATCACTATCATATATGTTTTTGTTTTATTTTAATCAAATTATCTAATATTTATTTATTAACTTTCACCCAAAATAGAAAATCACTAGAGATTCTTTCAAAGAATTTTTGAATTGAAAAACTTTTAGTTTTTCTTGAATGTAAAATCAAATGGATAATAATTACTAAATGGTATATTCTACATTAAATGTTTTGGAAATTTTGGCCAAGAAATTTAGTTAGTTTTTTCTAAATTAATAGTTATTTAAATTGTAAATAAATTAATGCTAATAAATTTAAATTATAAATATCGATTCATAAGTATTTGAGCTTCGGAATATGAAAACAAAATTAATTTAATCGAGATGTTTTGATTTTATTCTTAAAGACTTTTTCCCAAGCTTTTTTAATGAGCAAATCAAAGAGGGTGTCCTCTGCTTGGTGGAAACAAGACCGCGCCAAGCTGTATAAAATTAAGCGTGTATAAAATTAAATGTTGTGCCCATACAGGTAAAATTATAAATTATAAGCTATATACTTTAATATATTGTTTTTTATTTAAAGACTGGTATATATAATTTGTTTTCTTAATTTATATTTAAGGCTCTAAGATTCTTTATTTATGTAAGTAAACCTTTACATATGCTCTGCGTGCTACTCGGTCTATTAAAGTCTTTCGACTTGAGACCGTAGGTCGTTTTGGCGACCCTTGATGTGGCCCCACACACCTTCGATTTTATATATACTCGTATATATAAACACCAAACAAAGGGCACCCTCTTTGATTTGCTCTTAAAAAATCAACAATATCCAATATGTAAATAATATTATTACATAGTTTTTGATTAACACAAAAAATTGTCCAGTAAAGTTAGGTCTACTGTATACTATTACTATACTTCTATATTTGAAAAGAGTTAATCATTGAAAAATAATTGGAAAAATAAATTTTACAATTTATGCATTTAACTAATTCATTGAACGAATCTCCTATCCCCGAATCCTTAATATCTTAATTGACTCGTGAATGGAAACCCCTGAAATATCCGCAACCTTGACAAAGCCAAGCCGATTCGCTTGCATAACCTCAAGGCGTTTTATGAAAAGACGGAGTATTAATTTAATTTTTTAACCGACTTCAAAAAAGGAGGAGGTTCTCTATTCGACTGAATTTTTTTTTTTTTTTTTTTTTGTGCCTATGTTACCTCATATCTCCGCCAATTGTCAACCGATTTTGAAAATTTTTTTGCATTGGGTCCAGTCTAGCTTCCGATTGGTCCCATTTTTTTCGATTTTTTTTCATAGGTATTAGACCTTTTTTATTAGGTTTGTTTAGACCTAACCTCTTTGTTTATGAACCGATTTCGATGGTTCTTTTTTTATCCGATAGGGGTGTCTTAGGGATGGTGTCATATTAATTTGGTCAAGTTCTGATGATATGATCACTATTAATAACATCACTAAAAAGAGAAAAATAAAAATAATTTTTAAGAAAAAATAAAAACCGACTTCAAAAAATTAAATGCAACAAATAAAATCCACTAAAAGGTATAAAATAATTATTATCTTATTTAGTTACAACTAAACGACAAAATATTAACATGAAATTACTTTTGAAGTTGGTGCCAAACATATACCTTTTATGAATCGCACTCGACGGATCTTACTTAGTACGTTTGGCGGGTACGCTCGCTTATAGGTATGGTTTGTTTGGTACCGACTTCAAAAAGTAATTTCATGTTAATATTTCGTCGTTTAGTTGTAACTAAATAAGATAATAATTATTTTATACCTTTTAGTGGATTTTATTTGTTGCATTTAATTTTTGAAGTCGGTTTTTATTTTTTTCTTAAAAATTATTTTTTTTAATAGATGAATCTCTGATCTTTAGATAAACTTTTTTAAGATCTTGAATTGATTGTCAGGCAATGTAAGTTATTCTAAAATTATCAATGTAAATTATTTAATGTGTTCTTTTAATCAAAAGAATAATATTTAATAAGATAAACGTCAAAAATTGAAAAAGTCTCTAATAAAAGAAAGGAAAAGTCGCAATTAAATTTATTTTGTTTGTTTTTATTTAGCTGAAGTCAAATACCTGAGAATTGAAGATTACAATTTAAAAGAGATGGTCACTAATAATAATCAAATATCAGATAATACATTTGGAAGAAATTAATTCGTGAAGGGTGATAATCATAAGTAATTAATTTAGTTACCTAATATATAACCAAGCAAAGAAAATTATAGAAAATAAAAGATCTGAGTTCTAATCCACAAAAAGTATGAGCCGATATTACAAGTCAACCACTTGTGAAGTAAACAAATAAATAGAGATAAATTCGTATAATTTACAAGTGCTGCAATATTAGTACACACTGTTGATGGAATAGTCAGTCACCTGCATTCGATTTAAAGAAAAAATAGGATAATTTAGGGATAATTTTATAGGTAAATTTTGCTTAGTGAATTTTAGTTATTAAAAAGATATTGTTTTTTTCAATTTATTAGAATACAAAAATCTAAACCCCAAACTCACTAAAACCCCAGACTTTTGGAAATAATAAATAAATAAATAAATAAATAGAAAATAAATAAAATAAATAATCTAAAAGATGATAATATCATTTTTAAAATTCCATTATATGTCTATTAAAAAAAAAGAAATAAAAAAATTAAAAAAATACGATTAGCCTTTTCGGCCAAGTTCCAATTTCTAGTTTGCTTTAGACTTTTTTCTTTATTTGATTATAAAAAATTTAAATTTCTGTTTTCGTATTCAATAAAAGAAAGAAAGAAAAAATAAATAAATAAAAAATTCACTTCCCGAGGAAAATGAATGCAAATGGGATTTGGCAAAGGATCCATGATTAATTTTTAAGGTAAAAGAAATATTGGGGACGATAAATTATAAAGAAATCAGATATAATCAAATATTAATAATTCCAATGATAATTTCGCGAAAGATGCGATCAATTAATAGAAATAACTAATGTTTTTTTAGTTAAGCGCGAAAATATTAATGGAATTTGATTATTTTGAAAATTTTGTTAAGGATATTTATATAAGGAATCCTTGAGGATTGTTGAAATTATAAGAAAAAAATAAAATAAAAATTTGAGATTGATTGAGCGATTTTGGATTAGGAACCGTAAGCAAAAAAAGAGATTGGAACAAGGTTCAAAAAACTTGTTGATATGCTTGTCAGGATTCGGGACAGTCGGCCCTCTGGACTGTTGGAGTTGAATCTGCATGGATTTATAATAATCAATGTAGGACAATACCCTGTGGAACGAATTGAAGGTTATGAGAAGAGAGAGAGTGAGAAAGAGATAATGATATGTGAGGATCCGCTCTCGATGATGAGAAAAATGGGTTTTCAGGTCTGCGGATGTGATCATGATCAGAGAGGCGGCGGGACTTGAATCTCTAGAAAGGGGTTGGTGTTGGGGGCAGCGCTAGAGCGGCGGCGGCGGCGAGTGAGCTGACCATGTCCGTTGACGAGAGCAGCGACGCCGAAGAGACCTCCAGCCGGACCAATTCGGCGTGTAACCTGAGGAAAGAGCTGCAAATACTAGCGACAACAAGCCCGAACGGGCTCCGAACAACAACCGGGATCAGAAACACAGTGCAGGGAACTTTTGATGAGCAGGGCGAGGGGGGCCAAATGGGGATTCAGGGGGGCATTCGCAAATCGTTCAGTCTTACCTCATGTTGATCAGGTACTGAGCCAACGCAACTGCGTCTGGGTTGCCTGTAATGGTAATCGTGCGATCTGTGGCGCCTCCTTCGCGTTCTTCACAATTGGAGATTCGGATCATCGCCCCGCTGATTTGTCTAAAAACACAAGCCTCCTTTAGTTATGAAAATGATTCAAGATAAATGTTATAAAGAGAAATCAATGTGGTTTTCTTTTGTTTGATGCAAATAAACATCTACATACATATAACGAATATATATATATTAGAAATTTGGTGTCTGATGAGGCTCTTGAAAACCTTGGAAACAGGTGGAATGTCTTCGTTAGGAAAAAGAAAAACAAG
Source organism: Forficula auricularia (assembly GCA_024734495.1). NCBI lineage: Eukaryota > Metazoa > Arthropoda > Insecta > Dermaptera > Forficulidae > Forficula > Forficula auricularia. The sequence continues at coordinate 3,110,427 of JALMQS010000828.1, read as the reverse complement.
ATTTCCTTATAGTCAATAATAATTATAATCATTTATTCTCCAGAAAAACTTTTGAGACGTTTCAGCGGATATTCTCACGCCATCCTCGGTCTACAAGGGAAATATAATCTTAATTACAGTCGAGAAATTTAACAATCACGAGCCTCATCCAGCACCAAATTTCTAATTTAAAACATTTATAGTACCCTATTATATGTTAGAGATTATAGTTTCGAGAGTTTGACCTTCATCATTTTTTAATTAGAAATATTCTAACTGTTATTTCTCATGGGTTCATTTACCCATTCGAATTTTTGTTATAGCAAACTATCACAAAACATAATCATTTATGTGGCTAGCTCGCTATAATAACAAAATGAATTATATCCAATGGAGTAATTAAACCCATAAGAAATAACAAATAAAATATTTATAATTAAAAGACTGATGAAGGTCAAACCTTCGAAACTAAAGTTCTCTCTAAAAAATAAATTAAATATATATTTTATTATGTAAATGTTGATTTGGATCAAGCAGTGGACAATCCATTGATTTCTCTTTATGAATCAACATCTCTGCTACACTCGGCAAAACAAAATGTTTTCAAATAAGATAAAAGAAACGAAAGACATAAGTTTTTAATTTAAGAATTATAAACATAGGGTTAAAATAAAAATTCAAATTATAACAGATTTTCAAAAATAAAATTAGTCTTAAAGCTATCAGATACAAATTAATTTAAGTTGCGGAGAAATTTTAGAAATAGAAACAAAAACATGGGTAAATAATCATAATGTTTTTGATGGGATAGATTTCTAAAAAGTCTAGTTTGTATATATTTATAAATAGATAATTACGATGTTGAAAGAAAGGGAAATGAACAACAGGAAGTGTTACAGTTTTCTCTCATCAGACAATCCGTCAAAGAAGGTCAGAAATGTCACCAACCCTTAGAAAAATAATTCCATAGATCGATCTGAAGACTCAGAAAGAACTCAAGGAGTTTAATTTAACCGTGGTATATATTTCTTTTCAATAATAAATATTTATGTTCAGAAATGTAGTTTTTAAATATGGCAAGGTGTGCAAGAAAATTAATTACATTTTTTCAAACAAAATCGAACTTTCTGGTTCCATTTTTGATAAAATAATTGAAAATTTAATTAATTAATAAATTTGGATTAATCTTTCATAATACTTGATGCGGCGCCGGTAGAACAATGGCTAATGAGCTTGATTTCGAATCTCGCCTTAGTCAGAACGATTTTCAGCTTTTTCAAACGAGTCACTAATGCAGAGGAAAGTAATGTGAAAGGTGAAACAAGCACTGTGAAAAATTACAATGGAGATGATACTCTCCATAGTAATCGCCGACGCCCGGAATAGAGTATGTCGCTTGAAGAAGAATGCTTGATAAAGGTTTCAATTAATAGAAAAATTTTAAAGATGCATTTTTAGAAGATATAATATTTAAGCTTTAGGACAAAGCTTGAGAGAAGAATTTCAATATTATTTTTCATTGAATTAAAAATGGATAGATAGAGGCGTGTTCGCCTTTGATGACAAATACCTGATTTCTGCAATCTTAGTGCCTCCTTTGCCGATGATGCATCCAATAAGCTCGTTGGGAACAGTCATCTCGTGGGTTTGTTGATTTGCTCCAGGTTGATTCCGGTTCTGATTGTTAGTGCGTAGCTGGCTGCCAGCGAGAGCTGCTAATGCTGTAGAAAATACCAAGGGTAATTTTAGAGAGCAAGAAGGGTAGCAAATAAAGTTCAATAAAAGAAAATGATTTGTTATTTCAGAATTAATAACCACTTTTTTGAAATCTACCCATTAATAAGTATAAATTTCGCCTTAAGGACGTTCCCTAATATAGCTCAGATGCAGTTCGCTCTTTCCCCTACTCGTTTCTCGGATCTGGCAACATTACATTCTTACCGACGCTAAAAGACAAAGAATAAAAAAAAACACTTCATGAAAGAAGCGATTATGCGCGTCCTGCTGTTTTATGTGTTTAAAGGTTTCCAGGAATGAGAGCGCCCATTCCCCAGCCACCACAGAAGTGTGTGGAGGGAGCGTCAGAGCAGCTACAGCGTGGCCTTCTGCCCAGCCGCCCGTGAGAGAAGTGCCTGCTGCTCCTACCTGCCACACCCCAGGCGAGCTCTTCATGCAGCAGCGCCTTCTGAGTGTGTCACTTAGGCTGAGGCTGCAAGAGCTGTACTCTTCAGCAGCTGTTTGGGCTTCTGCCACCAGGCAGTGTCTATAAAGGAGCCTGTTGTTTTATTGGTGTCAGCCCACACACTGTGCGCAGCCTGTGTGGCACAGCCTTCAGTAATGGCTCATGACATGCCTAGTGCTCTCAGCGCTAAAGGACAGAGAGAAAGAATAGAATGTATGTTTTGTATATTTATAGGTTTGTTTTTGTGTTTTAGCAGGTACGATATTTGTTTGTCCTCAAACGTTGTTGTAGCCCATGCGTTCCTGAATACAGGTGGACGTAGTGGTTGTCGTGGCAGAGTCGAGAGCCCATGTGTTCCTGCCCGGAAGCAGGCCATGGCCTACCAGTGCTGCCAGCAGTCCTTTTTTTTATATATTGAGAGATGAGTGAGCCTTATTCTGCCTTGGCGTGGTTTTTGGCTCGGGAGCAGTGCGTTCTCCGTAGGAATGGCAGGCCTGAGCTGCGAGAAATTTAGATGGTTGTTTATTTAGTCTCAGAACAGAGATAATGGATTTAACTAAATAAACGTTCATTTAATTTAATGTTGGGTTCTGCTTTTGAGAATCTAAATAGAGTGATAATAAAACTTAATCAAAATAGCTAGTTTTCATTAAAATTTGTTTATTATTGAAAATACAAATAATAAAATATAATATAATATTTTATACATCCATATAAATATAAAACGTTATAACGCCATATTTAGATTTATCGATCGTAGTGAATGTTTAGAGTGATTTTACAGTGACTATTGTCATTTATTAAAATTGTGCTGAAATATTCTTTGAGGAAATATGCAGAAATATGTTTATGCATTCATATTTAATATGTTATATATATATTACATAAAATGCATGGACATTTTCTAATATTCCCATGCAAATAGATCCTCACATGAGGTCATGAAATGCTGCATTTTTAAAGAACATACTTCCAAATAAATAAATGTGAATTTCAAAAAATGTTATTATAATATATGGTTGCATTTTCTTTCTAAAAGATAGGTTTTCGTTATATGAATGTTCGTTATATCAAGGTTCGACTGTATTATAAACTTTCTACATGAATTATTGTTTTTATTTAAAGATAAATTGTGAAAATTACAGTTTAATACATAATATATGTCCTTCTGTGAAAATTATAGTTTAATACATAATGTATTATACTATAATTTTCACTATTCATCATTAAATGAAAAAAATAATCCATGAAGAAAGTTTATAATACAGTCGAACGTTAATATAACGAACATTCATACAACGAAAACCTATCTTTTCGAAAGAAAATTCAAACCACTCAAGAACCCTTCATATTCGGAATAAAATATCGAAGTACTTTTCCTTCTGTACTAGCTATAAAATAGAAATTTTGTTAATGGAGAATGGTTTAGGTTCTAGGTGAAACATATTAATAAAGTAAAAGAGAGAGTGATTGTAAAGATTTAGTAGGCTCACCCGCAGGGTTCAATCCACCAGTGTTAGCTCCGCTGAGGCCGCCGAGTCCAAGAGCCGCAAGTCCAGCAAGAGGCGAGTTGGCCATCCCCATCTTCTGGAAAGAGTTACGATCCTACTCCGCACGTACATTAAAACCCGCGACTAGCGTCCTTGGCATGCCACCCTTCACCCTTTTATCCCAGAACCAAAGTCCAAGGAGGCTAGTCTACGATTGAACATCTAGCTACACACTACAACTTAACACTAAAAGAAAGAATTAGCCCAGATTTCAAGTGAAACTTTGGATATTCCTTTCTTGAAAAAGAGAATGAAGAAAAATGAAAATGATTTTGTTTTGTTCCTATCCTCAATTTCTAATAAAAATAAAAGAAAGAAATTAATAAAATAAAATACACGATTACCCTCTGGCATAGTAGGATAGGTCAAACGGATTGATATAGATAAATAGATAGATTGATAGATAGGACTAACTTGCATATTTTGCTTTGAAACAGAATTCATTTGAAAAATGGCTATCATTAAAATTCCCAAATGACAATTCCTTAAATAAATAAGAAATCAAAATAATTGAATAGAACTATCAAGTTCAATCGAAATTAAGTCACATTTTTTAATTATTAAGACCATTCGTCAGTAAGAAAAAAAGATCCACAAAAATTTGATACAAAAAATTTCAAAATAATAATCATAAGTATTTGAACCTTATCATTATGATAAAAAGATGGGAATTTTTAAATTTGCTAAAATATCCTAAATATAAAGAAATTCAACTTTATATTTCAAAATTGTTTTAGTGAATAAACATTTATTTATAAAAAAAAATAAACATAAAACGTTTATTAAAAATGCATGGATTTTTTATAAAGGATTTTATTTATTTTACACACCTTTATTATTAAACCTGTTTTTACAGCATTTGAAAACATTTTGGAACTACCAGACGCAGTTCTTTTTATACGTCTACAAAAGGAAACGTGTCCTGGTGGTTTCAAACTGTTGGAAAATGCTGTAGAATCAAAACTGTTGTATATGATATATATAGTTTTTTTAGTTAATAAATGAATACCAAAGGAGTTTAGAAAGAATATTTATATAAGTAAATCTGGGAAAAAGTGACTGATTTAAAAATTGTCATTTAAAAATGTTAACTTTTTTGCCTTTTTTAAAATTAATTCTAGTTCAGGAACTTTACTCACTCTGAATTCATCTTAAGTGGATATGATTAAGTTGAAAAAAATTTTGGATTTTTTTTCTCGAGATGACAATTTCAAAAATCAAATATCGGTCGTATTCAAATTTTAAAAGCGGTGAAGACAATTTTGAATAAATTAGGTAAATATTTCGATTATTTAAATTTTCAAAATAAAGTTTCGGTTTATTTATTACTTTTTTTTCTCTATATACCTACGAAAATTTTTCAGTTTGTGAAATCTTTAAATCCAACTTCCATATTACAGAAGAATCCAATAGAGAGCGAGCAAAGGAGTGAAAAGTAGGCATTCCTTTTATCATTCACTAATCAAATTTGAGAGTGTAGTAGAATAGCTTAAATTCTAAAATAAAATGTACTTTTTTCTTTTGAGTATTTTTCTAACTTGTTCCTTTGTAAATGTCCATACTTCAAGTGTTGATCTCTACAACAAGGACAAAACGTGCTTGAAACACAAAACGTTTCCTGGGCTACTAAGAACACACGATAAAGGAGATTCACTGAAGATATCAAAATTCGAAATGCATTGGAATTCTTCAAGAGAATGTACAAAAAACAACTGTGAAACGAACTAGAGGAAGGGAGGATGTGTTTGTGAATTTCTCAAAGGGCTCTACAACAAACATTTGTAGAGGGAGAATCTTCTTATTACATTTTAACACTGGAAAAGTATGGACATTCACCAAGCTAAATTAAGAGATTAAATTAGAATAAGAAAATATCATTACCAATATTAATAAAGTAATAAAATACTTTGGCCAAGGGCTTTCGTTGCCCTCCCCGCTTTTGCTGTTTTTGAAAGAAATAGTCCTTGAAAAATTGATATGATAAAAATATTTATCAAAAGAGATAAGTAAAAAAATGGACCGAAAGCCATGCATTAGAAAATAATAATTAAAAAAAAAACACTTTTAAAAATTTTACATATTTCTTCTAATCGTTTGTTTTGATTGACTTTTTTTCGCGCGAAATTTTGTCCTCTCGTTTCGCCGAGGGAGTTTTGGTAAAGGCGGGGCTCAATGGGCAGGGGGGTTGGGGGCTTGGGGGGCTTTTGGGAATTGTATAATTGAGTGCCAGAAGAGATTAATGCATTCAAGCAGACATTCGCAAGACCCATCAAAATAAAAAGACAAAAAAATAAAAATAAATAAATAAATAAAGAGAAATGAATTTGAAAAGAAATTTTTTTTTAGAAAAGAAATTGATGAAAATAAAATAACTAAAAAAATAAATAATTTTCTGCTTTAATAAAAAAAAAGCTGTCATTTGTTTAAAAAATATTATTCTAATGATTCAAATCTTAATTCCCCGGAAATAATTATATTCTAATTATAGACCTATGAAGAGCGGAAAGAAAGAAATCTAAGAGAGTTCAATTCCTAGAGGTGGAATTTTCTCCCAAAATCGAGAGAGGATTGATGACCATTTAGCATTTGAAAATATTTTCAACTTCACTAAAGGTATATGAAAATAATCATCATCAGTAATGTGTCAAGAAAGCAAAGACGATGTGAAATGGTGGCTGGCTTTTTTTTGCAGAGTGCGGGGGACGGGCAAGGTTCGCAAATTGAAATCGCGCTCGATCCCCCTCGGGGAGGAAGCATGAAGGGGGGCAGACCACCGGTTCACACCCTTGACACCTCGATCCTCCTCGCTCGCATATGGCGAGAACCCGCCCAGAAATAAAGCAGTAGCATATACAGGAAAAGAACTTAATCCAAAAGCAGTGGGCAACATAAGGCGTCAAAACGAAAACGAACCAACAAACCAATCAACCAAAGAAACAAAAACAACAACAACGAATAAATATTAAATCGATTAAAGACAAACAAATTAATGAAATTGGTAAAAAAAAAAATTGGTTTAGATCGTTCGCTTATTTGACGCTTTAGGCCATTAAATAATAATAATAAGAATAAAAACAAAAAAACATCAAGCAAGAAATAAATGTCCAGTATTTGAGTTTTAAGAGCAATATGAAAATTTAGAAAATAATAAATAAAAATTGAAAGAAATAAAAATCACCGAACAATTCTTGCTATGACGTCTCTTTGTACCAAAAAATAAAAAAATAAAAACATATACGATGTCCATTTGAAAAGCAGCTTTTGTTATATTAAGTTTAACAACATTAAATGTTAATAGAATAGAAGAAGAGATAAGAGGAAGTTAAGAGCATCAAGTTGCAGCGACGACAACCCGTCAGTCAAACAATTTAGTTTCGAGAATAATTAGAGAGTTTGTTTGAAAATGGAAAATAATCCAGTATCGAAAACAAATGTTCCGAGGGGATAAATGGATTTGTGCCTGGCAGTCTTTTGACAAGGAAGCCTTTGCTTTCCACCCTTTCGAGAATCATCAGATAAGTAAGTGCGGTGAGGCAAACCTTGATTTCAAAACATTCAGAAGGCTGTCAATGAAAAAAAGACTAAAATTGCCTTTTGGAATGGCACCAAGTGAACTTGGCGTCTGTCGCTTGTCTGGCTGTTTCAAGCCTTGAGTGCTTCTACCGATTTTGAATTCACAAATGCAACGAAATATTTCGCTTTGACAAAATAAACTTTTCATAGTCAATGGGCTTCGGCACAATAATATCTCTCATTTTTTACAAATATCCCTGTTTTCTTTCCCCTTCACAAAAGAATATATCGACAAATACTAAAAATAAGATTTGATGGAAGGAAAGAAAGAAAGAAAGAATAGAACTCGCAAGATTAAAATATACCTAGCTATCAGCATTTCTAAACTTTTCATATTTTTGATGGGGATGGATGGCTGTTGATTTGACGAGAAGAAGTTCAATACATAAATATTGAGCCAAGTATATTAGAAATAAGCTGACGTGTTATGATCTGGCCATCCACTTGACTTTACCATACAACCCGCCCCTTCACTTATATTTAATATTTAATAAAATTATTTATAATCATGTAGGGGGGGGGGGTTAGTTTTTGCATTTTTAGACTCCTGGGGGCCCACTGATTATGTATACAAAATTTAGTTGAATTTGGTACAAGGGTCTAGATTTTCATTTTTTGACCCTCCCCCATTTTGGGTGGTTAGTTTTTGCATTTTTAGACTTCTGGGGGCCCACTGATTATGTATACAAAATTTGGTTGAGTTTGCTCAAATGGCCTAGATTTTTAATTTTTAACCCCCCCCCCCTTAATTTTGGGTCGATATGCACAAAAATCTAATCAGCTCTTAATCTCAATGGATTAAAACTACCTGTGAAATTTGGCTTCGATATTCCGACTAGTTTTTGAGCTAGCTCGTCCACAAAAATGTGGTAACGCACAGGCAGACTAACAGACATTTTGACAAAACAATTATTATCTCGAAAAATATAATTTTTTCGATGTTCACTTAAGTACCCTGTATGGTAAAGTAAAAATTTTAAGTTTATATTTATTTTAATACTTCAAATATGTGTTATGATGAAGATCAGTATAAACCATCGAAAATGTCAACAAATATAACTTTTTACTTTTTATAAACTTTGATTTAATAATTTTTGGTTATTCTATTATTTTGTTCTAAAATATACTCAATTTTTTTGATCAAAATGAAGTCATTTAAAAATTTTATAATATTGTTTCACCTTTTTAGCTTCACGAATGTTTTACCCTATTTTCTCACAGTCTCAACTTAATTACCTATACTAATTCATTATTTATTTCCATAATAATTATAATATAACAATATTCTTCAAATCTTTATATTTCATAAAAAGAATATACTTACTAAATTTTTTAAAGACAAGCAGATAGTAAATTTCAATATTTAAATGCTAAGAATACATTTTTATTTACCTAAATTTTATTATTTAAATTAAATACTGTTTTATATTGAGGGGACACATTCAGTAATTCGACACTTGGCAGAGCTCGATCCTTTGTAAAAGATGCAATTGTATTGTGCAATTATTTTTGCTAAATTGGTATCTTAATAATAAACAGTCATTTTTCCTTGTATTTTTTTTTGTTTATTTAAAATTCACTGATTCGATAACCATTAGTCATAGTTTCGATACTAGGGGAAATTAAACCCCATTTTGACAATAATTCAAAAATATATAATAAGCAACGAAATTTTCTCGAGACGGACTGGTAGAAATTTTAATTGAAGGTAATGGAAGGCAGCCCAGGGGTAGTGAGGAAAGAAAAAATCAACACACATCAAATAAGGTGTAATTTATTGGAATCCCTCCTCCCTTCCCCCCAAACCGACGTTTCGGAGGATTTTTCCCTCCTTCTTCAGGGTTTCAAAGGGTCAATGAATGAAACAAATAAATGTTTCCTTCTTCTCTCCACAGTAGTGTTAAAAAACAAGAAAGTTTTGAACACTACTGTGGAGAGAAGAAGGAAACATTTTATTTGTTTCATTCATTGACCCTTTGAAATCCTGAAGGAGGGAAAAATCCTCCGAAACGTCGTTTTGAAAGGAAAGGAGGAAGGATTCCAACAAATTACACCTTATTTGATATGTGTTAATTTTTTCTTTCCTCACTAGCCCTGGGCTGCCTTCCATTACCTTCAATATATAATAAGATTTTAGATTTGATTCTTTGGAGGTTCGAGCTCAATTCGATCAATTTTTCTAAAAATTTCTTGCCATTTCGAGAAATATGCTGTAAAATTCCATGATATTCTATAATAATTAATAGAGATTGTGGTGTTGGAGCAAGGAGAAACATCTTTAATAAAGATAAAAGTAAATAAATATTATATGAAACATTCATTTACTATGAGTTAAGATTTCTAGGTCACCCGTTTCACATTAAAATTAAAAAAATAAAAGAGGTAAATTTTTTCAATATATTTATTTCGGGCTGTAAACCCATCTTCAGGAAAGTACAGAATTTTAACTTAAATTTAAAATTCTGTACTTTCCTGAAGATGGGTTTACAGTCCGAAATATATATATTGAAAAAAAATTACCTCTTTTAATTTTTTTAATTTTAATGTGAAACAAGTGACCTAGAAATCTTAACTCATAGTAAATGAATATTTCATATAATATTTATTTACTTTTATCTTTAGATATTCTATAAGATTTAGAATGTTCTGGTGTATTATATAAATTATTAAAAATTAAATTGAGGAAAACATGATACATGATAAAGTATGCCTCTGGGCCCTCGAAAGTCTTAAAACGGCGAATTTGAAATTAATAAAATTATTCGAAAAAATTACAAAGCTATTTACCTAATTTCTTTTAGAAAATGTATAATAATTAATTTGTAATGACTGTGTTTTAGGATTGATATAGAAATGTTAACAGTCGGAAAGTTGAACTTTGTTAATTTTTGTTAGATGATAACTTTTTTGGATGTAAATAAGTATTGAGTGGATATTGATGAGGCAGTACATAAAAAAGAGAAGAAAATCATTTATATTATCTTTCCATTCATAAACCGACGCTTCGGAGGCCATTCCATCCCTCTTCAGGGCTTTGAAAAGTCAGTGAAGGAAATCCAATGCGACATACCCTCTGTCTCCTCTTCAGTGGCAGTAACAATAATATATTCTATTTCATTCTCAGCAGAATTATAATTTAGTAGATTACTACACTATAATTCTGCTGAGAATGAAATACAATATATTATTGTTACTGCCACTGAAAGAGGAGCCAGAGGGGAATGTCGCATTGGATTTCCTTCACTGACTTTTCAAAACCCTGAAGAAGGAGGGAATAGCCTCCGAAACGTCGGTTTATGAATAAAAAGACAATATAAATTATTTTCTTCTCTTTTTTATGCACTGCCTCATCAATATCCACTCAATTTCACTTATCAGTCCGTCTCCAAAAATTACTTCAATCTTAGTAAATAAGTATTTATTTGTAATCGTCGCTGAAACTTAATGCATTAAGGAGTAAAGATGGTTAGAAAAAGAGACATATATCTATGTATATATATATATAGAAAGAGAGAAATATAGAGATAGACAAAGAGATAGAATAGTTTGGAAATCGAATAGAGCTCCCTGATGCTGATCTGTTGATCAGGGAAGGCATAGTCTAGAGTCTAGAGCGAGGTGTCTCTACGAGAAAAGAAAACAGGAGGGGTGGAGGACTACTCAAGAAGAGAGTAGACTGAAGGCGGTGAATGAAGTGTCAGTTAGTATTTCCTGATCAAGTTCCTGCGTGCAGGGCAAGGGTGGGTTGTTTCGGGGGCTGATCTCGACTTACGTCGGCGGCCGCTGCGAGGTGCGCGGGCGGCAGCGCGGCCGAGAGATGCCCGTTCTTGAGCATCGGGTCGGCGAGGCCCGTGTGATGGTGGTGCAGTAGCGGGGAGGGCGGCGGAGGCAACCCGGGCACGCCGCTAAACAGGGGCATGGTACTTACGTCGCCGTGGGCGGGCACCGCGTAGTTGCCCTGGATCGTGTACGCCTGGCCTCCAGCTAAAATCAACGGGCCAGCCACCTGCGGCTTCGGACGGTATGGGATGGTTGCGCCCTTCGGCGGGGACTGAAACCAAACATCAAACAATAACGTTACTATTGGATTTCTTTACGTTTTACTAATTCTATCAATAATTTGTTGTTTCTTTCTTCTGGCTATTCTAGGAAATTGAAAAAATACACAAAATCAATTAAATATTGGAGGGAAACGTAAAACGTATTTAAAAATCAGTACGCTCTCCATTCAGAGCAGTGTTACCCAGTGGCATAACTACACCGTTTGAGGCCCGTGGCAAATTAATCGGATGGGGCCCTCTCTCACCCAATATAAACAAGGTTAACCAACGGTAAAGTTTTTTTTATTACTACGTAAAGTAGGTAATAAAAGGCTATTGTAATTAGTTGATTTTCTAGCAACTTTTAATTTAAAGACCGTACTGGACTGATATCACAATTTTTGTTTTAGTACAAAATTGTTATTATTAAAATTCCTTTTTTCGGGTTTTCTGTTCAGCAAAAGTGTTAATGACATCATCAAAGTACTTGCAAGTCGGGTACGTTTTAAAACTGACTGGGTGAGAGGGGCGAAACTACCGCCGTATCAAAGATACGGGGCCCCAATGTGTGTAAGCAAAGTCGAGTAGAAGAGAATAATTTTGATACAGGGTCCATCTAGGGCAAGCTACGCTACTGCTGGGTGATATCTTTTCCAGCAAATGCATTGAAATTTTGATATTTTAACTTGTGTATGCACGTAGGTAACTTAAATTAATTAAAGATAAAAACTAATATATTTTACTAAATGTTAGGATCCTCCTGTGCTCACACGGCCCTTTCGGGCCGAGGGCCCCTTCCGGCTGGGGGACCATGGCATTTTGCCGACTTGCCACCCTATAGTTACGCCACTGGTGTTACCTAGTCTTTTCAGTTTTGTCACCCTTATTAAAAAAATTTATAAGAAAATAAAACTAAAAAGTAATTAGGATTATTGATTGTTTAACATTTGTTTTTCTACTAAACATTCTCAATGTTGTTTCAGTTTCATTTTTTAGAATTTTGATGATGTTATTACTATTTAAATATGAAAATTAGATAAACCTATGTATGACAATAAAAACAAATATACAATAAACGAAAAAAATAAATATATAATATATGTTGTTTTTTTCGGAGATGCTAGAGAGAGCAAAATCGAAACCGTTCTTGACATTGGAAATACAAAGATTTCGACATCAAAACGAACTTTCTACCAGTTTTGGTTTTTGAGTGACTCATTTATCAATCTCCGTCAAACTGACAAAAATAAATCCCAGAGCTAAAGACATAGGTTTTGAATTCAAGATTAAATTTACGTCTATCCAAGTATAATCAAAATGAAATTCAATATTTAGTTGCTATATAATGAGAATGAGATTAAGAGTCGCGTGTGAGAGGCCTTAGATTTTGGTTGAAATCGGAACATGTATAATCGTCATTTTATTAAAAATAATTAATCAAATGGAAATATTATTTGCATTGCAAGATGTTCACTAAAGATATATACTTTTTTGAGAGGTGTCAACGTTTAAACTTTTTTTAATCAAATTAGTTTTAACTATTTTTGAGATCGAAAGCTACGCAAAAAGATTATTTTTTTCTAAACGAATATATATCTATATATAAGAGTCAAATTGATGATAGAAATAGACTTTAAATTAAGAAATTCACATTCATCTATCAGATGGAATGGATTATTTTTAATTATATGAGAGAAGGGTTGTTTTTAGCCCCTCTGGAATCGAAACCTGGTGCCAAAATTAGAAATCCGGGCCAAATGGCTACCCTGAGTGAGTCGAATCCCTCTAACATATGTATTGCGCTATATATCTTACTCAAAGATTTAAATTTGGCCCGGAATGGTAATTTTAGCAATCGACTTCGATTCCCGAGGGGGAACAACCCTTCTGACATATAATTAAAAATAATCCTTTCCATTTCCGATCTAATAGATGTGACTTTCATAGATTATATATCTATTTGTTGTGTGGGAGAAATAAAATCATATAATTATATAAAAGTCAGTCTCGTGATGTGTTCAAGTCACGCCAAATTTTTTAATAAAACTTGAAAATAAGCAAGAAATTCAATTTGGATCAGTTATAAAAAATAGGTATATTATGTTACGTTAATGAGGGTTTAATGAAATAATAGAAAAGTTATCAAACAACAAGCGCAACATCTCATCGAGTAAATGAATATTGAAAACATTGGACTGCACTTGAAATGGCTGATGGTCGTTTGGTTCGTTTGCCGTGTATTTAACGTTTCTATTTATCTATTGAACAAACTGATGCCCAGCCTCCCTCCAGTCACCCAGGCTACTAAATGACCGGACATAAATCATGCGTCTATTTGCTTAATGTTTCTGGCCGTTTGCTGCCGCTAGAGGCACCAGTTATATACAGACATATCTACAATACTCCATGTATACAGTAGATATATATATATATATAAATGCAAATGTGTTGCGATCGGAGGACAGAGGGGGTTCGCAATCTCATGTGCAAACGGAAAAATACGTCATTATAAATATAATTTATGAAACAATGAAAAATTACTATCCGAATTTATTTTTATCGGATTTTAATAAATGATCTTTCTAAATGGTATTCAATAATCCAAAATATGGTTAGAAGAGAAAAAATATTAGAAAAAAGAGAAAATTGATTCACTATTCTGACAATATCTGATAATAATTATTTTATAAATGATTTAGAAAAATTTTACTAGCAATAAAGATACAAAGTGGGTGGTAGGTATAAAAAGTTTGACTACCCCTGGGCTACATTTGAAATAGTTTTGGACAATTTTTTCAAGTGAAACTTCTTTTGCGAAGTACCTTTTTTTTGGCTTTTCGGCCTCTCTAGCCATAAGCCTAATTACGATACTAGTTATATTTTTTAAAATTTGTCTCTACCCCCGGGGTCAGATTTTAGCTGGATGCCTCGAGTCGGATTCGAACCCGGGTCCCCTTGGTTAGCTCGCTGTCATGCTACCGCCTAGCCTATTTGACCCCCCCCTTTGCGAAGTACCTGTTTATTTATTTTTATACAATAAAGGGGAAATAATTTTTTGTAGACCCACTAATATTTCATGACAAATCAAATTGATTAAAATTAGGAAATTTTAATTATCTCAATAACATCTACGGCTAAAGAAATTTTACTTCCCCTGTGAGCTTATGTGGATGAGGCAAACACCTATTTTGTTTTTATCAGAAGCGTTTTAATTTGTAAAATAAATTAAATGTTTTGTTGCTTTTTAAGATTTCAACCATTTCAAGTACGACGTTCCATTAGTTCATAGATTGAATGTCGATTTATTTAGTCATGTGATGATGTCCGAAGTTGAGTTTGTTAGAAGGGAGAACCACCTCAAGCATGACGCAGCAGATGTGGTAGATGCATTGTGTGACAGCTTCGCTGGTTCCCGAAATGGTGACAGCCCTTTCAGTTGAGTTGGGCAGCATCTCGGAGGCGACTTGAATGCTGGCGCCGGTCACCTCTCGGATTTCCTTGATCTTGCTACCACCTTTGCCGATCAACGAACCACACTGGCTCGCAGGTACAATGAGGCGGAGGGTGATGGGGGGCCTGGGCATACCACCGGCCCCGTTGGCGCCCCCGCCGCCCGCACCCTGCATCTCCTGGAACTGCAAGCACCACTGCCCGGTCAATCATGAAACAGAGGTCAAGCGGAGCAGAGGAGCGCGGGTGTCAGTCAACCAGGAGCAAGGCAGAGAGAAAGTTTGGAAACGGAGTAAAGAGCAACCGGGCGGGCGGGCAGAACCGAATGCGGCAACCACATGGAAAAAAAAACAAAACACAACAACAGGGTATGAGTTCACAAGTCAATCAATCCACTATCAAGTCAAAAACTTAGTAATCTAGTAATTTAAGAGCAGCTTCATTCAAGTGCATTTTGGAAAATAATCGGAATCGACATTTCGAACAAGGAGTATATAATTTTGGATCAAGTTACTTCTAAACTTACTCTTAAGCTACGTACACATTGGAAGATTAGCGGTCGATTCGAGGCGCCAGCCAAATAAAAATAATATAACAAAATGTATGAATCGGCCTATAATAATTCATGGTATAAGTAGATTAAGGATCTGGAAAGTTTTTATGGTCTAAATCGGCGTTTCTCAACATTTTTGTCGCGCGCCCCAAATTATTTCTTTGAAGTCGTACTGTGACCGTATTTTATAATTTATAGTATAAAATAAAAAAGCTATTATATTAGCTAAAACAATATTTTTTATAATTCATATAGAATTTCTTTCAATTTTATTTATTATTATTTTTTTTTTTATTTATTTCCTTGAAGTCTTCGCGACCAAAAAGTTGAGAAATCCCCTATAGTTAAAATTAATAAAAAAAAAACTCTATGATGTGATTAGTGTTCATCCTTTTAAAATTCCTAATATAGATTCTTAGGTAAATTTTGACTTTGAAACAAAAATTAATTTAACATCAAAGTTTCTCAAATAATGATACGAGATGTTCAAACCTAAGAATCCATATTCAGAATTTAATTAAATAGTTTTAGTATTATTACCACGATTTCTACTTCTAAGTATTTATAAATGGAACTAGAATTATTCAAGTCTTATTCATCTCATAGATAATATTTGCATGTTTCGAGAGTTAATACTCAGTATCTCCAGACATGATAATAAGATTTAATTAATATCTTAATTTGAGCTAACTTTCAGATCATCAAGCCTCAAGTGTAAAATTTTAATGATAAAATATTTAGAAATCAAATGGTTGTATGTTATTTGCTAAAAAAAAACTCATATTAAATATAGTTAACAAACTCAAGCAACATAATATTTATGTAAAATGCATGCCCATTTGAATTAGTTTTAATTCAAGTTATTTGAATCAAATGATATTTCTCCGTGTCCATGAAGATTCCGGTTATCATGTTAAATGGTTTATATTCAATTATAGAGGGTATTAAAAGTAAAAGGAATAACGGGCCAGAGATTTGATAATTTAAATAAAAATAATACAACTGTCTAATTTATATTATTTTTTTTCGATTATTATAAATCAGGCACAACCCGAAAATCTCAGACCAAGCAGGAAAAAGCGAGCCAAATCAAGGTTAGAGATTATTTGTATTAAAAAATTAATCAAGAGCGTGTCATCTCATTTAGAAAAAAAGATTCACTAGGGATTGGAATAATTGATTAAATTGAAATCTACCATACTACGACTTAATAGTTATCATATTATGAATAAAAACTAACCATGCAATTGTTTGAATGCCCTAAGTAATGTACAAAAGACTGAATAAAGAAAAAAATGTTGTTGCTAGTGAAATTCTAGTACTTTTAAATCTAATTAAACTATGGAAGAGAAAATAAGTAGGCTTGTGAATTGGAAGAGAATTTAACAAAAATTAATATAATTTCAGAGAGGAAGAGAAAAAGAAAAAAACTCTTTAAATAATATTTCTCTTTAACTACTTGTTTAATTTCATACGGAAAGGAAACTGGGTTCAAATAATCGATAAAAAATGTAACACGCGTACTAGAAAATATGAGAAGAGTTCCAGCGCACTTTGTGGAACAAATTAAAACAATTAGTATAAAAAGAAATTCAATTTAACCCTAAGAATGAGTTTTTACATTTTTATATTTAGAGGGGTCGAGTAGGTGGAGAAATCTCTAAGCCAAGATTTTATTTTGATTTTTAAAAGATAGATCAGGCCGCGTTTGAGAATATAAGAACTGAAAAATTCTATAAGAATAAATCAAAGAGTGTGTCCTCTGAAGTATATATATATATATATAATCTTAAAACGTTTATTTGAAACCCAAACGTTTAGGAAGAATTTCTCCATTTATCAATGGAATTTACTAATTGCTCTATATTATTACTTACTTAAAGCAACTATTTTCTCAAATTTCTTAAAATTCCATTGATAAAGGAAAAAATGATATTGGATTTAAAATAAATGTTTTAAAATTATTTTTTATAAAAGATTTATTAAATAACTATATATATTTATTATATTAAAAATAGGACACACTGATTTATTTTTATAAATTTAACAACTCTATAACTCTCGGCGAAAAAGTTTTTAATTTTATAAAAATGTTGAATTAATAATTAAATTTGTTTGATTTATATTATAAAAAGGAGCAAAAAGTATTTGGAAAATAATTAAAATATTATATGTAAATTAATTTCATTAAATTTTATAGTAAATATCTTAAGTATTGAGTTCTATGTTCGAGGTTCTTCCAAGAAATGGATACTCACTTCTTCAAACTTCTTGCAAATGAGGGTGAATGCCTTGAAGATGGCATTAGTCGGACCTGTCACGGTCACAATACGTTCTGGACAGGAACCATCAGAAATGTTGATCTTGGCACCCGACTGAAACAGAAAACAAGGAGAGTAATTAGTAGGTACAGAAATCCATCATCACCAATCCTGATTGCTTTACAATTATCATCAACACCACCGAGGTTGTTTTTCGAGTTTTCTTCAAGAATTTAGAAAAAGGCTAAAAAAGTGATTAATTCACCCATTAGCAGAGTGAATATATTGTTCCAGGTGAATTGCATAAAGTGATTTGCTCTTACTCAACTGCTAATTGAATCATTCAACGGCAACACTTAAATATAATCTCCAAATGAATCAGCCAAATAATATTGTTACAGGTAACTTAGAAGCAAGTTAGTTTCTTCAGTTTATGGTGAAAAACTGGAAAATTTAACTAGATTTAATGATATAAATGAAATTTGATAAATTTTTAATTCATAGCTATCGGAAGGTGTATATAAAAGGAGTATCTCTGAAGAATGATTGACCTCACAATGTGAGCGTCTGTTTACTATTATCCCAAGATATTTGGTTTTATCAATAGAAATGTTCTTAGGAGTATAGCGAAGATAGAGAGAGTTGCAACTCGCAGTATCTATATTATGAATCATGTCAATCCAGAGGCGTATTCATGGGGGGGGGGTCGAACTCCCCTCCAAGGGCAGGGCTCATGGGATGAGTAACGGAAACAACAAACCGTTTCTTATGGCAAACTAACCGTATTTAATTATATTTCATATAGCCCAGTAGAGGATCCAAAAAGTGGTTCAGCTTACATTAATTGAGGATTTTTTTTTTTAGGATCGTTTGGTATGGTGTGGGTATACAAAATCTAAGTTTGCGACCTCGTAAGTGTGGGTGACAACTTTGGTGGCCGAAAAACCTCGAAATTTTAGGACTTTCTCCAGTTCTTCGCTTATAACTAGAAAACGGTTCATATTTTGTAAATAACCATCTTATAGTAATCGATTAAAAAAATGCAAATGTAGTTCTAATTTTTATTGGGATTCAAAAAAAGAAAATTTAATCTAGTTTAAAAATGTTTATAGTGGTCTTTGTCGGAAACGTGCTCCTCCATGATCAAAATGGGAAAAAAAATCGAAAAACGTGTGAGTTTTGGGGATATTCAAAAGTGATCCGGGGGGCTGTTTTTTGGATCCCCATAAAAAATAGAACTACTGAACCAATTTTCCATTTTTTTTTTTTTTTTTTTTATCGACGTGAACTTTTGTCCTTTTTTTATTTACGTTTACCGTTTTCGACTTATAAGCGAAAAACTGGAATAAGTCGGAAAATTTCGAGGTTTTTCGGCCACCAAAAGTTGTCCCCCACACTTTCGAGGTCGCAAACTTAGATTTGGCATATCCACACCATACCAAACGATCCTAGAAATAAAAAATTTCCCGCTATTAATGTAAACTGGAACCCCCTATCTACTGTGCTAATATGTTTAATCAAGAATTATGGTCTTTTTTTAATTTCTTGAAGTACCTAAGTATTTGTTTTAATAAAAAAAATTCCACTAAATATTTTGCTTAAGGATTGGACCCCCCACCCCATGAAAATTTTCTGGCTACGCCACTGTGTCAATCAATTCTTATAGGATGAGGATGCATATAACAAGACTAGGATTGGGAAGTCTGTAAAATGCTAAGATTTTCTTAAGATGTTTTAACTTGATTGATCATTTGGTAGTCTTTGTTTTGAACATACCAAGTGCCTTGACTTTTTCTTGTACATTTATCATAAAATTTAAACATTTGTCCAATCTTTTGTGAAATATTTTTCGCGTCTTATTTTTTTTTTTAATTTGAAAATGCAAGGATTAAGTATCATATATTTAGTCCTAAGTGTTTTGAAATTTAGAGTAGCGAACTTTAGAGAATATACCGAAATAGATAATTTAACTAAAACTTAGAGGGAAATCAACTGTTCTAATTAAAATTGAAACTTGTCATCTTGAGGACATTGTTAGCTCTCTTATTTGAGTTTCAAACTATTGAAATTAAGTGAGGGATTTCGAAGTTAATTCCAAATTGAATTAAACTCTGGTATTGTCTGAAATTTTCTAATATTTAATCCAAATATTTTAAAAGGGTATTTTTGATTAATAATACTATTAAAAAAAATTTTAACCCCTTTGAAACACCCTATATACATATCGTAAGAGAGTTCAAAATTATTATTTTGCATTTATTTTAAGAAAAACAATTACTTATAATAAACTTTTATTTTATTCGAATGTGACAAGAAAAAAGAAATGTTTTCTGAAGTTGTCTAATATATAAATAAAGGTATTTGATTATTTGTTGTTGCAAAATATCAAAAGCCTTATAAAAATAGAAACAGCTGCTACGATGTTGAAGAAATAAATGAAGCGTTAAAAAATCTAATATATCAAAAGTCTCGCGGAATGGCTTTAGAAAAATATTCGGGATTTTTTTTATTTTTTAATAAATAAATAAAAAAGTTGTAAATGGATTTAAGGGATTTCACTTTTTATTGAATATATCTTGCATAAACTAGAGCCAAGGTAGTCACAAAGAGACATATGAATATGAAACAAAAAAAAATCCTGACAAAATACGTATAAATTGTGATATTAAACAATCTAATTTTTCGAAGATTAATGTTAAAAAAGAAACAAGAAATAAACATTTTTTTGTTTTGTTTACTGAAGCCAATATTTCATAATTCAGAGAATCCACTTATATATAAGGGCTATTTTAGGGTTATTCAATTTTTCACACAAATTGGCCTCTCGCCTCGTCGTAGAAAAAAGCTTTCTAACATTCTCCAACATTCTGGATACAATTCGGAGCTATTAAAGAATATTTTATGATAAGTATACAAGGAGTTAGACCAATGTATCTCAAATTTAAGTATAACAAACTCACGCATTTTAAAAAGAAAATAGATACATTTGGGAGTTGTGTTGGAGTCGAAATTATCTGTAGGGTAGGATTTTAAATTGAAGATTGTAGGACACCAGAAAGATGGATATATGTTGAGAGAGTTTCATTCTCCAGAACCATCTTGTAAAAATTAGTACCCTCTTTCCAATTTTCGATTATTCAAGACCCCAACTTAACCCCTTAATATTAATCATTAAGTGCTTACACCCTTTCTTCTCTTATATGATGATAAACACCTTTGACATAAGCCTGAATTATATTAAGCAAGTTTCCCCTTGTAAATTGATTTACAGTCGACTACAGCTAAATACTAAACTAGGTCTGACTTAAGTTTAATACAAGATTTAAATAATAACACCTTGCCTAATTTTCGTAATTATTAGTCAAAAGCATTTCAAATACGCATAATAAAATAAATTATTGTGAAAAAGCTTTTTATTGGGTAATTTTTTTAGCTGGTGATTAGAAAGGTTTCAAAGACACCTAGGGCAGGGGTGGGGAAATATGAGGTCTCAGAATCATAAAGTGCGGCCTTCAGGGTCTCATTTGAAAAATGAAAAATTTTGTAAGAAATATGAAATATATAATTCTGAAGTTACATATTAAAGAAAAACATTTGAGATCCTATAAATAGAATAGGAAACATTAAATTGTTTAATCAGAATCATGTTTAATACGGTCGATCAGAGCCGGATCTAGGTCTTTTGTCAGGGAGGACAAGCTTGAATTTGCAGGTGCACCCCCCCCCCCCCCCCAATACTATATCAAACAAGTAAAGTGTGATAAAAAAATAGTAAATGGGTTATAATAAACAACCATATGGTTTTATAGCGTCAAGAATAAATCATTTAAAATTTTAACACCATTATATTTTAAAATTACATTAAAAAAAAATTGCCGATTCCCAAAATATATGTGGTTTCTTAAAATTTGACGCTGGGGATATCCCCCCTAAACTCGGTCCTACGGTCGATAGTTATCTATTTAATATGTTTTAGTGTTATACATATTTATATAAATTTTGAATGCTTTTTTTACATCCAATCAAATTTCTGTCTTGTAAATAAATGAACTGAATGCTCAATTTCAAAGAGTTCATTTTGTAAATAAATGTTTAAAAAAGGAAGAAAAAAAATTGACAGGTGTATTGTATAGAGTAGAGACCGTCCTAGTGGAAGAGAGAAGAATAAACAATAGATGAATGAACCAGGAAACTTTTCGCGAGTCTCTCTCATTGGCTGGCAGTTGTTTTAGATAAACAAATGGAACGCAATCGACTACGTTTCCTACCGTACACTGTACGCTGGATGTACAGTGAAACATCGCTGTCATTTCGAATAGAGGTACAAATCAAGAGTGCAAGCCTGAGAGACAAGTCAGAGACAAAACAATCGCAACACAACCCAATGGAAAGTGAAAATATCGATTAGGACTTAGGACCGTGTTAGAAAACGTAATGAATTTAATGGACAAAAAACTTTATTTAAATTTAAATCAATCGATTTAATTAAAATGTTTAATTACATTTTGACAATATGTTTTAATTTTTATTTAATCCAGAATAAAAAATATTGAAACTTTGCACTGGGGGTGGAATTATTTTTTGACTTTCCTTCCAATGAGTTGATTCACAGAATAGTAGGTATATTGCATGGCACCATATTATGTGAGGAACACCCGACAAGCAAGGTTATCTGACTAATTGACGATTCTCCCTCGACTCGGTAGCTCATTGAAGAAGTGTTTCCACGCTTTCCTTATTATAAATAGTATCACGGCATGTGCTCTGATGAGTTAAAGTCAGTAATCCCCCCCAAGGCATGCTTTGCGCGTACCACGCGTTTTGCCGATTATCAACACCCGAGGGGTGAATCGCGATTGGAATTATGTGGATTATTTTGTAATTAATTAGATTATGCTTCTTCATCTATTATATCTTCTACTTGGAAAGTGGAAGTAGGTGTGCACAATATTAGGTCGCGGTTCACCCCTCAGTGTCCACGATATTAGGCCGAAGTTAAATTGGAAAAGTGCCGGATCACTTCATTCGCCAATACGTTTGTCCCCATGAATTCGAGGAACTGGAATTCTGTCCAGGCCTCCGAGTCTTTCCCGTCACTTATAACCTTCAAAGCTTCAAAACCCGGATGCACAAATACCTACACCCTACACCCTTTTCTGGATCTTCTCTCCCTCTCTCTTTGGTAATTCGAGATTCATAGGGGCCATATCTTCCTAGTTCGATTCTATTAAAAAGAAAACCTGAGGGGGAAGTAGAGGTGTTTTAAAGAAAAATGGAACTTTAAACACATCGTATGAGAAAAGTATATATTACTTGAGTCAGTCATTACTAAATATCAGTCAGTTTAGTCCCCAACAAAACACACGAAAATCGGACTTTCACGGCTGGTATTATAAAATCTCCTTATGCTAAGCCAATCTTAGTCATTTTTTTATTATAAGATATTATTAAGTATCAATGAAAAATAATAGATCTACATGTAGACATTAGGCAATGATTTGAATTCTGGTATCAATGCTCAATTTGGATAGAGAGATCTAAGTTCCCAGATGCCAATCCGGGTCGATCCGTCTGTCTATAAAACGATTTTTTCTTTATTTTCTAATTTAATTAAATTTATAAAAAGTGACTGAAAATTGTAAATAATTTAACTGTCCAAATGGTATCAAAGCCGAGGCGAAAAAAGTTTAATCCAATATTTGAAAATATAAACCTAACTTATTTAATATTTGAATCAATAATTTATATATTAAATATTTCTTAAAAGTTATATTGAATATCTCGACTAATAAAAAAATGTCATGTTTTTTGATTACTCACCTCTTCTCGAAATCGTTTTACAATTTCTCCTTTTTTGCCGATTATACTTCCGACTTCCTGTAAAAGAAAAAAGAACAATTTTTAGAAAATGTGCCACTTTATAAACCATATATTATAAGTTTAATGAATCAAAATAAAAAATACTAAAATAAGTTAAAGCGATGAAGATGGATGTGAAAGAAGATCGAGATCTAATGAAGATCATTGAGTAGTAATGAGATAGATATTCGCAAAGTGTTTACATTCAACAAACAAGCGCAATTTGCTTTAAAAATAAATTATGTTTTTTGAAAATTCTTAACCAAGACTGGGCAATACGCGGCCCGCGACACCCTTGGAATTTGATGTAGAATTAAGAGAATATAAGCTTGCCAGTCTTAAATCCCAATTAAAAGCCCAACAAAATATGTTAAGTTCATCGTTACAACACACTCATGCAATATCGTCAAAGCAAGTAATTCTGTCGCATTGTTAAATGCAAATAAAATGAAGCCATTTTCGGACGGGGAATTAGTAAAAGATTGTGTTCAAGCAATTGTAAAGGAAATTTTGCCCGATAAAAGTAATTTATTTTCAAGCATGTCGCGTACAAACACATTAATGATATTTCAGAAGAAATAGTTAGGAATTCGCGAAACAATATTAAAGATTTTAGTTTGCTGTTCCGATTGAAATAGATGGATTTCGCCTGTAGGGTATTCCTCTACTGTGATTAAGAATACAGAGTGTTGTATAAGCAACAGGCGCAAAATGTAAGATAGTTAAAAGTAGTTACATGTAAATTATACAAAAATTACATAACTGAGAATACTAGAGTATTGTCATCAGCGCCAAAAATGTGTGCAAAATTTCGCTGATACCTAACAATAACCTGGTAAGCTTTTAATTTATTGTTACTTGTGGAAATTATTTCTCCTGATCGGGTTCGAATAATAGCGTCCTGGGTCAAAGAAGAAGGTTTAGTTATTTTCTACTACAATACGGGATAGTTATATGCATATAAAATTTTATTGATTGTTTTATATATAGATAAATAAATACAAATCTTTTATAAAAACAATCTTAAAATGTTTAATTGAAATTCAAACGTTTCGAGAAATTTCTCCCTTTATAATTGGAATTGTAAGAAATTTAAAAAATAGTTACAACTATAAATATTTTGAAAATAGACAATGATACAGATTGTCTCGGAGATGGAATTGCATTGAATAAAATAAAAAAAATGTAAATATTTACGAATATTTTTCCTATAGGGGCAGCATGGAGATCATTTAGAGATAAATTTTACAATTTTGGGCCAATTTATTTGAAGAGGTTAAATAATAATTTCTCGTTAGTTTAACCAACAATAATTTAAAGTAAAATAAGACAGATTTTGAAATAGAAGGTACTTTACAAGAAGTTTATAGCTAATGAATTAAATTAAGAAGAATAAAGATTAAATGATGTAAGTTCAGAGCTAATGGGGAAAAGGCTATTTTTCTAAATTAGTGCTCAAGGGAAAAATTGGAAGGAAGAAAATAAACGAGGATGGAAAAAGTACGATATCGTCTCAGAAAAAGTTATAAATTGAATGCGAGCATCATTAAATTGTACAATAAGAGCGAAGTTGGTTTATTTTATTTATAAATGAAGCATTTCGAAGGAAGACGAAGACGTCAAATCAGTTGGACCTCACTTGAATCGTCTGTTCAATTGGCAAAAATCAGGCAAAGGCACGAACGAACTCGCGCCTTCGATGCGAGCAAATAACAGCATTGGAAAAGAGGCAGGAAGGAGCTCAGGCGAAAGATTTGTTTATTTACCAAGCAGTTTCAAAATGATATCCGCTTGAAAAAAAAATACAAATAACAATAAAAAAAGAAGATGGAGAAAATGGATGTGATTAGATCATAAAGAAATACTGCTGAGTTAGAATTCAGAGCAAGTGAAAAACGTTGAGATCTTAGAATTTATTTTGGCATAACTTTTAGTGAATATATAATATGCCTAGGGCCATATATTATAATGGAAAAATATTATTGTTATTGTTTTTATTATTATAGATAGATTTAGAAAATTCGAAACAAGATTGAACCTTTCTCCAAGATGAGTGAGTTTTCAAAGGCTGAAAATAGACATGGGGGGTATTCCTGGAATCGATGATTGAAGATTTTAATATTGGAAAATGATAAGAACAGGATGATTTCCAGCAATCCAATCTTTGGGAAATTATGATCAATGAACTTGCACGATTATATTTTAATTTAAGCTTTGAGTGCTTTTATATCGTCTAGGTATATTGTAAATATGGATTTGATGGGGATTTAGGATGGAGAAGCCAAAAAGAAGATGAGAGTGAGAAAAATCATTTGAACCATTGCAACAATTTCAACCCAACCAAGGTGTAATGCACAGGTTCATATTCAAGATACAGTATAATACGATTCTGGGGACACTATGCTAATACGAGGCCCAGAAATTTTGCCCCCCGTCCCCCTCTCATTGCCTATAAATAATCCTGTGATCATGGTAATCCTTAAAAGAAGCCAAAAATATGGTATATGAAAACCCTCTTTTGTAGTTCAGAAGAAAGAAAAATTTAACTCATGCCAACAATTAATGAATATTTTAGAAATAGGATTTTGAATTAGAACCAGATTTAAACAGTGGGTATCTTTAAAAATCTTTAACTTCTCAAAAAATTATAACTAAAATAAAGCTAATAAAGTCATTCCACAACTGGGTGAAATGATTTCCGGATAAGGACAAGTTCGGATAAACCAAAAGCGAGTTTTGATCTTGGACTTGATAAGCATCGTAGTGTTAGTTTTAGAGACAAATTACTAATTTTTTTGGATATTATGCTAGATACTTTGGCCTTTTTCCTGCATATTTAGGGCCATTTTTTGAGGCATAAATATCCAAGTATTAATAATAAAAAGTAAAGATTTGAGCATCTTCTTTTTGAAAATAGTTGGAATGTTTTTCAAAATTCAGCTCTGGGTTCAGATTAACAAATCGATTTTAAAAGAGAAAGAATTTAATTTTAGGACAGATTCTAAGATTTTAATAGAAATATTATTAAATAATGAATGAATGAATCTCTGATATCGCAATTTAATAATATTTCTATTAAAATCTTAGAATCTGTCCTAAAAATTCAATTCTTTCTCCATTAATAATAAAGAATATTGAACTAAGGCTAAGGTTGATAAAAAAGTATGTTTAACAATAATTACCATTTCTAGTATAATTATATTATTCCACCCTTTAAATACCTGTTTCTATTTACTCTCCCCTAAACTACTAAGATAATATTTAGGTACAAACTCTTTAGCTAGCAGTTGACTTGATTCATTTCCCTAAAGACAAAGTGATTTCTTGTTTCGTAAATGTAGATACCCTCGAGCTTAATTAGATTTAGCAAGGTAAACAAATTGCAAAATGTTTTGCATGCTGGTCGAGGTGGTGGTGGAGAGGAGGTGGTCGTTCTCTCCACCAGCACTCGAGCAACTTTATTATTTACATTGAATAAAGAGATTTTATAATTTATAAAAGGTAATATATGGATCGGAATGCAAATCAGAAAAGAAATTTATTTAATATCACCCCATCTCTCTTTTCTACCCCTTTATTCTTTTAAAATGGAAAATGTTACATTTACATAGAATAATTAATGATTTTTTTTTCTTTTTTTAAATCTAAAAAGCATTCTTTGAAATATACAATCCGAAGAAAAAGAATGGAAAGTTGAATTAAACTGCGTCACACTCTCCATGACTTTTGAATTTTAAATAAGAAATCCCTTCAATAGAGATATTATATATTATTATAGTATAGATAAACATTTGTCAGTGTTTTTCAAACTTCGAACTTGTTTATAAAAATATTATCTATGAAGAAAAAATAAAACTTTTCGAGCATAAAGCCCAGGAAAGATGGGAATAAAATACAAGAGAGAAAGAAAGTTATTCTTTTACAACATGTATACAAGATATCTGTTTTGTTTATATTACCAATGGATAAACTCAAAATTATTAGAATTGATGTTTACCAAAACCAAGCATCCCTCCGTTTAATAATTCACTAAATATTCTGAGAATACTAAAGGCAAATGTGATTTATATAATAACTTTCAAGACAGCTTTACAAGGGAGGGAGAGACAAAATTTTGAACTAATAGAAGCAATTTTTTATTTTTATTTATTTGATAATTTTGGTAATTTATACAATGTTTGCTACTTTCAAAAAAACATAAATACCTAATACTCCTCGTAGACAATCAGAGTAAAATATAAGAATGAGGGTTGGGTTGGCAATGAGCGGTTATAGAGCAATCCTTCTAATCAAGCTAGAGGGTTCATGCCCGACTCGCTGCAAAAATTTGACAGGTTATAATCTGATCCCTTCAAGGAAGGCAATGGAAAACCACTTTTGTGAAAAATTTCCTCAGAAAAATTACAATGGAGAGGATACACTCCACAGTAATCGCCGGAATAGAGTAGGGTGCTTGAAAAAGAAGATACTTGATAATAAGCAGTTTAATTAATTAAGTTTACAAAGGGAGGGTGGTCAGGTGTCATTCTGGCCTCTCGTGTGTCAATCCACCTGGGTTATGTACAAACAAACTAACCAGATCAAGCTTTGGGAATTCGGCAATCTTACGCGCTTCCACTTGGATTTATGCGAATCGCTGAGGGGATAATCACAACACTACCTATATTTTAAAATTACATTTACTTAAGATTTGCTATTTTCGAGATATTGGTTTCTTATAGGCCAACCATTATCTTCAGCAACAATAACAATTCAAGGAGCTTCATATGAGGAATTTTTAGAGAAAACACGAAATCCAATTTTTGAAGATATCCCAATATTTGTGATTATTATAGGCAAGCAAATTGGTAGATTAAAATGTTAGGTGTGTTTCACAAATAAATATCACTCAAGTGAAAAGCATAGAATCTTAATATATATTAATTTATTATAATCATTATCACTTTCAGCTTTAGCTTAAACTGGTAATGTCATAAACTCATAGAGTATAGCCGTTGTATTTATAGCGTTAATAAAGTGTGTGGTAACTCCCAATTAGGCTTTCACAATCTATTCTACAGATGCAGCCAGTACGATTGTGAATGGGACTGGATTAAATGTACCAACAGCTAATAGTTTCTGTAGAGGGACCCCTATTTTAGAACAAACCGGGAATACGTTAGTTAACTTCAGTGATAATTTGGGAACATGTCCGGGCCATTGATGAAAGTAAATAATAACTGACTAAAGTCGTTTTCAATCCAATTTTCTCCCAAAAGTAAAACACGTGTAACTAGTATAGTTTTATGTAGGTAGTTAGTTACTCAAGATCTACATTAAATTGTAAGGTATATATACGATGTCTTTGAAAATTTAGGCTTCATATTTTACTGTATATTATTATGTTTTTTGGAGGATGTTATATTGATGGTATTTTGTTGCGTATAAACCCGGGCTTTATTTATTATATAAGTAAGAATAGGTGACCTTAAGGGGAGGATAATGTATAAAAAAAAATATCTCTTGCTAATAAAACCCGACTTTTTTAGTTTGAAATTCTTCGCAGACCTCGAAACGATTTTTTAATGGAATTTGCATTTTTCCCCAAGGGCTAGGAATGTTAAAAAGTTATCTTCGATTGAAAAATTCTATTCATTGCAATTGTTAGATATTAGTATAAATTTTATTCTCTCGAGATCTTGAGTCTGAAACAGTGAGCAGCTTACTCGGGAGAACAAGAAAAATGGTAAAAAAAAAATGTTTGTACGTAATATTTGAAATAGCTTCGAGGCCTTTGGGAATAGAAGTGACCTGGCGGCGAGCGTCATTCTGTCATATGCCATCCTGGAGAAAACCGGAATGATACAATTGGACCTCTCCGTCCTTTTCTTATGTCAAAACTTTTTCAATTTTTCATAAGGGAGAATAAATAAAGAAGGAGTAACAGGGAAACGTAAGCATTTTCAAGTCGTTCAGTAGAACAGGAACAAATGAACAAGTAGTTTTTTTTTATATATAAAATATTTATTTATTAATTTACTTCTTTTTGGTAACTGAGTGAAACAAGTTTTTTTTGCCCCGGAAATAATTGATTTTTTAGGGTGTTTGATTAAATATAAATCTAGTTAAAGTTGAGAATTCAATTTAGTATGAAATATTCATTTTGTCTCAGGTTAGAATATTGATTTGGAAGAATTTTTTTGTCCCTTTAGGAAATTAAAAATTAGTAGTTATTACAGATAAATTGGAGGAAAAAGTAAACCATTTCAAAACTCAGTACCATATTCACCATAAAAATGTTTGTCTCGAAAAGATTTGAGTTAGAGACCTATAACTTGGCATAAAGGCAGCTTATTAATATAATAACATAACATAATTTTTACGGGTCTACAAACGTTTAAAAACCTCTCATATAATATAACGATTCGCTTTTTCATCTGGAAGTCTTGAAAATTAAATATTTAATACAAAAGAGTTATAGTCAGTTTACAACAAACTATTTTGTAGTTACAGGGTATACCAGGTCTACGGCAAATTATTCTAATAAGTTTAAGGCAGTGTTAATTTTTGGAGTCTTATCTGAATTTTTTGTGTATTAGGTTTTCTGAAAAGAGTGTGAGTTTTCATAATTTTTCTATATAGTCTAGTTTGTGAAAAAGATGATATACATTTTATTTATACCAATTTCAAATAATTATCCCTCATCTATCTCTCTCTAATCTATTTATAATAAAAAGCATTCAAATTCATTTCAATGACGTTTATATTAGCTAGATTAAATAAACATTTATTTTTTTAGTTGCATTTTTAAACTTCAATATTTGTATTAGCATTGGTGGTAAAACTTTAAAATAATAAATAATCAAGATCAATTGAAAATATCGTGATTAATTAAATGCGTCTTAAAAATCAGATTTAATAGCACACTAATCGAAATTTGAAATAATTTCTAAATTCATCATTATATGTAAATTCGAGAGACTGGTTTAACGCAACTGTTTCATTTCAATACATCTACCTCACTTGGAAATGTGGTGCGAAAAGGGAAGCACGAGAAAAACTCAGTACAATTCTAAACCCAGCTCGATAACATTGCACTGTAGATCACATTGAAAGTAGACTAGGTTTCCAGTATAAAAGTCATCTATCCTGAACTTCCTCATTACCACTTCAATCTACTTGTAATCTCTCAGTTTCTGAGAGCCTCCAAGTTTTACAACCATTTAGCGCGAAGCTCCTAAAATTCTTCAAAAACATCTTGCTATTTTTTAGGATAATTGATGAAAAACATAATAATGTTTGTTTCTAATTAAAGCTAGTTTACAGTATAGTATCACTACGCAAAACAAACCAATAGTTTGTATCAAATTCCCAATGTAAACTACATATATAACGTATTGGCTTGAAATGGTATACACACAAAGAAAGCGCATAATATTAAAACAAAACGCCTATCAAAAATCGGCGAAAACATATTAAATTTAAGCAACATAACACCTAATATTATGTTTAGCATGCGGCGTCGGTTTTTAACTAAAGTCTGTATATATTTTCTCGAGCATCCTTGCATGTCATTAGGGAAAAAAAGAAACAATTATACTTTCTATAGTATCCCTTTTCTTTAATAAAGTTAAAACTTGCACAAGGGAGAGCTAAATCGTGTACATTGGTTAACTTTCGAAATATCACAGGATTAAATCTGGTGCACAATACTTTATTTCAGGTAGTTTCAGTTTAAACTAATCTAAAACTTCATTTTAAAAAGTTTTTAGTATATTCTTTTGTCCTTTTTTTACTAAGAAAAGTAATGTTCTTTCAACTGATTAAATTAATTGTTTAGCTTTATTAGTTAAGGTTTCTGGCCAAAAACGTAAGAAATAGCGTTTCAATAGATTTTCTATATAATAGGAAAATGAAGTAAAATCTCTCTCAATCGAGTGTCTTCTAATCTAAAAGTTGCATGCAAATGATGATAAGATGCGGGTTTGAATGAACCTCTTCTAAATAGTTCAATACCATAAAAGGATTCATTAAAGTAAAAGATATTTAATATTAAATGGATGAATAGATTAATTAATTTCTGGTAAGAGACGACCATTAATAGAAAGGATTATTAAAACTTTGGAATTGTTTTAATTAAGCTTTCAAAAATTAAGAAATGGGATATTTAGAACTTTTAGTCTAATTGCCAATGAAAATTTACGATAGATGGTTGCAAAAAGTGAATTTTATGTTTGAGTAGAATTATTGATAATAATAATAATTGGAGGCAAGTTGGGGATTGCGTCAACCTACCATCTCCATTAGAAAAGAAAAGGCAAGACAATGCCAGTAATTAGGCTGGTGAAGAATTTCCCTCAGCTTGTATTAACATACTTCGATATGGCTTCCAACTAACAAGCTTTGGAAAAATTACTTTTTACTATTTTTAGAGGGTAAAAAATTGGTGTCGATTGAAGCAACCTTACAAATACTAAAGTTCAAGTGTATAGAGCTGAATAGTAAAACTTAGATACTCGTTAATAACATATTTCAATTATTGTTATATTACTATTTTTCTAAGACGGAAAAAACTTCTAAATTCCCAAAGAAATGGTTTTTCAGTTAATGAGCCATTGTGAAATAACAGAATTCTTATAAAGAGCTTAGAGTCGATTGAACAAAGGGAAAACTTTTCTCTCCAAAGTAAAGGGCAAGAGTTGACAATTAAGACTTTAACGAAACAACTTTAAAGAAGTGAACAAATAAAAAAGAAAGGAAGGATTATATATATAAGACTGGAGAACAAAGTAAATATAAATTAATGGTGGTTCTTACAATTTTAGGAATTTTATAATTATTTAATACGAAATTGGAATAATTCTAGTAGTATGTAATAAGACATCTAATTGTTTATTACTAGATCTCTTTTTACATACTCACATATGAAATATATAATATGACACGCACTTTCATCTGATTGGCCATCCAGTCGGGCACAATGTGAATTCTAAGGTTTTACCCTTTGTCAACTTTTACAAAGAATTTACCAACCGACATACAACTGGCCCTTAGTGTGCCTCAAGAAATAGAAGTTTAAAAAAACATAAAACTAAAAAAAAAATATAGGCTGTGACGTCAAAATTATCACTCCGTACGAACTGATATAAAAAAGTAAATAAATCGAGGGGTGATCCGCGATTGTAAGTAGGTGTACACCTCTTTAGAAGTATTTTGGAAGTACTTGGAAATATTTGGAAGTACTTGGAAATTTTCGGAAGTACTTGGAAATATTTGGAAGTACTTGGAAATATTTGGAAGTACAAGTGGAAGTAGGTGTACAGCATATTAGGTCGCGGTTCACCCCTCGATATAAATTTTTTCAATTGAAAATATTTTGCCTTGCCCAGAGTAGCAGGGTTGTTGATTCTTAAAGAGAAATCGATGAGGTTGCCCTCTGTTTGATGAAAAATAAACATACTACATATACATATTTATATATAACGAGTATAAATCAAGAAGACAAACTCCATGATTTCTCTTTATGAATCAACAACTCTGCTAGTTTCGGCAAACCAAAAACCAAATGTATTTGTTAGCATCTATAGTTTCGTAGCTTATTGACGTTCATAATCAGTCCTTTTAATTAGAAATATCCGATTCCATGTTGGTAAACTCGCTTTGTTGTAATAGCAAGCAGGTCACACGCATTCGTTTGTTATGTGACCTCTTGCTAATAAGACAAAGCAAATTTATCTACATCCAATCGAGTATTTGAACCCATTATAAATAAAAGATAAAATGTTTCTAATTAGAAGGACTGATGATGAAGGTCAAATCTTTGAAACATAGTCCACTACAAATTTATATACAGATAGATAGATAATAGATAGATAAGACTCAAGAATAGATTTTAAATACAAATTGATATAAACAATAAATGAAATTGGTGGAAGTGGTTAATCGAATTAGAAGTAACGAAGGGAAAGATGCGAAAATTCGAATGAAATAGAGAAGAATATCAAATCGATAGATTCCGACCCAGTGAAGAAGAAATTCATTAATAGGCGACAGATGGAATAAAAGAAGAAACAAGAGGGTTATGCAAAGGGAGTCCCAACGACAGGCAAGCGGATAAGGTTTCCCTCCCCAATGTCCTGGTCTCTTCTCCTTTTGCAATGCAAAAGAAATGATAAATAGAATCCGTCCGAAACAATATTCTTTAGAAAAAAATTCAAATTATTTCTTCAAGGAGGGAAAACAAAGCACTGCAAAGAAGTTTCATATAAATTCTTTTATATTTTAATAAAATAAATAAGATCTCTTTGAGATTGGATTTTTTTTTCTAAAAACAGGGATCGTAGTTTATTAAACGGAGGAGATCGGAGAACATGATGGCTACTTAAGACAATTACCCAGTTCGTTGTGACAACTTAATAAATATTAACAATATATAAAAAGTTACAAATCTTAAAAAAATAAACAAAATAGTTTCAACAATCTCCCGTCGCGGTCTTGAAAAATATCTCAGGACAGACTGCAAGATTGAACTGATGCCAAAACGAAAACAGCAGAGGGATTCTCTCCAAGAAATAAAACAAAAGAAGATATCGAATTTTAGTCTAAAGAAATCACAATAAAACTATTATATACTCCTGATATCTATCTCTTGAGATTAGTTGCCAAAACACGCAGATTGAGGAGTTAAGGATCTAACTTTATTTTTTCGAGGAAAATTTGGTCAGTAAATCTATACCAAAATTTTGGATACCTAATTGTTAACTAAGGGCCAGTTGTATGTCGGTTTGTAAAGTCTTTGTTAAAGTTGACAAAGGGTAAAAACCTTAGAATTCACCCTGTGCCCGGCGGGATGTCCAATCAGATGACACGCACTTTCATCTGATTGAATATCCCGGCGGGCACAAGGTTAATTCTAAGGTTTTACCCTTTATAAACCGACATACAACTGGCCCTAAAAGAAGATTAAATTACAATGAGGAGTAGTTTATATAGGTCGGACATACCTTTCCCTGCATGATGAGGCGAATCGTAAGTGTGATTGCCGGGTCATCGTTGGTGATAGTCTTTTCAAGATCCATGGCTCTGGTTGTGTGCGTTTTCTTGTTGGAGACCACGAATGAAGGGTGAAGATTTGGTCAGAGGGCGGAGGCGGAGGCAGGGGATGAGAAAGGGGTGGGAAACGTGGCTTCTTTCACGCCACTGCAAACTGGAACAAACAAACAGAAAAATAAGATTAGCATCACTTTAATTACGTTTATTATATGATTTATCATCTAATACAATGTTTCCAAGGCCCATCCACAACCGATGTGCAAAAAAATGCCGGTCCTCAGAATTCTTTTTTAAAAAATAGTCTTTTTTAGCATAATTTTACGAAAATTCGTTTATCAGACATGTAGCAGTGCAATGTGCAATTAATTGAGTTTAATAAGTGTATTTAAATTAAATAATCTCATTTTTTATTAATCCATTTATCAAAATTAAAATTAGTACTTTAAATAATATGATGTTTTATACAAAAAGAGGGCCCATAAAAAGTTTACAAAAATATTGGTCCGCGGTCGAAAAAAGTTTGGGAAACGCTGATCTAATATATTAAATACATTCTTAATAAAATATTTGAAGATATGTTTCTTCAGCTTTGAATAAATAAAGCGACCAGGTACAAGTACGTACTCACACGTACATACCTAGTAAGAACAAAAAATACAATTTAGCCTTATCAGAACTACATTCTGGATTCTAGTGTATCTGATCAAATATCAGTGTTTTTTCTGACACCTCCAAAAAATAAAATAAAATTATGTTTCGGGGGTTGCCCTTTGTGTGGGACTGTCTTACTGAGTTGTCAAGTGTTAACCAAAATAATGTACTTATGTTATATTATATTGTTCTGTCTGTACTTATATTGTTTAGTGTATGGTATTGTATCATATTACTAGTTTTATCTGCTGTTGAAATTATATTGCTTAGTGTTTTGTATCAAATTACTTGTATCTGGTCTATGAGGCATCTGCCTCAGAGCATCATTAAATAAATAATTTCAGAATTTAATACATTAAACTGAAGTGAAAACTTTTTTAAGACTGCAAATGTTGGTGATTTAGGAATATTTTGTCAGCAAACGTCTTGAGATAGAAAATTGAAACCTGACAGTGTAATTTATTAATATGGACTTATCTGCCAAATTTCAGCTCGTTATCTACCACCGACAGAAAGCTTCCCATTTTTTTGGAAAGTTCTGAATCTAGAAAGCCCAACAAAATATAATCAGTTTCTAATTCGTTTTGAAAATACATATAATCTTTTAGCTTTCTAGGAATTTCAGTTTTGATTTATAGTGACAAACATAATCCAGACAGACAGAAACAGCATGCGAGAAAATGATTTCTAGATATTTCTAAATACAGAAATGAAAATATCGAATTAATTTAATATTCGGGCAGGCTTCAAGTGCCGAGTATGAGCAGTTGCTGCTTCTATGAAAAGGTCATATTTGAAAACGAACAGAGATAAGTGATCGAAGGATTGTGTATTTGTATTGGATGTTTATTTGGTGATTTCAAAAATATTATATGTTCTATCATGCTAATGAAATGTTTATTGATGTTTGTCGTAGTAAAAGCGAAATTGAAAAATAAAAAATTGAACAATTTTATTTATAAAAGAGTTCAACATTTGATTAAGTCACAATGATTTTTTGTTAAAGTAAATGTTGTCAAAGATAAATTTAAATAAAGTTTTCTGTTGTTTTTAGAGGCGAACATTTCTCCACCATTTCTTTTTATATAAAAGTATAAATATAGTTGGATAAAGCATTTAGTTTTTTTCGGTCAAGACCACGCATGACGGAATTAGACCATTAATCGAATTTTTTTCTATTCTTCTATTTTTGAAGGCAAAATAATATAGTTTCTAGCAAGAGGTTGAAGACATTATCAATAAAAGTTATTTGTTGGTGAAAAGATATAGTTACTAAATGGCATGGATAAATTTATAATCGCTCGAAATTTTACAAATAAAGATTTGAATCTTTGAGTGAAAAATTTATGACTATACATATGATCAGTAGAGATTGTGGTGTTGGTGCAAGGTGAAACATCTTTAATAAAGATAAGAAAATATCATTATTATTAATATGGATTTACTATATTAGTGATACAGTCACTTATTTCACATTAAAATTAAAAAATTTTATATCTTTTAAATTTTTTAATTTTAATGTGAAATAAGTGACCCAGTATCCTCTAACTCATAGTAAATCCATATTAAATAAAATATCTATTTACTCTTATCTTTACTATACATATGATATGGCAAAATGGTTCAGCTCACAGGGTAGGCTATTTTGGCACTCGGATTAGGTTCCATTCCCTAGGAGGTGAACACAATACTTGTAACATATAATTAAAAATAATCCATTCCATCTCGGATTTAGTAGATGACAACCTCTTGTGATTTCCTTAAAAATTTTAAATCATCTTCTCTCTGTAATTTGACCTCTTATATTCACATTTAATTTAGAGAAATTTAGCCTATTCTACTTAAAGAGATCTCTACAGGAATACCTCACAATTAAAAATAAATAAAAATATATTTTTATTTTTAGCCCCACAAAAGATTCGACACTCCCCAAAATAATCATTCAATTAAAATTTTAGTACGTTTTTTAAGTTCGTATAAAATAAGGAGAGACAGAAGGACAGAAATTGTAGCGTTTTTACGACAAGGATAAGAAAACAAAAAGTAGATGTAATTGAAAAGATTTTAAATTGAACGTTTTTGGCGAGAGTAGCAGAATTTTTATATATTGAAGGAGACAATAAAAGATTGTGTCTTCTGCTGGAATTTTATTTATAAGGAGACTATAGTTTCGAGAGCCTTGCCCTCTTCATCAGTCTATTACAATTTACAATTGATTCACAGGAATTAATGTATGAATGGAAAGTGAGCTTTACATGTGGCCTGGGCAAATTATGATTTACCGTTTATGCTGTTTCATTTTTTTGGTAGTAGGTGGCGGTATTGGGGTTTTTATTTGCGGCTATTTTAGATAGCTTTCCGAAAGTTGGATTTTCCGATTTAAGAAAAGAAAAGAAACCAGGAAAATTCTTAAATCGAAAAATCAAACTTTCGGAAAGCCGTATCTTAAAAATAGCCTCGCAAATAAAAACCCCAATACCGCCACGTACAACCAAAGAAAATGAAACAAGTATGCCTAAATGGTAAATTATAATTTGCCCAGGCCACATGTAAAGCTCATACATTAATTCCTGTGAATCAATTATAATAGACTGATGGAGAGGGCAAAGCTCTCGAAACTATAGTCTCGTTATATATAAAATTTATAATTCCAGCAGAAAAGATTTTCGTTGCCGAAGTAGCAAAGTTGTTGATTTATAAAGATAAATCAATGAAGTAGTCCTCCGCTTGAATAAACATAGGTATATATCTATACATATATAACAAATCCAAATATATTTGATATAGAGTATATTTTCAAAGGTTTGATCTTCATCATCAGTCTTTTTAATTAGTAATATATCTGTTATTTCTCATATTTCTAATTAAAAGACTGATGCCTTGATGTCAAAACCTTCGAAACTATAGTAGAAATAAATTATATTATAAATATTGAAATTATGTTACTGAATGATTTTTTTTAATATAAATAAATATAAATCTTTTATAAAAAAACTCCTAACATTTCGGGGGGATTTCCACCTTTGTCATTACCCGGATACTGACTGAGGGTTTGCTTCGCGAGGCCAGCCCCTTGAGGCAAATCCCTGGTCGGTCAGTACGTGCCTCGCCCAAGGCAAAAGTGCCTGTTGCCTCGTCTGAGGCTGCCTCAGCCCAATCCATCGGTTGTCGGTTTTTGTGAATGCTCAAAGGCGCCTCGGGTCGTTTCCTGCGTTCACTCAGGACGGTTCTGCGTCAAACGCCCGAGGCAGCCTCGCGAGGCTGCTCGCTCAGTCCGCATTCGGCTATTGAAATTTATTTAATTTGAAGTGTTGCTTTATATTCCTTAGATAAAGCAACTTTTTTTTTCTTATTTAAATTCAAATTAAATTCCATTGACAAAGAAAAAAATTCTCCCGAAACGTTTGGAGCTAAAATTAATTAACGTTTGAAGATTGTTTTTTTTTTTTATAAAAGATTTGCATCAAGCAGATGATACAACCTCATTGATTTTTCTTTATGAAAAAGTGGATGGATGAATGAACGGACAGTTTATCAATGCGAAAACACAATCGAGAAAAAAGTTTATTTGAAACAAGTTTGCGAGTGAGTTGGATGGAATCCATCCATTATTTGCTCTCGGAGCTCATGACTCGATCCATTAATTTATTAAAGAAAGAAGTCAAGTCGAAAAGTTCGACAATCGACAGAGGAGTGAGATGAAAGAGAGTACTACGGTGGTATTTGTTCGTTTTGCGTTCCCGAGGCCGAGGGTGAAGAAACCTTTCCTCTCAACCAGCCAAAAGTTTCTTTTTACTTTTTCGTTCAATTATCTATAATGGAATTAAAAAAATATATATATCTATAACCACCTAAAAATCGAATGATTAATTAAACTTTATTAAATCAGAAGGTACTCGACTTGTTTACAAACATTTTTTTTTTACATTTTCATTTATTTTATAAGATAATTTATTTTAAAAATATTAATTTTGAAAAAATAAAATTACTTAAAAGTCAAATTTTTTATACTTTTCACTTAAGCTAGATGATATTTTCAAAGAAATCATATTATTTAATTAAGTGCCACTCAAACTAATTAAATTTTTAGAAATCAAAGGGCACACCGTGCGCAGGCAAGTTTTAGCATTAGCTTGGCCGTACACGCTGTACGTTATTTACACGAACCATTTCGAGCCCCCTGTAGCTCGGAATCCAATTGAGATACAGAGCTGAAATTATACAGATGTAATTATGTAATCCATCCAGAGAAGAGTTCCAAATTTCAATAATATAGCTTAAATAGATTCTGAGATATGGACCTGAGAAAATAGCTAATTTTGGCACTCACTCACTGAAAGGTCATCAAAACCTATAAGGTACTTCCAATCATCCCAGCATCATGAAATTTCGCCTGCTAGTAGAGTTTGGGACACAAAGGAAAAAATCCAAACTTTCTATCTTTCAAGGGTCAAAAATGAAAATTCTAGCCCGTTGGACCAAACTCAACCAAATTTTGTATACATATTCTGTGGGCCCCCTAACGGCTAGGAATGCAAAAACTAAGCTCCCAAAAGAGGACCCCCCGTCGTCGGGGGTCAAAAATAAAAATTCTAGCACTTTGGACCAACGGGCTTCCTCATAGCTTATAAAAAGAAGAGAAATCTCAACCAAAACAAAAATAATTAAGTTGAGAAAATAGTAGATCTCTCAACTTAATTATGCTTGGCGAATTTAACTTGGCTGCAGACTAGATTTCACTACTTTTTCGAACTTGGCCTGTTTTTTCACAGAATGTTTTGGTTGATATAAAATGAAGAGAAATTCAAAGATTTTATTAGGGATGACCAGGAAAATCTTACGAAACTCTTAAGTAGGTAAGTTTCCGATAAAAGCAACTGAACGTGCCTCTGTTTGATGCAATTAAACAGATTCAATATTAGTATACCAAATATATTCCATATGTATAGGTATCAGTGGCGGTTGGTGAATTTTCAACCAAAAAAGTAGGTACCCTTCATTTTTTGAAATTTTATTTTAATCTTCGCTTTTTTTGCAAATTTCATCGAATCCGGCATTATTTTTCAAATTTAACATTAGATTTTTTTAAATATATTTTAGGACCTTCGCCCCAAACGGATACTGCTTTGTGTGAGTGAGGGTAGAAGTCAGAAATTAATTCTTGTGACTTAAACTCCACAGTCTTTGAGATGGAAATCGACTATCTTCCACAATGGATCAATCAGCCTGTCCTATAAGAAAATCTTAAATTTCTGCTAATTCTATTGCTATAAGCAAGCTATGACTTTTTTGTTAAGGGAGAATGGTGTAGGTTCTTGGTGAAACATGTTAAATAAAGTAAAGAAAAATTTTTACTTTTTAAAATATAAAATACTAGGTAGGTTTCACATAAATAAAAGATCAGATGCTCGCTTAGCACGACTCTATATATATTTCGGGGTATAAGCCCATCTTCAGGAGTCGACAAAGGACACTGAACTCCTGAAAGCCTTAATAATGATAATCAGCTTGTATACTGGCCGATTTCGCAGATGTGCGTTGTACAAGAAAGAATTTATGAGATGGAATGGATTATTTTTAATTATATTATGTCGCAACTACGGGGTAGCCATTTTGTCGGGATTGCTATTATTGGCACTCGGGTTCGAAAAACAACCCTTCTAACATTTAATTAAAAATAGTCCATTTGATCTCGGATCTAATAGATGATGCTCTCTTGTGAATTTCTTAGAAAATTTAAATCTATTTCTATCGGCAACTTGAGTTCTCACAGCTTCCTTATACTATTAAGAAACATCTTTTTTCAAATATTTATGCCAAATTTCAGCTTATATTTTATTTGTATTTTTTTCCATGTATATTTATATTTATTTACATTAAGAAGACATACTGTTTGATTTATTGTTATAACATTGAATTATTCACATAGTTTTATATAATAAAACTTTTTCAAACACAAACAAGTTTGAAGACTAGTGATTTATTTGAGTTCTGTATTAGCGAATTCGTTTATTTACAGATACGAAGATGATTTCCGATAAAAAAATATTTTATAAAAATAAAAAAATAAACCCAGCACAAAGGAGAGTATCGAAAAGATTTCCAAGTTAATATTCTGAACGTTTTTACTTTATGTAGATTTGGAATGTGATCGATCAGAAGAGATCCAGGACACGTCTTTCGGGAAGGCGACGATAACCTCTAATGGAAACAACGCGAACTCCCTACCAATGATGGAAAACATCTCAACAAGTGGCTGAGGGCGTGATCTGCAAACCGATCAGGAACGAGGTCGAACCGAAATGGCCTTGGTCAGAGAACTCGCAACAAATGGGTCAACCAGGGAAAGTACAACATTTAGAAAAAACAAAAACAAATCCATCCCCTTAGCACCCAGAAAACCGGAAAAGAGAAAATGTTACTTGCAACAACACCTTAAGAGGGTCTCATTTGAAATGTGAAAAGGATTAGAAATTAAAGGGGTGGTTTTATTAAACCATCATAAATCTAAGTTACGATACTTTGTATAATTTCAAATAAGCAAAATCGAATATATAATAACTTCACCAAGTAACTAATAAATTACTACTAATAATTATGATAAAATTAGAAAATTGGTTGAAATTTTGTTTTGTTTATAGACAACGTTTGGGTTTCGAATTCATATGCCATTTTCAAGTGATAATCATAAACGTGGATATTTATTAAAATCGGTGTTTTGATATAATGGCATAATTCATTCAGTATTATAATATTTTGAATTTACTTAAAAAATAATCAATCAAATTCGTGAATAAAATGAATAATTCTGTAGTGTTGGTCATCCATGAAGAAATTAGAAAATTGTTTAAAATTTTTATGTTTCAGTTTCTAATTCATATGCCGTTTTTAAGTGATAATCATAAACATAGAGTTAACTCAGGAACAGTGTGATTTTTTAAAATAGGGTTTTCTGAGAGATGTTGGTGAAATAAATATTTATATTAATGTATATTAGTATATTGATATAAATAAATACAAATCTTTTATAGAACAATCTAAAAACGTTTATTTATTTATTTTTTATTTATTTAGATAATTTTACGGTCTAGTAGTCCACTTACAAAAATGTCAAATACGTGTATAATGAGTGTTATATCAAGAAAAATAAAAAAATAAAATTTTTACAAAGATTTACAAAATAAAACATCAAAATCATATATAAACAATGCAAAAAAATACTAAATACTTAAATGCCAGTCGTTTCAGGACAAATTCTCTCTTTACCAATGTAAATTTGAAATTTAAATTTAAAAATACCTTTTTTCAGACAATTACAAATTTCTATCGATAAAGGGGGGGATTTCTTCTGAAACGTCTGGAATTTTAATAAACGTTTCAAGATTGTTCTATAAAAGATTTGTATTTATTTATATACCTACATCAACACAACCAATAAAATTTCTCACTCTGATGTATGTTCTACAGAATAATACTCATGTTTACCATTTGGGGGTTATTTAAAGTGTCTAACTGCAATTCACTCTTTTATTATATTATTGTTATTAGATTAAGTCGAGGGGTGAACCGGAACCTAAAATCGTGTACACCTACTTCCACTTTCATTTCCAAGTAGAAGACTATAGATTATCTAATGAATTTCAAAGTAATTCCAAATAATTCCAAAGACGGTGTACACCTAATCCCAATCGAGGTTCACCCGTCGGATTAGTTATCAACCTATAATATCGAAGAATTTTTAGTATTACTACTGCATGTTTTTAGTTCCACCATAAAAATTAGTTCTATTAAATTTTTATAATTCTAAGGTGAAGAGGGAGAGACATAATAAATCGAATATATATGAATAAATTCGATTTATTAATTATATTCTGTAGGATAATTTTGATGCCATTCAGAGAAAATGATACATGTTCTCTTCAAGTCAGCTTTCATTTCAAAAGTTCTATTCCCCTTCGTAAGGTTATTTATTAAATAATAAGCTGTCCACCTTACTTTTTTTTTTACTCTGAGAACAAGAAAGAGGCCGAATTGCAATTACACTGTTGATCTTGATCAAAATCCTCCAAGGGTCTGAAATCCAGATCGAATGGGATTAAATTTGGATGATGCATTTAAGAGGTATCGGCTCTGCTTTGAAGATTTCCTCTTCCAATGATTGCCAATTCAAATAGGCGAGATCAGGTCCTCCCTTAAGTGAAACAGGAGCGAGTAGGGGGTGTTAATCCTTATTTACTTCCACGATTAGCCGTTCCGGTGCTTCAATTAAACGAGACTCTCGGCAAGGTGAGCCGAGGAAAGAAGGGCCAAGCGGAAAGAGGATGAGGTTAGTAAATATTGACGGACAGGTTCAAGTGCATGGGAAATACTGTTCACGAGATTGAAAACTCGCTAAAACTTAATTTGCAATTTCATTTGGGTAAGGAGTATACAAGTCATTTACTAAACATGTGTTCATAGTGGGCGGGGAATAGATGATTAAATTGTCAACCAGGTGGCTGGTATTATTAAATCAACGTCTGTTCAGGTAATAGAAGTCTATTCAAAGGAGAATGATTAGTCCTGAGAGAACAGCGAAAACGGACAAAGGGCATTGTCATATTATTTGCAAAATTAATTAAGGAGCTTGAATTGATTGCGGTTTAATATATGAAGTAACTTCCATTGTCTAGAAGTCAAAGGGAAGAAAGAACTTATAAAAAAATCGATTTGTCTTTAATTTGACCACGAAGAATCTATAATCAATCCAAACGAACTTTCCAGATGATCAACTTGAATTTCAAATATTCACCAAGATTCAAATATTGTAATATAGTCAAACTTGGATATAACGATCTAATTTAGACAAAAAGATAAAGTAAAGGCGAAAGACTAATATATTAATAAAATAGGTTTTTCAAAGGTGTATTAAAAAAATGACAAATATGTTTACGAATTTTTACTACCTATGTTTGAGTAATTATAATAATCTAGTATATCAAGAAGCCTTGAATCGATTGAAGTTTAAAAATTCTCAAGAAAATTAAAACATGAGGTAACTTCCATTCTCTAGAAGTTCCAGGGATGAAAGAACTCAGAAAATAACTTCGATTTGTCTTTAATTTGACCACAAAGAAATTATAATCAATCCAAACGTACTTTCCAATTCATCGATGCATGCACTGGATATATATCAAAAAAGTACCAACAAAACTGTAACAACTAAAAATATTTAAAATTTATGAATACCAAATGTTGAACTAAACTGTAGTAAATCGAAAATGTTAATTTGAATGAATAAGCTTCTCGACAATTGTAAAAAAAAGTGATTTTTGACTTGATACACAATATGTTTATTTGCATCAAGTAGAGGACAAGCACATCGATTTCTCTTTATGATTTTAGATAACCTATGGTGAGTTCATACAGCACATAAAAAGAAGATTAACAGACCAAATATGATTTGAACTGTTGTGTTAACATTAGGCTATATATTATGCTTTTAATATTTCTATCTTGGTATGATTTGATTTTTAAGTTGAAAATAAAATGAAAAAACAAAATGAACTTTGTGAACAACTCAAGATTCAATTTAATATGAATAATGCAATTTTG
Source organism: Forficula auricularia (assembly GCA_024734495.1). Classification (NCBI taxonomy): domain Eukaryota; kingdom Metazoa; phylum Arthropoda; class Insecta; order Dermaptera; family Forficulidae; genus Forficula; species Forficula auricularia. Next base: position 3,065,704 of record JALMQS010000828.1, on the reverse strand, counting down.
GAGTTTGGAGGGTAAGTGCCTGGGAGCAGCTTGGGTTTGTTAGAACTTAGGACTTGACTAGATACACATATAGAAAACAAAAAGAAATATAAAAAGCTATTAGAAAGAGATTTGTGGCTGGGAACACGAGAATGGTTCACTTCTACATTTGGAATTATTTTTTAAAGAATTCTGGGACGCGGAAATCATGGCAACTCAACCAATAACATCTAAACATTCTTCTTCTTTGCGATATTTCAAAGAAGAACGGAATTTTAATTAAAAACAAAACTATCATTTGAATCTTAAGATAAAAAATCTTCCAAAGTAACACGAATTAGGCAGGGTAGGTATATTTATAATTCAGGTCAGAGGTCACACGACTAGACAGATCGCGTTTAATTATGAAATCTATCTTTATACAATAAAAATAGTCTGAATTAAAACTATTATTATACCTAGAGAATAAGGAGACCTCTCTCTTCGTCCTCTAAATGGAAATAGAACATCAACAACGCTAGTGTCGTGAAATCTATCTATTAGTCAACAAACTCCAATGTTTCTAGAAACTAATTATCTATCTATACTTAATAATGTAATTCATCAAAATGGGTTTGTAAATAATAATAATACACTCGCTAAAAAGCATGGAAATTCTGAAAATATAATTACAACAAATTTGAAGAATTTTCCAAAATTTTCCAATATCACTCATTTCCATATTAAAATTCATAGAAGGAATCGTGGGGAACTGGATAAAGATTTTAAATCAAAATACAGAGCTTTTATTAAATAAGCCAGATGTTTCGTCAATTTATTTTGACTTTCTCAGTGGCTCATTTCATCACCGCTTGTCATAAAAAGAGTTTTATACTAAAAGACAAAATTAATGAATAAATGATGATATGCCTTTTAATAAAAACTTTTTTTTTTGACAAGAAGTGATGAAATGAGCCTCTGAGGAATCCAAAATAAATTGACGAAACGTCTGGCTTATTTAATAAAAGCTCTGTGTTTTGATTTAAAATCTTTATCCAGTTCCCTTCGATGAATTAGAAGTAACCCTCTATTATGATAGGTAAATTAAGATCAAAACCTTGTTGGCTCATTCTCAGGCTATATCTAAATTAAATTTCAAATTTCCCTTAATATCGATTTTCACACAAATGGTTTCATTCCGGTTTAAACTAAGTGAAAATCATAATTTTTTTGATTATTTTAAGAACAAGTGGGATAATTAAAGATATTCAGTCTGGTTACCAGGGAGGTAGATTAGTAAATAAATCTTAAAACTCTTGTAATTCTTATGGTTTTATTTAAAATTATCCTCAACGCATCGAACAAGTTTTGAAAAATCCCACCAAGAATTTAGTTAAAGCAGTGCATCAATTTTTCATCCGTTCTAATATCAACATCTAAATAGTACTTTGTTATTAATATTATTTATTTTGTTACTTTAATTTTTTTTTTTTTAACATATGTATTTTATAATATGTAAGAATTATGTATAATCTATTAATTTTGTATTTTGTAATTGCTTTTTGTTTTTTGAGTTTTATTGTAAAGTGGTTTTATAATTTTTTTTTTTATGTAATTTAAAGAGAATGGCCTCTGGTCAGCTAATAAATTTTTTTTTTTTTTTTTAAATTATCTTCAGTATAAATGTTTAAGAAATTTATATATTTAAAGATAAATTCTGAACTTTCTTTCGTAAAGTCAACATGAACAAGTTATATTATGAACTGTAAATTACTTGAACAATTATACTGAAGAAGATTTTAAATAAAACCGAAAGCTTAATAAGCGTTTTTGAGTTATTAACGAATCTGCCTTATTCCTGACTGAGCAGTCAGAATATACATAAAAGAAAGCTAATAATTCCATTGGATTAATTTATTAAAGATATTTACTTATTATTGAATATAAATCCCTGATCATAAAAACACACAGAATTTTACAAAAATACAGAAAGAAAATTCAAAAAATTTTGTTTTGTTTAGAATTTAAAAGGCAGGTATACAGTATTGTTATGAAATTTAAAATTTCAGAAAGGTCGATGGAACTAGGGACCACACAAAAGAATAGGAAGGCATCTATAGATAAAGGTTTTGCTTAGTTGATAAAATTTTCTGCTTTTCAAAACAAATAATTGTGTTATTGAGGCAGTTTGAAGTACAAGAGAAAGGGTTGGGATATCCAAAGTCCAACGATGTATTCTGTAATGTTGTTGCACTTTTACGAAACATTTGTATACTAATTACTTGTAATGTGCTGTGACTAACTAATAGAAAATTTAGAAAACGTTTACTTACTTCAAATTGTATTAATTATTATTTATTTATATTCGGACTACGTTAGGAACGAACGATAATCAAAAAGATAATTGTAATGTTTTTTTTTTTTTTTTTTTTTGAAAATTAGGAACATCTTTTTTCAAAATGGTTATAAAGCGTTTTTTTAGTAGAATTTTAAAATATTTTCAAAAAGAAACATTACCATTATTAGAACATGGAATCGAATCCAATAAGAATCAGATAATATTTTAATCTAAAGAATAAATTTAGATTTTGTATAAAAAATAAATAAATTACGTCCTATTTTTGAATTCTATAACGAGCAAGCCACAATATGTTAATTTTCTTATTAATAATTCTAATTTAATCAAATCAATAATCCTTTTAAAGATTGCAGATTTGATGCTTTGGGGGTTGGTTATTTATAGAAAGAGAAGTTTCGCTTAAATCATTTAGAATGTGTTTTTCTCATTAAAAGTTAGCAATCTAGATGATTTTAGTCTAAACTTCTCTTTCGGTAAATCCCATTAAACGCTTCTTCTGTATCAAATATTTAACGAAATTGAAATGAGTGAAAATAATTAGTTGCTTACACTTTAATTTTGCACATTAATAGAATAAAATCATATTGGTAGGTACCTAGTTATATTATAAAAAATAAATTTTTAAAAGATTCATTTTTAAAAATGTAATATTCATTTTTTTAATCTAATTAATTAAATACACATCATTATATTTAGAGTTACATTACAAGTGAGTTGAGCGGCTCAAAAACTAAGTGCACAGCTGGCAAGGCTGATAAACAGTTCCGGCCATTTGCCAGCTATGTAATGAGCTCTTCTAAGCTGTTTACCAGCTCATCACACTTGATAATAATCCCAATGTTATTGAAATGTTGAAATCGGTGTTAATTTTTATAATAAGTAAAAAAATAAAAATTCTAATTATGGTTATTATATTTATTATTCTATTAGTTATATATTTTGGTGATCTAGCCATGTGCCCGGATTGCATTTTTTGATATCGGGTTCGATTCCCGAAGGAGTGAAACAACCCTTCTGACATAATAATAAGGTGTTCTGATGTGGCCATCCACTTGACTTTACCATACAACCTGGCCTCTAAAATTATTTATAATCATGTAGGGGGGTAATCTTTGCATGTTTATACTTCTGGGGTCCCACTGATTATGTATACAAAATTTGGTTGAGTTTGCTCAAACGGCCTAGATTTTTAATTTTTAACTCCCCCCCCCCCCCTTAATTTTGGATCGATGTGCACTAAAATCTAATCAGCTCTCAATCTCAATGGACCAAAACTACCTGTGATTTTTGGTTTCGATATTCACACTAGTTTTTGAACTAGCTCGTCGACAAAAATTTGGTAACGCACAGACAACCAGACATTTTGACAAAACAATTATTATACCCCCCCCCCCCCAAGTTTTTTGTAAAATGATTTTACTGTTTTTTTTTAAGCTTTATTAAGATAGTTAAATAAGTAAATGGCAAGAGAGAGGGAGATTAATTAAATGGAATCGAAAGATGCTCTCATTAGAGGAGACGCATTTAATTAAAATGAAGCTGTGTGTTTTGGAAGCCACCTATTTCCATCCCGGCAGGTGACAAAGCCAAGTGAAATGTTTATCATTTGATGTGATTCAGCAAAAGCGCTCATCCATTTGAAGGGTTTCTTTTTTCTCGAAAATTTATTCCTTTCCACCTGGTAGTCATTTGAGAGTGGTTTACTTTTGAACTCAAAAAATGTAACTATTCAAGAATATTATTATTACTAAGAGCAAATCAAAGTGTATAATAATAAAACATAAATAAATACATAAACGTGTAATTAAAAAAATATTATTGATTGTGAGTATATAAATAAATACAAATATTTTTGAAAACAATCTTCAAACGTTTCGGGAGAATTTCTCCCTTTATCAAAGCAATTTTAAAAAAAGAAAAAAGTTGCTTTATGAAATGAAATAGGTATATAAACAGATAAATATTATGAATATAGGTAATGATACAAATTGTCTTGGTAATGAAATTACCTTGAATAAAAATAAAAAAATATAAATATTTACGAAAAATTATTTTTGACTATAGATTTTTGATAAATATTAGAAAAACAGTCCATGTCTGACCTTTTGTAAGTTAAAAATTTGGATCATTACTAAAATAAATTTTTTTTTAAATTGCGCTCTTTATTTAAAATTTTGGGATCAGAAAGTCAAAATTGTGTCCCAGATTAGTTGAATGGCTAGCCCATGGTACATTAAAAAATGTTTATTCTAATTGAATATTTATGTTCGTAAATTCTAGATTTAAGTATTGTTTTTTCTGTCCTATATATGTCCTGTCGCAATCTAAGTAAACAATTTTGTAATCTAAATTATTTTGATTCAAGAGAGGATCTCTTTTTTGAAAAAATGAGAGTGAATTAACCAATTGGTTTAAATAAACATGTATATTTATATTCAATAAACATGTGTATACATGCATGATTTCCTCTTATATAATCGAAAATTTATATTCTATCGACAAGATAAATATTTATTTATTTTTTTATTATTTTAAAATATATAGAATAATTGTAAGGTAGTGAAATGGCATCTCAGAAAATGACTATTTTTGATTTTAAGTCAACAATGACTTCAAATAGCCAGTGATTTCTAATTAATAATAAAGCAGTAATTATATTAATATTTCAAATGACTAGGGATAAAGTCTATCAACATTGCAGTTTATTTATTTATTAATTTTAATTGGAAAAATACTAAAATCGATTTCTTAAGCCTCAGTGTTATTAAATTTCGAAAAATCCAATTTCGAGACATTTATTTATTTCTTTAAATCAAATTAACTTTTAATATTAATTAATAGTTATGCTGGTTTGTTATTATTAATGCAGAGTCAGTATAACCCGTGTGTTGTGTGCTAAAAAAAACTAAAATATTTTTATCATGATTTATTCATTTTCTTTCTGATTCCGGCGAAATCAAAAATCCTGTAAAATATAATTCACATAATGATAATTCTCTGTTGATTTAAGAGGATTAGAGTTTAATAAATTAATTAAAGCCTTCCTCTCTTTCGCTTCAACTAAGATGAGATAATCAACGCAGGTTCATTAAAAAAATATTCAAAGCAGTCATGCAAAAAGGACTATCTCTTAATTAATATTTGTGTTTGTTTTTTAAAAAATATCGGAGAAAATTTTCCATACATTTTCGTTTTATTATTTATAATTCCCCGCTTTGCTTATTCAACGTTGTTTGAATTTTATTATATAAAAAAAGACTACTTCGCATCAAAACGGATCACGTAATATCCATTGAAGAAACTCAATTAAGAACCGTCAATCGATGACCCAAATGTAAAAAAAGAACGAAGAGCTCGAAATTGTCCAATACATTGTGCATGAACAACAAATGCACGAGAATTACAAGAGAATCGATTTGCTAGCCACTCAATAAAGAATTCAATTAATTTCCTATTTTCGCGTATGTGAATTGAATGAAAAAAAAATACCAATGAAGGTATAAATTTAAACCACTTGGATTACGTTGTATTATTTAAAAGCGTCGAACGCAGAAAAATTATCCTATATTTGATAAAAAAAAAAAAAAAATAATAATAAAAATAAAATTAAAAGTGAAAACCTTGAATATGGACAAAAAAATAATAAAAAACGTTATAAAGAGAAATCGATGAGGTTATCTTCTGCTTGACGCAAATAAACGAAACATCTATATACTAAATATAAATATGTAAATCTATATAAATAAAAATGTACTTTTACCCTTAAGTGATACGTTGAAGGATCTCCGAAAGTTTTTCACCGATTTCATTGAAATTTTCACACAACATTCCATTCAAGTACACGAGTGTTTTTATAGATATCACACCTGTGGCATGTAAAAAATATTTTTTTCGAGGAAACAACGTGAGCGCAATCATGGGGTCAATTACTATATATAATATTTATTAGAGACTATAGTTTCAAAGGCTTGGGCTTCGTCTTTGTTTTTTTTTTTTTTTTTTTAATTAAAGATATTTTAACCGTTCTTTCCATGTGCATAAGTAACCGAATGAATTCGTTTGTCAGTTAGATCATGCACCTTTAAATATATATATATGTATACTTAAAAGAGAAAGAATTTAATCTGTAGGACACATTCTAAGATTTTAGTAGAAATATTATTAATTGCGATATCAGAGGAGATTCAACCCCTCAGGAGTCGAACCTGAGAACTAACATGCTTTCCGGACAGTCAGCTCACACTTTCGAGACAAGTTAGTTCTCAGGTTCGACTCCTGAGGGGTTGAATCCCCTTATATTTATATTTCTACTAAAATCTTAGAATTTGTCCTAAAGATTAAATTCTTTCTCTTTAAAAATACATTGATTAATCTGAACCCGTATTTTTTGAAAACAACTATTTTCAAAAAAAGATGCTCAAATCTTTAGTTTTATATAGGTATACATTTATATGCATTAAGCCAGAGGACACCCTCAGTGATTTCCCCTTGAAAATGAACGATTCTGTTAATCTGTGTAGAAAAAATTATTATAGTAAGGTGCACTCTTATATTTCAGGTATAGAAATTTATGACCATGTGTTAGGCATCAAATAAATCCCTTGAGGATGAAAAATATTTTACATACCAGCAATCCTTAGAAATGTAACCTAGCCGAAATTAATTAAGAAACGTCAACTATTTATAAATATATTTTGAAAATTCCAAAGATAATGGTTTTCAAGGTAGGACGGACACAAAAATTTGACCACTCACAGACAAACAAACCTAAAAACATTATGACCATTAATTAATTAATAATCCTAAAAATTAAAGGAGACAATAAAAGAGTGTGTCTTCTGCTGGAAAAATATATTTTTTTTTTAATTTATTTATAACGAGACTATAGTTTCGAGGGTTTTGCTCTCTTCATCAGTCTATTACAATTGATTCACAGGAATTAATGTATCGTTAACAAATAAATTAAAAAATTATTTTTCCAGCAGAAGACACACTCTTTTATTGTCTCCTTTAATTTATACAAATTGGACCCGGGTTCGAATCCGACTAGCGGCAACCGGCTAAAATCTGATCCCTAGATAGAAGACAAAATTTAAAATAATAGTATCGCTAGAAAGGCCGAAAAGCAAAAAAAATTATAAAAATTCTGCTACTCTCGGCAAAAAGAAACTTTCAATTTAACCCTAAAAATATTCCATTTCACAATATAAAGTTTATCAACAAATTTTTTCATGAACGATAAAAATCCTGGCCTATTTAATTAATGCATGGTAGAACAAAAAATAGAAAATTGACTAACAAATAATATACGTTTTTAAAGCAGGTTCACTGAATATTTGTTAATTGAAAAGTCAAATAAAGTACAACATGGAAAAATTTGTCAAAAAAAACTTTAACAGTCAAATATATGAAAAAAATCAAAATGGAAATGGATAATAGTTTTTATCTACATTTGTGCTGTTTGTTTTCTCTCCGCGTGTACTAATGCATTATACTATTTGTGAATATTCTATTCGGAAACGAGAATACAAAGCCTTTCAATCCATATCACTAAATTTCCAAATAATAATCAGAGAATTTAGATTGGCTTTTAATAAATCCCATTCAAAGCTAAATAAATATTTAATTAAATTCATTATATTATTAATAACATACATTGAAAATATCTACAATGTATATATATAAAGAGTCATTTTCAAATAAAATTCATTTCAAAAGATAAAAACGCGATGTATCAAAAAATATTAATTGTTCTGGTGGATAAGCATGCGCTGGAGGATTTTCAGATGGATTTATTTAATTAAAAAAATAAATAAAATTCATTTTGAATATTACAATTCGAAAAAATCTCCCAGATCATATTCATTATTAATTATATAGGATTATAAATCGTATCAGTGGCGTGCGGGCGGTCCATGGATGCGGCACATTCCTAAAATTTCAAACATTTAGAATATTTTCAAAATATCGACTTCAAAATTTCAGGAGAATCTTTTAAATTTTCAAATTATTTATACGTTATTTCAAATATTTCTATAAAAACATTTTTTGTTTTTGAAAAGTATATTGGTTCTCGAAATGAAATAAAATTCTTGCATAGTTTCAATTAAAATGAATGATTTTTCTGAAAAGGGTGCCGATAGAAGGTTTAAATAAGTTAAATTGAAAGTTTTTGTGCCGAGAGTAGCAGAATTTGTATATATTGAAGTTGACAACAAAAGAGTGTGTCTTCTGCTGGAATTATAAATAAAATGTATAATTCCAACAGAAGACACTCTTTTATTGTCAACTTCAAGTTTAAATAAGTCCCTGACAGGTATATATTCCAGTTCAAGCTTGTCAAAGACGAGTTTTAGTCGAATAAAAATTGTTCTCGCTGAGGAACTATTAAAATAGTAATAATAGAAAAAAAGGAATAAATAAAGATGATTCGAGAATCTTTGGACTAATCCATTTCAAAGAACTCTCAATATATAAGATCGAAAATAACTAAGAGTAGGTACTTTAGACAAGTCATAGCTTGCTTTTATAGTAATAGGATTAGGAGAAATTTAAGCTTTTCTTATAGGACAGGCTGATTCATTGTGGAAGATGGTCGATTTCCATCTCATGGGACTGCGAATTTTAAGACAAAAGATTTAATTTCTGACTCCTACCCTCATTCATACAAAGCAGTATCCGTTTGGGGGGCTTACGTTCCAAAATATATATTTTTTTAAATCTAATGTTAAATTTGAAAAATAACGAAAATAATGCTGTATTCAATGCAATTAAAAAAAAAAGCGAAGATTAAAATAACTTTTCCAAAAATGAAGGATACTTTTTTGAACAGCATTCCCTAGTTGAAAAGTCACCAACCGACATATATAATATATATAAAACAAAAACTAACTAGCTCAGTAAACAGATGAGTAGTAAGAATTGTGAATTTAAAATGAAAAAATAGATGGATCTGAAGCGGCTTTAAGTAAATTTATTAGTGCATGAAAATAGCTTGAGAATTAGAAATATTAATCATTTCTAGAATATATTTGTTGCTGAAATTTCCGAGCCTCAAAATCGCTAGTTTGTTTACGACTTCATCGATTTTAACAGAACCGTGTGGCTGAGTTGATTTATATCTAAATATTGAAACATATAATATCAATTAAAGAACAATAAAAGAGTGTGTCTTCTACTGGAAAAATAAATGTTTTAATTATATATAACGAGACTATAGTTTCGAGGGCTTTGCCCTCTTCATCAGTCTATTACAATAATTTCGAATACTTTCCACCAAATGTATTCTCCATGAAGATTTGTAATTGTGGCAATTGGAATTAATTTAATTTATAAAAATTCTGCTACTATCGGCAAAAAGAAACTTTGAATTTAATTTAAAGGATCGTCGATCCAATTGGCAGTTACAAATCTTCATGGAGAAAACATTTGGTGGAAAGTAGTTGAAATTATTATAGTGAATGAAGAGGGCAAAGACCTCGAAACTATAGTCTCGTTATAAATAATCTTTAATTTATAAATATTCTGCTACTCTCGGCAAAAATAAACTTTCAATTTAATTATAATATTATCTCTTGAAACCGAATTGTTGTGAATAAACTAGAAAATTTTAACAAATTATCTAATTTCCTATGGGTTGTCTAAGCAAAAACAAATTATCCAGTTTATCAGCCTGATCTCAGAATAACAAATATCTAATTTAATCATGAGTGGCAAAAATCGAGAGAATTCACCACACAGTTCAAAATTTATTTAAAAAAAAATGAAAGCTTTAGTGATTTAGGCTATATAGTTTTGTAAGCTAATAATAATAATACATAATCTAAAAATTAACCAAAAGTTTTAGCTTACGAGTTGAAATTTTAGTAAAATCAAACACATTAATTAATTATAATTATTTATTGAACAGGAATAAATAATTATAATTAATTAATTTTCTAAAATTTTAACTCTTAATAAAATTAATCACAAAAATACAAGTTTCAACAGCTTCATTACTGAAAAAGTTTTAACTTGTTTTAAAAATCACTTTAAATTTTAAAATAAATAAAAAATTTTATTTTCCAAAGATTTGTTTGAAATCTAAGTTTTAGAATTTTAGCCAGATAAGATAAAGTTCGATGATCGACTTATTATCAGAAAATAAACAAATCGAATGGAGCACGTGTTTCGGATAGGTTAGGTTAGAATAGATATATTACAATTAATATACAAATAATTAATATATGTACAGATATATATATGTGTGTATGTTTATTTGCATCAAGCAGATGACAACCTCTTTGTTTCTCTTTAATAATATATTATATTCCAATTACTTTAAAATTTCAGATATGTTAGGTTAGAATAGAAATATTGAAGATATTTTATAGAATAATATGATGAATGCAATTGATATAATATATTATATTCCAATTACTTTAAAATTTCAGATAGGTTAGGTTAGAATAGAAATATTGAAGATATTTTATGGAATAATATGATGAATGCAACTGATATAATATATTATATTCCAATTACTTTAAAATTTCAGATAGGTTAGGTTAGAAAAGAAATATTTTATAGAATAATATGATTAATGGAACTAATATAATATATTAAAAAGACTGATGATGAGGGCCAAGCCTTCGAAACTATAGTCTCAAACAAATAATTAATATATATACAGATATATATATATATTGCATGTATGTTTATTTGCATCAAGCAGAGGACAACCTCTTTGTTTCTCTTTGATAATATATTATATTCCAATTACTTTAAAATTTCAGATAGGTTAGGTTAGAATAGAAATATTGAAGATATTTTATAGAATAATATGATGAATGCAACTGATATAATATATTATATTCCAATTACTTTAAAATCTGATTCTATGCAAATAAAATAAAATAAAATCTACTTGTAAGAATAGTCAATATATTCTATATGTGAAGCTCATTTTCTAAAGACAGAATGATAATTGAAAAAAAGTGAAAATAAAATAAAAATTGATATCATATGTAATATAAAATATTATCGACTGTTTAGGTTATTAAATAAATTCAATTTTTTTTTTTTTTTTTATAAAAAAAATCAATAAATCGAATAAATAAACATTAGGACGTTTTGGGTAAAAATTTTCCTTTTTTATCAGAAAATTGTTATCATGTGTTGAAAATAGATAAAAATTTTAAAATAAATATAAAAGTTTTCTGTGTAATCAAAGGAAATATTTCCAGAAACACTTGTTATATTAAACGATTTACTGATGATTTTCCAAAAAAAAAAGTTGTAAATAAAAACAATTTTTAAACGTTTATTGGAATACCAAAAGTTGAGAGAGAAATTCTATGTTTACCAATGCAATTTTTTAACAAACGTTTGGTATTCCAATAAACGTTTGAAGATTGTTTCTATAAAAGATTTATTTGTATTTATTTATATACTCACAATCAATAAAAAATTGGGTTTATTTTCTCATGGTCGAGGTTCATGATTAAAAACTCTATTTTTGTTAAGGGAGAATAGTGTAGGTTCTAAATGTAATAAAGTAAAATCTAAATGAAAATCAGGAGATAAATGATCAAACATGAATTCTATTATTATATTCTCCAATCACAACATTTCATCCATTCGTCCGGACTTCCTCAGGCTTTTTGGATTATTTTATAAACATAAAATTCGAATCGTTTTACAAAATGCCCTGCCAACATCACACAATTATTATTTAAGCAATATCTATAATACAAGTTTTACAACTCCGAAACCTCACACGATACACTTGTATTTATTTTTTGCATCAGATGGTTAAAAACAGAAAATATTTGTTTTCAAATATTCAAGGGAGGATTTTTGTTTTTTGATCTGCATTTAGGATCTATTTTCTGGATTTGAAGATTTGATGCTTCGGTGGTTGAGTTGTTTGTTTATCAGGAAAGATATTTCTGCTGAAATCACATAGATTACACCGAGGGGTGAACCGCGATTGGAATTAGGTGTACACCGTCTTTGGAATTATATGAAATTATTAGATAATGACCCTTCATCTATTGTCTTCTACTTGGAAATGAAAATGGAAGTGGAAGTAGGTGTACATACACGATATTAGAACGCGGTTCACCCCTCGGATTACACATTTTATTGAGATAAACTCATTAAAATGTAATCTATGTGATTTCAGCAGAAACATCTTTCTTGATATTTTCTGGAAGAATGTTGAGCACACTAGCGAGTCCAGTTGTTAAGCGAAATTAACTAGAGCGCTGTATACTTGTGGTTTTTGCTCTTGACGAAGGTTCGGTTGGTTGCTAGGAGGGAGAGAATTGAAAGGGCTTGCTTGCAACGCAAGCATGCTGGAGGGCTATTTCGGAAATGCAATCGATAATGGCTAATTGAAAGGCTCGGAAGGTTTCCGTGCCTGATAAGGCAACGTGGATGGAAATGCATGGAGATTCTCACCTGGAAGGAAGTGTGGAGGTCCACGTGTTGGATTGGGACAGAGCGGGCGGGCGGACAACGGCTTGGTGAAGACTGAACAGAAATCCTGGAAATTCCAGCACTGGCGGCGTCGGTTCTCGTTTGGGAGGCTGAATTGAGGATTCAGGGAGGGAACTGGTCACATCCCCTCCATGCCACCCCTAAACCAGGGCTGCCACCCCTTTAGCTCTTCAGGCTTTGGGGCTACAGCTGAGTCACCCTCCATCATACTCTCCCAAATCATACAGAGCCAGGCAAATTTCCAAGCCTCTTATACAATCAACCAAAATTCAATAGAAATTCAAAGAACATGTTTCAAACAATTAAATCAATAAACATTTGATAATTAAATAATTTCCCGTTTAGGATTTAGGGATTTTTTTTTGAAAATATCCCATTTACAAAAACATTTAATTTATTATTTTAAACAAGTTTAATTAAAATATTTAATTAGTAATTTGAAATAGGTGTATATTTTGTTTGTTATAAATATTGTAACGGATTTTTTTAAATAAAATATATATTTATATTTGAAATAAAAATAAAGGGGGAATTTTGAAAAATAGAGCTGAAAAATAATTCTGAATTTATTTATTGAATAATAATAATAAAAGAAGTGTGTCTTCTGCTATAATTATAAATTTTTATTTATAACGAGACTATAGTTTCCATTCATACATTAATTCCAGTGAATCAATTGTAATAGACTGATGAAGAGGGAAAAATCCCGAAACTATAGTCTCGTTATAAATAAAAATTTATTCCAGCAGAAGACACACTCTTTTTATTGTCTCCTTCAATCTATAAAAATTCTGCTACCCTCGGCGAAAAAACTTTCAACTTAATCTGAATTTATTTATTATGTGGCCATCCACATGACTTGGCCAAACACATCGTCCCTTTCATATATTTAATATTTTATAAAATAATTTATAATTATTTACGAAGAACCCCCCTCTTAATTTAGAGTCCATTAGCAATTAATAATATCTCATTTTAATTATTAGACTATTTTATTAAAAAATTCAACTTTTTAAGATTTTTGTTTTAAAATATTTTTTGACCCCCCCCCCCCCCCCCCCATTTGATCACTATCAATTTCACATAGAGGCATTTTCATAAGGTCTTATATGCGAAATTTCGTACAAATCAATTAAAGAGCCTAGGACTATAGTTCTATTTTTAGCCCTGCCCATTTTGGCATAAGAAAAAAAATAACTCTCTTTTTACTTTATCCAATGCGAAACAGGTGATTTTAAGTCGATTCTTTCACGATTTCAGTAGAGGTTGCCTTAATAGTCAAAACATCAAAAATGGAATGCAATAAGGTTATTCCTCTAGTATTAGATAAGAATCGATAGTTATTTTTGATTTTAAGCCGATTCCTCCATGTCTTAAGCAATGGTTACCAATAATATAAAAGAAGCGTCAAAAATCTAATGTAGAATTATTATTCCGCAAGTATTAGATGAGAATCGATCATTATTTTTGAATTAAAGTCTACATGAACTGCAAATTGCAAGTGATATCTGATTAATAACAAAGGAATAAATAATATTTCAAATGAATTTGGATAAAGTTTAGCAACGATCTTTTGCAGTTTATTTTATTTTAGGTTCATTTTATAGTATACCTACCTATTACCTAAATTTCATTTTTTTTGTTTGAAAATATTATAATTTTAATTTTTAACCCCCTCCCCCCTCTTTAATTTTTTGTTCGATTTCAACCAGCTTTCAATCTCAATGCATAAAAATAAAAGGGAAAATTTCGTTTTGATGTTTACACTAGTTTTTGAGCTAGAGTGTACACAAAATTTGATAACGTATTAACAGACATTTTGACAAAATAATTAATATCTCGTAAAATATAATTTTTTCGATGTTCACTTATTAAAGTTTTTTTGTAGACCAAAACGCCATGCTTTCGCTCAATTTTTTTTTTTTATCAAAATAGCTTCAGCCGTTTTTGAGATATTTTGAAAAAAAAAAAACTTTTTTCATGTGCGATTACAATACTTGAGCAATCCCTTTTTGGTCAAATAAAATTAAAATATTATTATTATAATTTATGGTCAATGCTCATGAATAACATATATTTCTGGGCAAAAAATACTTGAATGCAAATGTGATATAGTAATGAGAGAAATTTAAAAAAAAGAGCTCAAAATAATATCCGAAAGGTTTTGAAAATGTTATAACAAAAAAATCCCACATAATTATATAATTAAAATAAAAATAATATTGGTTAGATGAAGAATCTTTTTGGAAATTAGAAAATGGCATCACATTCCAAAATTAATTTTTAATTTCACTATGGGTGGTTCGGTCTGAAAGAATTCTTCAGATCATTGAGCTGATCATATAAATGTTCTATGCTGACTATTTAAACTTCAACAAGCTAAGAGTGGAAAATTTGATATTAATGAAAAAAATAAACCGCAAACGGATCGTTGCTAAACTTTATCCAAAGTCATTTGAAATATTAATATGTTTATTTAATCAGATATCACTTGCTATCTGCAGTCCATATTGACTTAAATTCAAAAATAGCCATCGATTCTTATCTAATACTTGAGGAATAACAATTCTAAATTGGATTTTTGACGTTTCGATTATTATTGGTAACCATTGCTGGAGACATAGAGAAATCGACTTAAAATCAAAAATAACAATCGATTTTTATCTAATACTAGAGGAATGTAAACAACGCAGTTGAGATGTTTACCAAAAAAGAATTTAGTCTTTTTGATTTTAAGTCGATTCTTCCACGTTTTTAGTAGAGGTTGCCATTAATAGTCTAAACATCAAAAATGGAATGCAATAAGGTTATTTCTCTAGTAGGTATTAGATAAGAATCGATCGTTATTTTTGATTTTAAGCCGATTCCTCCATGTCTTCTGCAATGGTGACCAATAATAACCGAAACGTCAAAAATCCAATGTAGAATTGTTATTCCTTGAGTATTAGATGAGAATCGATCACTATTTTTGAATTTAAGTTAAAATGGACTGCAAAAATTTTCTTAAAAATAATCTAAATGAATTTTTAAATACATTATCGGATATTTCAAGTTTTTAGGGTTTCGTTCCAAAATAAAACGGCACTCTATTAGTTAATTATTTCAAAAGATTTCGAGTGTAAGACTAATTTTAATTAATTGATATCAAGGCCCTTTGACTCTTAATGGGTCAACAATTTGATTTTCAAGTAGACATACATATGTATAGGAGAGAATTCAATTTTAGTGGTTGGCAAGGGCTTTAACCAATAAAAGGTGTTTATAGTCTCTTGGGATTAAAGATGTAGCTGCCGAAGGGCTAAAAGGTCGATTAGCAGAGGCCTTGATGGAAGGGAAAAGCAAGTGGCTAGAGAAGGAGTGTCAATCATTTTCATGTATAGTGGAATCTTTTCAGCCAAGGGGGAGGATTCAATGGAATTTTACTCGGGACGCTTGGTAGGAGAAGTAAGTATTACTAAGAAAAATTCGATTTTTTTTTATTTATTTTACTTTACCATACAGGATCTGGTCAACTAAGTCGATCGAGCTTGAAAAAAGTGTTGTTTTTTTTTTAAATATCTCAAAGCCGGCGCGATTAGATTTTGGTTGAAATCAAACCCAAAATTAGGTGGAGAGTATTCTTATAAAATTAAAATGATAAAATTTCAAACTAAAAAACCAAGAGAATGGATTTATTTACATATTTAAAATATTCCATTAATTTTATGTGAAACACTTGAGGTAGAGATTGCCTCTACAACTATTGATAACAAGTTACCTAAGGATGACACTTATTTATACTTACTAAAAGAAAATAGAATAAAATTTAAAAAAATAGTTATTTTCTTATTATTTCTTAGAGAGTGTCATCCTTAGGTGCTTTTACCTTAATATATAATTTAAAAATGTGAGAAGCGAGAACGAATCATTCACATTTTAAAGTATTAAAAATTAAAATTCTGTAGCAAAAATCCTTAAGTGAAAATTCTGTTTCAGAAATAACATTTAAGGAATTACTCTCACTCTGGGATGAGACATTGTTCCAAAAGAAATGTTCTCCCATAAAAGTCTCATTTCGGGCCAGAAAGATAGTCTATTTAGGAGCTAAGAAATGTATTAGTCGGACTACACGACGACCCTTATTTCAGGCTAATGTTTCGTGTTTCAACTAACTTTACTAATAAACGTTGTACTGATACACTGTTTCTGCAAATTCATGCCTTCCTATTCTTAAAGGAACATTTTGATGGGTCCTGCTTTTTTCAGACCGTCCCGCATTTGAATTGTTGATTTCCCGCAAATATGTACTCCAAAGTTGGCAACCCTAGTTATGACGTCAATAAAGTGAAAATGTAAAGTTGGTGCAGCTGTGGAAAAAAGTCCCTGTGACAGTTCTGCTTTTCGAGTCCGTTTACGTTTGGAATGGATATAAATATACGAGGATAAGTCAAAAATTACCTACACTTTTCGTTCTACAACTTTATTAAACTAGGATAGAAGGCGGCCGCATGCGCATGCGTTGAGTTGGCGCGTCTGTGGTCACGTGTACGTAATTTAATCACGATCGCGTCAGTTGTCGTCTAGCTACAACAGCATAAGCATGTCAGCTCCGATATCAGATTCCACCAAAGAGCAGCAACGAGGAGTAGTCAGATTTTTGTGGTCAGTGGGTGTGAAAGGTGCTGAAATTCACCGGAGACTTTTGTCACAATACGGGGAAAGTGCTTTATCTCGTAAAAGGGTTTTTTATGTATTGAAATGTTTAAAAGCGGCTGAACGAGCGTATCACAAAAAGAGGGAGCTGGGCGACCGTCAACTTCGACCACTGACGACAACATACAGCAAGCTCAAGAGATGATTACAGCAGATAGGCGAGTTACCATAGGTAAGGTGGCATATTCTTTAAGCATTAGTCACGGTTCTGCCTATCACATTATCCACGACGAACTCAATGGACGCTCGGGATGCGGTGCAAAAGTGGATTCATGACCAACCGAATACCTTCTACCAGGAAGGCATCCGGAAGCTTGTGGCTCGGTGCACCAAGTGCATTGCTAAAGGTGGAGACTATATCGAAAAATAATGTATCTGTTGTACACCTATCTTAGTTTAATAAAGTTGTAGAACGAAAATTGTAAGTAATTTTTGACTTATCCTCGTAGATAAATAAGGCTCGTTATTGATGAATTTTAAACGTAAATAAAAAATGTACATGGATTCATCTCGAATTTAAGATTTTTGGTTTTCGTTATTTCTAATTCAGAATGTCAGTCATTCGAAACCTCCTTTTTAAAATATCAGAGCGAGATCGTCACTACAGAGACTTTTTGGCTAAAAAAAGATTAATCTATGGAGATTTCTTTAAATCCAATTCAGTTTGAATTTTTGATAGATGTTTTATAATGGTATAGATAGATCCACATTGTGGGTGGGATGTGAAAAGCTTGCCCGTCAAAGGGAGCGAGCGGCTGTCAATATTTAAGAAACATATGTTTGACTACGGAACTATGATGGATTGAATTTTATTTTGTGTAATCATTACTCAAGCGTAAACGGGTGATTTCCACAAAAATCGAGGCTAGAAAATTTTTAGAATATTTAATCCGGTTTTGTCGAGTAATAATAATTTAAGAGGATTATATTACACCATCCCCCGTTTAAAAAAGTACATCGATCATTCAAATGAGGATAAGAAAAAATACCAATATAACTAATTTATGTATACCAACTGATATAAATGTTACTTTGAAAATTGAAACTACACTAGTTTAAGAGATTTTGAAAAACTCAGAAAACACATTTTGGGGCACTTACCTACCCCATTTTAGAATTAGAAATTCAAAAAATCTCTTAACTCACCCATAATCGTAGAAAGAATATACACTCCAGATTTCATATATAATATATATATTTATATTTATAAAGATAAAAAAATAATTATTTTATTTATTATAACTCCAAACTTTACGGAATAATTTCTCCCTTTATCAATGGAAATTAAATTTCAAAAAAGTGAAAAGTGCTGTATATAATGAATATAATAAATAATAATAATAATATAGAGTGTTGCTTTATATTCATTACATAAAGCAACTTTTTTCTTTTTTGAAATTTAATTAAATTCCAATGATAAAGGGAGAAATTCTCCCGAAACGTTTGACGATTGTTTTTTTTATAAAATATTTGTATTGATTTATATAATAACAATCAATACATTTGTTCAATATAGAAATCAGTGGTGCGGTCCATGGATGCTGTGGATGCGGCGCATCCCTAAAATTTCAAACATTTAAAGTATTTTCATAAATATATAAAGTCGACTTCAAAATTTCAAGAGGATCTTTAAATTTTCAAATTATTATCCGTTATTTCAAATATTTCTATAAAAAACATTTTTTCTTGTGAAAAGTACCTATATTGGTTCTCGAAATGAAATAAAATTGTTGCATAGTTTTAACGGGCAATTGAAATGAATGATTTTTCCGAAAAGGGTGCTGAAACTATGTTTGAACATCCTGTCTGGTATATTTTCCAGTTCAAGCATGTCAAAGACAAGTCGAGACGAGTTTTAGTCGAATAAAAAAATCGTTTTTCATTAAATTGAAGGGTTGGTTTTGTCACAAATATAATAAAACAATAATTTTACGAACTATTAGAATTATTTAATTGATAACTATACAGTTTCGGTCACCACTGGTCGACCATCCTCAGTAGTTCTAAAAATTGAAATGATAATTTAGACTTCACATATGAAAAAGAATTAAACAATAACATCAGTTTTTTGGATATTAAAATTGTCAGAGTTGAGGAAATGCTTCGAGTGACAGATCTGTAGCGAAAGATTCAAAAATCAAATAGAATACCAAGTTGAACTCTAAATCAAAGTACAGCCACTTCAGCATAAGATTAGTTTAATATATGGAGAAATAGGTAGATTGGATAGAATATGTGATGAGAGCTACAGAGACATAAGATTGATTGAGTTGCAAAAGAAATGTGAAAGCAATGGATATTCGAAACAATTTTTCAATAAAGTTCTAACTAAATATAGAAAAAATAAATTAGTAACGGAAGTGATTAAAAAGGAAGATAAAATTATTAAAGGCTCCATCCCATATATTCATGATTTATCTGCGAAAATCTTGAGAATTCTGAATAATAATGACATAAAATTAGTACACAGTGTTGGCAGGCCACTCATGAACATATTCAATAATAAGACTCATCTTGAAAAACTTGATAAAATGGGTGTTGTTTATGAGATAGTTTGTGATTCATGTAAAAAAGATAAAAAAACACACAAATATATAGGTGAGACTTCAAGACATTTGAGACAAAGAATTAAAGAACATATTTCATCGATTAATGGAAATAAATTGGTCTCCGCGTTATCCATTCATGCTATTGACAACGAGCATACTTTCGATTTTGAAGGAGTAAAGATACTAGATTATGAGAAAAATTGGACCAAGAGAAAAATAAAAGAATCTCTTTATATATTGAAGGATATCGATAATTGTGTAAATTTCAAAATGGATTCTGAAAACATATCAGAATGTTATAGTCTCATTGTGTCATTGTTGTGAAAATATTGATTTGATTTGGTGTGTTGATTAAACATGTATTGATTTTGAAAGAAAAATGTAATAGGAAGATGTGTATTTTTTGATATTTCATTAATTTCATTAATAAAAAATAAAAAATAAAGAGTAAATTAACTTATAATGTGTTTCTAGAATGGATTATTTATAATGGGTTTTTTAATTGTATAATAATTGACGATGCAATGAGATAATTAGAAAAAAATAAAATTGAAAATAATATTTAATATAATCATTAATTCAAAATAATTTCTAGTTCAGTGATAAACGTTTTTATAAATTGTTGCTATATATATGTGTATGTGTGTGATTGTAATGAATTATATGATGTATCTATATTGAAGATTTAAGAATGAATGTTTCATGTGAAATGACAAATTCCGGTTCTTGAACGAGATGTATGTATGATTTCAAATTATTATAAAAAAAAAAAAAAAAATTTTGTGTTATATAATTCTCTATAAAAAGAAAAAATGTAAATAAGTGTTTCATTTCAATTTTTAGAACTACTGAGGATGGTCGACCAGTGGTGACCGAAACTGTATAGTTATCAATTAAATAATTCTAATAGTTATTAAAATTATTGTTTTATTATATTTGTGACAAAACCAACCCTTCAATTTAATGAAAAATTTAAATCAAGTCACTTAAGTTCTGGAAGAAATTTAATAAAAATTGTTCTCGCTGAAGTGCTATAGGCAAGTCATAGCTTACTTATAGCAATAGAATTAGGAGAAATTTAAGATTTTCTTATAGGACAGGCTCATTCATGTGGAAGATCGTCGATTTCCATCTCAGGGACTGTGGAGTTTAAGTCACAAGAATTAATTTCTGACTCATACTCTCACTCACACAAAGCAGTATCCGTTTGTGGTCAATGTCGCGAAATATAATTTAAAAAATTTAATGTTAAATTTGAAAAATAACAAAAAAGATGTCGTATTCGATGAAATTTGCAAAAAAAAAAAATGAAGAGCAAAGAGAAAAAATTATTTTCGACCCTTGGGTTTGTGATCGATTGGGAGGCGTTTGAAAATAGATTAAAATAAAATTTCAAAAAATGAAGGGTACTTTTAATGGACAGCATCCCCTGATTGAAAAGTCACCGTCCGCCACTGATAAGATACCTATATACCATATATACCATATATATAACGAATACAAATATATGTATACATTTAATTTATTCGTTAGTTATATGTAGAGACCGGATTCCTATGCAATTGCATATTTTGTTTTCCGACACATACGACCCAGGAGATCAATTATCTATCCGAATCATGCATCTAGGATACTGTGAGTTAAATTTTATACTGCATATTTTTGCATATTTGAGTAATATTGCGTAAAATTACATATTTGAAGGATTTTTTGTCAAATATTGCACATTTCGGGCCAAATACAGATGTTTTAAAAGTAAATTTTCGGAGAAAGAATGAAAAAAAAGAATAAAACAGGAGGACACTTGTAAACATAAATTATTTACAATTACAATCAAATTTTAATTATTTTTGAGATCATTTGATAAGTATTTCTTTCTTTATTTATTTTTTTAACGGCCTTCGGGAACTATAGCCCATTTTGGACATTGAGTGTTCGTGTTTGTAAATTAGTGTACGGTTCAGATTATAGCCGGTCAAATATTTGTATTATTTTAATAGTTTATTATTTGTACGTCAATAAGAAAAGCTTTTTAATATAAAAAAAATAAAAGCAATACAATACAATCGTGTCTGTTAAATAAAACTACCCCTCCCCCCCCCACCCACACACCACACACACAGTATTTTTTTGTTCACATTTTTGAAACATTATTATATTATATATTATGTTGATTTTATTCAATTGTAACTATTATTTATTTATTTGAGTTTAAAGATTTTTTAATAATATTATATTAAATTTAACGAGAATTTTCTGCAATTTTTTACGCAATAAGTATATATTTGATACTTGGTATCTATAGCTTTATCATTTTATTTATTTCATAGCACTCCTTCAAATATATAGTCTTTTTGTCTTCAATTTTAATTTTTTAGTGGATAAAAAAATTTATTTTGCCATTTTTTTATTGCATATATTTGCATATTTCAACGTATTCTGGATATTACTTGCATATTTCAGCATTTTTAACTGCATATTTTGGCAATTTTTACTGCATGAAAATCCGGTCTCTAGCTATATGTTATATATATCTGTATATCTTTATTTCAATTAAGCAGAGGGCATCCTCATCGATTTTTCTTTATGAATCAACAGCTACTCTCGGTAAAACAAAATCTTTTCAATTACATTTCATATAGACGGAAATGAGAAACCAATAAATCTTTAGAAACTTTTCCAGTTGAAAGAAGAAAAAACTCATAGATAAACCTTTCAAAATAAATGTTTGTAAATTTCAGTTTTCCAAGAGGACCTCTATAAAATATAGCAATTCGTAAAAATTATTACAAATTACACATCATCAACATTCATTTTTTTTTTTTGCTAGTTCCATGTCAAACAGTAAATTTTTAAAACAAAGAGAGCTCTTGGTTTAAAAAACTGTCGTAAAGATTTTTTTTTAATTGATGGTGTTATTTACCATAGTTTAATGTATTTCCATCATTGTCTTGTTTTAAGCGTAGATTATTAATTGGGCTCATAATGGAAATAATTTTTTTCTTTTAATTTATTAAATTATTTATATTCTAAAACTTTATACGGCTCTATTTCTTTGTATTCGGAGAGTGAGGAGTATTTTATATAGGATAATCTTGAAACAAATTAGCGGAAAGTTCAGATTACCAAACAAGGACAATTTCCGGATAAAATGCTGGGATGTCTTTTTTTTTATTTATTTTTTTTTAACAAGGAAGTTGAGCTCGGCAAACTTAAGGGGGTTTCGTTTCAATGGACCTCGTCTTATGTAAATATATCTATAGTTTATTTCTTAAAAGTTTTCGATATCTTGGATCAAATACGTTGATGTTCGAGAAATGACTAAAAAAAAGTAAACTTGGAAATAAAACGTGTCGAATAATGTAAAATCGGATTTATATAAAATTGAGAGCCAAAATGGACCGTGAATCATCTTATCTTCTCTCTTCTATATAAAAGAGACTTTATGGATATGCTTTTTATGTGTTTATCTGTCTGAATTTTTTACCATACTTCCCAATAGGTTACAAACTTGAAATTTGGCTAGATAAAGAAAAAGAAGACTATCTATGAAGCATCATTTTTAAGACTCTTAACGAGTTGAAATATTAATTATTTTTAAATTGTTTACAATGACGTCTTAGTAGCCGATATCAAGAAAACATTGGTTGCTATTGGTATCTGTCAGTTGATCAACAGTGGTAACTGGTGGTCAAAATAAAAACTAACACAATCGGCTCATATTTATTTTTATTCTATAAAGAAAATTATTAAAAAAACAAAACAAAAAAGATAGATTATTAGTTTGTTGTTTACTAAAGGGACCCTTACAGACTTTCAACTAGGTTGCCAACTTGTTTGCCACAGACTATGCAACCTAACCTTGCAACCACAAGGCCCATCAACATCAGTAAGCAAAAATCATTATTTGATCTAGTTTACTACTAGGCAAAATCCGTGAAAATGTCTACCTAATTCGTGAGATCGTGAAATTGTGACCAAAATCGTGAGATCTCACGATTAATCGTGAGATCTGGCAACTATGCTAATGTTTCCAATCAAGTCGCCAACCGTTGGTGCAACCTGAAATTGCAACTTCAATCATCCCACAGACCTTCAACATTCTTTGCAACATGTCATGTTTGCAACCTAGTTGGCATCCAAGTTGCAAATCTGTAGGCCCCTTAACTTATGCAATATTAAGTGCTTTATTTAAATATTCTTTGGCATCTCAATTTTGAAAAATTATACTCGGCATGATTGATTGATAACTGTGCAGCAAACCCGTTTGTTTTAGTTATATTTTTGACCAGGAGACGCGTAATCGCACTTAGCAATTGCTATGAGCCAGTGCATAAGCCATAATGGGAGGAGGGTTTTAAAATGAGTGGATATTTCAAAATGTGAGGTAGAAAAAACCGGTTCGGTCAACAAACTTTTTTTTTTCATACACGAATTAAGGTCTTGGTACGAGGCCTTACTGTATTAAACTTGGTTAAAATGGGTTAACCATCTATATCTATGGATTAAGAAGTTTCAGTTTAAAATACCCGTTAATTCGAGATCGAAAGATGGTTTGAAAATAGAAAAAAAGTCATCTCCAGAGACTATCTGAATTTCATTTGAATATTTATTTTATTTTAGAAGACCTCTTTTTTTTAAGACGCCCAAATTTTAAGGAATCCGAGACGCAGCATCTCGCGTCCTGTTTATTAATAGATAAATAAATAAACATGTAAAAACCTTATGTTAAATAAATGCTTATAAAAATATCAATTTTTTGTATTATATTTGAGAATAGTTAAATAGGTTTTTTATTAAAAATATAAATCAGCTTTTCTTTCTTGGTTTTAAAGAATATTCAAATATTTTTTTAAGTAAAGATTTTTGAAGTTCCCTTCTCTTTTTGAATATCTCCATAAAATTATTTATTTTTATATATTTATTTATTTACGTTCTTATACAAATAAAGTTTAAAATCCAACATATTTTTTAGTTATAGAAAGTACTGATAATTTTTTTTTTTTTTTTTTTTTTTATTGAATTGATATGTACAATTAATTGAAGCATTGATAAATAATAGATGTGTCATTTTCTTATGACGTTCAATAATATCATTTACAACTCCAGGTGTTGCAGATAAACTTTTACTAAGATTTTTTTTGTAAATTTATGAAAAATATCGATAAGGAAAAAAATGTTATTTTTTTACCTTTGATGCGAATTCTTATATATATTTCAAATTCTCGAAGAATTATAGAAGATTTTTACCTAGAACAAAAAGAAACAAAAAATTAATTTAAATAGGATTAAATTAGTTTTTAATTAATTTGCATAATATAATATTGCTAAGATATAAATGTTTGATTTGTTTCACGAATTACACAAATTATCTGGCAATTGTAAAAGTAAAAAATTCAGGGACTCAAATTGATTTTTTTTAATAAAATAAACAAAAAAAACTGTGTCTGACTGGCTTCTGGGATTAGTAAGAACAAAATTTCCAATATCCACGCGATACTGACCCCATGAAAAATAATATTTATAATTAAAAAAAGACTGATGATGATTTAACAACTACTACTCTCGGCAAAATAAAAACTTTTCAATTAAAAAAACAGTGGAGTTAAATGTTACTTTAAGCATAAAAATGATATATTATATTAGTAGTAGTATTGGTAGTTAGTATAATAAAAAAAGGGTTGTTCTTGTAAGTCAATTTTTGTTTTATTGTCCTGCCAACCGATAAATAATCAGCAGTAATCCAACACTCGCGATTCGATATAGGTATGTCGCATTACAAAGAAGGTACTAATAGGAAATTTTGATTTTTAAAATTCTGAATGGTTTTTGAAGTAGTCTATACGAAATTTGACTCCTCACAGATTCAGTAGCATATGTTTTGTAAAAAACACTTTTTTGGACTTAAAAATCCATGTTTACGTTATTTAAGATTGGATAAATTAATAATTTTGTCCGCATGATTATAATACTTCACTACACTAAAGATGGTAGTAATAAAATATAAAAATATATAGTGGCAAAGATAACTACATAGAATTAGATTTTAATTTTCATGTTGTTTTTTTCCCAGACCTCGACCCCTGGATTTATGCAACCAATTCGGCTTCTCTGTTTGCCTTAAATATATCTTCTAGGCGCATTTTCATACTTTTTTCTATTAATATCTAGGTATAATTTTTTAAAATTATTATTTTTTCTGTGTCTGTGTTAAGATACGTGCGATAAATAGACAGAACGCCGAAGAACGTTCGTTCTGGTGTAGGAATATTATTAATTATATATTTATTTCATTTATTGTATTCTCATACATTTTGTACATATACATCATTGGATACATTCTCAATAAGATAAAATTAAATAAAATAAATAAATATATCATAAAAAATATACATACATATCTATGACATAATACATATGTCCCAATATAAATAATACATATAAAGAGTATAAATCCAGAGTAATATCACTCTTCGAAATTTCAGAAAATCAGAAAACAATGAAGTTTTGTATACGGAGCTTTTAAACTATTGCAGGTGATGTGATGAAATTTGACAGAATAGTTTGTATAAATAAACTGTACCACTATACCAAGTTTCAACTTTCTAGTTCTAACTACTATTCTGTTCAAAGACAAAAAATTAAACAAGAATTTCTCCCCGTAAACCTAACAATGAATTCCAGTAGAGTTTTATTCGCTGATTATCATGCAATTTCCAGATTTTTTACAAAACGCCATTGTTTTGAGATATTATCGGTCAAAACGACGAAAATGCCATTTTGACCTATTTTCGAGTCCCATTA
Organism: Forficula auricularia; assembly: GCA_024734495.1. Classification (NCBI taxonomy): domain Eukaryota; kingdom Metazoa; phylum Arthropoda; class Insecta; order Dermaptera; family Forficulidae; genus Forficula; species Forficula auricularia. Next base: position 3,038,863 of record JALMQS010000828.1, on the reverse strand, counting down.
GATATTAAACAGCAATTTTAGAACTCAAAATATTATGTTGACGTAATAGAAAACAGATTTCTCTTTGATTTTAAAATTATAACTTGTTTTTAGCTCAAGGAGTGGGAGTCCAGGGGCTAAGGCCCGTGGCTAGCGGAGACGCCCGCCGAAGACGGGATTCTCAGCTAGTCAGCGTATAAAATTCTACTGGAATCCACTGATAAGTTTACGGGGAGAAACTTTTGTTGAGTAGTATTATTAAATCGCTAGAATCAGTTTTGAAAAGCATTATTTTATCTCACAATTTACATTATATCATATAAGCATATATATTTAGGCTTAGTCGACGTGACCGTAAGTATTTCGAAAGGATTTAATGAGAAAAGAGATGGAATCATATTTAAACTATATATTTAATTTATATTGCCCTCATCTACCAGAACTCGAGTCTCATGCTAATAACGAGAGAAGAGTTTTAGAATAAACAAGAAAAAAAAATTGAACAAACATGAAATGCGGATGAATATCTATGGAAAAACTTTGAAGTGGACGTTGCTTTGTGCTCTCATTAATTTTTAATTTCATCTCTCTCAAATGCAATGCAAATCCATAGGGATTTAATTTGTTTTATCAGAGAATGGCATCATGGCCTATTCCGCCGGGCTCACTCAGCCGGTGTCATCTCAAACAAAAGGATGACTCCATGTCAGATCGGAATCCCTTCATTCGAACAAGTGTCCAGAAACAACTCATCCACTGGTGCACTCCGCCTCTGATAACACACATTGCAATTGTTCAGCTGGATTTTCATATAATCCCACTCATATTTTTATTAAATATGTATATCTACTATTTATTTTTTTTCCTATTCAAAATATTATCATGAGCTTTTAGTTTCCGAAGCAATGAAATAAAACAACTAATTTTAAATGGAAGCCAAAAATCATTATAATTAACTAAAAATAAAAATTATTAAAGATAACAAGAAAGATTAATTTCTACTAAATTCGAGCTGTTATGGATAATTTGCATTAAATGTCAGAATATTGGATGATTGTATGACTCTTCTGACATGTAATACAGATTATCCATAACACCTCAAATTTAGTAGAAGACAATCTTATGTAATTTTCCAGGATAATCTGAACCATATGCTGCTTAACATAGTGGATAGCGTGGATAGAATTATCTTCTTCCTTTATAGCTAAGGAAATATAAGTCATGACTAAGTAAAGATCAGACTATTAAAGATTCAATTTTTAATTTCTATTATTCTAGGAATGGCCTTTTGCTCTTGGATCAAAATTATACTCCTTATAGAGAAAGCAAATATTTAAATGAACTTCAATAAAATTCAGACAATAATGTGAAAAAAATACTTGTTCTAACTGGCGAACGTATTGGGTAGTGAAAAAGTTTTACTTTTTTCTTCATTTTTATCCTTTAATAGAAAAATTAAATTCATAAAAAGAAATTGTCTTAGAAAGTTTGTTCTGTAGCAAAATTTTTATATTTTCAATGCAGAGAACTGTTTAGATTTTGGGCTCTTAAGCCTAGATCCAGGACTAGGCAGGCAGACCTGTTTTTCCAGGCTTGACACGGGTTTCACCCCATGTTCATATCCTGGCTTCAATCAAGGCTTGGTTGAAGCTGGGCAATGACTATTAGCTAAGCCTAGCTCCAGGACTGGGCAGGCAGACCTGTTTTTCCAGGCTTGACTCGGGCTTCACCCCATGTTCATAACCTGGCTTCAATCAAGGCTTGGTTGAAGCTGGGCAATGACTATTAGCTAAGCCTAGCTCCAGGATTGGGCAGGCAGACCTGGTTTTCCAGGCTTGACTCGGGCTTCACCCCATGATCATAACCTAGCTTCAATCAAGGCTTGGTTGAAGCTGGGCAATGACTATTAGCTAAGCCTAGCTCCAGGAATGGGCAGGCAGACCTGGTTTTCCAGGCTTGAGTTGGGCTTCGTCGATGGTTAACCCTGGCATTTCCTACCAAAGAACCACCATGCATTGAGGGACGACTTTGTAGGCTTGTAATATGCGACTTGGGCGTCAAAAAAATTTACAAGATAACTTGTTAATACCCGTGGGAATGGATAAAATATTATTATTATTATAACTTTATGTTGTTATAATTCAGTTTATTTTTTAAATTATCAAGTGTCTGTTTTTCTTTTTTTATGATGAATGTATATTAAATCACCTAATTAGTGTTAGAAAGACTCCCTTTCAACCATGGCCTCCTCTTTGTAAGATAAAAAAATTTTATAATTGGTTTACATTATACCGATTTAAGTGAATGAGTTTTAAATAAACCCATTAAGAGTTGTTCTTGTATTTGGATTTTTTTTTAATTTGTTAATTGCAAACTTTACTTTCTTATTGAATTTATAAATAAGGAAAAAATCCTGGTTGCCGGTTTGAATTTTCTACTTGATCAAAAATAATTAAGTTTAAATGATATTTAATTTGGTTAATAGTATGCCAAAAGCTTTTTAAAATATTGCCTCTAACACTTAAAATGAAATAAAGTTGCTTATTAAATTAATACCATTATGTAAAAGAAAATTGCGGTTTAATAAAGAAGACAGGTCGGATTGGAGGTCATAAAATTGGCTTAAGGCATAAGCTGCCGCTCGCTCTCTGATACAAATTATAAATAATTTCAAAACGTATTAAGGCTGCAGTCAAAACAGAGGAAGGAATCAGGACTAAACGGCTTTCGAGTTAATTAGAACGGAGCGCAACTGGAGAAACAGCCGAGAGACAATCCAAACAGAGACCGGAGGGATTAACCGAAATATAATTGGGGGGATAGGGGGGGATTATATTAGCAATGACCTGGCTGTCTATTCACCCCGAAATTAGAACCCGATTCCTTTCGGCATTAAATAACCACCCGACGAAAATACCTGCAGTTGCATGCTTGGCCAATGAAAAACCAAAGTAAAATTTGCAAACTATGCACCCCATGGCTTTCTCCCTCTCTCTCGAAATGAATTAGAGAAAGTAGGGGTGGTTTCTGACACTTTGCAGCAAACATATAAACACCTATTTAGGGATCAAATTAGAAGGAGAGAGAAACAAGGTTTAAAACGAAATTGAATGAGAACTCAGAATAAATTACGACACTATATGTGTTAGGAGAAAGTAAAACTGTCACACTATTACGAGGATAAGTCAAAAATTACTTACACTTTTTGTTCTACAACTTTATTAAACTAAGATAGGTGTACAACAAATACATTATTTTTCGATATAGTCTCCACCTTTAGCAATGCACTTGGTCCAGCGAGCCACAAGCTTCCGGGTGCCTTCCTTGTAGAAGATTTTCGGTTGGTCATGAAGCTACTTTTGTACAGCATCCCGAACGTCCATGACTGAGGCAAATCGATGACCTCTCAAAGCTTCCTTGAGCGGTCCAAAGGAATCAAAGTCTGAGGGAGCGAGATCTGGGCTTTAGGGAGGGTGTTCCAGGGTCTCAAAGCGTCTCCAAGTTGACGGTCGCCCAGCTCCCTCTTTTTGTGTTACGCTCGTTCGGCCACTTTTAAACATTTCGATCCATAAAAAACCCTTTTACGAGATAAAGCACTTTCCCCGTATTGTGACAAAAGTCTCCGGTGAATTTCAGCAACTTTCACACCCTCTGACCACTCCTCGTTGCTCCTCTTTGGTGCAATCTGATAGCGTAGCTGACATGCTTATGCTGTTGTAGCTAGACGCAACTGACGCGATCGTGATTACAGACGCGACAACTCAATGCATGCGCATGCGGCCGCCCCCTATCTTAGTTTAATAAAGTTGTAGAACGAAAAGTGTAAGTAATTTTTGACTTATCTTCTTAGTAATTAGTGATTTGACTTTAGGAATGTTGGATTTAACTTAATTTAAAAAATTTAACTTTCTATTTTATTTTTGAAAATTTTAAGATTTAAATAGGAAAATATTTTTAATCTGAATGATGAATGGAATGGCCTTATGTGTTTGCTAAGAATGAATATTAATCAAATGACAAATATGCAAAGAAGTTAATTTGTTTGAGCTCTGAAGAAGTCAACAAAGTTGAGGCAAAAAATAAAAATTATTTGCATAAGCTATTGTCCTTGTTTTCCTTCAACTTATAATAATTATTATTATTATTTATTATTATTTTTTTTCAAAATAAATCAATATTGATAGGGAGAGTCGAGGGGTGAACCGCGATTGGAATTAGGTTTAAACGTCTTTTGAATTATGTGGAATTATTTTGGAATTCATTTATTCATCTATTGTCTTCTACTTGGAAATGGAAGTGGAAGTAGGTGAATACGATATTAGGTCGCGGTTCACCCCTCGGGTAGAGTCTAATATTAGTATTACTTCACTAAATGTGTAAAGTGGTTTTTCTTTTCAATGTCGAAATTGATTATACTCTTTTGGGGCCTCTTGGTTGGCTTCTGAGGAAGCTTCTCAAAAAATGGATTTGATTTTTGCCTGCCTTTTATTTCTCTTCTTCTTTATGTATTGATATGACCTGAATAAAGATATGCTGGCTAAAGCTCCTGGTTTTGTCTTTCAAGACAGAAAGAACTTCCCTGCCCCTATAGCCCCTTGACGGATATAAATATGAGTTGTCTGAAAACCAAAAGATTCAAATCCTCTAACTTTTATCCAACTTTTTAAAAATAAATTACCAAGCGTATTTAATAAACTGGTTTTCGGTGAAGATGAACAATAAATCTTCTTAATTGAAAAGGTAAATCGGACAGCCACTCGAGGATTTTTTTTAACCCTAAGATTTATAGCCGGCATATCGATTTTGTTAAACCATATAAATTTATTTGCAAAACAACGAATTCTTTTATTAATCAGTCTAATCGTAAAATGAGTGGATTTCAAAGAAAAAGAAATGAAGATGGTTGGATTTTTTTTAATAGGGATTCTGTCAAAGAGATTGCACTTTATAAAGGATGCACATAAATCCTTGGCCGGGTGTAAAATGGGATTAGTCGGGGAATTGATTCTCTCGCCTTATGAGAAAACATTCGTCTTGATTCGTTTCTTTGAGTTTTCCGGAAAAAAGTTTATCAGCAAAAAAAAGGGTTAAGTGAATTTTCAATTAAACAAATTAGAAAAGAAAACTTTGTTAACATTTCTTTTTAGAAATTAAAAGTCTAGTTTATTATTAAATATAGTGGAAGTAAAGTATCAATTAATAAATAGACTACCCCACCAAGCTCTAATTAAACACTTGAACAATAAATGGGCAAAGCGAGGAAAACAAACTTGCTTGTGAATTCTAGGTTCTTTTGTTTATAATAATGCACTATAGAACAATCAAATTCGTTTTGGGCGCGATGTTCATTTAACTTGTACTTAAACATCATAATGGATTATTATTTTTTTAGAATATTTTATGCCACATGTTGAATGGGTGTAAAAAACGGCAGACATGTTTTTAATATTATAATATTTTATTATTTGTATTAAAATAAAGGATGAAAAAAACTCAGAGATAAACAATTAATAAAGTTTAAGGAAAGCAGTGTAGGTTTATAGTGAAACATATTAAACACAGGAATTATTTAACGGATTATAGTAGTGTTTCACAAAGTGGTAAAAAAATTAAAAAATCTTTTAAATTTATTTTTTATTTATTTCTATACATATTTTATATATTCGGGCTATGAACCCTTCATCAGGAGGTTTAACAGAAAACAGTTTTCTGTTTTCATAGACCGAAATATGTATAGAGATAAAATAAAAAATAAATTTAAAAGATTTTTTAATTTTTTTAATTTTATTTCCACTTTGTGAAACACCACTATAATCCGTTAAATAACTCCTGTGATAAACAATATAAGGTGTTATTTTTGATCGAAAACCTGATAGGACTTTTATAAAGTTAATGGTGATGAGTTACATGGATTGAATTTGTTTACTAGAATCTATGAATGTATTAACAAAAATAATATACGTGTGAAAAGTAGCGAGATTGTAAAGAAAAGTAGGACTTTACGCACACAATACGATGATTCGATCACTTTATCTGACAAAAGAAAAGTGTTTTAAACATATCTTACTCTTTAAAACTTGTTTTAAACATGCCACCCTACTGTGTTTAATGGTCCCTCTACACCATGGCCCAACGTGGGCCAACTCAAGCCACCCCCAATGTGTAGAGGGGAGTTGGCTTGTAATTGGCAGATAGTGGGTGACGCTGGCAATGAGATTGGCGTTAGGAGCGGGTTTTTTGACACATCAAAGAGGACCAATGTTGCGCAACGAAAGTGCGCAGTGACTAGGTAGCGTTTCCACAAGTCGATTGACATTGGGCCAACTTTTGGGCCACTGTGTCTCAGGCACTGTCAAATAAACTCGTTTTACTGGTAGACAATATGGCCAACATCATTGACTCAAGTTGGAACATAGTGTAGAGGAGGTAATAAGATGTGTGCATGCATATTGTAAGGTGACTCTTTGCTTATGGGTATTTTCTAGAGTACAGTAAAATCATCAAAAAATACATTATTATTTTTATTTATTTTGTACGTTTATCTATAATAGATTGATTGATATTATAGTGTCGTGGAGTTTTTATAACGCTTTTATCATATCGGCTAAATTTGGGGAAAATCGATCAAATGGTTTAGATTCTTGTAGCTAGATAATAGGATTCGAGATTTGTCTATATATATGTAATTGGAATTGTGGAAAATAAAAAAACAGGTGGTGGGAAAAGTTTATACAAGTACATTATCAGAGAATTGTACTGGAAAACAAAACTTGTTTTGTTACGATGAATAATGCAATGGAGTTCACTGTTGCAGAATGCAGTACTCTAAATCAATGAAGATTTTTCAACAAACATGGGAGGAAATCAAGCCTCGGGTTTTCATCAGGCATGTATCCTGAATAGATGAGGTGTCCAATGTGTAGGTACACGGAATGCTCACCCATCCACCCACACACAGCATCCATCATCTAGTAGCCTGACCAATCATTCTGCAGCGACAAACGAATCGCTCAAAAAAAAAAAAAATATTTGAACGGAGTAAATTAAATCTGAATGTGGAAATTTTCGAGTTTAGAGTAATAATTGCCATGTTTGATCTGTTCGATTCACATAGGAAGAGGGAATATACTTATACCTACATATATTCCATTTTTTGATGAAGCAACATCAAATCCAATAATTCATATATAGGTAGTTATAATAGCTTTACTTACACTATATCTTAGTATATTAAATGATATATTCTTGTATAAGTCGTCTTGGAGTATAAGCCTGCTAAATCCATTTTTTATCATATATGACATTAATACCATTTTATCATATATGACATTAATACCGTTCGAAAGTAAAAGAAATGCAGCATCGTCCAAGTAAAACTGCTACTTAAAATTACGATCGTAAGTTATAGAAAAAAAAAAGTGAAAAATAGTTTCTTTCCATAACAACAATATTAAATTTTGTTTGTTTTTTCTCTGCCCTGTAAAATTTCCTTGTTGTGAGTTTACACTCCAAGGCGACGATATATATTATGTATATACAGGGTGAGTCTTTTATCTTGAGACAGTCTTATAACTCAAAAACAGTGCATTATATCGAAAAAAGTTTCAAATAAAAGTTTGTTTATATCGAGGGGGAAACTAAACTACGCTAAAAATACGAAAAATATAGGGTTCCATTTAAAAACAGAACTCGACCTTAAAATACCCATGAAAGCTTGTCCTAGGACGACAAACAATAGTGTAGTTTTTAGTTTCCCCCTCGATATAAACAAACTTTTATTTGAAACTTTTTCCCATATAATGCACTATTTTTGAATTGTCTCAAGATAAAAAAAACTCACCCGGTATATATATTTGTATACCATAGAATCGGTTTCTACAACTTTTCCAATTTTATTTCAGAAAATATCCAGTTAATTTCAAAAAATCCCAATTGTATTTGAGAATTCTTAATTAAATAATAGAAAATCACAATTGTATAATATTTCAGAAATCTCAATTCACTTTCAGAAAATCTCACTTGTATTTCAGAAAATGTTAATTTTAATTCAGAAAATAAACATAAATATAAGCAACTAACCAATTGACATTTTTCTGAAATAGTATTGAGATTTTCTGAAATTGCATTGATATTTCTGCAATGTATTTGTGGTTTTCTATTATCCATTAATAAAGTAAAGGTGGTGTAGTTTCACAATGAATGAAATAAAACTCAAAGAGGTTATACAGACACAATATATTTCGGGTTATAGTCCATCTTCAAGAGTTTACAGATTAAAAACTTTTCATTCATTGTGAAATTACACTCCCTTTACTTTATTAATTAATATCATGTTTCACCTAAAACCCACACCACTTTCCCTAAGTAAAATTCTATTATCCAATTGAGATTTCTGAAATTCATTTGGGGTTTTCTGAAATACATATGGAAAAGGTGTAGAAAACAGCTTTTGTACAATTAGGATGAAAATCACGGGTTAAAGGGTTTATGGGTCTACAATTCGGTCTATCCGAGGCTCATCTCAGGGTAACTTTAATTTGATTGGTTTATTCTTAATTAAGAGGCGACTCAGGGTCAGTGGGTAGAGTGTCGGGTCGTTGACTCGAAGTACGCTGGTTCGAGACCCAGTCTCGGCAGATATTTGCAGCCGCCTTCTCTTGAAAAGCAATGGCAACCTATCAAGAGTATAATTGCCTAGTGAACCTCTCCAAACTAGCCGTTCGGAACCGGCATTAAAAAGTAGGTCCCGTATATCTGTGTAAAACAACTAAACACACTCTGCACAGTGGAGAGGTGCCGACGCCCGTTTCGGATATGGCACTCTAAGAAGAAGAATTCTTAATTAAAGTAATTAGGTATTTGGCTATGTCAATAAAATTTTATCATTACTTTTTTTGACCAAATTTTGCACAGTTGGCTTACAAAAGTCTTATGAACTTTAGCGTTCTAAAATGACCAAGGGGAGAGGGCTATATTAATGCCATGAGATTATTTTAATAAATCTTATGCAATTAGCGCAAATCCGCAAAAGTATATTTAGAGCACACTCTTAAATCTCCCATTTAAAAATTCCCGACTGAAAATCATTAATGATTAAGTGCCCTATTTTAATCAATTCAAAAGAGAATCAATATTATCGGATATAGAGACGAAAACATTGGATATTTAAATAGAAAAACCAATTTTCTATCTAGAACATTGAAATGAGCCAACAAAAAACATCAAACAGACCAAATTACAAAAGTATTTTTTTTTTTTTTTTTAATTGGAGAGCTTATAATATATGAGTATGTTTGATCGAGAAAGGGTTGAGTTTAGAGGGAAGGAAGGGAGAAAGTGAGCTAGGGCGGGAATTTACAACCGATGTAATGAATTGAATATGCATATGTAATCAGCCAAAAGTGTATTCATATTTTGATTAATGCAAAATATCAATTAGTTATGTTAATTCGAATCTATCGTTTTTGTGATTAAAGTAAACAGCCATTCATAAATGATTTTAATTACTAAATAATTTGAGATAAATTTAAACATTTATATGATGATATCAAGCTTCATTTTATTATAGTCCGAGACGAAAGAGGCTGGTGACCATGTCCAGGGGAAAGAGTATACCGCAATAGCTTCCAAAACCCATAAACATCCTATTTATTTGCTTCAATATCGATTTAAGAGAGGCAAAAGGGAATAAAATAATCATTAAACCAATCCTCGTTTCTGTAATTTTAAAAGCGTAAACAGAGTAGGTATTAACCTAAATTTAGGAAAACTATAAAGGTATACCTATATCTATATTTATTCCATTTTATTGAGATAAATAGAAATAAAATTGGAAGAAAAAGTGAAACTTTTTCAAGACTCGGACTTTGGTGAGTATATAAATTTAAATGATAAATATCTAAATCTGATACTCATCAATAATATATTCTTACATAGAGTCAAAAGGCCGTTCCTAGAATGATAGAAATTAAGAAATCAATTTCTAATAGTGTGAAATAAGTCGGAACTTGTTTTTGGTATTCTTGCAATATCTTAGTTCTAAAAAGAAAGAGAGATCATTCTATCCGTGCTCTTTTTAGTCATTTTCCTTGATCAGATTCTAATGAATGAATCGCTCACCGCACATTTAAGTAGGTAATAAATATTAAGAAAAGTGAAAACTTATTTACATTAGAGACGCCCTTATAAGTAATTGATAATAAACTTAAATATAAAATAAATTTGGTTTGTTATCCTCCATCTTTGAAAATAATTAGGCTGGATATTGGGATCTTGGGAGAAAATAATTAAAAGCTAAATTTCAAAAAGTTACAACACGTTTCGTCGTGTATTTTCGATGAATTTTAGATCGCTAGTTTTCGTATAGATTATATACAGACCATTAGACTGGATTTTGCAATGACATATAATTGACAAGGCTTAAACAAACTTAATATAAAAAGTTATTAATTAAAATAATTAAAAATCTCAAACAAAATTGATCATTCAAAGTCTTAATTGTCTGTATATATCTATCAATGAAAAAGCTGATCCTAAAAATTGCCTGAAGAAATCGAAAAATATAGGAGGAAACGTGTTGCAACTTTTTGAAATTTAGCTTTTGTGTTTCATGGTGTTGCCCCTCAAGGGGATAAGTCCTCTGCGCCCTGTCCGCGGAGGGTAGGTAGTGAGGATAAAATTATAGGTAGTATTCTTAACTAGTTGATTAACATTTATTTTTATATTTACAATTTATTTTAATAATGCATACAAATAATTTAAATATATTTATTAGGCCAATTTGGTAATTTAATGAACATAAGGGTTTGTTTGTTTTATCTAATATTTACTTTATGAATTTAAGATTTTTAAATATAATTAACTTATTAACTAATAACATTAAAATTCTATTTGATTATTTAGTATTAGTTATAATAATATATATTGATTTTTAAATCTAATTAACTTACTAACTAATAACATTAAAATTATATTTGATTATTTAGTAATAGTTATAATAATATAATGATTTTTAAATCTAATTAACTTACTAACTAATAACATTAAAATTATGTTTGATTATTTAGGTATTAGTTACAATACATGATTATTCTACTTGTAATAATATTAGTGAGCTCACGCTATTCGACGGCCGTCATCTGTTATCCTTTCAACACCCTTGATATCCTCATAAGATAATCACACCCTGAGTTGTATACTCCTGGTTCACGTTTTATTTCACTACTCACTCCACCAGTCGTTTCACCCCTTTTCAACCCCTAATTCTTATACGATTCCCTAAGCTCAACTCTCTGCCTCAACCCTAGGCCCCCGTCTGGCTTCTCCGCTGCCACGCGCTCTTCGCCGCTCACTTCCTCCGTTCCCCGCTTGCCCCTCCCCCACCATCGCGCGTCGTCCTCGCTAGCGAATTTCCTACCATCAGCGAATTCTTCGTGTACTCTCTGTTCTAACAAATTAGACCTCCTCATGGAAAATAGCCAATATATTATTATATTATTAAATAAATATATTTACGTATTGACAAATTATTTATTTATTGTCTTCCCAGGCCTTACATCGTTCATGGTTTTCCCAGACCTTACATCACTTCCTTCTTTTTTTGAAAGTTGGCTCCTCGCTAGAGGATCAACTTTACCTCTAGAACTGATCGCACTAAACTTCATCTTGAGCCGGCGCGATCTCGTCAACGGAGTTATTATGTTGGGGTTCCTGGGTCGGTTCGGTCGAAGGGACTCGGCGACACCAATACCATCCGAAGATTACTCCACCGAGTAAAAGAGACTGGTGACCAATCCCGCGGGTAGCACCACGTGTTGGACGTACTTCCGGCGGGAAATCTGGTCTAGCTCATCCCGAAGGCGTTGGAATGGCATCTCTAGGGAAACCAGGTGATGTTTCTCCCTGAGTTTGTCCAATCCGACTAGAGCATCTCGTAACTGTGGCGAGTCTTCAGGAATTCGGTGGAGATTTAGAACGTCAATTACAGGAGGAACATACATCGCTGGACTATTCATCTGGTGATGGAATAGCGTCTGCCCCCGAGGGAGAAGAACTGAGTATTCCGTCCGCAGGCGACATCCTTCCTTCAACTGGAGTGTTCCGACCAGACCCAGGGTTGACTCGACGGGGGAGGGTTCGTTGACGGGTTCGCGACACTGCACTCGCGCACTACGTGGTTCACTAAGGCTGTAGGTCCATTCACTGCCCCTCCACATGGGCTGCCATTGATCGCCGACAGTTCCCAAGAGAATTGTCCACTGGCAATATTTGTCTAAGTCCTGGAGCTGTCGGAAATATAGCGAACTTAGGCAAGTGCGATAATTCCGGGAAGATAAGGCCACGGGATCGCGGTACACCATGGGACCTTGGTCCATTGGTAAAACTTAAAGCTATTTTCTATATTTAAAGGGGTCATCCATTCTAGTCCGATTGGTAACCCCGGGCTTAATTCTAGTAGTATGACTAAGAGAGCTCGCGGGCCGATCAGACGCAGGTCCAATCGCCCCGTGGCTGCCGTTTGGATAATGGCGAGGATCTCCATCATCCAGTTATGAGCGGACTGTATGCTTTGCCCTAAGCGCCGAATACGTATATGTAATTCGTTGAGTAAATTTAACCGCGCATCAAAATCTCGTAAATCATCCGAATCCGCGGTGCCAAATATGAATTTCAAAACTTGTCCCCCCGCATTTATTAGACCACGTCTATTTCGCTCTGAGGGTAGCATCTCTCTTAGATTATCAATGATCCCGGCTGTCCGCTCAAATTCTTCCATTAGATAATGGATCTCCTCACCTAAGGTTAGCAGTGGTAAGTTAGGGTTTAAGTTCTCCTCCCGATTATTAATTCCCTTAATCATACCCTAATTTAATTGATGCTGAAACAGACATTTCACTCGTCCAGCTTATAGGAAAAGAAGAGTGAATGGATTTTATTAGTAATTAAGGATATAGGTCTGTCAGGGAACATGAGATAGAAGAAACACCCCCCCCACTAATAATCCTTACTTACGCTTGCGCAACCGTAGAGCCCAGTTTCGGATCTTCGGCGATTTTCCGTTCTGGCCACCCCTCCCGGACCTGGGCGGCGTCGAACTACCCTCTCTCGGGTGTCCGCCACTAGTCCCTGGCGGGGGAGTCGACCTAGTAGGGGTAATCACCGGTGTTTCGCTGACAGTTTCCGGGGTATTCCGTGGAGTTTCTTCTCCGTCTGGGAACTCGTTCTCCTCTATTGCCTCTTCCGTTACTACTCCGGATAGAGGCCCTGGGGCTCCCCCTTCGGGCCGTGGACTCCCTTCTCCAACCTCCCTCCCTGATGGCCTCTCAAAGTCGTTCCTAGCCTCGGATGTGGGGAACAATGCCCTTGTTCGAAGTTGGTATGGCGACCGTCGTTCAGGCCCTACCTCCGCCTCCGGACTCCAATTCCTGTCCCCGGGGTTTTCCGGTTCTGTGCTCGATTCACGAGATGCGGAAGACGGTGTGGTGGGTGCTCGAGGCGATGTGACGGACGGTGTCACTACAAGTTGCCAGCTGCGTCGATGAGGTGGACAGAAGTTCAGGGACGGGGGAGAAGGTGTCTCGATCGGTGGAGTTTTCCTGTATTTTATCCCTTGTCCTAGTTCCTCGTCGGGCGAGTTATCCGCTATATATATGGTGACGCGGATCGGGGTGCCTCTAATGGCGGCGCGGATCATTCTCTTCACCCGGGGCCAATGTAACCGATCCAGTCCGCAAGCTATGCGCGGTAACCCAATGGACTTGATTCCAGCTCGACAAGCGTGCATCACCATATTCCCTAATGACCTCCTTACATCCTTGTATGTTGGTCGGTCGTGACTACGTTCCTTAGTGACGAGGTAGAGCACCTGCTTGCCCGGTACTTGTAGGTAAAGGCAATCCCCCACCTCGGGGTTTAGAGCCTGGAGAGCCTCCACCTCCCCATAACGTTCCCTGAACTCTCGAGCAATACCCGCGGACATCTTTAAGTCTGCGGCAACGCAATGCCCAATGGCCCCTCCGTCGGGATGTTCGAAGAGATTACCCCGGATTTCTCGGAGTTGCGTATCTTGTCCATCTCCCTTGGAAGTGTGACTTGGTTTGAGGCGATTCACGTGCACAACCATGAGATCTCGGCCCTCGACTTCAAGCTCATAGTCTACCTCCGACTTCTTTTGTGTGATGACATAAGGCCCCCTCCATGGTTTGTGGAATTTTTTTGCCTCCCCAACCTTCAGCGCCGGTGTATATAAATATACCCACTCTCCGATCTCGAAATTCTTGATTTTCCGCCTCCGATTCTTCTGGGTATTTCTAGCCTTCCTACTACTCGTATCTTGGATCCGAGTAGCGTGGTGGGCTAGTTCCAATTTCGTTTCCAAGTTAGTTACGAAATCCTCTTGTCCGTCATTCGCTAAGGTTCCGGGGACGTCACAATCCAAGGGTATAGCCATCTCTCGCCCATACATCAGATAGTTGGGCGAGAACCCTGTGGAACTGTGAGGGGTGCTTCGGTATGCCGCTAAGGAGAAGGGTAACCAGTCGTCCCAGTCGCGACCGTCTCTTCTCACATAGTGGGAGAGTTGGTCTGTTAGGGTACGGTGGAACCTCTCTAGGAGGCCATTACACTCTGGATGATAAGCCGTAGTCCGGAGCTTTTTAATTTTTAGGAGCTTACAAGTGTGTTGGAACACCTCGGATAAGAAGTTCCTACCCTGATCGGTTAGAAGCCGAGAAGGTGTTCCATGTCGACAGATCACCTGTTCCACGAACGCTCGGGAGATTAGCTCCGCCGTTTGGTCGGCCAGAGGTATGGCCTCGGCATACCTAGTGAAGTGGTCGATAAACGTTAGCATATATTTATTCCCCCGTTTGGTAACTGGAAGTGGACCGACGATGTCTAAGGACACCATTTCCATCGGCTGCGTGACTTCTGGGGGTTCCATGACCGGCGCCTTGAGACCTGTCGGGGATTTTCTCTCGGCACAGGAGTGGCACCTACGCACATGTTCTTCGACGTCTTTGTGTAGGTGTTCCCACAGGTAACCCGTTCGTAATCGTCGGACGGTGGCTTCTGTACCCCTGTGCCCTCCTAGAGGGGATGAATGGTAGACTTCGAGGAGATGGGGAACCATCCGCCGAGGGACCAGTAATTTCCACGTGGTGAGGTCGTTTTCGTGGTGCTTCACGTACCATGTCCCATCTGCATTCTGTCGAGTGGTGCTTTGTGGGTCTTGTAAGATTTTTTTACAAAATGTGTCCTTCATTTGCTCTTGTCTAATGAGACCACGACTCCACCCTAGCACCGGTTCCCCTTCGTGAAGTTTTTCCCCATTTTCTAGGTTCACAGAGTTGACCGCCCGGCTCAACGCATCGGCGTTTTGATGCTTCTTCCCAGGCCGGTATTCCACTTGATATTTGTAGTCGGCCAGCTTTAATGCCCATTTTGCCTGTCTCGAGTAAGGGTCTTTTTCTCCCAATGTCCATTTCAATGGGGCATGGTCTGTGATCAACTTAAATTGTTGTCCATAGAGAAAGCACCTAAACTTCTTGGTGGCCCAAACTACCGCCAGCAGTTCGCGTTCCGTAGCCGAGTAGCCCTTCTCGGCCGGATTTAGAGTCCTACTTGCGTAGGCGAGCGGTCGTTCTCTACCATTCTGGAATTGGGATAAGACTGCTCCTAAGGCGACTCCTGAAGCATCGGTAGCCAATATAAAAGGCAGTGAGAAATCTGGATACCCCAATACCAGATCCGAGGTGAGCAATTCTTTCAGCCGGCGAAAGGCCTCCTCGTTTTCTTCCGACCACTGGAACCAAACACGTTTCTTCGTGGTGTCTGTAAGTGGTTTAGCGACATCTGCAAAGTTCGGAATGAACTTGCGATACCACCCCGCTAGACCGAGGAAGGCCCGAATCTCCGTCTTCGTTGTTGGTCTCGGATAGTCCTTGACCGCCTGTACTGTCGCCGGGTCAGGTCTAACCCCCTCTGCCGTCACACAATGGCCCAAATAAATCACGCTCTCGCGGACAAAATTGCATTTGGTTAACTGTATTTTTAAGTTAACCTTCCGGAACCGCTCAAGTACCTCCTCTACTCGGCGGAGATGTTCCTCGAAGGTGGCCCCGAATATTATTACGTCATCGAGATAGACAAAGCAGGTTTTGTCTTTGAGACCCTTTAGTATTTCGTCCATTGCTCTCTGGAAGGTGGCGGGGGCTCCTGACAGCCCGAACGGCATACGGGTATATTCATAGTGGCCGGTGGGTGTGGAGAAGGCGGTTTTTTCAATGTCCTCTTCAGCCACCGGTATCTGATGGTAGCCGCTTGCCAAGTCTAGGGTAGTGAAGTAGTTCGAGCCCCCGAGACTTTCCAGCGTCTCTGTAATGTTCGGGAGAGGATATACGTCCGCCTTGGTGACCGCATTCAAGGCCCTATAATCCGTACAGAAACGGAATTTTTTTCCTTGGCCCCGGTCCTTTTTAGGTACTAGCAATGCGGGTGCAGACCAGGGAGAAGCCGATGGTCTGATAACTTCTCCCTCCAGCAGTGTGTCTATTTGTTTGTTGAACTCTGGGCGTAAAACATAAGGGACTCTGTAGGGCCTCTTATAGATAGGCGAGGCTTGTCCCGTTCTTATGTAGTGTTTGACCCGAGTGGCACACCCTAGTTTTTGACCTTCGGTGTAGATGACTTCTTGATAGCGTTGGAGAAGTTTCACAAGTTTGATTTGTCGCGAAGGGGGAAGATGGTTTCCTATCTGCCCCCAATCTATTTGAGCGGCTTCCAAGACGTCGACGGGGTCATGTCTTAGTCCCCCGACCTGATAATTATCATTGTCGCCCACGCTCACCTTGCACAGGTTGAGGTCTATGATTGCTCCCAGCCGGGTTAAAAGATCCAACCCGGCGATTCCATCCTCCCTTATATCGAGCGCCCCTATTAAAAAGGTATGTTCGATACGGGTATCTTCAATATACCCGTATACCTTCTGTTGCCCCTTCACCTGCAATCGTTCACCCGTGACTCCTCGAGCCACTCCGCGCTGTTCCTTTAGCGGGGCGTTCGGAACTTCCGATTTTAGGAGTGACACCTCGGCTCCTGTATCGACCAGCAACCGGTAATTCCGGTCCCCTACACGTAACACTAATGTTATCCCCTCCTGGACTCCCGTTTGAACACTCGGGATCCGGGTATCTTCTTTCGGCCACACGCGGGGATTTAATGCGGCCGTTTGGCTTTTGGGTGCTCGTCTCGTTCGTACGAGCGTCTTGTGTTAAAATTACTTCGGCCCTTCTCCCCTCTATCCGCCGAGGGATAGTGATTTTCCCTATCCAGAGTTCGTGTCACAGGGGACATATTACGTGTCTCCCGAAGTGAGAAATAGCTTGGATGTCGATCGTCTCGAATCGGGGTAGGCGAACTTCGGTGTCTCCTATTTCGATCCGAAGAAGTACTCCTTGATGGTGACGACCAACGCCTCTCCCTTCTGTCGATTTCACTGCGTCTGTGTTCCCTCTCGTATGGTGACGGTTCGCGCCATCCTCTTCGCTCGACCTCAGCGCGTCTGTCAGCCTTAGCATCTGTCGAAAGGTCGTAGCGAGAGCGATTATATCCTACGGGAGAGGTCGACCATCGGAGTTTCGAATCGCGTCTACCCCTGTCGCTCCCCCAGGGAGAGAGAGATCTAGTGCTCCCCCAAGGAGAGGGAGATCTAGCGCTCCCCCAAGGAGAGGGAGATCTAGACATTCTATATTCTGATCCGGCGCGGTCACGCTGACATTCTTGGCGAAAGTGGCCCTGCTGGCCACATCCATAGCACGCGGGAGACTCAGGACATTCCCGCGCGTAATGTCCCCTTCGACTACAACGATAACAGGTCAGTATACCCGGGCCTCGTTCCTCTCTCGGGTATCGTGGATTCGCGAGGCTAGCACTGGCACGCCGCGATGGCTGTGAGCCCCATCCTTGTCGGTCCCCGGATTCGTGTACCGGTGCAAATGCCACCGCTAGATTAGCCCCTCTCTTCGGCGTTCTTTCGGTCGGACGCTCCTCAGTCCTCTCCTCGGTCTCCTCGCCATTTTGGTGGACGCTCCTTATTCCCTTTGGAGCTCCTAGGTATTCCTTCTCGATGCGCGACCCCCGAATGATTGCTTCTTCAAAAGTCGCCGGATTCGCTATCCTCAATGTTCTGCCTACCTCCCCTACCAATCCTTCGAGGAAGATGTGTAGGAGCTGCTCTTCGCAATTCGCCAGGGACCCCTCCGGTATGTCCTTCGATATACTTCGAAGCCGGTCAGCAAATCCTCTGACCCCTTCCTGTCCCTGCTGGCTTGCGTTGAGTAATTCCCGGAGCCTTTTGCCGGGAGACTCGGCTCTCTGGAACCGGTCTATCAGGGTGCCCTTCAACTCGGCCCATGTTGCCGGAGCGGTGGCTAGCCCTTTTAGGTACAGGGCGGCCGCCCCTTCTAACTTTACTCGTAATATGCGTATTCGCAAGTTTTCTGGCCAGCCTCCCATCTCCGCCACATTTTCAAATTTTTCCAAATATGTTCTTATTTCCCCTTCCCCTTCTACTCCTGACCAATTCGGAAGGGAGGTTTGAATTGCCAGATCTGGCCCCGGTTGAACCTGGACCACAATCGGTTGTGCTCTTGCTTCTACATCTCCCCTCTCGCTCCCGTTTTCTCTAACCTGTTGATCTAATTCTGCCTTTTCTCTGGCCAACTCTTCGAGTTGGTGTTTAAGATCGGCGATCTCTTGCTTGAGCGCTGCATCCGCCATTTTCCCGGTTTCTATATATTCGTATTATTTAAAAGAATGAGGGGAGGGAGGATTATTGATTATTTATTCCCGCGGTGTCTTCCCGTGAAGAGTAAGGAATTTTTCTTTTCTCTTTTCTCAGGGAAGCGAAAGCAAAAAAAATAATAATAAGAAAAATAAAAGAAATATTCAGACACTTTAAACTAGGTGGAAGAAAAACAATATTTAAAGCAATGAGAAGGAAGAAGTTGATATTGCTTAAATAGTAAAACAAGGATATATATATGTAGATTCGAGAAAAAAAAATTGTCAAAGGAATTTAATAACTAATCTAAGGGACGTTAGTAGAAAAAAAAATTTAAGTATATACCTACACATATATACATATGTATATATATTTACATATATATATATATTTATTTATTTATTTATTTATTTAAATAAAATAAAAGAAAAAAAAATTAATAAGTGAGTACTGTTTTAGAAAATTCTTATCGCACGATTATTCTGTTTCAACAACAAAAAAAAATTAAGACCCCAAAAAAAAATGTAATTCTAGTAATGTCCTAAATTGGAAAAAAAAAAATAAAAATATTAAGAAGCTAAAAAAAAATTCAAGACTAAGAAAAGTTTCTATTAGCGTTCTCCTCATCCCCTAAAAAAAAATTTTAAAACCCCGGTTCGCAAGAGGATCGTCTTGTTGCAACGATCCTGGTCACACGGCACCATTTGTAAGCCCCTGCGTTGCCCCTCAAGGGGATAAGTCCTCTGCGCCCTGTCCGCGGAGGGTAGGTAGTGAGGATAAAATTATAGGTAGTATTCTTAACTAGTTGATTAACATTTATTTTTATATTTACAATTTATTTTAATAATGCATACAAATAATTTAAATATATTTATTAGGCCAATTTGGTAATTTAATGAACATAAGGGTTTGTTTGTTTTATCTAATATTTACTTTATGAATTTAAGATTTTTAAATATAATTAACTTATTAACTAATAACATTAAAATTCTATTTGATTATTTAGTATTAGTTATAATAATATATATTGATTTTTAAATCTAATTAACTTACTAACTAATAACATTAAAATTATATTTGATTATTTAGTAATAGTTATAATAATATAATGATTTTTAAATCTAATTAACTTACTAACTAATAACATTAAAATTATGTTTGATTATTTAGGTATTAGTTACAATACATGATTATTCTACTTGTAATAATATTAGTGAGCTCACGCTATTCGACGGCCGTCATCTGTTATCCTTTCAACACCCTTGATATCCTCATAAGATAATCACACCCTGAGTTGTATACTCCTGGTTCACGTTTTATTTCACTACTCACTCCACCAGTCGTTTCACCCCTTTTCAACCCCTAATTCTTATACGATTCCCTAAGCTCAACTCTCTGCCTCAACCCTAGGCCCCGTCTGGCTTCTCCGCTGCCACGCGCTCTTCGCCGCTCACTTCCTCCGTTCCCCGCTTGCCCCTCCCCCACCATCGCGCGTCGTCCTCGCTAGCGAATTTCCTACCATCAGCGAATTCTTCGTGTACTCTCTGTTCTAACAAATTAGACCTCCTCATGGAAAATAGCCAATATATTATTATATTATTAAATAAATATATTTACGTATTGACAAATTATTTATTTATTGTCTTCCCAGGCCTTACATCGTTCATGGTTTTCCCAGACCTTACAGCTTTTAATTATTTTCTTAAGTCCAAGCCTAATTATAAAATAAATTGTTCTTATTTTTTAAGTATACTATATTATTAATATTTTGTTTTAATAAAATCTTTCAAAAAATTATGATTTCTGCATTTTCGAACCTGAAGTTGTGAAGATAAAAAGACCAAAATATGTAGTTATAATCAATTTCTCTGAATTGGAAATACAAACATTTTAGCATTTGAGCGAGAGTTTTCTACGACTTTTCGTTCTCAAGTTATCGTGGGTATATGAATCCAAACTGACAGACAGAAAAAAAATTCATGGTTGAAAATGAATTTTCTCCACGTTTTAGGCATTTTTAAACACAATGACAAAAAAAATGAAAATTTTTGCTTAAATTTAATACTATAGGTACGCCTATTTCTAACGAAATGAATTATACTTAATTTAAAGTTTAATTAAACAACGGTTAGATTTATGTTACAGATAAAAAAAGCTTTTATATATTGACTTAAATATAGTATAAATAAAAAAATGTATAAAATTATAAAAATTATTATTATTAATCTAGTTATATATACCTATATAGTATATACCTACCTATATACAGTATTGTATAGGTACAAATTAATTGGGTCAAGACAGTTTTTTCTACAAATTGCTAGAGTCAATGACAAAACGAATTCAAGAGGTAATTTCTGCTAGAGGAGAACATACTTCGTATTAATACAGGTATTTAACAGTGTATATGTATAAATAAGGCCAGAGAATAAAGTTTTGAAAAAGAGCTATTTTTCATTTTGTCCCAATTAATTTGCACAAAGTAATATAAAGCCTGCCCCCGGGGAGTTCGGAGTAAGAAAAACAAACAAATAAATAAATAAAAACAGTAGTTTTGACAGCCGAGCAGAAAGGATTATATTTCATTATTCGTGTCCATGATTAATAATTAAAGGAATCGTAGGGAGTTGGACATGACTTTAAATTAAATACAAGTTTTCATTAAATACGCCAAACGTTTCGTTGCTGTTTTGCAACTTCTTCAGTAGCTCATTTATTAAACATATTGTCTGTAGTTTCTAAGAGAACAATCATTTTCAAACAGTATTTTTACAATTCATTCAATTTATCAAATAATATAAAACATAAACTTTTAAAAACAAGTAATTGTTTCCGTCAAAATAATTAAAAGAATCAGAAGTCTGAATAGACGAGATATCTTTTGATTCTGGTACATAATAAAAATTTCTTTGTTCAATTTGATTCTTTTAATTATTTTGACAGGAAACAATTACTTTGTTTTAAAAAAGTTTATATTTTATATTATTTGATAAATTGAATGAATTGTAAAAATACTGTTTGAAAATGGTTTTTCTCTTAGTAAAAACTCCAGACAAATAAGTTTAATAAATGAGCCACTGAAGAAGTTGCAAAACAGCAACGAAACGTTTGGCGTATTTAATGAAAACTTGTATTTAATTTAAAGTCATGTCCAACTCCCTACGTACGATTGCTTTAATTAATAAGAAAGGATTATTTTTAAGTCCAAAATAAAACGTCTTGATTTTTTGTTTAAGCTAATTAAATCGGTCAATTTATATGTTATTTGCAGTTGTGAAGTAAGGTAAGCGGCAAGTTTCAAGTGAATATTGCTGGAGGAGTAGACCAAGGCCTTGGTGTTATTTAGGTAGGTGTGTGGGTGTGGGTGGGAAGACAAGCCCCGCCCTCTGCCGAGAGCTCGTCAAAGCCTGAAGGATGCTCCGCCTTCTTGAAGGACCGAGCGCCGCCTCCCAAAAACAAATGGCGACCTGAGTGGACAGCTCTAGCGCTCGTCTCAGGCCAATTAACAATCAAACAACTCACCCCTAAACGGTACCACCCTCACCTGGGACAACACGCAACCCCAACCATATTTGGACCAGCTTCTCATTTCAATGCAGAATCTTTCAGGCATAGCAAAGACCAGCGAAAAAATAGAGATCGAGTTTGCCAGAAGAGATTCCAGGGGTATAAATTTCCATTTGAACAAATATTCTTTCTATTCATAAATAAACATTTGGTTCGTGGACTTTTACGAATATATAAGATATAACCCATTTTTACCAGGCACGTTTCCTTAGGAAAGAAGATGCTTTTGCATCAATAACGAGGCCAGAGATTGCATCCACTTGTTGAAATACAGTAGAGTAGAGCATCAATTATACGAAACAATTCGGGAATGGAGGGTTCGGATAACTGTTTTTTCGGATAACCGATCATTTACGATTTATCTACATAAAATTGTACATTAATGTAGTCCTACAGTTTGTCTAATATGAAGTATGGGAAGAATCGTTATCGTGCATAAAAAAGTGTTGTTTGGCTTGGTTTTTGAGAAATTTTAACTAATCAAGTCAGGTATTTGGACAGGAAAGTAACAAATCAAAAAATTCTCATTGATTTACAGGACGTTTCGCCAATTTTATATTGGTTGGCTTCATCAGGCCGTCTCAATGATTATAATTAATTTTGAGATATAATAGATATGCACATATTTCTGAATTAACTCAATTACTGAATTGTAATTGATTCCTTTTATGGCCAGAACAATTATTTAATTTATATAAAAGAAAGATTCGAATGACTGTCCAAATACCTGCCAACATAATTGATTAATTAAATAATTTGGATGCTATAGACATTAATTAAATTTTAATTTAGTTACATTACGCAAAAATTGGAATTTATCGACTGGAACACTTCCAGTTAACTGGTATTCGGATAGTCGGTTGATGGTCTACTGTAATAAGATTTTTTAACATGTGGATGTTTCTCTTTTATATAATTCGCCCTCCGAAATTTCTTAATGATATGTTTGGGATTTACAACTTGTTCATATATCACTCAATTTAAGATTGTAATACATATGTTATATGATGGTTATTTATGACCATCTAAGACCCTGTGGACTATGTGGATATTTATTACATTCATCTCATTTACAGGCATGTCAATATCTACGGAGTTAATATCACATACCTATGCTAAAAGCATGAATATTCAAAAACATTGTTTTGAGCTATTGTTATTTCAAAATTTTCGATAGCACATTATCTATTTACTTACAATCGTGAATATATGGTACAGTAGACCTCAAGTTTGAGCACTTCTTAGCACTCGTTTAAATTGGGAACGTGGTTATAATACTGGGGGTAACACAAAAGATTAACTTCAGAAGCCTGGAATTCGCAGCATTGCTCTGGTTTATTCCCACCGGAAAAATTTATTAAAAAACAAGTACTGTTTGCTGAAGTTTGGATATTACGTTTTATATTTAACAGGGGCACTGAAATGAACCTAACTACTGCGTGGTCGCTGAGACAGAAGTATACAAAAGTAAATATAAATTTTGACTTGCTTCATTTAAAGGTATTCTCTATAGTTTAGTAATTAGGATTTTTGTATTATAATTGTGATGTGAATGCCTCTAGATAGATAAATGATTGAACTTTAAAAAATCCCCAAAAAGTGAATCTTGAAAATTGTTGATTTAGTGGGTTTTGATTATAAACACCTCAATTAATAAAAAAAAAGAAATCATGAATAGGAATAGGTATGTGCGGATGTCTTAAAAAAAATTTCTTTAAAATAATTAATTATAGATTATGAATCTAGTGTGTTGGACGAAATTTTGCAGTCACTCTTTAAGACCTATAGGATTTAGGCAGGTATATATGGTAACATCAAATATTTTCTAATAAATATCCAGCTTGCTCCAGAATATGATTTTTTAATCATTATGAATTAATAAATAGGAATGTTGAAAAGGGATGTCTTAAAAAAAAGCTTACTTTCCTTAAAATAATTAATTATACATTATAATCTTAAATTCAAAAGTTTTTTATGGTGATTAATAATTTATAATGAAATTAAAAGAGTAGCAAAAATAATGTAACTATGTATGTACGATAAAGGAGGCGAATAATGTCGTTTTTGGCAACATTACCTGTTGCTTATTAGAGGAGTGTTGGGTTGGTAGGGTAGAGGGTGCACCCTCCCAGAAGCGGTTGGCGGGATTTCAAGATCGGGGGATGTTTTCGTACGTGGGCAGGCAGCCGAGTTTGCCCTCATATTTTATCAGCAACAGCAGCACATGTGGCCCGAAAGCCTTATGCATTATCCAGGGCTGGAATTGAATCTCGTGCCCTCGGGTCTGCTGGGACATGAGCAACTCTGACAGGGGCTAATGGCGCAGCCGACGCCCCCGGGGGAGGCACCCCCCCCCCCCAAACAAAACCACCCCACTGACACCCTTAGTCAACAGCATTATTCCATAATGGCCGAAATTATCCACTTTGCTATTTTTCCTTTCTCAAATTGCAAATGGAAATCTTGAAATAATTTTATTTCATTAGGAAATCTGGCATGATTTAACACAACATGTTATTTTAGCATACTCTCGTATATTTATTCCAATTACACAAAAATAGATATATTTTAAAATAAATTCTAGGTTTGTTTATTGTATAGAGAATATAAAATATATAAATTATTTTTTAAAACAATCTAAAAACATTTATTATCTTAAAAAAAAGGCATTTTTGAAATAATTTATTAATTATTAATAGAGTAATGAGAATTTAAAAATTTTAAATATAAAAATTCTAGGTAGGTTTAACAAAAATAAAAGACAATTAGCATGACTCTATATATATTATAATCGGGGTATGATATCATCTTCAGGAATTCAAAGAGAACTCTTTTAACTCCTGAAGATGGTATCGTACCCCGATTATAATAAATAGAGTCATTCTAATTGTCTTTTATTTTTGTGAAACCTACCTAGAATTTTTATATTTTAAAATTTTCATTAATCTATTAAAATGTGTTTCATCAAGAACCGACACCATTCTCCCTTAACAAAATTATTAATTATTTTTGAAATGTTAACTTCTTAAGTGAGTTTGGACAGTCAGTTATTAAATATTAAACGCAAGGTAGTGGGTGCAACCTATAGAAGACGAGAACAATTCATATATATAAAATTGTGACAAAATAAATAAATAAATAATGGCCATCGAGGAGAGGGAAAAAATATATAATGGGCAATAAGGGTTTTTATTAAATTAATAGATATTAAAAAAAAATATTATATATCAAGATTAATCCTCAACTTTGAGTGTTTTGATTTCAAGCAAATAAGTTATAGGGATAGGTAGTTTCTTATAACTATTTTTCATTTTAAAATATTTATTTTATGTTATTTTAATTGTTTGGACGTTCAGGCCTTGCTCGCGGCATAATAAAAAAAAATAAAAAACTCATTTTACCACCTAAAACTCGGAACCCTCACTAAGAGTATACTAACTCATGATAAAAACTACCATATACTCAATATAAACTGGCTAAATGGATTTAGTATCCGAAGCCAACCATATAATAATAATAATAATTGTATTAGAATGTTTGGTTAAAAATATTTTGCGATACATATATTTAAGCAGTGATAGAATAATAATGATAATTAAAGATGTATTTCAAAATATTCGGGGGTTTTGAACGGGAGGCCCTGGTCTCTCCCTCTAAAGGGTTGCATTGCAGGGGAGAATTGCATAACGAGGGAAAGGCTTGTGATAAATATACAAGGAAAAATGGGGTCGGAATTGGTGGTGCAAATGAAATGGTTAGTCATTCTCGCTCGATCATATACAGGGTCACATTTTTTCTCTACATGAAATTTCGAAAATGTTACGGGCTCTAATTTCGAAAATCTAGAAAGCTGTCTTTATAGTATTTTTAAAATATATTTATTTAGAAATAGTGAATTGGTTTGAATTGTTTTTCTTCGTCTTTAGAAATGTTTGATACGTGTGGGGAAAAATTATTTTACTTAAAGTAGGTATGATTTTTTTTTCTGTCTGTTTGCCTATCTGGATTAGGATACTCGCAAAAAAAACAGAGAAATCATTCTAGTGCCAAAATGCAGGTTTTTTAAAACGAAAAACTGATTAGATTTCAAGCTTTTAACATTCAAAGCTACCGACCCAAAAAAAAAAAAAAAGAAAAATAGAAAAATGGCAAAGGGTTGTAATAAATAAGCCGAAATTTGGCATATCTACAGGTTTGTATTAATATAATGCAGTATTGTGCCAAGTTGAAACTTTCAGACTAAAACCTTTCATTGACATAAAACAAGCGTCAAATAATTTTTAGTGTAAACATCTGCGAGAATGAAATGTTGTTGTAATATTAAATTTGAAAGCCCGCTTTATATTCATAAAGAGGAATATATTGGAGACTAGAGTTTCGAAGGTTTGATCTTCATCATCAGTTTTTTTAATTAGAAATATTTTATCTGTTTAACACTATTTATTTCATAGATTTAATATACAAGACAGTTTCGGTCACCACTGGTAGACCATTTTCAGTAGTAGGTACTCATCATATATTGTAAAATGTTCCATGTTTCATTAAGGTATTTGTTTCGCGACAATACTAGCAAAAAGTTAATGCTAGAGTATATAGAACAGACAATAAGGATTCATAATTCATAAGCCCAAAACTTTTTGCTGTTTATGTACCACTTTTAGCCAATCCCGTGCTCGTTCGACAAATCTGGCAGCACTGTCCGAGCTGGTATATATTTTATCATAGAAATGACAGATAAAATACATTATAAAGGTCGATTTATAAAACAAATTGTTCTTAAAAGCGATTGAAAGCTGTTGCGATAATGGCTGCAGCGAAATAACGTCAAAAAAGTACTAAAGTTAACCCACTTTTTAAGTTAAATAAATGCGTTGTTGCCAGGTTGTTTTTAGTGTAAATTTTTTATTATACATTTTTCATTAATTATTCATTATTATCTCAGAAACTGTGTTGTAATTATGGATTAAAATTTTCTTAAAAAATGTATTAGTTATTGTTTAATGTTGGTTTAGATTTTTATATCAATGATAAGAAGAGTTTCTTAATTATAATTAAATATGTATATAAGCTTTCCGATATTCCGTATAGTGCAATGTATTAGAGTCTGAAAAACTCTATCTTTGGAATTTAATATCTCCGAAACTATATTGTTCATAAATTTTGTTTTGCCACCAATCGACACAGTAGTATTTAAATTATAATCTTTCTAAATTTCAAAAAAAATCCTAAGAAAACCCATATGGTAAAACAACTACCTTAGACCTGGAAACCCTATTCGTTTTTTTATAAGATTCTTCCAAAACTTAAGTGAATTATGTATAGAATTTAATTTTATAAATTTTAGAGTTTATTTAGTCACACAAATTAAACAAATAGAGTAATTTAATTTTAATTAACACTATTTATTTAATGGATTTATTATACTAGATTAGATTATGTCTTTGTATATGAATTATAAAAGGTAGCTATTTTCCCAAGTTAGGAACTAAGTAGATATAAAATTAAATTAAATCTCTATCCCTCACAATTTAATTAAATTGGAGAGTAAGATTCATCACATTTACTTTTGTATTCGTTTTAATAAAAACATTTGATTGGATAGAGAGAACATGGGAAAGACCTTTGAGTTCTGGACCTTCCTAATGTGCGCCCTCGACTGAAAAATTGAAAGAAAGCCCTTCAAAGAGTTGTCTAAGGATGAATGGAACTATTCTGGAGTGAAGATAAGTAGGACGCAAATCAAAGACACACACAGGACCTTTGTACTTAATTATGTAGGGGGAAATTTTAATTAATATTCTATTAAATTTATAAAAGCTACAGAATAAAAAAAATAATATTTTGTGTTTTAGGAGTATAATTATATTTTAATTGGACTATTTGGAGAAAAGTGATACAGTGAATAGTTTTTTCTTCTTGGCAGACTATACTATATTTCTGATAAAAAAAAGTTCGAATCCCGCTTAAAATTACTTGCTGGCGTTCTTACAAATCTTTCTAGGCTATTCTTATTTCCCCTCTCTTGAGTTATTTCCCCTTTATTGTAACAAAAATTTCCATCAGGAACGTCGCTAAAGAAGTTTCACTTCAAAAATCGATTACCTCGCTCATTTTTAATTCTTAAATTAAATAGGTACTACAAGTTGTATAGATCTGGTTGATGAATTACAATTCGTGATAACTAAGATTCCAATAATATACATTGACTCTCTTGATTCCTTGGCCCACCATGGAAGGGTTTCTCTTAATTTAGATGCTATCTTAGGAATATGCACTGATGATGAAATTGCAGGGGGCTTTCTTTTTTCCACTTTTATCTTTTATGAGCTCTGTGTATATTTATTTATCTATATAAAGCCTAGTTTACACGGACTTAGTACTTGCCATTAGTATAATTCCATTTACTAAGCACTTAGCAGACTAACTCGTTAGTAGTGGTTCACGCGTCTCTACTACTAACCAATGTAATTAGTCTATTTTATTAAGGGAGAATGGTGTACGTTCTTGGTGAAACATGTTTTAAATAAAGTAAAGAAAATTTTTGAAACATTTTCTTTACTTTATTTAATTAGTGTATACTGTGCCGGCTTAACCGGGGGGGGGGGACTATTGGGGTCTATAGCCCTCGGCGGTAAATAAGTAAAGGGCGCAAAAGGGGTAAACATTCTTATTTTTATTTTATTTTTTTATTTTTAGAATAAAAATTTTATATGATGAATGAAGTATATATATTTGATAAATTATTGAATTTTTTTTCTCTTGAATAGATTTATCAACGTTTTGTCAAATGTTTTTGATTTGATAATATTTTTGAAATAAATGGTTTCCTTATTGTAGGTAGAATATCATAGACTTATAGAGCATCGACCCATAGACAATTGAGTTTCAAAGCCTTTCTCAAAGGATTCTTTTATAAACTGCCCAAAAGATATTTACCCTTCATTACAAATTAAACCTTTTCAAATTCAAAGACCTTTTTAATTCAATAAAATTTCCAAAAACTATTTAGACCTTTCTTAACAATATAATAAAATTTCTCAACTACCTAGAGATTAAAAACCCAAAAACCCTTTTTTAATTATCCAGAGCTTAAAGGATATTCACCCATCCTAAGAAAGCTATTTAGACCTTAAATTTTCAAAACCCTTTCTTGACAAAGGGTTGAAATTTCTTGACTATCTTAAATTAAAATTCAAGGAAAATAAATGAGTTTAATTTTCAAAATATATATATCATATGTCCAAATTAGGGGTGTAGTCAAAAATTTAGGACACTCTACACAATTATAAAATAACCAATAATATCATTTAGAATCCCACTAGTTGGATATGCCAAAAAACTATTAGAAATACAAATTAAAAAATAGTGTTTGTAGAAATAATCGTGTACGATATACGTGTTAAAAGTGATTTTATTTTGTTCGAAGGTTTGGAGCACTCCGCTTTGTGTCGTGTTCAAAACTTCCTTCTCACAAAATAAAATATTACTTTTAACACAAATCATAAATAACTATTATTTTGGAAAAAACGATTTTACTTTGTCAAGAATGGCGGTTTTTAAAAGTTAGCGCCGGGCGGCAAAATGTCTTAAGCCGGCACTGAGTGTATAGTGAAAAAAGTTGCAAGATGGCAATTCGAGTTGTCAAACACCACATTTTTAATCATTATTTTAACATTATTTTAACATCATTAATAGAAGAGCTTGAGGAGGAATTGAAAAATGAAGGGGGGGGGGGGGGGATAAATTTAACCTAATTTATCGCGCGGAGAATTTACCACTGCTCGAAACCCTTAAAAAACTTAGTAAATTCGAGTGTATCTAACTTTCAGAGATTTGGCTCGTGATCCCGGCTTCTTTCCTTCTACTCTGTTCTTTTCACGATGGAGGGGCCATCCCATGAGGCCTTTAGAGGATGCACCTTCTAGTGTAGCTCCTTCTCATTAAAAAAAAAAAAAAAAACTCGTATGGACAAGGAATTTTTATCGTTTTTTCAGCTGTCCATTTTTCGGTCATTTTAATAAATCTACAAACCATTTTTTTGAATGAATTGATTACTCACTTGTCAGAAATTTACAATTAATTTAGAATTAATTTTAAAAAATTTATTTCACAAATCTATTGACTAGTCAATTCCCTGGAGTTGCAACGGAAACTCGCCGAGTATCGTCAATTTGAGTTGCCTGTGCGAATAATGAATTTTAAATTATTATTGAATGTTTGATTAAATTTGATTCCCTTTATAAATAATAAAAAGAAAATCTGACTAATAATGATCATATTACATAATTATCCAATTCATTAAATATTTGAATTCCTATATTGTAAATATATTATTAAAAATGAAAAATAGTAAAAAAAATAGAGAGGGGGAAGCTACTTACCATTAGTAAATAGAAACCATTTCTATTCACTCCCACTTGCCACTCTACTAATACTAACAGCCACTTATATTGTGTGTTTACATGACACAAAATTAGTGCGAGTGGTTAGTTCTAATGTTTAGAACTAAGCTCGTGTAAACTAGCCTTAAAGATAATAAGAAGATAAAGAAGATATTGTGTGTTTACATGACACAAAATTAGTGCGAGTGGTTAGTACTAATGTTTAGTACTAAGCTCGTGTAAACTAGCCTTAAAGCAGAGTACACAATTTTTATTCGCTATGCTACTACTTTTCATTTATTAATAAGTGTGCATGTTTGTTTGCATCAAGCAAAAGACGCCATCTTTGATTTACTCTCAAAAAGCTCTGCTACTTTTGGCAAAGTACCTTTTAATTTTATCCAAAGAAATAAATAAATTGGAAAAGTTTAAAATAGATCAACAAGTGTTAGTTGTGACCCACCCTTCGCTCACTAAACCACCAATTACATCTTGCTGTAGTTGTGAACAACATCCGCTGCAATTATTTATATCATTATCATTAAGTGAGTTTAGCTAAAACAAATCAATAAAGTTTTGAGTAGGTATGGACGTTATATTATATATCAGAGACATTAATTTTAAATAAAAACATGTATAATTGAAAAGATTTTGTTTCGCAGAGAATTAGCAGATTTGTTGAATCGTCAAGAGATACAAGATGGTTTGTCCTCTGCTTGATGCAAATAAACATACATATTTACATATATATCATCAAACAAATAAATTATATATATGTAAATATGTATGTTTATTTGCACCAAGCTGAGGTCAACCTCCTTGTTTCTCTTCATGAAAAAACATGTATACCAGACACGACATTTGCATTAAACCACCTCTTCATTGACATCATCCTTACAATCCTCAAATTTGTTCACCGGAATACAAAAACGAAAGAAGAAAGAGATATTTCAGGTTGATCAATATAAAACAAAAGATTGTTTTATTTATTCTAGCTGATCTTAGAGTGCCATACCCTAAACGGACGTCGGCGCCTCTCCACATATACCTATGCTGAGTGTGTTTAGTTGTTTTACACAGATATACGGGACCTACTTTTTAACGCCGCCGGTTCCGAACGGGTAGTTTGGATAGGTTTATTAAGCAATTATACTCTTGATAGGTTGCCATTGCTTTCCAAGAGGAGGCAAATATCTGCCGAGACTCGGTCTCGAACCAGCGTGCTTCAGGTAAACGGCCCAACAATCTAACCACTGACCCACAGTAGTCTATTCTAGCTGATACCCAACAAAAATCTAAAATGTGATTATTGGAGTGTCGTAAAATAAATATTTTAATCGTTCATATCTCGTCTTCGCTAAGTCGCAGAGCATTGCAATTTGACACTTAAGCTATCTAGAGGCTACAAGAAGTATAATAATAGTTTGGCTAAAATAGAAGAAGTGATAAGATATAGGGTTATCAAAAATTTTTGATGACAGGCCTATTAAGTTTCCTCTGATAATTTCAATCCAAATAAAATTAAGTTTAATTTAATTAATTAGTGATGAGCAGAATTTGTCTTGGTCTTGCTTTGCTCATCACTAGATCTAATAGCTACTCTCTAAGTTTCTAGTTGCACTATGAAGTACTGTCTCCGAAATCAGTGGGAATACGGGCGTAACAAAAGAATAGAGGAGTGAACTTTTAGTAAGTTTCGCTCTAAGGATTGCCAGTGGCAATTTCAAAATTAACTTGCATATTATTTTTAGCAAGTTTAGAAGAAACTGTATGTAAAATTCAAAAGATACGAAATGTATATATATATAAGTAAACCTATATATATATAAGCGTTAATTGAAATTAAATGTTAATCACATGATTTCAAACTGGCCATAAACAAGGACGAAAATAAAACGCATTTGATATTTAAGAAGAAACACATTGATGTTGGTTCTGCTAGAAATATGTCGACAATACTAGAAGGTTCTTGTTTTGCCGAGAGTAGCAAAGTTGTTGTTAGATCATAAAGAGAAATCATTGATGTAAATAAACATAAATATACACCCAATTCTATTTTAACACGCTAGATACGTTGCTCAAAAATTCGTGTAGGAAAAAAAATAGTGTAAAAAAGAAGGGGTACCAAATAAAAATATGTATTAAACAAATAAATAAATCTATATTTGCATTAAGTAGACGACAACCTCATTGATTTCTTTTTATGTTTCTAGTTTAAATGTAATTTTTATAGGTATTTCTGTGTAAGCTGTATGACTTATAGAACTTAGGAAGCGTTCAAGTATTACGTAACGTTGGGGAGGTATTCAATTTGCTATGGTGTGGCTGGTTATGCATTATGATCTGTTACATGGGGGGGGTAAAAAACTTCCAAAACGCGTTACATAATACTTGAAAGCTCCCTTACTTCTCTTATCAAAGATCACCATTATATCCTCTAAAACGTCATGGCAGCCATGACAAGCTGTACAAGCTTAGAGGGCTTAACGAACCTAACATAAACGAGGTTTTCTTTTGTATAGTGTTTCTTTTTCCATCACCAAATGGGTTCATTAAAGTAAACCTACCTGCTGTACAGCTACCCGAATTTTAACAATTTGTAGACCACATAAAATCAAAATACATTACAACATATTAATCTTAACAGAACTATTGTTTCATTGATAGATATATACCTAGATACCGTATTCACCCTAACGAGAGTAGCAAAGGTTCTGACGTATTCTACCTATCAGATGTGTCCACGACATGATCGATTTTGTGTTTGTTTGTTTTTATAATCTGGAATTTTATTGTTTCAGGGTATTGATAACTTAGAATCGAAAAAGTGACTTTTATAGACTTGTAATTAAAGACGTTGAAGTGTGAAAATGATAAGAGTGTAATGCAATATTAGATTGTTCTAAGTAAAAATAACAATCAAGTGTAACGGCAGATACAAATTCATTAACAATTTTAAGACGAGAATAAGTGGCATTCATCAAAAAAAGTTGACAAAATAATCAAACTCACACCGGACAATGCGAGAAAAGAAACTAATCAAATATTCATATAAAATAAAATTCCGTGTGGAATAATTTTGATATGATAATTGATATCATTTAAATGGACATTAAAATGTCATTGAAAAAGGAAAATGAAATATTATGTTGTATTTGTAAGTTAATAAAGTAAATTGAATGATGGATGAATGAATGAGCGGCTAATTACAACAAAAATGATTTGAAAATAAAATGATTTATAGATTGCATTTTATGTATAATCAGTAATATATTTAAATTATTGTCAAAAACAGAAAAATAGTTAAACATTCACGCAGGTTTCCTTCCTATAGGAAACAAATATTCTAAGAAGGGTTTGTTTAAGAAACTTCGACACATTTGTATGACTTAAATTATGAAAAGGAGTTTCATTTATAACATTCAAGTAAAATTATTACTAATGATGTTACTAAGAAAAGTACTCTTTAAATTACACAGTAAACCGCAGTCGTATTCCCCTACAATAAGGGCAACCTAGACGACAACTCACATTCATTATTTATGTGGTGTATGACGTAGGGAACTAAATGGCTCTGGGTCATATTATCATTTATGCAAGCCGAGGGTGTATCATAAAGCCAATACTTCTTAACAGTTTTTATCCAAGACCCAAAATAAACAATTAGGTTATGTGACCCAAGACTTATTATGTTGTTATAATTTTTCGCGACATAAAAACAATAAACGATCTAATTTTGGGTCGTGGCGCATAGATTTTAAGAACCGCTGATATAAGCTATCTTTAGATAAAGCGAATAGAAAGTGAAGTCAGTGAATGTCATATTAGTTGAGGACAAAATAGTCGAGAATTATCAGTAGTATTTTAAATGATAAGTGATGGAAAAAGCAGCCCAAGGATAGTTGAAAAAAATTATCTCGAATAAAATAGATTTATTGGATGTTCATCTTTTTCATCACTCAAAAAACCAACGTTTCGGAAGATTTTCCCTCCTTCTTCAGGGTTTAAAAGGGGTCATTGAATGAAAAATACAAGATATTTTCTCTCTTATATCAGTGTTCGAAATTTGTCTTTTCTCAATAGTGTCAATAGGATTTTGATTTTCCCCCTTAATTTGGGCTGCCTTTCCATCACTTATCAATTAAAATTTCTACCAGTCCGTCTTTCTCCGAAGAGAAACTTTCTTCTAATTATCACGAGTATCTATGTTTTTGGCAATTTTAGAATGTTTAGAAGTTTTCAATTTTCATCAAATAAAATATTATAAATTCATTAAAATATTTATTTATTTATTTTAGAAATTACAGAGAAAAAAATATATAAAATATAATTGTCCATATATTGAACCAAGAAATAAGCGTTTATTTTTATTTTTCTCTGTAATTACAAGTATAATATTTTTAGTAATTAAAAATAGAACATTTTTGAAGTTTTCAGATTTTTCCCTTTACTTTGGTATTATCATCTAAAAAGTGCAACATTTCAACTTTCTAGCATATCAGGAAGTAGGAAATTTTTCTGGAAACTTTTAAATTTTCTCTTATATATCTATCTATCTATCTATCTATCTATCTATCTATATATATAAAATAGAAAAGTATGTGGATATATATGTATGTGGAAACGATCTGATTGGCCAGTGCAGTAGCCAATGCCAAAGCGTTAAATTATTAGAACGATTCTGATTGGTCAGATAGTGATCGTGCTTAGGCAATGTGTTAAATAAATCTTTCCTTATTCTTCCTTATTTTTGAATCAATTTCATTCAGCACATTCTTTCGATACTTACAGTAAGATTTTAAATTTCAATTATTAAATTGGTATGAACGAGACGTCTCCCCACGCCAGGGGCTAGGACGCCGGGCCGAAGGCCCGGTCGTCAGCCAGTATATATACATATACATGCGAATGCATGCGCAGATCCAGAGGGGTGGCGGCGGGCGCCCCCCCCCCCGCAAGCATTGAGATCAACATTTTTTATATGTTTATTTAATTTTTTTTTTATAACATTAAATTTTAACGGTAGATCACTCGTATCCATAATAAGCATTAATTAACAGGAATAGCAGGGAATTGATAAAAATAAAAAACAGAGTTTTTATTAAACGGCCCATTTAATAAAAACTCTGTTTTTTATTTTTATCCAATTCCCTGCTATTCCTGTTAATTAAATTCTAAAATTGAAGAAAATAAAGTAGGTGCGTCTCTCTCCCCCCCCCCCCCCCCCCCCCCGCTTGGACAATTCGATCGTGACACGCTTCCGAGATCAAAAGTAGATCTTATATACCGGCGACCCCCCCCCCCCCCCCCCCAAATCAGAGGTCTGGATCCGCGCCTGTGCGAATGGTATACTACTATACACGGGCCATATTTGAAGAAAAAAATTGTCTCGACCGCAGATAAAATATTATAATTCTATTGGTATTTGTTATTCAAATAAGATAGTTAATAATGTTGAAATAAGAATTATTATTTTTTAGTTCATAGTGAGCTTCTAATTTTACTTTTTGTAAATTTTATACTTGAAAATAGCTTTTCGTAGGTAAATGTAAATACAATAATCCTACATACTTACAAAAAGTGATATTATGTATTAGTATTTGTTTATATTTTTTTCCTGGCTAGATAATTAATATAAAATTCTAGTAAAGAGACAATTTCAGTTTTTCTTTCAGATCGATATCTAATTGTTGTTCTAGAAGTAGAAAATTTATTTCTAATGAAAATGGAGTCGAATAGATCAAAATGATTATTTTTTCGGAAATCTTGTTCCAGATTCAAAATTTAAAATTAGCACTTCACAGTGGATTTTCAGATTTGAGGAATGATAATTTATTTTTTAAAAGGGTCACAGACTATCCATTATCTATTGACATAAGAACGTGCAAAGATCTAAAAGACAAGTCCTGACAAGTTTTAGTGCAGAAGTGAAATTATCAATTAATTGTGATTGTTCTAGAAAATCCCAATTCCTTTTTGTCTCCTTGTACTAGAATGATAATTATAGACTTGGTTAGTGTCGTAGCATATAAACAAATTACTGAAATAATAAATATTTTAAAAAATGAAAAGAAGAATAATTTTTAAATATTCGAAACTATTTATTATTATTTTTTATCTAATACTACCTATAGTTGAGATTATAATTTTGCTTTTAGCGAATTTTATTTGTGAAAAAAGCTTCAAGTATTGTACAAATGTACATTCATATTTCGAAAAAGGGAATAAATATATCTCAATGTTATAAGGAAGTTTATGATTTTGTTGGGCCACACTCATTGCAGTGGTGGGCCGCATGCGGCCCGGGGCCACAGGTTGGACAGCCCTGGTTTAAATATAAATATTATTAATATTCGACAGCGGATTTTGAAAGATATTTTCGCTGACCAGTAAATATTTATTACGGACCAGTGGTGGTTCGCGGACCTCCGAATGAGAAGCACTTCTTTAATAGTTCCCTCTTCTTAGTGCTTTGTCATTTGTCATTTTATTATTTTATTATATTAGAAAGACATTAAAGATAGATATTTTAAAAAGCTTCTTAATTCACTTTTATAAAAATGTTTAAAAAAATGCTTTTTGATGCTAAAAGGAAATCTTTTAAAATTCAATTGTAAAACAATCTTGGAATAAATAAGTATGAAGATGTAATGTTGAGAAAGATGAGAGTTGAAAAGAAGCTGCTAAGTAATTGTCCATATATTAATCGAAGTAGTAAAATTTAGTTTTGACTTTTCTTGTAATTAGATAATTAAAAATAGAAAATCTACTTTTTGAAGTTTTCAGATTTTTCCATTTATTTTGGCTATCTCGTAATGTAACAAATTGCAAAATTGCAACTTTTTAGTTTATCGAGAACTAGGAAATCGTTTATTCTATTGATTTTTTTGATTAATAGTAAAAAAAAGCAAAATATACGATTATGGCAATGAATATAAAAGTATTTTTTTTTTTTCTGTGTCTCGTCCTCTATTTTGTCCTTTATTATGTAAATTGATAGTAAAAAAAATCAAGCCTAAATATTAATTTAAAGGTCGCTGGAAAACGACAAACATGAATCACTAATAAATATTCAAAATTCTTTTTGAAAATTCATATTTTGAGCTGAAATTTTCAATTGATTATTTTTACTACACATGGAAACAGTGGCGGATTTAGCACTTGATAGTCCAATTATATATTGGGACCCCCTTCTAAATATTTTCACCATCCCTACACCCTACAATTCATTTATCAATTTAATTTATGGAATAATACTAAATGATTGATTATTTTTATTATGAAAAAAAATATATATTTTTTTTTTTGAGAGCAGTATTTTGAGGCTCCAGACGTGCGCCCTGTGCCCTGTGTGCCAATGTGGAAATCTCCCACTGTATAAAAGAAAGAATTTCCGTATAGAAAATAAAAATTTTCGAAAAACATTTTTGAGATTTCAAAATTGTTGATCGACCTCTAAGAAATTGTTTATTGGGCTAAAATTTGGGAAGGGTGTTCTTAAAACAAGAAATAGTAAAAAAACATTATGAAGCGCGGGAGAGGGCGCCCCGCGAGTTTTGACAACTTTAAACTTTATGATAGTGAATTGGAGCAGGAGACGTACTATAAGTTTTCAATTATTGAAGAACGAGGCTTGAAATATAATTTCAAACGAGACTCAAAAAAGAAAAATAGTAGGTTAAAATGGGCCACCATAATATATTTAGAAAAATATTAGGAAGACATTAAGAATATATTTTAAAAAGCTAATTCTATTATAATTCACTTTTATAAACATGTTTAAACAAGAAAAAAACGCTTTTTGATTCTAAAGAGAAATCTTTTAAAATTCAATTGTAAAACCATCTTGGAATAAATAAGTACGAAGATGTGATGTTGATGGAGATGAGCGTTGAAAAGAAGCTGTTTTAAATGCATGTTTGTTATGGGGGAGGGAAAACTAGAGGGTGGGTTGGAGGGGTTGTTTTTGAGCATATCAGATCAGGTTGAGTGCCGTGTGCAGTGCCCAGTGCTGTGCAGGTGTGGTAGTGCTCTGTTTAACGTGCGTTGATGAGCTCAAAGTGAAGTGAGGGGCGTTTGTCAGCACATGATGAGTGAACTCCAATTGCATTGTGTTTATGGCCGTACAAAGGCCTCTTTCGGGCCCTTTTGGCCAGCGGTTGACCAAAGGGGCGGAAACATCCATCTCCACCCACCCATTTTAACGTTATTCACTTGGATTAACTTATCCTTTTGAAAATAAAAAGAAAAAATTATGGCGGTTAAATATAAATCGTTTATAAATGAGTTGGTTTCAAGACGCGAATCAGCACAAAATGGAAAAATATCGCGGCATTCATTTGTAAAATGGAAATTTATCTCAGGTGGAAAACTCAACGCAGAGCAGACAAGATTAAACAATGCATGATATGGATTAGAAGCGATTATATAATAATAGATGGATTGAAAGAGTAAACTTTACCCGACATGAAGCTAATTATTTTATTACATTATATTTCATCAAAAGTAAACATCTAGAAATATTATACGAAATATGATCGTAGTTA
Organism: Forficula auricularia; assembly: GCA_024734495.1. Taxonomy (NCBI): domain Eukaryota; kingdom Metazoa; phylum Arthropoda; class Insecta; order Dermaptera; family Forficulidae; genus Forficula; species Forficula auricularia. The sequence continues at coordinate 2,999,609 of JALMQS010000828.1, read as the reverse complement.
CCTAACAGAATATTGTTAAGGCATATTTAAAATTTAATTAACTTAGTGAAAGCAAATTCCTATCGAACTTTGGATATAATATTATTGGAAATCTGTTTTTGTAATGGTATACGATACATGAGAAATTCTCCCCCATATATTGTATATACATTTGCGTGCGTTTGGACATCCGAGCGTGTGTGTATTTTGTAAATTCCTAAATGGGGTGATGAAGGCGTATAAGTGGTAAATGGGGAGTTTCAGGTGCAGAGGAAACGCCCCAACATGCAATAATTATAGACACCAACAAAATGGCTTCAATTGATCGAGAGGCCGTTCAGTTCCTTTTTTAGGGAAACGTGACCAAACTAAAAAAAAATTTGAACCAGAGATTTACCAAAGTGTTAATATTATAGTTGAGGTTCACCTACTCTAACATAGTAATTGAAGGAGACAATAAAGATTGTGTCTTCTGCTGAAATTATAATTTTTAATTTATTTATAACGAGACTATAGTTTCGAGGGCTTTGTCCTCTTCATCAGTCTATTACAATGGAATCACAGGAATTAATTTATGAATGAAATGTTAAAATATTTCATGTGGTTAGGTTAAGAAATTTTTCAGGGTGGGCAAGTTAAGAATTGAAATTTATACTTGTTTTATTATTTTGGCTGTAGGTGGCGTTCGTGAAGTTTTTATTTTAGCGGCTATTTTTAAAATAAAGCTTTCGGGAATTTCTATTTTCCGATTTAATAATTTTTTTGGTGAATTATTGTATGATTTTAAAATTTCTAAATTAAAAATTTATAATTCCAGCAGACCACGTTGTGTAATTTTTTCTTTTATTTTTTCTCACCGACAACAACAACTTTCGGAGGGTCTACAATATACTCATTCCAGGTGAAAGTTTTTTACCGAGAGTAGCAGAATTTTTATAAATTGAAGGAGACAATAAAAGATTGTGTCTTCTGCTGAAATTATAATTTTTAATTAATTTATAACGATGAATTAAAAATTTATAATTCCAGCAGAAGACTCCTTCAATTTATAAAAATTCTGCTACTCTCGGTAAAAAACTTTCACCTGGAATGAGTATAGTGTAGCCCGTCCGAAAGTTGTTGTTGTCGGTGAGAAAAAATAAAAGAAAAAATTACACAACGTGCATTTTTTCTTTTGAAGGAGACAATAAAGAGTGTGTCTTCTGCTGGAATTATAAATTTTATTTATAACGAGACTATAGTTTCGAGGGCTTTGCCCTCTTCATCAGTCTATTACAGACTCTTTTATTGTCTCCTTCAAAAGAAAAATAATTATAGTGGATTTTGATGAGGCAGTCCAAAGTTCAAAAAAGGGAGGTCTTTTTTATTCAAAACCGACGTTTCGGAGGTTTATTCCCTCATTCTTCAAGGTTTTGAAAGGTCCGTGAAATCTGGTATACCGATTTCAAATAAAGAAGGAGAGAATACACGTCCGAACCGTTGGTTTTGAATAAAAAAGATAGTTAAAAAGACCTCCCTTCTTTGAACTTTGGACTGCCTCATCAAAATTCACTTTAATTCACTTATCAGTCCGTCTCCAAAAACTACTTCAATCTTATTTTAATAATTATAATTATTTACCTATAATGCTAATTGGTGTTTTGAAATTTCCGAAGAATCAGAGAAGGTTCTTACCTAGAACAAAAAGAAAAAACAACTTTTAATTATATTCTAAAAGAATGAAATTATTTAATATGCTATAATATTGAAATACATAAACAAATTTTTTAACCTGAAGTAAATCACAATACAGTAGATAAAAATAGTAATTTAAATTAATTCAATACACAAGTAATTTCTATCGTAAAATTCTTAATACATAAATAACTATTAGGTGAATTAACAGTTTATGGCAAAATTATAAAACTCCTCTTTGGAGTTAATTTACAATGATCTCGAAATATATATTATGGGATTCAGATTTATTGATTTTGAAACATAAAATGGAACAGATGAAAAATAATAAAAAGAAAAAGCCCAAGTGAAATGTGAGGTTTAAAGATAGACTATAATCTTTATGGCAGAGAGAGATTTAGCTATTTTATTTCAAAAATTTTTATTAGAGATTGGTGATGGGTTTTCTTTCAGGCTAGTGATTTTATTAACGTTTCAAAAATAGATAGATTAATAATAATAATAAAAAAGAAATAAAAAAAAAGAGTGTAGTAAAGTATATATGAAAGTGAATTGTTGGAGAGAAGGCTAGGATTAAATAATAATTTTCGTGCACTTAGATGATTACACTTTTTCCTATAAAAATTCTAAAAAATAATATAAATTTTTATCTCCTCTCGTTAAGTGTAGGTATAAGACAAATTTTAAAATATATTAAATAACTAGCTGACGCACGGGCCTTCGGCCCGGCGTCACCAGTCCCTGGCGGGGAGGGTCTCGTTTTATGGTTAAAAAAAATGATAAATGATTATATATTGCTTACCAGTCAAAATTGATTTGATCAAAAATTTAAATATATTTAAAAAATAATAATAGTTTTGAAAATAAATTGAAAATGCAAATAATTATAGAATAGGTACTAAAACAGTGAATTATGAATTATATATTAATTGTCAAAATTGTTCCCTTAACCAAAAATAATATTGACAGTTGAAAGATTTCCGAAAAGCTATTATCGGCCATCTTGTTTGTATGCTTTTGCCCCCCCAGAGAGGCGCTCGCGATGTTTCCTCGAAAAAAATATTTTTTACATGCCACAGGTGTGATATCTATAAAAACACTCGTGTATTTGAATGGAATGTTGTGTGAAAATTTCAATGAAATCTGTGAAGAACTTTCGGATCACTTAAGCGTAACAGTACATTTTTATTTATATAGATTAAAAAGGAGTCGATAAATCAATGGATAAGGATCTTGACTTCAGATCGAATATCGCCTTAGTCAGAACAACTTTAATCTTTGTCAAAAATGCAAGGCGCCTCACTAATCCAGGGGAAGGCAACGAGAAACCACCGGTGTGAAACATTTCCCCCAGGAAAATTACAATTGAGAGGATACTCTCCTGAACAATCGCCGACGCTCGGAATCGAGTATGGTGCTTGAAGAAGAATTAAAAAGAAATATCAAGGACTTTGTAGCGATATTAAAAGCAGAGAAGCCCAAAGATCCCGGTAGTCAAGCAATAGATGGTGTGGATGGGTAATCACTAGTAAAGTATGGGAAGAACAGGAGGTACAGAGGTAGATAGCTCCCCACCGAGGAAAAGATACTTTATATTCATTAATTTTTAAAAAAAGTAAAAATTATTTTTGCTCAAATTAAATATCATTGTGTTCCTCAAAGTGGGTTTTTAAGTCGATTGAACAGGAAATTTGTCAGACAGCCAAATCAGGAGAATTTGGAGCTTGTTGCATGGTATTTGTATTATTTTTGGCCAAAAATTGACAAATAATCAATGCATTATGAAATGGTGCATTATCGTAGTATATGTTAGCATCAAGCAGAGAGCAACCTCATTGATTTCCTTTTATGAATCAACAACTATGCTACACACGGCAAAACAGGATATTTTCGATTCCATTTTATATGTGAAGAAAATTCTTATAACAAAAAGTGTGTGTGTGTGTGTGGGGGGGGGGGGGTGAATAGGAGAAATAATTGATTCCTCGTAATTCCTAAGTTATGCCTCTCTGGATTTAAAACGTTCCTACGCGTCTGGTGATCACATTGTAGGAGTATCTTAGCAATATTGCTTGAATTCCATTAGAATTAGTATAGAGAGTGAGTAAAATGGGAAATATTGGAGATGCTATTCTCGAAATTTCACACTTAACACAACGATTTGAAGTAATTCGATAACGTTCAAGAACAATGCAAGTAGAGGTAGAAACTGGCTAAATTTAAATAAAAGTTAAAAAATATACTTATATATAGTATATCAATATTGCGTCAATTTTTGTGAAAGATCTAAGTTAGAATGTTAAAAAACGTGGCTATTGAGATGAAGTTTATTAATACAAACACATGTGCCAAATTTCAGCTCATTAGTTACAACTCTTAAATAGCTTGCAATTTAACTATCTGATTTTTGTCTGATATTCAGCATAGAAATTATGAAGCTTTGAAAGCCAAGTCAATCACTTTTTCTTTTTGGAACCAGTATTAACTAATTTTTTAAAATTTTCTGTGGTAGAGCTAGAGTAGGTAGTGTAATTCAGACACACAGACAGAGAGTGAGAAAAAATAAACCTTGAAATTATTTTTCTTTATGTTTATAGGGCCATTATACGAATATTCAACGCGCCTATAGGTTATATATACGGTATACAAAGGAGCCGATTTGGTTGCATAAATCCAGGGGTCAGATTAAAAAAAATGCAATCATAAAAAATCATGCTTGAAAATGATTGATCTCCACGTTTCACATTTTTATGAATATTAGACTTTCCGAGTAAGTTTAATAATACCGCCCGTCCAGCAGGCTTAACCTACTGAGCATATAATGTAATATATTTACTTTCGTATTTTTAAAATAGCCTTTATTTTTTACAAAAAGTCTGACAGAATTCTCTAGAACAGGAGGTGGCCAACCAATCGCGCATGCGCCAAACTTGGCTCATTACAAGATTATATGTGGCGCATTTCATCATAAAATTTCTCAAGTACAAAAACCTATATTGCCGATTCTTTCGTTCTGTTTCCTTTCATTAGAAAGGTAGAAAAGGTGCTTGAGATGGCATATATGAACAAATAGGTGAAAAAATTGGTGCCTGGTATTTAAAAGGTTGGCCACCACTGCTCTAGATCAACAATCTCAACTTTTTTATGATAGCTAAGCAGTTTAAAGTCTTTTTCAGGCCATAAATTTTAAAATTTTGTTTTATTTTTATTTCTATAAAGCTCTTTAAAAGGTACTGTAAATGTATAAAGAGGATTTAAAGATTCTTTAGAGCTTGATCATCAATTCTAGCAAACAACCCAACAAGCACGCTCGCGATAAAGGACCACATGAGTCCGAGGTTCAAATCTATTGATCAATAAATAAATAAAATAAAAAAATAATAAATATATTTTTCATTCTATGATTTATCTTTGATATATAAATCACCCTTTGGTTATATTTTTGATGCATAAAACATAAGAAATAAAATTGGATTTTCTTTTATTAGAGAGCTACTTTACTTATTTATTTAGGTTTTATGAAAAAGAAAAAAATATTTCTTGACAAAGAAAACAAATGGAATTCTTTTATATGATCTAATTTATAATTTACTGGAGCATTAATAATTTATAACATGTTTCATTTCATCTTTTTATAAAATTTTCTGCGAGTGAAACTAAAAAATGGAATCAACTATGCATAAGAGACGAAGGGGGCGTAAATGGGCGGATAAAGAAAATTATATGCATGTCATTTTAGAGGTAAATGATTACTTTCAAAACCCTAAGAATCTTAATAAATCTTGTAAAATGCCTTTAACGGGATGCAAAATTGTTAATTTAAATGTCAAAATTGTTTCTGGTTGGTTTGGGATTTATTTTTCTGTCACAAGGAATTTACTAGAATTTATCAAATCCCTTGGGTTGACTTTTATTCTGATTAAATTCACCTGGAGTTCACAGGATTGTCACAATTAATTCTCAAACCAATTTGAAGTTAGAAAAAGGACTTATTAGAGTAGAATTTTAAACTGTAGATGAAGGAGGAGGTATCAGCCAAAGTTGGATGCGCTGGGTTCAATAAAACACCCTGAATAAAACGCTTCGGCCTGAATTTATTTGGCCATCTTCAGTTAATTGGAAGTTATACACAAAATGCGGTACACATATGTGGTCGAACAAGACTTGTCAAAAATAAAAATTGTAGATTCATGTAAATTTATAACGTGCCTCAGTTGTATGAATGTTGTTAGAGTTCGTGGCTGTGATGAAACTGTATTAGATGAAGGAGGAGGTATCAGCCAAAGTTGGATGCGCTGGGTTCAATAAAACACCCTGAATAAAACGTTTCGGCCTGAATTTATTTGGCCATCTTCAGTTAATTGGGAGTTATACACAAAATGCGGTACACATATGTGATCGAACCAAGCCATGTCAAAATGAAAATTGTAGCTTCATGTAAATTTATAACGTATTGAACCAAGCATATCCAGACTTTGGCTGATACCTCCTCCTTCATCAAATACAGTTTCATCACAGCCACGAACTCTAACAACATTCATATAACTGAGGCACGTTATAAATTTACATGAAGCTACAATTTTTATTTTTGACAAGACTTGGTTCGATCACATATGTATACCGCATTTTGTGTATAACTCCCAATTAACTGAAGATGGCCAAATAAATTCAGGCCGAAACGTTTTATTCAGGATGTTTTATTGAACCCAGCGCATCCAACATTGGCTGATACCTCCTCCTTCATCTAATACAGTTCCATCACAGCCACGAACTCTAACGACATTCGTAGAATTTTAAAAACATAATAAATAGTTAAGTACCTATTAAAAAAGCTTTTATTTTTTCAAGTAATTAGTTTGTCCGTAAATATATATACCAGTGTTCTTCAACCTGTGTTCAGCGGAACGTAGGGTTCACTAAAACGCTATGTTTATATGTTTTCAAGCAGAGAACAATCCCATTGAATTCTCTTTATGAATCAACACCTCTGCTATTCTCGGCAAAATAAAATCGTTTCAATTAAATAATAGTTAAAAAAATAGAACTATATTGATCTAAATATTAAAGGGAACTAGACTGGTCCAGGGGAATGTTCGGGTGGGGGAAAGAAAGCACAGATTATGTATTATTACATTTCTATAAACACCGGCCCTGACGCCACGCCCTTATCACCCAGAGAGCTATAATTAGCCGAATGCTAATCAATATAGAATGATATCCCCATCCATCTAGAGGGGATGATAGTATGTTTATGTATTGCGTATGTATTATGTATGTATCATGAGCATGAGATGAACAGAAGGGGGGTTAGCCCCCCTAGCCTCCCTCCCAACAACTGAAAGGGCAGCAGAGGATGTGTTCTATTTCTGAACCGATGCACTCTACACCGAACAAAAGGCCAGAGCTGCATTTCGTAAAGAACTTAATTAAAATTCCCCCTCCATCGATTGTGTGTCCCCTGGTCCAAATTTAATGAACGCCCTTTCTCATGAGGATAGAGAAGTGCATACCGTCAGAAAAAGAGGAAATCACACTCAAAAGATATATCATCAATAGTTAAAACTTAGTCGAGAAATTTTCGTTAGGTTCAATCTCAACCAAAACATTCTGTGAAAAAACAGGCCAAGTTCGAAAAATCTAGTGTGTAGGGAAGTTAAATTCGCCAAGAATAATTAAATTGGGAAAATAGTAAATCTCTCAACTTAATTTTTCTTGGCTTCCCACTAGATTTCACTACTTTTTCAAACTTGGCCTGTTTTTTCACAGAATGTTTTGGTTGAGAATTCGCTTCTTTTTGTAAGCTATGAGAAACCCTTTGTAGAATTTTCATTTTTGACCCTCCTCCCCATTTAGGGTGGTTAGTTTTTGCATTTCTAGCCTTCAGGGGGCTCACAGAATATGTATACAAAATTTGGTTGAGTTTGGTCCAACGGGCTAGAATTTTCATTTTTGACCCTCCCCCCATTTTGAAGGGATTGAAAGATAGAAAGTTTGGATTTTTGGAATTTTTCCTTTGTTTGTGTCCCAAACTCTACTAGCAGGCGAAATTTCATTATGATGGAATGATTGGAAGTATCCTATAGGGTTTGATGACCTGTGAGTGAGTGAGTGCCAAAATTAGCTATTTTCTCAGGTCCATATCTCAGAATCTATTTAACCTATATTATTGAAATTTGGTACTCTCCTCAAGATAGATTACATAATTACATGTGTATAATTTCAGCTCTGTATCTCAAATGGATTCCGAGCTGCAGGGGGTTCGAAATTGGCTCGAAATGGTTCGTGTAAATAGCGTACAGCTTAGCGTGTACGGCCAAGCTAATGCTCAAACATGGCCTTCGATTCAACAAATATTCTGTTATTTAATGATCTTTAATAAATATTTAGCTAAATATGTTTTAAATGGGTTAAGATGTTTGTTAAAACCAGGCCTGGGTAACCCAAATTGCACCGCGGGCCGTAATGAACACTTAAAAAATTTTGAGGGCCGCACAAAAATAAAAATAATTACAATTTTTTTCAGTATTTTTATATCGAAATCTGGCTTTACAACTAATTTCGTACTTATTGATTTTTATTGTATGTAAGTTGATTAATTTGAATGCAGCGATGCAGAAAGTGTTCAATCGGTGTAAATGTGGAAAAAAGAAAAAACAATACCTACTACAACCAGATATTTAGAGGGAACCTTATTTCTTTCAATTGATTTAAAATTTAACACGTTGACTGCCAACGACGAGTATCTCGTAGCTGGTATATGTCACTCCTCGATTTAAGCGATTAAAAAAAATAATTAAGTTTTAGTTGTTTAGTGTGGTGGTGGGGGTAACTCAATTCAGGATCTTAAGCGTAAAAATAGTGGAACTTCTGAAACCTATAGATACATTTACTGCAGGCTATGGATGGTTTGAAAAATTTAAAGGCCGTTCTAAAATACACAACTTCAAAAAAATGGGTAAAACTGCCAGTACAGGCAAAAAATTTCAGAAATTAAAAAAAAATCTTATAAATTCGATTCTTTTAAAGCTCTCTCAGTCTATTATTTACGAAGATTTTAAAGACAAAAAATTTTCAGAAATTTTAAAAAAATCTTATAAAGATCATTATTTACGGAGATAGACGTTTAAAGATTTTAAAGACAAAAATTTCAAAAATTAAAAAAAAAATCTTATAAATTCGATTGTTTTAAGACCATTATTTAAGGAGATAGAGACGTATAAAGATTTTAAAGACAACAAATTTCAGAAATTTTAAAAAAATTATAAATTCGATTGTTTTAAGACCATTATTTACGGAGAGAGATAAAAATCTAGGTCATTTGATCAAACTCAATCAAATTTTGGATACATAATCAGTGGGACCCAAGAACTCTAAAAATGCAAAAACTAACCGCCAGAAATGGGGGGTGAGGTCAAAAAATGAAATTTAGGCCTTGTATCAAACTTAACCAAATTTTGTATACATAATCAGTGGGCCCAGAGTAATCTAAAAATGTAAAAACTAACCGCCCAAAATGAGGAGAGGGGGTCAAAAAATGAAAATATAGGCTCTTGTACCACATTCAACCAAATTTTGTATAGATAATCAGTGGGCACAGAGTAATCTAAAAATGCAAAAACTAACCCCCCCCCCTCCCCTACATGAATATAAATAATTTTATTAAATATAAGTGAGTGTCCAGGTTGGTAAAGTCAAGTGGATGGCCACATCACGTCAGTTTATTTCACTAGAATCTGATAGAGGAAAATAACTAAAAAGAGCGCTTTTGTAGATATAATTTTTAGTTTACACCATTTTGGACCATCTTAAAAAATGCCAGGTCTCCAGATAAGCTATGAGTTTTTTTATCATAAATTTACAAAGTCTTTCAAGAATAATTGCCTATTATAGAAAAAATTATAGTTGTATTGTTCAAACTGAATTTTCGGATTATATTTTTTCCCCACTAACAAGGTTCGGAGGTAACAATCTAATTAGATATTGTAAATTTATTGAATTTTTGACATCATTATTATTTTAATTTAAAGGTAATATGTCAACGAAAAGACGGATGCGGAACAGAGTTCAAGTCTCCAAAAAAAGAATAATAAAATAAATTACTTATTATTTAGAGGAAAAAAATCTTTGTTCTCTTTATTTCCGAGGTGCTTTCTGATTAAGGGATATTGTTTGTCACCGGTTTATTATGTTAAAAAAACAAGAAATCAATATTTCTGAATGAATGGAAGATTCAATAAAAATATAAAATACTTGAGAGTTTTGATTCGCGTTCTCGAGAAGTTAGAGGGATGTAATGGAAACCATCCCCTAAATATTAAACAACCCCTCTTACCCGACGTTAACTAACACAAAACCTACCCTTCTGTTGTCCAGGGCATTTCATTGAATAAAATAAATACAATATCGAACTCGAAATGATTAACAAACAATCTTATATATACACACAGACACACATTCGCATAACCAACAAAGAGAGGGGAATTAATTGGATATTCTAGAAAAAGTGGACGAAAAATTATCATAATAGGATAATATATCTGAAATTGTTTAATGTAGATAGAATTGAATTTTCGTGACAAAATGATTCTAAAACTCCTGAGTTTAGGCATGGGCATGGTTAGGGGGGGAGGCAAGGGGGGCAGTGCCCACCCTATAAAAATCAGGTCCCCTCTAGAAAAATTAAAACTCCATTATTACGAGGCATCATTCATATATTTCTCAGTAAATTATTTCGTTACTTCCAAAATTTGTCAATACTACTAAAAAGTCGGTTGATCTCTAAACGGATTAAAGAAATTGAAATCTTGTGGTGGCTAATCAGCTGGCCGGCTGCCCACCTTAGGAAAACTCCCTAACTACGCCAATGATTTTAGAATGTTGTAATGATCCGATTGAAAAAAATCTAAATTGTAGAAAAGGTCCAGAGCTGTACAACATCAGAGAAAGAAAGAAAAAATAGCTATGCTGTGTGAGCACTAGGGTGGTCCTTATTTTGGGTATTTCCGAATTTTTACGTTGACAGAGACTCATTAATATAAGATAGGGAAAAAAAAAAAAAAAATATCCCCCAAGTTTTAAGTCTTTATCTCAATTTTAACTGGTGCCACACAGCGATGCAAGTTTCCCATATATTAAAAATAGCATGGGTTTTTGGCATTGAACGATCAATTTTTATTCCGGCCAAAGTAATGATTCAAAAAATTTGAAACTCAGTAGATTTTATCCTTATTATAGTAGCTATCCCTGTAGAATTTTTAGTTATTATAATTTTGGAGTCTATAACTTACTAACACTAAGTTATAGCAGTATTTTATCTAGCTGTAACTCCAAAATTATAATAGCTAAAAATCTGTAAAAATTCTGAAGGATAGCTACTATTGAAGGATAAAGTCTACAGAGTTTCAAATTTTTTGAACTATTACTTTGGCCGCAATAAAAAATTGATCGTTCAATGTCAAAAACCCCATGTTATTTGGGAAACTTGCATCGATGTCCGGCACAGGTTAAAATTGAGATCGAGACTTGAAACTTGGGGGATATTTTTTTATTTATTTATTTCGAACCATATGAGCCCCTGTCAGCGTAAAAATGCGAAAACACCCAAAATAAGGAGCCCCTAATGCTAACAGAACTAATGCTGCTGATTGGACAAGTTGAATATAAATCTTCAAAAACCTGGTCTAGTCCAGCGTTACCCGAAATTGGGGGAATTTTTGTTGTTGCTTTAATGCCCTTATTCTTCATTGTGCATTATTAAGTATAATCGTCGACTTCAATAGCTCTTTGTGAAAAAGAGCTTAAACTACGATTCTTGATTTGGTTATAGAATATCAAACGTAAAGCCAGAACATGGAATGCTTTGAAAGACGGATCCGCCACTTGTTGGTTAGATTGGCCTGTAAAATCTGCTGACTGCTCAGGGTTATATATTTCGTTTGTTGGCAAAGAATGGACAGAAATTAAATAAAAAACTTTCCAATGCGATAAAAACTCCTCCTCTCCTAATCCCGATATTTATAAATATAATTTAAAAAACAGAAAAATACAATACTTTAAAAGAGATTAAGTCCGTCTGAATATACGCGATCTAATTTCTATTTGGCGAGAGGCCAAGTGCAATCAAGGATATTAATGAGAAGGTTTTCCAGGAGGGCTTTCTGTCTTGTCGAATTTCATATCGTGAAGATCAAAAGAGAAAAACTTGGCTTTGAAATGGCTGGAATTTTAATAAATGAAGTAAATCCAATCAAGTTATCGCTCGCTCGCTACTCTGCCATTCTTTGAATCATTTCTCAAAATTATTAATTTGAAAACGAAGGCAATTTCAGAGAGATTATATTTATATAACATTTCTATATTAATGATGGATTCTTAAATATAGAGTTTGGAATTTTCGGAATATATATTTAAGCGTAGTCCATAATATTTTGTTCTTGGTATAGTTATTATAATTCCGAAATAACTTTTAGCTATTATTTAGACATAAAAAGAATTTTGAATTTCATATACTTCACTGTTTAAGGTAGTTGATTCGCGACAATACTAGCAAAAAGTTAATGCTAGAGTATATAGAACAGACAATAAGGATTCATAGTTCATAAGCCCAAAACTTTTTGCTGTTTATGTACTACTACTAGCCAATCCAGTGCTTGTTTGACAAATTTGACATCATTGTAAGAGATAGAAAATTTTTATATTAAAATGACAGATAAAATACATTTTAAATTTCTAAAGGTTTTGTTATTTTTTAAAAAATATAATCAACGCCTATGTTACACCTTATGAAAATTATAATTTTGAAAAAATCTAGCGCATACATCTTTCGCTGGTTAAATAAATGCGCTGTTGCCAAATTGTTTTTAGTCTAAATTTTTTTATACATTTTTCATTACTTATTCCTTATTATCTCAGAAACTGTGTTGTAAACTATGAATCAAAATTGTCTTAAAATATGTATTAGTTATTGTTTAATGTTGGTTTAGTTTTTTATAAAAATAGTAAGAAGGGTTTCTTAATTATAATTAAATATGTATGTAAACTTTCCTATATTCCGTATAGTGCAATGTTAAAGAGCCTGAAGAACTCGATTTTTGAAATTTAATATCTCCAGAACTATATTGTTCATAAATTTCGTTTTGTCACCAATCGAAGCAGAAGTATTTAAATAATAATCTGTCTAAATTTCAAAAAAAATCCTAAGAAAACCCATTTGGCGGAACAACTACCTTAAATCTTGATAGTTTGAACTGAATAGATTTCTTTTATTCCCCTAAGTAGAAATTTGTTTTAATATAATTACTTACCCATACAAGGGCATGAAAAAAAAGTATTTTTTATTGCTTCGTTTTTTCGCAATATCTCAAAAAGTGGCTGAAACTATTTTGTTAAAAAAAATTTGGCGAAACCATGGCGTTTTGCTCGACAAAAAACCCCTAATGACCGAACATCGTAAAAAATTATATTTTACGAGATATCAATGATTTTGTCAAAATGTCTGTTAGTACGTTAGTTAGAACGTTGCCAAATTTTGTGTACGCTCTAGCTCAAAAACTAGTGTAAATATCAAAACGAAATTTCACTTGTAGTTTTTGTGCATTGAGATTAAGAGCTGATTAGATTTTGGTTGAAATCAAAATTAAGGGAGGTGTTAAAAAATTTTAAATTATAAAATTTTCAAACTAAAAATCCAAGAAAATTAAAATTTATTGAAAAATGAACCTATAATAAAACAAGGCCAAAATGGGGGGGGGGGGTCAAAAAATATCAATATAAGTCCTAGATCCTTTGATCGATTTGCACGGAATTTCTCATATGCATCCTATACGACCTTGTAAAAAATGACTCATTATGTGAAATTGATAGATAGTGACCAAAAAGAGGGGAGAGGGGGAATGTTTCCAAACAAAAATCGAAGAAAACTGATATTTCAAAGAGAATAGTTTCATAATTAAAAGGAGATATTATTAATTGCTAATGGGCCCAAAATTAAGTGTGGGAGAGGGTTCTTTCGTAAATAGTTATAAATTATTTTATCAAATATTAAATATAAGAGAGTGGCCAGGTGTATGGTAAAGTCATGTGGATGGCCACATCAGTTTTTTTCATGAGAGATCATTTGGGCGGGTTAGTTATTGCTAAATAAATAATATATGTATGTATGTACAAAAAAGAACAAACGAGACAGGAATGCATCAAAATTAGAAGGAGTTAAGGAATTCCGCTACCTAGGAAGTAAAATAACATGGGATGGGAGGAGCGAAAACGAAATTAAATCAAGAATTGCCCAAGCAAAAATAGGGTTTAATTCAAAACAAAAACTACTATGCTCCTCCTCAATCAGCTTAGAAAACAGGAAGTTGCTATTGAAGACATATGTATGGAGCATAGCCATGTACGGGTGTGAAACCTGGACAATTAGAAAAGCGGAGAGAAAGAGATTAGAGGCTTTCGAAATGTGGTGCTACAGAAGAATGATGAATATCAAATGGATGGATAAAATTACAAATGAAGAAGTTCTTGGAAGAATCGGAGAAAGAAGAACCTTGTGGAAAAGTCTAAAGAAGAGAAGAGGTTAGATGATGGGGCACACACTGAGACATGGGGGACTGCTTAGGGATATCTTGGAGGGGGAGGTGGGAAAGAAAAGGGGAAGGGGAAGACCCAGATTAGAATATTTCAACCAAATAATTGGAGATATGGGATGCCAGACATTTAGAGAGGTCAAACCGCTGGCGGGGGACAGAGTCGAGTGGAGACCGATTGTTGCATCAAACCAGTCTTAGGACTGTATACTTGATGATGATGATGATGATGATGAAATAATATATATAGCATGGTTCTGAAACTTAACCCTTCATTTTCTAATGTCCTATTCTCATTCTATCGTAGCTAATTGAAAAACACAACTAATACTCGAGCTTATAATTTTGTTTTCTATTTATTAAAAAAGGTTTTTCCTTAAAGAGACACTAATTTGCACGAAATTAAAGGTATACTCTAGGGATTTTATGGAGTTTCAGCTCCGACTCCGAAAGGTCGGAACATCCGATTGATTTTACACCTGCGGCTCCGACTTCGGCTCAGATAATTTTGAATCGGAGGTTATAAGGAAGTTCGAAAGATTCGATCGCGGCCAGCCAGAGCGCGCACTTACAAGTTTTGACTTGTCGGCCGGGTAATCCCCTTAGGCCAGCATATTTGTCTATTGTTGCATCTTACTTAAGTATGTGTTTTATTATTTATATTTGACTGATTAAAGAGATTGATTACTGAATTATATTTCTATTATTTCATAATGCCTGCCCTTAACAGTTAGTTAAATACTACTACTACTAATCTTCTATCTTCGACTCCGATAAATCAAATTTAAAATCTCCGGATCTGGTAAACCCACCTCCGTAACATCCCTAGTATACACGTTGTTATAGAATTTCATATTAAAATTTACTTTAGAATATTAAAGGCTAGTTTACACGAGCTTAGTACTATTTACTAAGCACTTAGTAGACTAACTGGTTAGTAGTGGTTCACACGTCTCTTATACCCTCTATAATTAGTCTATTGTGAAAGTTGCAAGACGGCAATTCGAGTTGTTAATTTATTTGGTAGGGAAAGCTAGTTGCCATTAGTAAATAGAAACCATTTCTATTCACTCACACTTGCCACTCTACTAATACTAACCACTTATATTGTGTGTTTACACGACACAGAATCAGTGCGAGTGGTTAGCACTCATACTTAGTACTAAACCCGTGTAAACTAGCCTTAAATGAGAGCTCTGAGAAAACAAAGTAAAAACAAAAACTATCTGGGTCTATTAGGTAGGTAATATTAATTTAATTATTTAAAAAAAAATATTATGGTAAATCTATTTATAAATAATATGTACAATTGTTCAATGTAATATGTAAATTGTAATAATAAACACCTAAAATAATTATAATAATAAAATGATCTAATAATCTCATGAATGTGTAATAACAAAATAGCCAAATTATATAAATACAATAGACTGTTTGATTTGAGGTAATTAGTTTAAAATGAGGGAGGAAATGAGTTTGAATCAATAGAGGAGGAATTTTCATGGCGAGTTAATTTACAAGAAATAAACAGCTCTATTTAGATATGCACACGGTTTCAAGATAAGAAAACTTTTTAAGTGGCTAATTAACCCCCGGAGATTAGGGATGTTGCCAAGAGAGGGCTAAGTACGCCAAATCTCTGGACAAATGATTAAAGTTCATTAAAGTGAGATGATATTTGGTTTCTTTATGCTTTAACCCTGTTGGAAACGTGTCAGACTGAACATCTTTTTTATTTAAAAAATTAGATATCTGTTACTTTGATAAAATTGCATTAAGCTATCTAATTCTAAACGACATTAATTTTAACTCTGCAATTTTCATCGTTGCTGAAGCGTATAAATGCAAATTGGGTGCTCCTTAGAGTAACGCCTTCTTGCAATCTTATCATTAAAAAATATACAAATAAATTCTTGGTAATTCAATCCATCCGTAGTTCAGATTACGTCCATTCCGTCGGATCTAATGGATGAGACACTCTTGTGATTTTCTAAGAAAATTTAAATCTATTTCAATCGGCAACTTGGGCTCTCTCATAGAAATTCATCATCTCAATCTTTCTTCAATTTGTCTTCCAAAATTCGGGCTCAAAATTCAAGGTATATTATATTTCCTAAGACATGAATTGTAATTCATCTTTCTTTTACGCTAATCTAAAATCCCTAATGTCGTGTCGGGTGAATAGAGATGTGCTGGTGTAGTTAAATCGGCTAATAAATCAACACCTGTTAACCGCTCCTGAATCAAATGCGTGAGTAAGTATATGTTGAAAAATTCAACTTCTTTTTCACTCTCCACCAAACATGCTATTAATTATAACTAAACTAGTGCTTGACAATTGGTGACAGTCAAACCAAATACTTGTATGGGAATCTCTTGAAAGGTTGTAGTTAATGAGCAAAAACCTTGGGAATTAAGTTAAACTTGTATTAATAAGAAACACCTTTCCGCCATGTTTCATTTTTAGCTCAAATCATTTGCTGACAAAAAAATTGCGAAATCACCAAAATTTGTAAAGATAGTACCTAGCTATTTATTTTTTTTCATCCAAATTTTTTGGCATCTTAATTTTTTTTTTTTTTAATCTGAATAAAAGAGAATTAATTTAGGTGGAAATGGACAAAGCAGGCCTTGAAGAAGGACTTGAAATGGATTGATGATGGCCATCTGAGCGTTATACAATTAATACTTGTAAAAATTGAATAAAGGAATTTGAACAGAAAGTCTTTTCTTTAACTATGAGGTGTATAATAAACACTGAGGTGTACATAATAGCTAAATTGTCTAACAGCATTATAAATGAATGAAAAATGGCCGTTTAAAAATGGAGAAAAGGATGATAAATGAAGATATCAGAGATGATTTGTCATCAAACTATTTATCATAATCATCTCAACTGGGATCAAACAAAGCTCTATTTATAGAATTAATGGAAACGGTATTAATATTTGGCGAAGATCAACGTTGTCAAACAATAAATGTTGCTACGCGGTAGAATAGACAGACAACTCGGCAACGCATCTCAACTAAGAATTGGATGGATCTCTTCTGAACAGACAACTAAATTTAACATTATTAATTAGATCGAGTTTGCAGTTAAATAATAAATGACTTGAACTTACCTACTTCAGGAGAATGAAAATCACTTCGTTCTTATCAAGTATAAGATACAATGCAAGATTCAAATTAAAATCAAACCGAAACAATACATAGACGATTCAATTTACCTTGATGACTTATCAACCTTGAACCTGCTTCTTTCAATTAAAATTCAGTTAAAATTTTTAAAATAACACACTAGTGTTTAATGGTTTAAATACCTTAAATAAATTCAATTCTGATCAATAATATACTTTTTACGTTCGCGCAACATCTTAGAAAAATTCAAGCGTACAAAGGTATAATATTTGATCAGAATTAATTATATTAAGTTATTCTGTGCATAAAACACTAGTGTGTTTATTTCAAAAATTTTAACTAATAAAAAATTACAAAAAATATCGCGTTTTTTGCAATTTTTCTGCAAGTTTCAAAGTTGGATGCGCGAGCGAAAGATGTTAACCGATTTTATTTTTTTTATGCCGATTTTCTTCTTATTACAATAGGCAGAGTATTCCGCACTAAAGTATTTTGGAAAAAAGAACCTACCCTATTGTCCATTCGTCATTGTATCACGTAATTTAAATATTCATACTTAACATTTACAAGCTATAAGAGATGTGTTTAAAAAGTATCCGACGATAATTTTTAGGGCGTAAACAAATCAAGCTTAGAAGGGCATTGGTTAGGTGCACGTATGTAGCCAATCCTATTGCACATGTTTGAATTTTCCCTGTCTGCAGAAGCTGGCAGTCTAGGGATGAGTGAAGAGGTTTGTAAGTGAACGGAGTCGCATTTTCGTTTTAGACAAAATGACAGAAAAACTTGAACAACGCTATTGCATTAAGTTTTGTGTAAAGATCGGCGATTCCCAAGTGGAAACGATTCGCAAGATTCAACAGACCTGTGGGAACGAACCAATGAAAAAGAGTTCGGGTAGGTCCTCAACTGAAATCGTCATTGACCAAATGAAGACCCTGGTGATGCGGGATCATCAAATCACAATCAGAGTACTTGAAGACGAAGCGATCAGCTTTGGATTCATTCATTCCATTTTGACAGAATTTTGGCTCTGGGAGAATCTCAGCTAAGTTCGTGCCAAAGCTGCTAAAGTGGGAGAAACTGGAGATCTCACAGATCTCACATACTGGAGATGGTGAACAGTGATTCCAATTTACTAAACAGTGTGATCAAACTTTACACAAAATTTAATGCATGCGGCGCTCACTTATAAAGCTCTGCAGGGAGGAAAAATTCAAGAATGCGAATTAGGATTGCCAAATGCTGGCAAACAACTGCATTCAGTTTTGCTTAGTTAAAGATAGCCACAAATATTATTTTTATTATCATTATTTTATTACCTATTTGTAAACCGGTGAATTTTTTTTACTTTGGTTCATATGCATGAAGTTGAGAAAATGATGGAGAAGAAACTCTAAATTATTCCATAAAAAGAATACTAGTAAGCGATGGGTGAACCGCGATTGGAATTAGGTGTACACCGTCTTTGGAATTATTTGGAATTACTTTGGAATTCATTAGATAATCTATCGTCTTCTACTTGGAAATGAAAGTGGAAGTAGGTGTACAGGATTTTAGGTTTCGGTTCACCCCTCACTATTTATTCTATCGAAGTTTTGTGTAAAGGTCGGCGATTTTTGAAAAATGGGTATCACTCAGAGGATACATTCTTTCATATCTTATACCATATAATATATTTCATTATTTGATAGAAAATTGGTTTGAAATTTATTTGGAGGGAGGATCGATAGATTTTTCTATTTTTTGAAAGCAAAAGCAATTGCTCCTCTTTGAAGTTGCACTTTTCTCGAAATAGAGGTAGTAAGGTATCAAGTGTTGTGTGGAAAGAAAGCGTGGGTGGCTTCTGCGGCGTTTCATTTAGCCCGCTCTATAGCTAAACGGTCTTTATTAGAGGATATAGCGCCAGCCAGGGAATTTACACAGGCTATTTGATTCCCCTGCCGTTTTCCCTTCTTCTTTGTTATTCGGACGAGTTGCAAACAAATAGAATTCTTGCACGTTCTCAGGTTATCAACCTTTTTTTTTTTTTATCACATTCAATACCCCTTTTTCAAAGAGAGGTGAAAATTATCGAAAATGAGACAGGCATCCAAATCCAAGAGAATTGGGATTAGGAACCAGAAAGGAATATAAGGCGTCTGAAGAATTCTTTTTGATGTCATCATTAAAGCAAATAGAGGGAAAATTACCAATCGCGAATTGAGCTTTTCAAACAGTCAAGGAGAAAGTCAAAAAATACTTAATTAAATTCGATTATATCAAATTATATTTGTTTTGACACTGATTATAATTAATGAATACAATCATTGTGACAGTATTTCGATTAAGGCCCCCTCTTTTCTGAAATAAATTTCTACATTACTCAAATATCATAATAGACTCAAATATGGGCCTATAATTATGAAAGTAGACTAAGTCAAAAAATTAAAAAATTAGTTTTTTCAGCAATGATCAATTTGCTCTTGATGGCAAAAATAAATAAAATAAAATGTTTGTTAATTAAAATAGTATAATTATTTAATCAGGGTCTTGTGTATAACAATGTGAAAGTTCAAACAAGCTTGAATTTTATTATTCTATGAAGTTATATAATTATGGATTGAAAAGGTGAATGAGCAAAACAATGATATTATCGAAACAATATTTTGTACTTAGAAAATTCGGCAAAGAGCCATTTGACTTTCTGAATAAATAAAATAAAATATTTATTGATATTTAAAATATAAGATATAGAAAGAATTATTCTTGATTCTGTTGTTGACTACTTCGCAACAACAACGACACTTAATCACACCAAACGATAAATAAATAATAATCCTACGATAAATGAAAACGATAAAAAACAACGAAAACAGAGCACTTTTTCTTCACTTGACCATTTTGCCACGGTGAATATAAAATCTCCACGTGTTCATTGCTCTCTTCCTTTCGACTAGAGAGCTCTAAGTTTTTCTCGAGACAGTAGGCTCCCGGAGAATAACCGCGCCAAATTTATTTTGGTTACAAGTATTGGGTTATAAGAGACATTTTTGGAAAGTTCAAAAGAATTTTTATTTTTTATACAAGACAAATTAAAGAAAGGTAAAAAAATAATAAATGAGTGTATAATGTAATTGCAATTGTATGAAATGTAGAAATAAATAAAATAGTCAAGTTTTTAAATTAAAATAGATAAACTTAGATTTTCAATAATTAAATAAATCAGTTTGCTCTTTTCTAATCTATTCAATTATCAAATAAATAGTTTTTCTATCTAGAAATAAAGAGTAGATTTCGGATGAGGGAAGTTCATTTTCTTGGGTTGCTTGAGGCATGCGGGCTTTAAGTATTGATTCAACAAACCTATTTGTGCAAATAAAACCTCACGAATATCCAGTTTAATTATGAGCAAATTGGTAGGAGATAGAGATGGTCGAGGTCCTAAATAACAAAGTAGTTTTAAAGAGTTTGGATTCCCTCCAAAGAAAATCACATTAAGATGGAAAGATTTAATAAATACAATAATAATAGTAAAGTTCCACTTATCTATATTTATAATCAGTTAACTAAATGTATTAGAATGGTAAAAATCTTAAAATGAAAGAAATAGTTCAAATGAGAAAGAGACAGACTATTTTTGAGGCTTCATGAATAAATAATAGAAAATTTTCATCAGGATGTTTTTATTTCTATGTACTATAGATAATCAACTGTGGTATGAGAAAGTATCTAAAAAACTCAGATAGATATGTATAAGCCTATATTTTTAAAGCTAAAATTTGAAACTTAAATTATATATCGAATAATTGTAAAATAGCAAGATTTGGGTGAAATCAGCCTACATTTTTACTTCAGATATTTTAGGTTTTCCCAAAATCGGCTTGTATATTTTTTAGAAATCACCTAATCCAGGCCTTCCAAATTCGAGTCAAGGCGCCTTTTCCATGGCGCCCTAGCCTATGTAAAAGTATGTCTAATCGTAAAAATAACAAATAAAAATAAATAATAAATTTATTTGTAGCTTCTCTGAAAAACTGGTAAAAAAAATTCGAATTTGAATTTTTTTACGAAAATAAAAAAATTAAATCATTTTGATTTTGGAAATTTTATTATCAAATTAAGCACGCCCAGCAGGCTTTAGCTTGCAAGACTATCAGGAAATTTTATTAGAAAAAATAAATTATTAAACAATATCCCAACACCTCCCAATCGATCGCAGACCCAAAGATCGAAAATAATTTCTCACCCGGGGCGAGACCACAATGAGGCCGTGTAACAAAGTTAAATTTAGGGAACGAAGAAAAGTTTATTTTTTTTATTACAAGACAAAAGGATCAGCCGGGGCTGGGAGGCGCTGGAATATTTAATTGTTTTAATTAATGAATCAAGGCCTAAACACGAATATCGAACCAAGAGGATTAAAAGAAATTATATTCATATAGACAAAAGGTATTAGTTTGGGATCAGGGATCGAGTAGCTTGTTGGTCTAGGAGTTAAAACTCTTATGACAAAGCATTGCAGTTACCCATGCAAAAGATCCCGGGTTTCGAGCCCCGGCTGATCCTTTTGTCATCGATAAAAATAAGCCTTTCTTAGATTCCCTAAATTTAAATTTGTTATTAATTGTCTTTGCACGGCCTCGTTGGCCAGTCGCACCGAATGAAAGAAAATATTTTCGATCTTTAGGTCGATCGATTGGGAGGCGCTGGAATATTTAATTGTTTAATTAATGAATCAAGGCCTAGGCTGCGAATAATGAACGAGGAGAGGATTAAAAAGAAATTCCGCAATTCTCTATATAGACAAAAGGTATTAATTTGGGATCAGGGATCAGTAAGCTTGAGTGGTTCTGGGAAGTTAAGACGTCCTATGATCAAAGCATTGCAGTACACATGCAAGCATCCCGGGTTCGAGCCGCCGGCTGATCCTTTTGTCTCGTAATAAAAAATAAACTTTCTTCATTCTAAAACTCTAAATTTGTTATTAATTGCCTATTAACGGCCTCGTTGTGGTCACGCCCCGGAGCGACGAGAAAATTATTCTAGATCTTTAAGTCTCGCGATCGATTGGGAGGCGCTGGAACATTTAATTGTTTAATTAATGAATCAAGGCCTAGGCTGCGAAAATGAACGAGGAGAGGATTAAAAGAAATTCCATAATTCATATAGACAAAAGGTATTAGTTTGGGATCAGGGATCAGTAGCTTAGTGGATATAGGAGTTAAAACTCTTATGACAAAGCATTGCAGTACTATATGCAAAGGATCCCGGGTTCGAGCCTCGACTATATCCTTTTGTCTGTAATAAAATAAACTTTTTCTTCGTCTCTAAATTTAAATAAATATTAATTTTATTAAAAACAAATTTCGTATGAATTGATTTTCTAAAATGAACACCCTATAATAAATATATTTCCTTAAAAGCAAATGAAAAATTTTGAAATTTCGAAAAAATAATTCCCTTATTTTATTGAAAATATTTTAAAAACAATTAAGATAAAAATTAAAAATTCTCTGAAATGCAATTGGGGTAGAATGTCTCACTTACAATGTAGAAAGAAGAGGTGCGAAATATAAGCTTGGGCATCACTTTTTATAATAATCTCAAGTAAATGGCGTCGAGGACAAGTCCATATCCATTGGAGACATTGGAACAAGCTCAGACACGAAATAAAAGAATTTTCTGTCAATCAAAGTATCATAAAATTTTAAAATTGCGTCTACTTCTCCTTAAACACAAGCTAACTTAGGTTTACGGGGAGAAATGTTTGTTTAATTTTTGTCGATCAGTGTATAATATTAACAAAAGTAAAAAATTACCGAGAAAAGCTAGATCCGGCAGGTATTAATATGTTGGATATTAGATTTTAGAGAAGAAATAATCAAATTAATAATTGAAAGCTCATGGGATGAAATAAAGAAAGATAGAAAGGGAAGATGGAAATCGGGTTTAACTTTGAGAAGCTTGACAGAAAGTTAATTTTGCCAATTCAATTTGGTCCGAATTCCCAGGGCTCTCTGTCTTATATATTTATACGGCTATATCAATTGGCGAATGGGGCTGGCTGGTCAGAAGGGCCAAGGGGTGCGGGGCCATGTCACTTGCAGATCATTTCGGGGGTGGCACGTGCGCACAAATACAATGCCCGGGCTTACTTTCTCCACCCCAAACCCTTGCAGCTTTTATTCGAGTCCCTCTTGCTTTGAATTTATAATGGATTTTCCAATTCAAAATTCTAGTTTAGATGGAACCGGCTCACTCATTTCAAATAAAAAAACTCATTCTCACGAACTAGCTCCTGGACAAGCTCACTTTTTTAATAAATAATATAATATTCTATTATTATCGCACATCTCACTGGAGTGCTATTGTTTAATCGAATGCAAAACAAGAAAAAGTTTGTGTTTTTGCAATTATAACTTATCTTTTATTTTTTTATTTTTTTTTTTACAAACTCATGTGAAGTTTTGGCAGTTTAATAAATGGAAATTGAGGCCAGTGATGAAAACATATACATCGACAAAACAAATTGTTGATATTAATTTTTAATTAAAATAATAATTCTATGATCACGATCTCAAATAATAAAATATTTTATTCTCGCGCTTTTCACTGGAGTGTTAATGTTTAATCGAATGCCAAACAAGAAAAAGTTTTTGTTTTTGCAATTATAACGTATCTAATTTTAATTTTTTTTCTAACTCATGTGTTTGAAGTTTTGGCAGTTTAATAAATGGAAATTTAAGTTAATGATGAATATACATCGTCGAAACAATTCATCGATATTATTTTTTAATTAAAATAATAATTATATGATATGATTAGTATATTGAAAGTTTGTTAGTCTGGATAAAATCGTGAAATTGATATATGAATCTTATTTAGTTTACTATATATAATACAATACTCTACTCTGACAAACATTAATAAGGTAGAATTTCCTTTATTAAACGGAACCCTAAACATGAATTGGTATTGAAAAAAATTCTACTTTTTGCTCTTTAGTGAATTTTGAAATATACCTACCCATAAAACACAGGAATTTTTCACAAAGCGGAAATAAAATTAAAAAAATTAAAAAATCTTTTAAATTATTTTGGAGATTTTTTATTTATCTCTATACATATTTCGGGCTATGAACCCTTCATCAGGAGGTTTAACAGAAGACGTTAAAAATCTCCAAAATAATTTAAAAGATTTTTTAATCTTTTTTAATTTTATTTCCACTTTGTGAAAACACCACTATAACCCGTTAAATAATTCCTGTGTTTAATATGTTTCACTATAAACCAACACCGCTTTCCCTAAACTTTACTACCCATAAAATTTGAATAGACATATGCCCAAAGATAAAAGTATTGTGATTTTATAATTAAATATTTATTATAAAATAAACACGTCGGCTTCCATCTTTAGCCAATATGTGAGTATGTGAATTTTTTTGGGTAGTGAAGCAAAATATGTTTTCTACTTTTTAGTCCATTTAGAAATAAATTCATTTTTAGTGTTCCATTTAAATGTTTTTTGATTTTTTAATTTTAATTTGGTTTAATCCAAAGAAACTGATTCAAAATAAAACTCAAGTTTTTTTTTTTTTTTTTTATAATGATATTGATACAAGAAGAAGTTGCACCAAGAAGGTACAACCTCTGAAGTCCGTGGTGGACCCTTGTAACGTGAAGATAAGGGGAGATTTAGGGATTGGGTAGAGGTCGAAGGTATCTGTGGATGCTGGTCTTGAAAGTTTGAAGGTTATAAGTAGCTGGAAAGACGGTCGGGGAAGAGAATTCCAGTCTCTAGATGTCATAGGGATAAATGAATTGGCGAATGCGTTTGTTCGATTAGTATCTAGTTTAAGCGCGTAGGGGTGTTGAATTTTAGAAATTCGTGTATTTCGGGCAAATGAGGCCTTTGGTGGGTTGACTTACACTAAATTTATTTGAATTTACAACGATCTATCCATTAATATGTTAACTGAATAATTAAATAGGCTAGCTTTTACAGGTATCGCTATAGCAATTACCATATAGAATGTCCCAGAATCTTTTTAGCGGAGGATATAAACATCTTGAACTAGAGAGAAATAATCGATCGATTGTATAACAAATAATGAGGCTCCTAGGTGATCGATTACCTACCAATAAAAAACAAAAACAAAATGCTTAATTCCAAAGATCAAATGAGAACCGATTCTTCCAACGAGCCAAACAGCTAATTGATGAATAATTTGTTCATAACAATAATGCATTAGATATATATGTTGCAGTAAAAACCCGTTTTTAGTAAGAACGGGTTCTTACTAGTTAAAACGTGTTTCACTGCAGTACCTTTATGGCAACTTAGAAGTTTACTGATGTTAGTTGAGTTTGGTTCAAAGGTCTAGAATCTTCATTTTGACATTCCGCCTCATTTTGGGTGTTTATTTTCAAAAAATTCTAAACGAAAATATCAAAAATTACATCCTCTACAACTTTGCTTTTAATTTTTGACATTTTCGTTTAAATTTTTTGAAAATAAACACCAAAAATAACCGGAAGGTCAAAAATGAAGATTCTAGACCTTTGAACCAAACTCAACCAACATGATTAAACTCTAGTTGCCACAAAGGTATTCAGTGAAACGCATTTCAACTAGTAAGAACCCGTTCTTACTAAAAAATGGGTTTTTACTGCAACATATACAATATTCCAGCCTCCAGTGTAAGTCTTTGTTATTAAATAAATAGATAAATAAATAAATCACTTACACATATAGAGCATAATGGACAATTATAGTTCAGTCAATGTAGTCTTACCTGAAACAAAAAGAGAATCAATAATTAGTAACAAAATATGTAAAAGAAAGTTAAAAAATCAAATTTTATAATTATTGATTATTTAATAAGGTAATTGATTCAAAAATTCTATACTGGATTTTTTTAATTATGAAAAAAATAGTGGGAAAGAAAACAAAGATTAATATCCCAAAGAAAATTGATTTTTTCGAATTTTTCAAAGCTAATAGTTCATTTGAAATTCATTGCCTTAAAAAGGGCATAAAAAGTTTAATGGTGGCTGGTTCAATAAGAAAATCACCTCTTCTTGGAGCAAATCAATAAGGATGCATAAATATTTAAGAAAACGTAAGAGAAAAGCAAGTCGTAAAAGATCGGAAGAAAGAGATATTAATTTTGAATTGAATTTTTAATGGATGAAGAAAATTCGTACAAGAGTTTTAGATCTTCATAATAATTCTATTGAGCCAATATATTTTTTTTCTCGGTAGTTTCCAGAGAGTATAATTAAATTAGACTAAGCTTTTCATATTAACTTATTAAATTTATGGACAAAAATTTGTGATAAATATAAAGTTTAGAATTAGAAAAAACATTACTCTGAATAGGTTGAAGAAGTATCACGTTTTCAGTCAAAAATAACTCTTTAATTGCTTATTATGAGATTTTTATTTGATCATCTTCAAGACTATAAAGTACATATAGTATATGGGAAGTGTTTTAATTGAAAAGTTTTTATTTTGCCGAGAGTAGCAGAGTTGTTGATTCATAAAGAGAAACAAGGAGGTTGTCCTCTGCTTGATGCAACTTACCGGCTGAGTAAGAGCAAAAAAAAATCAAGAACCACGCGATACTGACACCAAGAAAAATAATATTTATAATAAAAAATAGACTGATGATGAAGGCCAAGCCTTCGAAACTATAGTCTCAAACAAATAAATAATATATATACCTGCATATGGTATATATTTGAAATTAGTAGTGTCGCGATGATTTCAAATAAATGAAAATCCATCCATACATACATCCACACGCACTAAATCAAAAGATCGCACTTTTTGGCCTCTCGACGAGATCCCATGTAATTTTTGTCAAAACCGTAGCGAGCTAAAATTCAACCTAATTGAATACTACAATTTGTGACTTTGAGTGGAGATCCATGGGTTTTCCCGCAGTCTTTACCTGAGGACCGCTTTGAAGTCGCGCTTGCCGCGAGACCGATTACAATACTTTCCCCATGCTTCGCATTGGATAAAGTAATAAGACTGATGATTGAAGGCCGATGCTTCAAACTATAGTCTCAAACAAATGAAATAATGTACATACCTACATATGGTATATATTTAAAATTAGTAGTGTCGCGATGATTTCAAATAAATGAAAATGTGAAAGTCGTGTGGTGATCACACCAGTTGATTTTATTTATATAATAGGCCCCGATAGGAACAGAGTAAAATGAAAAAAAAAACGATACTTTCTCAATATCATAACCTTTGGGGGTCAATCTACGAATTAAAAAAAAAAAAAAAAACCTGGATTTCACTAAGCTAGTTCCATGCAAAAGTTACCATGATGTTTGTTCTAAAAAGCAGTGTTTATTTAAATTTTTTAAGTGGGGACAACTTTTATAAGTGAGAACAGTTCTACAGACCATCTCTCTCTTGTTTCCTTCGAAAGCAAATTTATAATCTTTTTAGCATGTTTTATTAATACCATTATGCTAGTGGAAAGATGGTGGGAAGCACCACGGTCATAGTGCTTTAATCCCTCTTTTGTTGCTGAGAGTAGAGTAAAGTAGGGAAATAAATTTCATAAAATGTCAGTAGGTACTGGAAGAAAAATTCAAAGACTATTGCCATGTGTAATTTCCAAAATTCTGAGATTTTAGTGATACACAATTCATTTGAATATTATTTTCTTCTGTCCTTTTTAAGGGACTAGAATGGCAGATCCTCGAAAACTACTGTGGTCTTCCGACTATAGTTTAAAAAAAACTGTTCTAAAGAGTTAAAGTCAATTATACCCCCTCCCTAAACTTTAAGTCATTTAGGAAGAAAAAAACGATTTTTCAACGCTCAAAACACCATCCTTATTGCCTAAGGATCGAACCAACGCATTAGCCAAATGGTTTATCCCTATGACCTCTAGAAATCAGAACTCTTTTCCTGCAACCTTTTTTCCGCGATCTACTACCTTCAGTTCATCCAGAAGTACCTTTGACTTCAACACAGCCCTAAAACCTCTGGGGGACGGGCCAATCCAGGCCTCTAAGGGATGTACTTTTTACTTTACCATACAGGGTATGGTCAAGTATTGTAATCGTGCAGGAAAAAAGTTTTTTGGTCCATTGATATTAAGAGCTGATTAGATTTTGGTATATCAGCCCACAATTAAGGGGTGGAGGGGGGGGGGGGGGTTAAAATTAAAAATCTAGGCCATTTGAGCAAACTCAGCAAATTTTATATACATAATCAGTGGGACCCCAGAAGTCTAAAAATGCAAAAACTAACCGCCCAAAATGGGGGAAGGGGGTGTAGGGTCAAAAAATGAAAATATAGGCCCTTGTATCAAACTCAACCAAATTTTGTATACTTATTCAGTGGGCCCCCAGGAGTCTAAAAATGCAAAAACTAACCCCCCCCTACCTGAGTGCTAAACAATTTTATTAAATCTTGAATGATAAGTGCGGGTATGTATGGTCAAGTCGGATGGACCATCACTAGAACACGTCAACTCATTTTGTGTAAAAGATATAGCATTTTAATTTGAGCCTCATGTTGCACACTATCACATATTGCATTTTTAAGCAGAAGTAGTGTGATGCATGCCCACACATTTTAATAGATTTCCACTACCGTATGCATTTTTTTCTGCTTCTTTTTTTTGCAATGAATAAGAATAGTATTTCCTTTCCCCGTTCTTTTTCCTTTTAATTCTTTTTTTTTCTATTTTGTTTTCAGTAATTTCCGAGAAGTGTTTATCAACATTCCCCTCGATTCCTTCTCCAAGGACGTATTCTTTAGGTCAGTAGAGCAATGAATGATTTATTGCTTTATTTTTTTTTATGTTTAAAAGGACAAAGGAATTTTTATTACCCGTCATAAAAAAAATAAAATACTATACACATAAATTAGTTCATTCATAATAGTATAGAAAATGTTTATTGAATGAAATGGATATAGTAATTTAATAAGTTAAATATTTCTGAAACTAAATGAGATATTGAAATGCGGTTTTCTACATAAAATTCTATCTTTAGAACATGACGTCATATCGGTATGTGAATTTGAGTTAAAGTCTCCCACATTATTTAAATTTAACCGACTATGATCTGACTCCTACACTTTTATCTAAACTGAACTCACAAAAATAAACACGAGTCGCTCAGAAGCCAATGTGATCAAGTCCACTTTTGGAAAAATTTCTAATTTTTCGTGAATTATATTTATTCTTTCAAGTTCAAAAGTTTGTTTTGGTTTTATTCAGTAGAGTCTATTTTTTATTTCTTCTGAATTTATTCTTATCAGGGATAGGATTTAAAAAACAAAATTTTTATCGATTGTTTTGTAAAAACTTAACCACATTGGATTCTGAAGAACTTATAAGAAATGCAAATTGCCGATAGTAATAGAGTTGAGATTTATTTCTCAAGAAAATTAAGTAAGGTTGTCAACACCTAAATCCGAGATGTTACGGATGAATTTTATTATGTGACAGAAGGGGTGAATACAACCCTTAACTATATGTTAACATCTCTCGAGATTTTCCTTAGAAATAGATATAACTTAGATAAAGAAAAAAAAAATAAACTGTCTTAGTAGTATACGAGAATTAAATTAACTAAATTTTTTTCTTGGAAATAGAGAACAGAAACAATTGTCCCACATTATAAATAAGCAGAACTTTTGTGCCAAGTTCCAGCTATCAAGTTCAGTAAACAAACTATCGAAATGTGCATAGAGCACATAGCTTTTCAATCAATTTTGTTGAATAAATTTCAAAAATCACTCAACTGATATTTTAATTATACGAATAAAATTTTGTGAGGAATATCATTTAAATAATATTTGGGTATTTTTCAAGCGTAAGTACACGCAAGACACCCTTTTTAATGCTTCTACCACTCTTGATAGATCGCTCTCCAATTACTCTTATTCTTTAAGATACCTCTTTTTAATAAAAAAAATATTTATATTTATTACATGTCATTAAACAATTTTCTAGAATATGCAGTACATTTCTTATTGGCGATATTAACAAAGTTATCTCATTAAAGAATTTCAAATTAGGAATAAATTTGTACAACGAATAAAATAATCATTAATTACTAATTTTTAAGGAACTTGGAGTTATATTAAAATATTATTAATTACTAGGACCTCGCGAGTCTTGAAAAGTTTTTACTTTTTTTCATTATTTAATATCTACATATCCAGGAGAGCGATTCTTTCTCTAGAATCTGATCAAGGAAAATTACTAAAAAGGGCATGGATAGAATGATCTCTCTTCCTTTAGAGCCAATGCATATTCATTGCAGGGATGTCAATTACAAGTCCAGACCTGTTTCAGACTATTAGAGATTAATATCCTAATTTCTATTATTCTAGGAATGGTCTTTTGCCTTTTGTACTTTGAACAAAACAATACTCGATATATAGAGAGAGAAAATAGTATATTTAACTGAATTTCACTAAAATTTAGACGATTAAACACTTCTTAATATCCATCAAAAGTTTTTTATTTTTATTTATTTTAATAGGTTAATTTACATTCGTTACATTAATTTACCATTATCTATAGGTGAAACATTTTAAATAAGAGTCAATTAAAATACTCGGTAAATTTCACATAAATAAAACAAATTAATTACTTTTGTATATCCTGAAAATGGGTTGATAACCCGAAATATAATCGAGATAAAGGCAAAATATATTTGTTTTATTTATGTGAAACCTACCTACATAGTATTTTAATTAATTCTTAATTACTAAACAGTTTTTAGTCTCCAGAAACTTTGGATCAGTATCAGGTGTTAGTCCAAAATGTATTTCTTATATCAGTTTTTTTTTATCTGTGACTTTAAATAAATGTCGAGTTTTTCTATTTCTGTCCTGATAAAAGTTCGATTTTTTTCTCTCTGGCGATCCTAAAGCTAAGATAGATTCGATTCCCTCTCCTGGTTTGGAGCTTTGTTCTTTCATATAAATACCCCCTGGAACAGTTCCATGTTATTTGTTTCCGCTGCCGACAATGCGGACTTTTCGAATCGAAATGCGATTTCATATAGAAGAAGGAATTGTTTTATTTAAAAAAAGAATCAATCGCCTTGCTAATAGATATTTAATTCTATTGGTAGTCAACGATAAAGTCGAAAATGAGTTTGCCAAATGAATAGAATAAAACAAGAAAGAGTAAGCCGAAAAAGGTCAAAGGATAAAACAATGCCACCAAATCAAATAACGTGCTACGTGCCCTGTAATAAGGAAGTTTCCCATCTTTCGAAAATCAAACAGTCGCCCAAAGATTAATAAAAA
The DNA here is from genome assembly GCA_024734495.1 of Forficula auricularia. Taxonomy (NCBI): domain Eukaryota; kingdom Metazoa; phylum Arthropoda; class Insecta; order Dermaptera; family Forficulidae; genus Forficula; species Forficula auricularia. Next base: position 2,967,948 of record JALMQS010000828.1, on the reverse strand, counting down.
CTTAAAAGAAAGTCAGCCCTCGTTCATTATGATAGAGCTAATTAAGTTTTTTCTTTTATTTTATCTTAAAGATAAGTATACTTCGCGAGAACCCTAAGTTATTATGGGCTGTTTAATTTATGAATAAACTAGTTCCCTAGGGGCTCACAGGTTATGTATACAAAATTTGGTTTAGTTTGGTCCAAAGACCTAGAATCTTCATTTTTGACCCTCGCCCTATTTTGAGTGGTTATTTTTTGCATTTGTGGTCTTTTGGGGTACACAGATTATGTACATATCACATTTGATTGTGTTTGGTCTAAAGGCCTAGAAATTTTCATTTTTTGACTCAAAATTTGGGGGAATTTTGAGAAATGTATAGGCAAAACCTTATTATATATTATATTATATAAAAAAGGCTTTTGAACTCATAAAAATTTGGAGAAATTTGAATGCATGTTTCAAAAAGGTCCTAAAATGAAAAAGTAATTTAATTTGACTCAAAATGTTTTAAAATAGCTAAATATAAAATTTGGAGAAATTTGGATGCATGTTAAAAAAGGTTCTTAAGGATTATTAATGAAAAAGTCACTTTATTTGACTCGAAACGTTGTAAAATAACTAAATATAAAATTTGGAGAAATTTGGATGCATGTTAAAAAAAGTTCCTTAAGGGTTATTAATGAAAGTCACTTAATTTGACTCAAAACGTTGTAAAATAGCTAAATATAAAATTTGGAGAAATTTGGATGCATGTTGCAAAAAGGTCCTTAAGGATTATTAATGAAAAAGTCACTTAATTTGACTAAAAACGTTGTAAAATAGATAATCATAAAATTTGGAGAAGTTTGGATATGACATAACAAAAGGTCCTTAAGGATTTTTTTTAATTAAAGGACTAAATTTATAAAATTTGTCAAATTATTAGGGGTTGATTTTAATTAATTTAGGGGTAGAAATAATCATAAGAATTCACTTTCATAATTATTTACTCGAGACACAGTTGAATGGATCGATGTTTGCTCTATGAGAAAATTTTTAAAAAATCGTCTTCAAAATGGATATTTAGTTCAGAAATCTTATTTCCTATCTAGCCAACTACTTGATCAGAATCTGTCCTTAAGTCGAGGGTGGTCAAAAAGGTGAACATTCTTCTCCAAACCCCAATTTAATGAAATTTAATTTATTAAAACATTCAAAAATGTTTTTTCGTGCTTATAATAAATTTTAATAAAATTAATAATCTGATAATACTATCGTAATCAAGTGTACACGGAACACGATTTTCACTAACCTCTTTATAATAAACTAGCTGCAAGGCCCGGCTTCGGCGGCCGTCTTGCTAGTCAGGGGGCACGCCCCCTGGACCCCCAACCCACGAACCCTACCCTCACACCCCACTCCCACCCACCATACCCCCCGAAACCCACCCAGCATTTTTTTAAACAAAAGTTGTCCGAAATCACACTGTCTACAATTTTGCTCATAACAAAATTTGCCGTCGAGTTAGTTTAGGAGTTATGTGATAATTTCCATTAGTGCGCCCTCCCAAACCCCCTTTTGGGGTCAAAATATCAAAACGTTATATAACTAAAAACGTAAGTTAGAAGACATCTGATGCAAATATGAAATTTCATAACAATCCTTTGAGCCGTTTTTACGTGAATTGTGAGCAACTTTTCAAGGAAACCACGCAAACATACAGACATACAGGAATTTTTTGAGGGTGTTTTCGTTCATAACTTTGCTTGAAACGTGTGCAACCAAAATTTGGCGTGATTTGGAGCAATGTACAGACAAAAACTTAATTTTATATTTATATAAGTGGGATGGGTGCGAGGTAGATAAAAATCGTGTTCCACTGAAATGTGAAATGTTTATTAATATTTACAGTTATTTACAATAAGTTTTATATTAATTAGCTGAAATGTGAAACTCGAAATTTCAGGTCCTCTATTTAGTTTTAACAATGTGATTTTATATAATATATAATAATTAAATTGTGTATTAACAATTGTATTTGACTTGAGCGTTTTAAACAGTCTCTCTATTGCTTGACGTGTCAATCAATCTATTATGGCGCTCGCTTGTCCGTGTCTTCCCCTCCCAGTCGTCTTCATGTGCGGGTGTTTCAAACTTACATATATATATATATATAGATTACTAAAAACATATATTTAAAACATTTAAGAATTTTATAAAAATAATTAATATAAAAGTTATTTAATTCCATAAGAGCTTCAACTGTCACGGATTTTTAAATTATTATAAAATATATTTACGCGTATTAATTTATTTTTAATTTTTCAACTATAATAATTTAATAAAACAAAAAATGAAGGAATAAGTGAAAACTTATTTAAGATTCGGTACACTGTACATAATTTTTTGATAATTTTAATCTGAAGAGGTCATATAAGGGCAAACCTATTTATGGTATTAGAAAGATGGATAATGACAAAAAGCCTTAGAAAGAGAGGGTTGAAATTCCCCTGAACAAAGCTCTCTCTGATCTATAGAAAAGTCTGCGAAGAACTAAAGGGACATGAGAAGTTGAGAGCTATAGACAGAGCTAAATGAATCTCCAATTAATTTTCAAGTCTGTTTCTTAATTGCTTTTAGATTAAGCCTTTTTCTTCATTTGTTGTTTAAAATTAAATTTTGAAAAATAAAAAATAAAATTGAATAATAATATATTATACGTTTATATGGAACTCAATAAAAGAGTTTATCTTAAACCTGTCGAAAATTTAATCTTCTTGCTTGTACATGTAGTTATACGAATAACTTGTTGACAAGGTTTACACGATCTTAGTATTAAGCATTAGTACTAACCATATGCACTAATTCTGTGTCGTGTAAAGCTTACAAGATAAGTGGTTAGTATTAGTAGAGTGGCGTGAGTGAATAGAAATGCTTTCTATTTACTAATGTAGTAAATTCCACTACCACATATAGTATATTGAGAACTCGACTCGCCATCTTGCAGCTTTCACTATACACTAATTAGAGCGGTTAGAAGAGACGTGTGAACCACTACTAACCAGTTAGTCTGCTAAGTGTTTAGTAAATGGAATAGTCCGTGTAAACTAGACTTAATATAGTCTAAAAGCAATTTTGAGTTCTATCCGCTTGCTTAAAAGTAATACTAATGAAAAAAAGTTTTCGCACTCCATCGAGTGGGATATAGACAAACTCAAAATTGCTTTTATTGTAATTCCCCTTTTTTCTAAAATAAATTAGTACTATTTCGATAGTAATCTTGATTATATTCGAGAGGATGCGGGAGGGCAGAGGTAGTTGTGAATGTGAAGTCAAGGAGGCTAATCTAAGGGCTTTTCGAATTAGCTATTCACTCGGGGTGGTACGGTGGTACGGGGTCCCGCATTTCCAACAAGCCGAGATGTGTGTTAATTGAAATCTCAAAGCGCATTTGCGGCGAACTCTTCATGAAAGTAAGATGGGCTATTCCGCTCGAGATCACAGACAAACACACGCCACGCCTCGGAGATGGCAAATATTTGCCTTCTTGCAATAGTACAGCAACCCTCCGTCTAAAAGGAAAATATCTTCCATTTACATACTGAGGCCCAACACAGGCTAGCTAGCCCACGCACACGCCCAAATGCATAAAATATCGATATTTAGTATATGAATGTTTGAAGTTAAAAAAAAAATCAAGATATAATTTTAATGAGGATTTTCAAAAACAGGTCGGAATCTAAAAGAAAAAGTTAAAAAACAAATTCATTTTACGAGAGTAGGAGTCAGGTTGGCCAGCAGAGTGGGTATAGTCGATGCCTATGAGTCAAGCTTGGGTTGAACCCCGGCTCACTGCAAATATTTGAAATCTGATCTGAATTTTACAATACAAAAAGATAGGAAATTTACAAGATTGCCAATAGTAAAAAAAGACTATATTATATTGGTAAAATCACATTAACTTATTGCAAAAATACAAAAATAAATTGTAACTTTACTTTTGTCTTGTATTAATTTTCTATAGATACCAGTGACGTGCGGTCCATGCTGTGGATGCGACGCATCCCTAAAATTTCAAACATTTATTCTATAAATATAATTAAGTAATGGAGAGGGATTCAGCCAATGGGTAGCCTCTGCTGAATAAAAAAACTCCCAATTATGGAAAACGTTTCGGCTTTAATTAAATAATGCCATCATCAGTTCTAAGAGCTGAAAAAAGGTGATAGAGCACACATGTAAATATACAATAAAAATTTTTTTACAAAAAAATCCAAAGTTGTCAATTACTAGTATAAAATTATATCTTACAGTATAACTGACATTCTTAATTTTATAAATAAATTGTCTGCAGGCATTTTATTTATAAAATTAATTGTGTCTCTAATACTGTAAGATATAATTTTATAATTAACAACTTTGGATTTTTGTAAAAAAATTTTTATTGTATATTTTACATGTGTGCTCTATCACTTTTTTTCAGCTCTTAGGAACTGATGATGGCATTATTTAATTAAAGCCGAGACGTTTTCCATAATTGGGAGTTTTTTATTCAGCAGAGGTACCCATTGGCTGAATCCCTCTCCATTACTTAATTATATACATATACAGCCATCAAAATTGTATCAAATTTATTCTATAAATATCGACTTCAAAATTTCAGGAGGATCTTAAAATTTTCAAATTATTATTCGTTATTTCAAATATTTCTATAAAAAAATTTTGTTTTGTAAAGTATAATACATATATTGGTTCTCGAAATTAAATAAAATTGTCGCATAGTTTCAAGGGGCAATTAAAATGAATGATTTTTCCGAAAAGGGTGCTGATAGAAGGTTTGAAGTCCTCGCCTGGTGATTTCGAACCCAAGGGCTAAAATTGTGAAAATTGCGAATGTGCCAATCACAGTGCAGTAGAAGTCGAATATACAATAACAAAAATAGGAACTAGAATTTTATCTATAAGAAAATTAAATAAATTTTCTATTTATATTGAGAATAATTCAAAATAAGTTTAGCTTTCTGTAATCAAAGAAATTCACAATTGGAGAAGTCGAATATCAAGGCCTGACCAACCTAAATCGCACCACGAGCCGCATTGACGAGCTAGATATTTCCAAGGGCCGTACACAAATAAGAATAATTTTTATTTTTTTTATTATTTTTTTTTTAGATCTGGCTTTACAACAGATTTCATATTTAGTGATTTTTATTGTAAGTGAATGCAAAGGTACACTGAAAGTGTCCAATCAGTGTAGGTAGATGAGAAAAAACAATACTACAATCAGATACGAAAAGAAAACATGCATTGAATGTCCAAACAACAAAATGTACAAATTTGTATGGTAACAACCATAATTGAAAATAGTTTTAACTATCAAAATTATTAGTCGATCTTTATTTTTTTATTTTAGTGATATTCAATAAAAAACACAAGGTTTTAATATTTATCGCCTAATGATGCAACCCGCAATTCAGAGCGTTCGATTTGAATGCATAACCTAGAACACAGGCGAATCTCTATCTTTCTAATATTTCACGCCCCCTTATTTTGGTCACTATCAATTCAATTTCACAGAGTGATAATGTAAATAGTTTTAACTATCAAAATTATTAGTTAAATCACATACACCGAACAATATTTTGAGTCTTATTTTATATACAAATATCAATGGCTATTTCTTTCAGGGTGATTTTTGCATTTCATTTCGCCTACTTTTAAAAGAATTTCTCTTGTTGAAGTTTATTATTATATTTTTTATAACAGGAATAGTAGGGAATTGGATAAAATTAAAAACATAGAGCTTTCTTTTAAATGGGCCAAACGTTTCGTCAATTTATTTTAAAGAAAGGTCGTTTTCAAGAATGTTGATTACTGTGAACCAAGAATATGTTAAAGAAAGATTAATGATGTTTTGTCTAATAGTAAAATTGTTTTTTGACAAAGAGTGATCAAATGAGCCACTGAGGGAGTCAATATAAATTGACGAAACGTCTGGAATATTTAAAAAAAGCTCTGTTTTAAATTTTATTCAATTTCCTACTATTCCTGTTATCAATTTATTATGGATGCGAATGAAGTAACATTAATTTTTATGTAATTCTTTGTGCAATTATAAGGAACGATATTTCTTTTAATTAATTTAATTGAAGGAGACAATAAAAGAATGTGTCGTAATAATTTCGTTATAAATAAATAAAATTTATAATTCCAGCAGAAGACACACTCTTTTATTGTCTCCTTCAATATATAAAAATTCTGCTACTCTCGGCACAAAAAATTTAATTAATTTAATGAGATTTAAAATATATTCTGAAATACCCGATTAAAAAAACAAAAAAAACTCGTAGGTCATATATGACCGCGGGCGTGGTAAGAACGCCGAGGGTCACATGCGGCCTGCGAGCCACGGGTTGGCCAGCCCTGATCTATATCTCAAGAAAAGTGAATTAATTTTCTTTTAGACAATGCCATTAGCCGAAACAAATAAGCTCCGTTTTTGAATAATTAATTTTCTTTTAAATAAAGCTCTCCAAAGAGTCAGTAAGCGAATTTATTCAAGTGATTTAATGAGATCATAAACAAAGAATTTAAAAAAATAAATAAAATAATGAATATTCAAAATTCGTCCGTCCATCGCATCGTTCCTTGACTTTTGTATTGCGAGTTGAACTTTGATCTTTTTTGCATTCTACCAAATATGCTAAATCATTCCGAATCTGAAAAGATGTCATCAGCATGTTTGGATCCGATCAAATTTCTGCAGAATCAGATTATATAAATAAAGCTGAGAGTTGAAGATCGAGAATCAAAAAAATAAGGGTGGTTGGGGGGGGGGTTCTTTTAGAAAATTACTTCTAAAAAGGGATCCTATTTTCTTTGCCGCTTTTTCAAATGGAAAAATGAAATATGGGGTTAGTGGGCGGGAAGGGGCAAGAACTTGGTTAAAGTAGGGTAACCTGCTAGGCTGGTCCAACTGGAATCAGCCGTGGCTTTATTTAATACCTTTACCCGGGGGTCGGGTCACAAGTTCAACATTACAGTGACTTAGGACAAAAAACAGGGTATTGTTAAATTAAATTAAAACCATATAAAATTCATATCGCTTAAGGCTCCAATCGTTATTATAAAAAATAGCCATGTTATATATTTTTTTTAATTTTATGATGAGATATTAATTAATATTCATGTTGAAAATGATTTTTTTTTTTCTATAATATTTTAAATATGTAAAAAACATACATAGATATTTAATCAATTATTATTCATAAAAAGAATCCCTGAGGTTGTCCTCTGTTTGATGCAAATAAACATATATTGACAAACAAATAAATTACATATATACAGTCGACTCACGATAATTCGAAATCCAAGCGAAAATAAAAATTCGAATTATTAAGGTAGTTGTTCCGCCAAATGGGTTTTCTTAGGATTTTTTTGAAAAATTAGACAGATTATTATTTAAATTCTTCTGCATCGATTGGTGGCAAAACGAAATTTATGAACAATATAGTTCCGGAGATATTAAATTTCAAAAATAGAGTTTTTCAGACTATTATACATTGCACTATACGGGATATCGGAAAATTTACATACATATTTAATTATAATTAAGAAACCCTTCTTACCATTTTTATAAAAACTAAACTAACATTAAACAATTACCAATACATATTTTAAGACAATTTTGATTCATAGTTACAACGGTTTCTGAGATAATAATGAATAAATAATGAAAAATGTATAAAAAAAATTTACACTAAAAACAATTTGGCAACAGCGCATTTATTTAACCAGCGAAAGATGTATAAAAAAGCGCGTATGCGGTAGATTTTTTCAAAATTATAATTTTCATAAGGTGGCGTTGATTACATTTGTTAAAAAATAATAAAACGATTTTTATAGAGATTTTTATAAATAATGAAAAATGTATAAAAAAAATTTACACTAAAAACAATTTGGTAACAGCGCATTTATTTAACCAGCGAAAGATGTATAAAAAAAGCGCGTATGCGAGTAGATTTTTTCAAAATTATAATTTTCATTAGAGTGGCGTTGATTACATTTGTTAAAAAATAATAAAACGATTTTTATAGAGATTTTTATAAATAATGAAAAATGTATAAAAAAATTTACACTAAAAACAATTTGGTAACAGTGCATTTATTTAACCAGCGAAAGATGTATAAAAAAGCGCGTATGCGGTAGATTTTTTCAAAATTATAATTTTCATAAGGTGGCGTTGATTACATTTGTTAAAAAATAATAAAACGATTTTTATAGAGATTTTTATAAATAATGAAAAATGTATAAAAAAAATTTACACTAAAAACAATTTGGTAACAGCGCATTTATTTAACCAGCGAAAGATGTATAAAAAAGCGCGTATGCGGTAGATTTTTTCAAAATTATAATTTTCATAAGGTGGCGTTGATTACATTTGTTAAAAAATAATAAAACGATTTTTATAGAGATTTTTATAAATAATGAAAAATGTATAAAAAAAATTTACACTAAAAACAATTTGGTAACAGCGCATTTATTTAACCAGCGAAAGATGTATAAAAAAGCGCGTATGCGGTAGATTTTTTCAAAATTATAATTTTCATAAGGTGGCGTTGATTACATTTGTTAAAAAATAATAAAACGATTTTTATAGAGATTTTTATAAATAATGAAAAATGTATAAAAAAAATTTACACTAAAAACAATTTGGTAACAGCGCATTTATTTAACCAGCGAAAGATGTATAAAAAAGCGCGTATGCGGTAGATTTTTTCAAAATTATAATTTTCATAAGGTGGCGTTGATTACATTTGTTAAAAAATAATAAAACGATTTTTATAGAGATTTTTATAAATAATGAAAAATGTATAAAAAAAATTTACACTAAAAACAATTTGGTAACAGCGCATTTATTTAACCAGCGAAAGATGTATAAAAAAGCGCGTATGCGGTAGATTTTTTCAAAATTATAATTTTCATAAGGTGGCGTTGATTACATTTGTTAAAAAATAATAAAACGATTTTTATAGAGATTTTTTAACTTTTAAAATGTATTATTTTATCTGTCATTTTAATATAAAAATATTCACTCTCTTACAATGGTGCTAGATTTGTCAAACGAGCACGGGATTGGCTAGAATCGGTACATAAACAGCAAAAAGTTTTGGGCTTATGAATTCTTATTGTCTGTTCTATATACTCTAGCATTAACTTTTTACTAGTATTGTCGCGAAACAACTACCTTAATAGTTTTTATTATATTATTGAAAATATGTATGAGCTTACATAGATTTTATATATAGTCTCAAATAAAAAAGTAAAAATAATAAAAACGACAAAAAAGAACAAAAAAATTACATATGTATTAATAGAGAATAACAGGCTTAATTAAAAAAATTAAGAATAGTTATTTGCTAGAAAAAATTCGAATTATAAAGAGGGGAAGTGGCTTAGTTCGAATTATAGAACGTTCTCTCACCCTCTTGTTGCGAAAAAGATTTCGAGTTATCGAGCGTATCAAAATACACAGCATTTTTCGATAGCTGAAGGCGGGCCTTGAAGCTAGTTACTTATATATATAAATTATAATTTATTAGTATTTATTTATTAGTTAGTGACTATGGTTTCATCATTAGTCTTTTAAATAGAAATATTTTATGTTATTTCTCATGGGTTCAATTACTTGATTGTATATTGAAGGAGACAATAAAAGAGTGTGTCTTCTGCTGGAATTATAAAAAAAAATATAATTCCAGCAGAAGACACACTCTTTATTGTCTCCTTCAATATATAAAAATTCTACTACCCTTGGCACAAAAACGTTCAATTTACTTGATTGTATATAGAAAAATTCGGTTTGTTATAGCAGGATAGTTTCAATTTTCCTATATCCAATAGGGTATATTGAAGCCACGAGAAATAACAGGTAAAATATAATAATTCTAATTAAAAGACTGATGATGATGGTTAAGCCTTCGAAACCACTGTGTGTTTGACACAAATAAACTATATATACAATATTTATGTTTTGACAATCTCATTAATTTCACTTTATGAATCAACAACTCAGCTACTCTCGATAAAACAAAATCTTTTCAATTTTTGTCAATACATATAGTATTTCAGTGCAGAATAAATTTGGGTAATCGTCTCTAAAATGGCAGAGTATCGGTTTAATCGCAAAGAGATTTAGTAAAACAGATAATTAAGTTGAAACAAAAGGCTGGAGAAGTATGGGGTGTGGGGGTGTGTCGCTTTAGGGTGTAAATGAAGGCAGGTGGAGTACAATTGAAGAGAGACGAAGACAGAGGATCCATGTTGATGACGACACGGTGACGTCAGGGCCAGTGGCCCAATCAATGCGCGGGTGAGGGGCACGCGTTCGTTGCCATGACGACCGTATTACATTTTCAATTGGCACCAGTACGAGAGGCTGTCTGGGTATGATGGGGTTTGATGTACTTCTCGAGTGATGTAGTGATGTTGTGGTCGGTGAGGGTCATTGAAACCCTCAGGTTGAAATAACCAAGGTGCCTAGCGAGAGAGAGGGAGGTGTCCCGGGCCAAAAATACACTGCAAGCATGCTGCCTGCATTCAACCCCTCGAAATATTATATAATTGGAAATATCAAATCCAGAATTAGACCATCTATTGTTCAATATTTCCAACATTTATTTCTATTGTTCTTGTATATATATATCCATTTTTTCTTCTTTCTTCCACTTAATGCGTTTGAAATAAATTTACTTCTAGATAATTTACTTATTCAAATGATAGTTTTTAATTTTTATTTTTAACTGACTTTGAAAAAAAGGAGGAGGTTATCAATTCAACAGAATGTCTCTTTTTTTATGTTTGTTCATTTATTTCTCTTTACCATATGGACCGATTTGGATGATTTTTTTGCATTGGGTTCAGTCTCGTGCCCGATTGGTCCCGTTTTTTTCATTGGTATTGGACCTTTTTTGTTATGTATGTTCACGCATAACTTCTTTGTTTATAGACCGATTTCGATGATTCTTTTTTTATTGGAAAGTGGATACTTTAGGGGTAGTCACATATTAATTTGTTCAAGTTCTGATAATATGATCAATGACAAAATAACAGAAATCTCCAATTCTTATGTGCAAATAATCGAAATTATAATAAATAAAATCTTAAAACGATCATTTAAAATCCGCAAGCGTTTCGAGATAATTTCTCTATTTATGAATTGAATTTTATTATCAATTTCATGGATGAAAGGAGAATTCCAATCGACTTGATTGGGGAATAATGGAATTTAAATAATTATCGGAAAAGAGGTTTTTTTATCTAATTAGATTTTTCCTCTTATTAAAAACACGGACTAAATATGAATAAGGACACTCGATGGTGGAGAAGCAATCTCCGAAATCGAAGCTAAAATACAAGGTATACATTAATTAATGTAAAATAATTGGTTTAATAAATTTATCAATTTCTGATGGAGGGAGAGAAGGATACCAATCGATTTGATTGGGGAATAATGGAATTGAAATAATTATCGGAAAAGAGGTTTTTTATCTAATTAGATTTTTCCTCTTATTAAAAACAAGGACTAAAGATAAATAAGGACACTCGATGGTGGAGAAGTTATCTCCGGAATCGAAGCTAAAATACAAGGTATACATTAATTAATGTAAAATAATTGGTTTAATAAAATTTATAAAAACAATTTCTGAATGAAGGGAGAAAGAGAACCAATCGATTTGATTGGGGAATAATGGAATTGAAATAATTATCGGAAAAGAGGTTTTTTTATCTAATTAGATTTTCCTCTTATTAAAAACAAGGACTAAAGATGAATAAGGACACTCGATGGTGGAGAAGTAATCTCCGGAATCGAAGCAAAAAATACAATGTATACATTAATTAATGTAAAATAATTGGTTTAATAAAATTTATCAATTTCTGAGGTGATGGGAGGAATTGGACCAATCGACTTGATTGGGGAATAATGGAATTGAAATAATTATCGGAAAAGAGGTTTTTTTATCTAATTAGATTTTTTCCTCTTATTAAAAACAAGGACTAAAGATGAATAAGGACACTCGATGGTGGAGAAGTAATCTCCGGAATCGAAGCTAAAAATACAAGGTATACATTAATTAATGTAAAATAATTGGTTTAATAAAATTTATATCAATTTCTGATTCCTTCGCTCGAATCTTTCTCTTACCAGTGCATGCAAGGTATTATCATAAGTCACTATTCTTAATATCACTAAAAAGAGAAAAATAAAAATAATTTTTAGAAAACAAAACAACTTCAAAAAACTTAAATGCAACAAATAAAATAATAATAACAACTCAAAAATCCAATAAAATACACTAAAAGGTATAAAATAATTATCTTATTTAGTTACAACTAAGCGACGAAATATTAACATGAAATTACTTTTTGAAGTCGGTGCCAAACAAACTATATAAGCGAGCTTACGCGATGTTGTCTTCAATACCCGCCAACTTAGTAAGATCCGTCGAGTGCGATTCATAAAATGTATATGTTTGGCACCGACTTCAAAAAGTGATTTCATGTAACAATTATTTGTTGCAATTAATTTTTTGAAGTCGGTTTTTTTTCTAAAAAAAATTTTATTAAGTACATGAACCGCACAAATCAAATAATTTATTAAATACTTTGATAAATGTTTTACTATTAGTTTTTCTAAAGAACCAAACCACTTTAAATTCAATTATATACTCGAAAATGGCACTACCTGTACTAGAGTTAACTCTATTAAAGATCTTGGAGTTATTTTCGACTCCAAACTCACCTTTAAAGAACACATCACGTATGTGGTGGGTAAAGCTAATCAGAGTTGGGGTTTTCCCGTATGGAAATAAATAGATTTTCGAAATATATTTTTTATACATTTTTGAAAATATACTAAAAATATAAAAATTTTGTGACAAAAATTATATCAAGTTTATGTTTTCTATATATATTCTGAAATTATAAACAATTTTTATGTTGCTCTAGTATAAATTTTATATAAATTTAACTGCAACAATTTTATATTTTTAATATATTTTGAAAAAATATAAAAACATATTTCGAAAATCTATTTATTTCCATGCAGGGTTATTTCTCGTAGCACTAAGTCATTCAAAAGTCCTGATGTGATTAAATATTTATATTCAACTCTAACTAAATCCATACTTATGTATGCATCTGCTATTTGGAGACCGAATTTGAGGGGTGACATTGATAGGATTGAGAGAGTTCAGCATAAAGTTCTAAGAAAATTAGCATCACTTACTGATAATCCAATGTCAAGATTTAATCATAACTACACTCTTGCTGCTGAGTCCTTCTGCCTAGCTTCTGTAAATTCCTGTATGATAGCCTCTGATTGCATATTTATATATAAAATTATGTCAGGTCAGGTAAAATGTACAGAGCTCTCTGCTCTATTTCCCCTACATAGCCCCAATTATGCATTAAGAAGAACAATGCCATTCTATCCAGAGATGCCTACTGGTAGACATCCTGAAAGAAATCCAGTCTTCAGACTCTGTCATTGTTACAATGAGCTGGCACCAAAATTGGTTAACCCTCAGGAATTTTCCTTGGAAATCAATAAGGTAGCGGCTTTGTTCAAGAAACTCACGCTTGTTTATGAATAATGAATGAAATGTTAATATATAATTATATTGTAATGTATTGATGTATGTAATTAATATTATTGATGTATCGTAATAGGTATTGTTATTTCTTATAATTTTGTAAATTGAGGCTTTTTAGCCGTTGAAATAAATAAATAAATAAATAAATAATTCTGACTTCTACAAATTTATTATTTTTGAAAAAAGGAGAAAATGAAATTGAGCACCAGACAGAATTTGCACCTGCGATCTCTCCTGTGTGAGTGGCCCTTTACCAACTAGGACAAGGGTTCCCTTTTTAACCGACTTCAAAAAAGGAGGAGGTTCTCTCTTCGACTGAATTTTTTTTTTTTTTGTGCCTATGTTACCTCATATCTCCGCCAATTGTGAACCGATTTTGAAAAAAAAAATTTGCATTGGGTTCAGTCTACCTTCCGATTGGTCCCATTTTTTCATAGGTATTAGACCTTTTTTGTTAGGTTTGTTCAGGCCTAACTTCTTTGTTTATGAACCGATTTCGATGATTCTTTTTTTATTGGAAAGGGGGTATTTTAGGGATGGTGCCATATTAATTTGGTCAAGTTCTGATGATATTATCACTATTAATAACATCACTAAAAGAGAAAAATAAAAATAATTTTTAAGAAAAAAATAAAACCGACTTCAAAAAATTAAATGCAACAAATAAAATACACTAAAAGGTATAAAATAATTATTATCTTATTTAGTTACAACTAAACGACGAAATATTAACATGAAATTACTTTTTGATGTCGGTACCAAACAAACTATACCTATAAGCGAGCATACCCTCCAAACGTACTAAGTAAGATCCGTCGAGTGCGATTCATAAAAGGTATATGTTTGGCACCGACTTCAAAAGTAATTTCATGTTAATATTTCGTCGTCTAGTTGTAACTAAATAAGATGATAATTATTTTATACCTTTTAATGTATTTTATTTGTTGCATTTAATTTTTTGAAGTCGGTTTTTATTTTTTCTTAAAAAATTATGTATAGATAGCTCTATGATGGAATGTCAATTCTCCTTTATTTCTTTTATGGCATAGGTACTTTTAATTTTAAACAATTTACTTACTTTTCAAACGATAGTTTTTAATTTTTATTTTCAAGTATATGAACTGCGCAAATCAATAATTTATTAAATAAAATTTGTAGAATGATTAAATTGATTTGTGCAATTCATTTAGTTAAAAAATTTACCTCTGTCCTATCTCAACTTTAATTTCAATTCAATATTTTAATAATAAATAAAAATAATAATAAAAAAAAATGGTAAGGGGGGATGTGATAAGAATACATTAAAATGCAAAGGCATGCGAATCGGATAAAAAAGCACTACGATTTTTATCAAATGATAAAAAAATGTTTATTAAAAACAAAGAGTTTTAGATCTCCTAGAATTAACTTGGCCATCTTAGAGATAAGATAGAGATAAGATCATCTGCTCTATGATTTTACAAACAAAAGATTTTGCCAACAGATGAAGAGGTCCGATCTTAATATTACTTAGATAACGTGTTAGTGATTTTTTTTATATTAATCTTAAAACATGTTTAACAATAACATTTAGCTACTGGCAAGAACTTTTTCAAGACTCGGTATGTTGTCTGCAGTTTTTGGGAAATAATTCAAAACACTGTTCGATTGTTTACCATATTATGTTTTCCTATAGAAACGGATTAACATTTCAAAAAATTATTCAAAAATGATATTTATTGAGTAATTCTGTATTGTGAAAGCCCAAAATCTAAAAGTTTTGCGCATTGAAAATACAAACTTATTATAGTACAAGAACAGCCTAAGTCTCAACTTCACCTTTTTAAAAAATGATAAAGAATGAAATATGTATTTTGCAACTTGTTATTAGGAAAAAACGAGGAATGAACCGCGGCCTAAAATTGTGTACATCTTCCAATTCCACTTTCATTTCCAAGTAGAAGAGAATAGATTATCTAATGAATTCCAAAGACGGTGTACACCTAATTCAAATCGAGGTTCACCCCTCGGGATGAAAGAACAAAGAAAAAATTAAATTTGAAGAAGATACCTTAATATTAAATTGGCGAAAAGTCTTTCTTTTTCAAAACTCGGGATACTTTCCCGGAAAATTTTAGTTATTTGGCAATTTTCGTCAGCTAATTTGAAAATTGAAACTGGGCACAAAGGTGTACCTTATATATATAAACTTTTGTTCAAAATTTCAGCTTGTTAGACACAACCGCTCTCCATATAAATAACACGATTGGATTTTCGATAAAAGAAGACGTTATTTAAAACAAGAACAAATTAAAATTTATTACCTAGTAAAAAAAATCCCTAAAATTAATCGTCTTTTAAGAATAGAACAGTCACTGGGCCAAGTCGGCCAGAAGTCTGAAGGACACAAAATAGAAACAATGATAGAATAGGATTGCTATGTATATACCAGAAATAAACAAGAGCAAAAATGAATTTGGTGAGGGGTTCTTCTTTCTTCACTCTCAGAGCAAAGGAGGACAATAAAATCAAGAGGACTCTTTAATAAATGGAAATTTAAAAGTGCCGAATGAGGTAGTCGGGGGACAAGGAAGATTTGTGATTCAATTTTGCAAAGAGCTCTCGCTCTCCTGGATGGGCTTTTTAAATGGAAATACTTTGGCCTGAATCCGAGTCAACTTGTTTGATTAAAAACCTAGAATGTAAAAAAAAAGGGTTGCTTATCAACCATCATTGCATTTCTAAAAATTTATAACTCCCCTCCTGCGTTAAAATAGAAGGAATGTTCCGTTTCGCTGGCCTCATCTGCCACTGAATTTTATTATGTAAATAAAGTGAATTGAAAATGGTTTGGTGACAATAATTCGAATTCATGGAAAAGTTCCAGAAAAGATTCGAGACAAGTAAAAAAAAAAAAGTAATTGATCGGAACAACTGTTGAGGCGGTCTAAAAATAATTTGTAGCTCCGTAGTCTCGTCTAGGTAGCCAGCCGCTAGGTTGTTTAGCTTCTTATCTTGGAATGTTGTCTACAGTTCCACTAGCAATGCTAATATGAATACAGCAGACAAAGACAATAACATAAATAATTACTGAATAAATTGTCATTAGTATAAATTGCATCAAGTATTTTGTTCCCTGGCTAAAGATGCAATTTCGTAATATGGCTGGCGACATAGTCGAGACTAGTAGTTATTTTTACTTACGACAATGAATATCAACAGAATGAAAGTAAGAGAGATATTTATAATTGAGCGCGAAGTTGATTTTATTTATTTTTCATTTTTAATATCGATTAACTAACTCTTTGACAAGGCAAAACAATTACCGCGTCATTTTCTCTACAAATATAAGATCAAAGAAAAAAGGAAGTAACCCGGAAGATAATAAAAAACAGATTCTTTAAACATTGAATTAGTAAATATTTTAGCAAAATATTTATAGCAGTTCAATCAATCAAGTGAGCGAGTCAAACATAAGAGGAATCGAATAGAGAAGGTATATTGTCAAGTTGTGAGTTTGCTTTTATCTGAAGAGACAATGGTTTGGAAACATTCCGTTGGAGGTCTGTCAAGAATGCAGAATGCTACGCCTTATATCGGCTTTTTACTCTTGACTAGTCTATTAGTCTAGGGATTTTGGTGCAACTCAGCTGGGAGAAACAGCTCGCAGCTATTTGTTCTCATGAAACAGCTCCGAGATGGGAGATGTGAATTTGAACTATTCGAAGAAGGACAAAAGGGGTGGTCAGAAGAGTTCTTGGTTTTCAAAACCACATGGAGGAGCAGTGGTCGGATTCATGCTCTTGCCGAATTTTCTCCCCTCGAGTATCTATTCAAAGACTGGATGCTGCTGAGATGCATATAATTAGTTGAACATGGACCTGAACGTTATTATGATCCTTTCAAGGTCTAGGTTTCCTGTCTGTTCCGGTTTCGTGCATTTACGTCATTCTATTCTTAATATTTATCTAGAATGGTACAATAAACCGCTTGCGTTTCCTGTTCAGAGGATATTATTTTGTTAATGTTTGATGGAATGATAGAAGACTAATTCGATGGTTAATTTGTCGGGAGGTGAGGCTAGTAGCTTCAACACTTCCAAGCCCGGATTAACCACTAGGCAAACTAGGCAATTTCCTCGGGCCCGAAAATTACCAAGGCCTGTACAAATCAGAAATGCATCGTTAACAATTAATTTGAAATTTTATCAACACACCAGAATTAATGCATTGATTTATTCAACAACATAATATAATAGCAACATCCCCAAATTTGGATATTATTTTAAGAATATATCTAACTTTGCCAATAAGCAATGCAGGTGGAAACAAGACATTTTTAGGTCTCAAAAGAGTAAAAAATTATTTGGGCAGTAGTTTAGGATATTAACAAAAATTAAATAATTCATATATTATGTTGTATATTGAAAATGATGCTTTAAACGAATTTTTAAATTATGCAGATTTGATTGCTCAATTCATTGAATTCAAAATACGAAAAAAAAAATGTAAAATTTACTATTGTTTATATCGTGATAAAAAATTTGTTTATGCTGTTTATTTTATTGGTGAAATTTTCTAACTTATTGTGCAATTAATGTTATGTAATGTTATTTTTATTTGTCACTGAATTTTGTATGTGCATTATCGTATACTACTAAAGCGCATTTGTGCCTGCCTCTGTATGTATCTATGTATCTTTGAATCTATGTCCGTCCCCCAACAAAAACAGTCGTCATGGTTACCAATTTAAATAAAATTATCTATATATACTAGTATATAAAAAATTAAGGTTTTGTCTGTACATTGGGGTGGTGGGGTGGGTGGGAGTCGAGGGGTGGGAGTCCAGGGGGCGAGCCCCTGGCCAGTAAGAGGGCCGCCGAAGGCGGGCCTTGCAGCTAGTAATATAATATTATAAAAACTTCATAATTAAAAAAAAATATATAGGAGGGAAGTCCAACGTAAATACAATCTTTCCCTAATCCGGCAATGATTCCTTCCCTCATGTAAAGGAAATATTCTAATGTAGAAACCGCTAACTGTAACTTTAGGTGTTTAAGTGATTTAACCGGCATTAAAAGACATTCGGCAGTTTAACGGGATATGATAGACAATTCAGTTGTACCGAACGAACGCATTCGCCAACTCGTTTATCTCTATGACATCTAGAGACTGGAACTCACATACTCCGACCGTCTTCCCAGAAACATATAACCTTCAATCTTTCAAGACACACATCCACGAACACCTTCAACTCCGACCCAATCCCTAAAACTATTCTTGTTTCCAAGATAGAAAGGTCCACCGTGGACTTCAGAGGTTGAACCTTTTCTATGCAACTTCTTCTTTTATCAGTAGCTTTATTAAAAAAAAAGTGTCTATTTAAATTCTTTAACTTTAATTTACTATCTACTTAATAAGTTAAAGAGTTTGATTCTACTAATCTTTTAAAAGAAACTCAGAGCAATTTCAATCAATTAAGTATTCGTTAGGATTAATTAGGATAATGAAATGAAAGAAGACAAAAACCTGAGAAACCACTCGTTTCTTGTTTCACAATCATTACGTAATGAGATCCAACTTAGTAATTTAAGGGTTCTATTTCCTACAGTATATTGATCTAATACATTGCTTATTTTGCTCTAACTACAAAAGTTCTAAAGCATTGTACGTACTTGATATTTTGCCAAACACCTAAATATATTTGTCAAGTATAAATAGTGAATAAATAAGAATATATTATAGTACTAGAGTATTAATAAAACAAAGAACCAGCGAAGAGAGAGACAAAGAGATAGCAGAGAATGACTTCTTTTATTATGTAATCTTATTTAGTTATTATTTTCATATAAACAATGCACCATTAGATTGTTTTATTCAAATTCATAAGGGTAGAAGGGAGAAGTAACAATATGAAGAAACAAATTAGTTCATTTAAAAGGAAATATTAATAAAAATAAAAAATAAAATCCTATTCAAAAATAACTAATTATTTCACAGCAAAGAATGTTTTCTATTTGATTAATGCTGTATAGGCATTTATTGTATTTAATTGAAGAGATTTTGTTTTGCCGAGGGTAGTAGAGTTGTTGACTTATAAAGGGAAATCAATTAGGTTGTTCTATGCTCGATGTAAATAAACATATAAACATTTACATTCCATATAAAGAATATAAATATGTATGTAATTTATATTCGTTGAATAGGTATACCTATATCTATGTATACGGATAAATACAAATCTTTTAGAAAAGAGTGTTGCTTTATAACATTACATAAAGCAATTTTTTTTCTTTTTGCACGATTTATAAATTAAAATGCCATTGAATAAGAGAGAAATTCTTCTGAAACGTTTGGATTTTAATTAAAATTTGAAGATTATTTTTTAAAAGATTGATATATTTATATTACTAGCTGCGACGCCCCCTGGAACTCAACCCCACCCTGGCATCCAGTTTTTTCATTTCTAGCCTTCTAGGGGCCCACAGATTATGTGTACAAAATTTGGTTGCGTTTGCTCTAAAAGCAAGAATTTTCATTTTTTTTGATCCTCCTCCATTTTTGGGTGGTTTTAGGGGGAATTTTTTTAAACAAAAGTTTTCAGAAATCACATTGTCTACAATGTTTCTCATAACAAAATTTGCCGTCGAGTTATTAGTTTAGGAGTTATTTGATAATTTCCATTAGTGCGCCCTCCCAAACCTCCATTTAGGGTCAAAATATTAAAACGTCGTATAGCAATAAAACGTAAGTTAGAAGTCATCTGACCCAAATATGAAATTTCATAATAATCCCTTCGGCCGTTTTTACGTGAATCGTGAGCAATTTTTCGCGGAAACCACGCAAACATACAGACAGACAGGAATTTTGTTTAGGTGTTTTCGTTCATAACTTAAAACGAGTGCAACCAAAATTTGGCGTGATTTGGACCAATGTACAGACAATATATAGATAAAACAATCAATAAATTTTTATGTAGGTATATGTTTATTTGCATCATACAGAGAACAAACTCATCGATTTATCTTCGTTTATTGTACCTAGTGTTTTTTGATTTTAACGAAAAATACAAACGTCTAATTGTTGTTCCCTGATTTTTCTACAGATGGTCATTCTTAAGGCGAAGTTTTTTTTTATAATAGTTATGCACAACTGCTCGATCTCAGCACTAACACAATGAATTCAGGGATATGAAAAAACTCAAATGACAAAAGAACAACAAATGCATCCATAACGAGTCACCGTATGTTGTAGATTTTCATGTGAAAGTGATATTGGGCATTTTTCTTTTTGTTTTTTAGTAACCCTCAGTGGAAAACATTAAATTGGATTTTGGGGTCGCGAAATATAGGGTGATAATGGCAACGAGACAATGAACAATGAAAAATAATGCGCAGAGGCTAAAAATTAATTCCAAAAAATACAGTGTAGTCAATTTGAGGTATCAATGAATTTCCAATAATTTGTGAAATGGCCATTTTGTATAAGATATTTATTTATGAGAAGCGACGTTCTCAGCATTGGCGAATATAAAATTAAAATACAGATTAAAGTTGAAAAATGATGAAGATGTTGACTTTATGTTTTGTTTGATTATTTATTTAATAAAAGAAACAAGCACGGCCTTCTCATTAATATAGATTTAATTATTGTAATTATGTAGTTTTAATAAATGATAAAATTATTATAATAGGTATGTTTACTTAAGATTAGCTTTAAAATAAATTATTTGCTAGTAAAAATAATGTTTTATACTATATAATATGAGTTGGCCAAAAATTTCTCAGCCAACATTGGGGTAACAAATGCAAAACATTTAATAAATGTTGATTTACTATATAAAAATAATGTTGAAAAATAATATGAATAATAAAGGCGTGTTTTTATAGAAAAATAGATCGAGAAACAAAGACTTTATTGGAGATCCTTTTCTGACCATGATTTTCGGCGAAATGATAAAAATAATATTAATTGTTCAAGATCGATAAATTTTTGTAATTTGTTGATAAAGAGAAATCAGGTTGTCCTCAGTATGATGCAAATAAACATTTACCTACATATATATGTATGTGTTTATTTGCATCAAGCAGAAGGACAACCTCAATGATTTCTCTTTATGAATCAACAACTCTGCTACTCTCGGGAAAACAAAATCTTTTCAATTAAATAGTTAATAATTTGTTGAATCTTCCAACTAATATGATTCTTATTCTAAAATTTGTTTCTTAAAATCAGATCAATTTAAAAATGTTATATAGATTGAATATTTCAATAATAGGACAGTTAAAAAAAATTTTAATTCTAAAAACATTTATCATAAATTTCTTGTTGAATCTTAATAATTTTACCTAATTAAGTGGATATCGATGAGGCAGTCCAAAAAAAAAAAAAAAAAAAAAAAAGAGGAAGAAGATAATTTACACTATCTTTTTACTCATAAAACCGACGTTTCGGAGGCTATTCCCTCCGAAACGTCGGTTTTATGAGTAAAAAGATAGTGTAAATTATCTTTTTTTTTTTTGAACTGCCTCATCGATATCCACTTAATTCACTTATCAGTCCGTCTCCAAAATTACTCCAATCTTATTTTACCTAATTTTTTTAATTATATGTAATTATCATGTACATATTATACCTACATATCAGCGGTAGAAAGCAATCTTGCTTGAAAAATAAAACTTTTCAAAAAAATTTCCAAAAAAAAAAAATGATTCAAAATTCTTAAAATTATAGAAATAGAACAGTAATTTTGGGGATTATAGGGATTCAGATTTGCAAAGGGGATTTTTTTTTAATTTAAAAAATAAATTAAAAATTTTCTATAAATATATATAATCGATAATATAAACAGTCGTTTTTTTCCTTTGAATGAATCATACATATTATATGAATAATGAATATATTTTTTCTCGCCAATAAAACAATATCTATGAGCAGTATTCTAATAATCGCCAAATGACCTAGATTTAGATCTATTCATCGACAACTTTGTGCATTGTGCTGTTCTTTCAGAATTGCTAAAAATAATTTGAAAAAAAAATACAATATCGGAATTCCGAGGTTTCATCCATATTGGAAACAAAGCCCTACGTCACATGAATAGGGAAATGAAAAGAAACCCGCTGCATGCATGTCAAAATGGTTGTCCGGAAATCTGCCAATTAGTTTGCGATTCATAATCAATTGAAACAAATGAGTAAATCAAAATTAAAAGACAAACTTTGTTCTTAATAAAATTTCTCTAAATACCTTTCTCTTTGAATATTATTCAACATGCGACTTGTTTTTGGTGGCCTTTTAGAAAATATGATCCTATTTGTGTAATAACTATGGATGTCTTCGGGAAAAGGGAAATGGTGTAGACAAAGTTTCCAGGCATTAATTATATTGTCGATTATTCAAATTAAACCGAAAGCTCTTTAAGACCAATAGAGTGAAAATGAACACATAATTGGGTATGTTTGTTTGGAGAACTTGGAACAACTTGCAAATAAGCTTGGTAGTTTTAAAGACCTACGTTTGTTTTTCTCTAGGGTCAACAGCTTGTTTTGTGTTCTGGGGTAATACAGAAATTATTTTAGTTAAAAAAAATCCCAAGAAGTCTTGGGGAACTTGTGTTTGAATCAAAGTTGTTGAATACATATTGCCGTAGGATATACCTCTATTATGTCAAAGATTAAAATATTGACATACTTGGTCGCTACAAATTAATGTCAAATATTAGTATGAGCTTTGGTAAATCTGAGGATGTCGGTTTGCAGAGGATTGTTTGATGAACCTGAGGTTGTTCTATTATTATTATCCAAAAACTGAATTTGAAAAATCTAAAAGATATCTATATAGCAGCTTGAATAAGAGTTATATTGGAAATTTATGTAAAGAAACTGAATAATAATAAACTGTGATAATATTAAATGATTTTTATTTTTTGAGATGGAATCATAAAGACAGATTCAATAAGCTAGCAAATCTGATATACTATAATATTGCGTATTAGTTGGTATTTAGAAATTTTGGTCTAGAACATCATCTAAGGGGATGATGATATTAATTTATCTAAAATACCTTTGGCTGGTTTGACCACTTTGTATCAAACTATCGGGGTATTTTTGACTGCCAGAAGGTTTATTAAAACAAGAGATTATAAATTTTGGTCCGATAAACACGGAGATTTTGTTGTTATTGAGGATTAAAGAAATACGTCATCTATAGGATGATAGTAATAAATTTAAAAAAAAGGGCTGGTTTGTCTAGCTTCAAACAAAACGACAGGTATTGTTGACAGACTAATCAGCTAAAACTTCTATCAAACTACTAAGAAAGATGCGAGTGGGTATCTTAAGTTAGAGCCAAAATTGGCCTCAATCTGAAAACTATTTTGACTTTAAAGGCTTGATCTAAACATACAGTTTTGTCTTGAGCTAAATAGAACTGAGACAAAATATGTAGCTAGACTACTCAGTTTTACTCTTTATTCAAAAACATTATGGATGTAGTAGCTACAGTTGATTCCAATTTTGATTAAAAATAACCATCATTCTCAAAGGATTCCATCTTCCACCGGATTCATCAAGCCTCGTTCCTGATCTCATTAAAAATGAAAAGTTGTTATATATGTAGTATCTCATTCATTTGATGAAAAATATCACTCGTAACGTTTTGTCTGATCCTTTCTTGGTATGGTGATGCCAAGAATGACGTAGAAACGTTACATATAGAAGAGTCTTAATTCTATGTTAATCTCCAGTCAAGAGAGAGGTTATCTTTGTAGTATATATTTAATTGTTTATTTTCTGTGCAATTAATTAAATGACTCGAACTTTACAAAGATTTTGAATTTCCAATTTATTATATTAATTCTAGTTGCTGTCTAGTGGACATTCGAAAACAAAAAAGGAAATAGCTATTTAAATATTTTGTCTATATTTGTCTTATTAATTCTATTGTTTCTTGTTGTCGTATTCATTAATGGTAAGCCGATGTCATTTCCATAAAAATTCAATCAAATTGAATTATATAATTGAAGTTAAAAACGAGTTTGGTTATTTATTCTAAATCTCTATACAATACTTTGTACATTATTTTTATATCTTGATATATGTGATGCAAATAATTAAAATTTCTTTGAAAGAAATTTATTAGCAAGTTATTTTATTTAAAAGTAATTTTATTGACTATTTTTATTTTTACTTTACCATACAGGTTATAACAGTATTGTAATGGTGCATGAAAAGTTTTTTCTCCTTCGTTTTTTCGAAATATCTCAAAAACGGCTTAAATAATTTTGATAAAAAAAAATGAGCGAAGCAATGGCGTTTTGGACTACAAGACAGCCTTATAGAGTGAACATCGAAAAAATTATATTTTAAGAAATTTTAATTATTTTGTTAAAATGTTTGTTAGTAGGTACGTTACTACCTAAGTTAGCAAATATTGTGTAAGCTCTAGCTCCAAAACTAGAGGTGAAACCAAAACTCCCAAGTAGATTTTTTTTGTATTGAGATTAAGAAGTGATTGTATTTTGATTGAAATCGAACCCATAATTAAGAAGGAAGGATTCTTAAAAAATTAAAACCATAAAATTTTCAAATTAAAAAATCCAAGAAAAAAAATTACTATAAAAGGGCCCTATAATAAAAATTGGGGTGTGTACTTAAGACCACACGAGAGAAGTGATAACTTATATGGCATTTATAATTCTAATATTCTAAAATTATTTTTTGAAAAGGAATAATTAACATATTTTTCGACAATGATTGAACTGGCACTAGACCACAGCTCAACCGTGACTCGTGACGGCTCAATCACATTTAATGGCCAAGAAAAATAAAATGTATATGAGCGCCAAAATTAAAATATAAGATATTAATTTGAGCTTAGAGATAATGCTGAAGCGCCATCTGTGGCTTGAATTGGTACCAGCCGTGACGCGTGACGGCACAATCCCATTTACTGCCAAGTAAAATGAAAAGTGTGCAAGCCACGCCAAAAGAAGTATCACTTCAAAAAGAGAGTCAATATTTCTTTTGGGGGACTAATATGGGGGGGGAGGTGTTCAAAAAATAGAACTATCAATATAATTCCTAGACCCTTTGATCGATTTTTACGAAATTCGCATATGCACCCTATGTGAACTTATGGAAATGATTCACAAATGCAAATGATGGTGACACAAAAGAGGCGGAAGGGGGCGGGGTCAAAAATAATTTAAAATAATAAAATTTTCAAACAAAAATCGAAGAAAGCTGATATTTGCAATAAAAGGGTCTCATATTTTCTTGTTATGGTAAAGATGCAAGAAATTGCATGGGAATTTGCGATTCAATGAACCTACTTTTTCGGCCTTTTTTCTTTTTATGAACCCTAAATTTCTATAACCCCTTCCCCTTGAGGTTTTGTATCAGCTGAGAAGCCTTGTCAGTTGGTCTCTAATTCCAAAATGGGGGATTGAGAACTCGCAACAAGAGAACTACTTTTGGGGGTAAGCCAGAGTTGCTTTTGGGAGGTCCAGAAGGTGAGGGGTGGGCAATGTGGGCATCTGGACCATCTGCTGCCGGGATTGATTCTCTTTTAACTCTGGTCATGAGAAGATAACGTTAAACGATATAATAATCGAGCAATAAAATTCAAATAAACGGGTTTACTTTTATTATTCAAATGATTTAATCAAACGACAACGTTTTGTGTCTTTTTTATTATTTAAATAGAATTCTTACTAGATTTATTACTTTTTTCATTTGATTTGCCAAGTACAAACGCTAGACAATATTGGAAATTCCCCATCTTAAATCGAACAACCAAGAGATTGGTTTTAAATAGTGTATTGTAATTTCGGAATTAGAAAACATTCACGAGAGAGAGAAACCTCTTTCACTGTATTTTAGAAAGGATTTTAATCATAAATACATTTTCATAAACATAGAAAGCTCGAGTAAATAAAGCGAGGTTTTAGTTCCATCCTAGCAGACGCATTCAAATTCGCGTCCCCTGTATTTGAATTGCGCATTGCCTCCAGGCATTTCTCTTTTAATTCATTTCTGCTTTTCGTTATATATATTTTTTTTTTAATCTAAGAAGGAGACCTTAGGAGAGAAATTTAATGATTTATCAATTTGATAGTAATGAAAAATATTTCATTCCTCTTATGTATGAGATGTTGACTCTTCAAGAAAAAAATGACATTTCATTTGTTACACAAAATGAAATGAAAATATATATATTGAGGAATTCAATAAGTTTTCAATTTAGACAATGAATGTTTTGTACAAAAAAAAAAAAAAAGATTTCAATATCACAAACAATAAAATAAACCAGGTCTTGACATGTTGAAAGAACGTTGGTTCTCATATTTTAATCAGGAAGTCAATCATCACGTGGCATGAATAGTTGGTTGGGTGACCGTTCTGACACTACGCTTGCTCTATAGGAATATCTAGAGCTTGCCAGAACTCAGTATGCTGTTGTCATAGAAGCAATTCTTTATAAAGAAAATCACAAGAGGGTGTCATCATTATGGATAATTTTTAATACAGAATAGAATATGGGATATTCATCTCTTCGGGAAGTGAACATGAGTGCAAAAAAGCTATCTGAGAAAAACCAATCTAGTATGTAGCAATTTTTTGCCCAAAGATTTAATAATGTTCATCATTAAAAAATTTCACCGACAAGTGACTAAATATACAGCCGAACCATGTAGTTTATATAGAATTTGATTAGGGTTTCAAGTTATGAAAATTCTCAAAACTCGAAGGGTAATGAAAGGATTTTTGCTTAAATCAGTGGTTCCCAAAGTTGTCTGGACCGTGACCCATCTAAAAAAATTTCAAAATTAGCGACCCACCTTATATAATACAATAACCATTATTACTCTGATCAAAAAGTACCCGAAATTTGTCAATAAAACTGCCGGCAGAACGACACCAACCGGCCGACGTCTTGCTACTATCGTCCTATCAGTTTCAGGGTCCAACTAATATCCGATCACGACCCACCAGTGAGTCGCGATCCACAGTTTGGGAACCCCTGGCTTAAATGAATATAAAAGTTCAAATTGCCGAGAGAAGCTTAGGTACTTATGATTTAAAGCTTGTATTTTTGTGATAATAATATTTATTGAAAGTGGAAATTTTTATTTAATCACACATAATTAATTATAACTATTTATTAAACACAAATAACAAATAATAAAATATAACGTTTCGATCGGCTGGCCACTTGTAAGGACTTAGTAATTGGGCGTTTTTCAGTTTTCAGACTAGGGTTAACTGGTTAAAAGCCAGTTTGTAGAGCTTTAGCCAAGAGGGATATTTTACTGCCATCAAAATTAACTAACACCAAAATTTGTATGAAATTAGGCCGCTGCACACGAGGTTTGTTTTAATAATTTTTTGTCTGCTTGCTCCCACTCAAAAGCATCCCAGGACCAGACCGGAAAATAGTAGGTACATGTCCTATCTTTTAAATCAACCAAGCTAGTCAGAAAGACAGCCAGCAGTGACGTCATTTCGATTGGGACAGGCCTCCAAATTGCAAACCAGAGCTCCCATCCTAAAAATAGGTAGAGGAAAAAGCCTCCTGTGCAGGGGGCTTAAGATAGCAACCTGGAAGTTATTTTGACTCTCAGGCTAAGTTAATCTCCGGACAAGTTTAAATGGAGGAGAGTAAGCCAGCCGGTGGGGGTTAAAATATTGCTTTGATAATATAGCGGATTACAGTTGTTCAATTCAAATTATAACTCAGCGTTTCAAAAATGTAGGTCGGATTAAGTATTTTAAAAATGAAATAATCTTTCTTTGACTAGAAAAAATCTTCAAAATCATTCATCTTTTTATATTGTCGAGCTTCTCCCTATTTTCCCTGGCTTAGTATTTCAACCCTTTTTCTCTCTCGGTATACTTTCAAATCCTTCAATGTTCAGAGGATTATTAGATGAGACAGAAATCCTACAAATTAAATGTATTTTTAAGCTTCAAAGACCAATAGAATTATTTCTGTTTAGTAAAGCAAAATAGGATTCTATTTCTCTACTGCCTGTAATATTTATCCTATATGATGTAAAAAAAGTTGAGTCCATAATACAATTGACAGACAGCTATAAGTTTGTCGAAATGCACGTCCTTTTAAAATATGAGACTTTTATAAAAGTCTTTAAAGTAACAAAACATTCATAAAGTATGCAAACATGAGCTGCGTGATCTTAGGCGACCATTAATCTTCGGGAGCGAAAATTTAGTATCGCATTCATTTGGAACTATACCCAACCCAAGTATTTTATCTTTGAAAAGACTCCATTTCCTTTAAGTAATTTTTTTCTCCCTGGTAAAGAAAACAACAGGCATTTGGAAAATTGAACCCCATTACTTTGTCATTAGTTGCAGCAGCACCATTTTTCTTTTGCTATAGAATGGTATTTTTTCTTGATTCTATATTGTTTGTTCCTCATACTTTCACAATATTGCAGTCCGATATCGAAAATCCAGTCGGTAACATATGCAATAAATAGCAGATGATTAAAATTTCATTTCTAAAGTTGGACCTTAACTTTACCTACACAATTAGGATATTATTCTATTTAATGTTACTGCGCTGTGAAAGGGCGAATAATTCCATTTGAATTTGATATGTCAAATTAAAATAGACCAACTAAATAAAAGAGTAGATTTCTAGTTAAAGCTGATAAATTATTCGGAAAAGTTATAAATTAATGTAGAATGGAAAGATATTTACTTGAAAATGTTCTATACATAGCAGAATATAAGGAAATAAAGCATTCCATTAATTATTATAATAATAATTTAGTTAATAATATATTTAAGGATAAGCTTGGGAATTAATTGCAATGATAGATTTCCAAAAGACTTTCATGAATTATACAATGACAAGATTTTAAATATAAGAAATGTTTTATGATTGAGAATTTTAATTTTGATTTTCTTAGAATATTTTAGGGGACAGACAAATGATTTTGAAGATTTTATCCAATATTCCCCCCATGCAGTTATAAATTATTAGAAAATAAATTGAAAATTTCACAAGGTTAGTCAGAGTGGAAATAATGAATATAAAAAAAATGAATATTTATAGAGAATAAATTAAAAGTAGTATTACTTTTATTCTTCCCTATGAAAATAAATTCAATTGCCTTCTTCTTATATCTAAGAAAAATATTTATAGGATACAGAATAGTGATGTAATAATTTAAATAAATAAATGTGATTTCTCACATTCGAGAATGCGAATATATGCTTTTTAAATATGGCGCCAAACTATCTAACATTTTTTTTTACTTTCTCAAGATTTTGTTAATTTCATACGAGGAGTGAACCGCGACCTAAAATCGTGTACACCTACTTCCCCTTCCACTTTCATTTCCAAGTAGAAGACAATAAAATACAATAGATTATCTAATGAATTCCAAAATAATTCCAAAGACCGTGTACACCTAATTCCAATCGCGGTTCACATATATTTGTATTTTAGTTCTATTTTGAAAACGGCTCTACCGATTTTGATGAAACCAACTATATTAACAAGTTTTGAGGATGAGAAAACGATCTGGCTAGGTCTGGACCTCGACAAATTTCATCTTAATTGATCTTTTCTTAATTAGAGTAATTATTGATAGATGAAAATCTCAATAAAAAAAGTTTGTTTACATTTTTTTCAATTATCTTTTAATTATTGTTTTTTTTTTAATTTTAAAACCCACTAATAGGAGTGGAGGTGGCGGCGGGGTGCAGTGGTGGGGGCGAAGTGGGTGGTTTACGGGGGAGGGGGTCCAGTGGGCGTGTAGTATATATATTTGTATTTTTTTTAATTTGGTTACCGTGCATCGCTCGGTGGCTCCAGGTACTATAATTCTATATCAGGTCAAGAGCATTTGCTGTGACAGACAGACAAGACAAAACTATATGGGTTCACACCTACTATACTAGAGAAGCTTATTACAATTAAATATGTAATGATTAAATTTATATATATATATTGTTATAAAATACAAATTCATGGATGGCAGCGCCTGGAAATTATGCAACCTAATTGCCAAGCTTTCGTTTAAAATATCTAAAAAGAAGGATGAAGACTTTATGTTTTCTTGCTTAAAGTCGCTAAATTGCTGAATTTATGAGAATAAATCAAAGAATATGTCCTGTGATTAATACGAATAAATATAAATATATATACAATAAACTGAAAATGCTCTATTCAAATTTCGAACAAGTATACGATTACGATTTAATGCTCAAACGTAGCCAATATTATGATATTTTATTTTATTTATTTTATCAAGATGAGAACACTCTCTTTGATTTGTCCATACAGGAAAAATAAATTAATAATTGTCTTGTGCTTAATAAAAACTGGATTAACTGAGAAATTGTTGCTTATTCATGAAAATTGTATGTCTGTCTTTCTGAATTCAGATACATAAGATAACGCAATAGTTATAGGTCGTATAAAGTTTGTTCTAGTGCTGGTAAATTTGTTTCATTTTTTTTATTTAATTATTTTTCAAAATAAATAACTGATAAGATTTCGGTCTTTATAGCTTCAGAAGTTCAGGTACAAAAATGTAAAATGTTATATAGGACGTAGCCAATGAACTGAAATTTGTATTAATAAACTGGAGGTCAGTGCAAACTTTACTTGTACATTTCTTAGTAAAATTGTTCGCTGACCAAAATAAATTGCAAAATCAGATATCCTTCTCCTACAGTCGAAAGAAAATTTTTCAAGTGGATATTTAATATCTAGATTATCGAAACTAGAATCTCAGAGAGTCAAAAATACTAACTATACAATTTATTTTTTGACCTACGTAATTTAGATTTTAGGATTTTTTAGAGATAAATTATGCTAATTTAATTTTTACATTGACCAAGAAAGTTTTAATATAATCACTGAAAAGTTTCAATGTCTTTGAGATATAAATATTTCAAGAATAATTAAAAGATTTCCGCATGGCACGTGTTGCATCCATATATTATAGTTTTATAATATTAATAGATGTAGAGCGGTTGCTCTTTTTTTAGGCATTTGACCTTTTTGATCAGCGTAAGGAATGCTTTTACATTTATTGTTTGCGCAGTTGAAAACGAGCATGAATAGTAACGTAGAACATGAGAGTTTTACAAACAACATAAAACGAAACCCACTTGGCGACTAGTACCTAAGTACTAGGGGTTTTATAGTTCAAGGTATTACCAGCGGGAATTACGGACTTCTTTTGAATTCCATTTCAATCGAGTTCTTTTTTTTATTTTTCAATGAAAAAAATATTTAATATATTGAAAAACAAGAGTATGTCTCGAATTTCAAATAAGCTCATCTTTTTCAATGGCATGAGTCTTGAAATTCAAAACGGCCATTGATTAAAATCGGGGAAGATTTAAAAAGTTTATTTAAAAGGAAAAGAATAGTAAGATCTAATTAGATATTTAATTGTATGTTGAAAAGAACCATTAATGTCTTCAGATTCAATTACCAAGCTCTACATTCGAGACAAACTCCTTCCGCAATAAAACTAAAATATATGTTAAAATGCGGTAGAGAAAAAGTTTTTTTTTTTTTTGTTAAGGGAGAATGTTGTGGGTTCTTGGTGAAAAATTTAAATAAAGTAAAGAAAATTTTGAAAATTTTTTGAAACTTTTTAAAATTTAAAATATAATTTTTATAAAAAAAAATAAAACCGACTTCAAAAAACTTAAATGCAACAAATAAAATAATAAGAACTCAAAAATAAAATAAAATACACTAGAAGGTATAAAATAATTATCTTATTTAGTTACAACTAAGCGACGAAATATTAACATTACTTTTTGAAGTCGGTGCCAAACAAACTATACCTATAAGAGATCGTACCCGTCAAACGTACTAAGTAAGATCCGTCAAGTGCGATTCATAAAATGTATATGTTTGGCACCGACTTCAAAAAGTAATTTCATGTTAATATTTCGTCGCTTAATTGTAACTAAATAAGATAATTATTTTATACCTTTTAGTGTATTTTATTTTATTTTTAAGTTATTATTATTTTATTTGTTGCATTTAAGTTTTTTGAAGTCGGTTTTATTTTTTTTTCTAAAAATTTTTATTTTTCTCTTTTTAGTGATGTTATTAATAGTGACTTAATATAATAACTTGCATGCATCTCGTAAGAGAAAGCGTCGGGCGAATGAATCAGAAAATGATAATAAAATTCAATTCATAAATATAGAAATTCTCTCAAAACGTTTGCGGGTTTTAAATGAATGTTATAAGATTTTTTTATAAAAGATTTTATTTATCATAATTTCGATTATTTGCTCATAAGAATTGGAGATTTACGTTATTTCGTCGTTGATCATATCATCAGAACTTGACCAAATTAATATGGCACCATCCCTAAGATACCCCCTTTCCAATAAAAAAAGAATCATCGAAATCGGTTCCTAAACAAAGAAGTTAGGCCAACAAACCTAACAAAAAAGGTCTAATACCAATGAAAAAACCCGGGACCAATCGGAAGTTAGACTGAACCCAATGCAAAAAAAATCTTCAAAATCGGCTCACAATTGGCGGAGATATGAGGTAACATAGACACAAAAAAAAAAAAAATCAGTCGAATAGAGAACCTCCTCCTTTTTTGAAGTCGGTTAAAAATACTAGGTGGGTTTCACAAAAATAAAAGATCAGATGCTTGTTTAGCACGACTCTATATATATTTCGGGGTATAAGCCCATCTTCAGGAGTTCACAAAAGAGTTATATACACCGAAATATATCGTCGCCTTAGAGAGTAAACCTGCTAACTCACAACAAGGAAATTTTACAGGGCAGAGAAAAAACAAACAAAATTTAATATTGTTGTTATGGAAATAAAATATATTTCATATTTTTTTTCTAAAACTTACGATCGTATTTTAAGTAGCAGTTTTCCTTAAACGATGCTGCATTTCTTTTTCTTTCGAACGGTATTAATATGTCATATATGATAAAAAATAGAGTTAGCATGTTTACACTCTAAGCCGACAATATATAGAGTCGTACTAAACAAGCATCTGATCTTTTATTTTTATGAAACCTACCTAGTATTTTATATTTTAAATTGTAAAAAGTTTCAAAAAACTTTCAAAATTTTCTTTACTTTAGAGAAAAAGTTACACAGTGGCACAGTTAGAAAATAAACTGCAATGGATCGTTGCTAAACTTTATCCAATGTACTATCTTATTCTAGGGTAAAGTACTTTAAAATATAATTTTACAAAAAAACTTTATATGACCTTTTTGGTGGTCCTCACGGTACTTAATTACAATATTAAATTTCATCAAAATTGGTTTAGTCATTTTCAAAATATTTAGAAAAAACTAAAAAAGTATTGAAATAAAGTAAGTACTAATGTTTGTGGGCCGATATGTACCAAAAACTAATCAGCGCTTCAATTTGTTAAAATAATTGTATTTTCAATTTCATTTCAATCGGTTCAAAGGTGTGAAAAAAATCGTGGACGAAAAAAACGAGAACATAGGTACATCCATCAGCACGCACTTTTTGGCTTGTGGACGAGACCCCATGTAATTTTTAGCAAAACCGTCACGTGCTAAAATTCAATCTAAATGAATACTACAATTTGTGACTTTAATTGAGAGCAGGGGTTCCGTAGTCTTTACCTGAGGACCCTTTGAAGTCGCGCTTGACACGAGACAGATTAGAATACTAGACCCATGCTTCCTTCGCATTGGATAAAGTATAAAAACTACGTAGGTATAAATGATTGAATTAAAAATTCACTTTAAAGCTTTATCCAATATTTTATGTTGCTTTTTGTTTTCTTTTTAATAATATACAGGTTTTAAATTATTGGATAAAAAATACTTGGTAGGTTTCACATTAAGATATTAAAATAAACCGAATTTATTTTTGGAGAGACTTTAATCTCGATATATATATTTCGGGTGGCTAACCCATCTTCAGGAGCAACAGAAAGTAGCTAATTTAAAATTCTTGGATTATTGCCTTATCTTGATAATTAATTTTAAATTTTTGAAACCTACCAAGTATTTTTTATCCAATAATTTAAAAAAATGTTTCACCAAGCACCAACACCAAATTCCTTAAAAACTATATACAGGGTTATTGGTAATTCGATATAAATCTTGAAAGGTGTTATACTATAGCTAATTTTCAATAAATTTGACCCTATGAACCCGGGGTTTTGGAGTTATCAGTTTTAATTTTTTTTTTTTTTTTTTAATTTTCCAATTTTCTACCAATAACTGCTATTGAATGAGACAATAAAAAGAGTGTGTCTTCTGCTGGAATTCCAGCAGAAGACACACTATTTTATTGTCTCCTTCGGTATATAAAAATTCTGCTACCCTCGGCAAAAAAACTTTCAATTTAATAACTGCTATAATTGTAAAAAAAAAAAGTAGTACGCTCTGAGTAGTATAAAGATATTTTTCTAATAGTTGGTGAAAAAGAGATTACTTAAAAAAAATTCATGTCCCCAACTTAGATAAACTCCGAAATAGAGGATCAAAACTAACAAGTAGGTAATGAAATTTGTTTTGAAAATTTGATTGAGATTCAAGACTATTACTAAAAAAAGTCCAATACACTTGATGTAAAAAATATGGAAAAAACATCCTCGTTTTATAAACTTTAAATATAGTACAAAATGTAGCGTGTTTCTTGTCGTTATCGTATAGCCAGAGCCATTAATCAGGAATTTTCGCAATATTAAGGGGCTCTAATTAGAGCCAAATAATATTAAATAATATCGATTCAAGTTTATTGATATTAAAATTATTTTAGAATAAATTTTAAATTCATTAATGAATAATTATACTTTATTTATAAACAATGAAAAGAATGTTGGAAGCAACAGATTCTGTATATCTCAGAACTTGAACAATTCGTGGCTTGGTTAGTTCTTATTACCTTGTTAAAGAACACAAATGCCGTCAAGCTTATTCAAGCTAATCTGGCATTTAAAAATTGTGGAATTTATCTAGTAAAATGTGCTGTTCCTCACAGTGTTGGCTTGTATACTGGGTCGCGAGTGCCCCACAGGCACCTGGTCTGAGAGTTGCAACCCTTTATCTCGAATAGAATTGAGAAGGCTAATTATATCCCGACCCTAAGGAATAGTTGGCAGAAGTTGAGCTCAATTTAAAATTAAACCATAATTAAATATTTAGTAATATTTGGAGTTGTTTTCAAACAAATGAAAATTTGGTACTGTTAGGGCAATAGACCCGAGGGCTAAAGTGAGCAAAACTATATTAGGTGTACAAATAGGTTTTGAGGGATTTACAAAAGATGGCGTAACTAGCATTAAATCGCATCGGATCATCTTGTAACTATTTCATGTTAAAGCGTCATCATTTCCCTATAAAAATCAGTATCTAGCATTTCACTGAAGTGTAAGCAACATACTTTCTTTGTGCTCTAACCATGTCAACCTTTGTGGCAAAATTATAAGGATTCGATTTGCGAAATTTGGAATAATTTAAAAAGCTAGGTACAGTATGTTCTGCGAGCTGCATGAAACATTAATGCCGCAAGTTACCCAAAGTCGAATTTTTCTATAATATTATAATAATAATATCAATTATCATTTTTAAATCCTCATTTGGGAGGAATATACAATTTTCAAAAGGTGAGGTGCACCCCTCTATGTATAAAAAACACTACAGATACCTTCAACTCCGACCCAATCCCTGAAATTTGTTCTTTACACTATGCAACTACAGAGATTGTACTTTTTTGGTGCAACTTCTTGTATCAATATCATTGTATAGGTATAAAAAAAAATTGGCTATCTTATGATTATGTGACATCTTTTCGTTCATTATAAAAGTAAATTATCTCTTTGTAATAAAATTTCGAAATAGCAAGCTTTATACAAATTAAAGTGTAGGAAAAAAAATTAAAGTATTCATTCAGTGGTATTTTAGTGATTGTAGTGCAATTATTGGAGATGCTTCACTTTTATAATACAAGATTTGACTAAATGTGATACCATTAATCAAAAAAATATGGAGTTACACCACTTTTACAATGAACGACACATATATAATTAATAATTAGATGAAAAATCCTTCCCTAAGATTTAGTGGCAACCGCTCGAGGACTATGATAATTTGGCATAAAAAAGTAAACAAACATATTCTTATGGGTAAAAAATATTTTGATCCTCTTTAAATAGTGCCTCTACCCTCTAGAGGTTGCAGATTTTCGTCAATACTGAAAATATTATATTTAAATTAGTATAGCCGTTATATAGCTGAAGGGTGGAGCATTCAGTATATCCCTATTGGCATTCCCAATCAATTCCAATGTGATGCGGATGAAAATAACACGACTGGGATTCGGAAGGCTCTAATAAAGCCAACAGCGAAAGGTTGATGAGAGTAACCCATTTTAGAACAAACCAAGCTACATGTTTCTTAACTTAAGAAACCGTTGCTTTGAACACGCCAAGACCGTTAACAAAAGCAATACATTAGAACTTATTTATAATGTAAAAAGAGACTGAACTCGAACGATCTAAAATTTATCATTATTATTCTGTTGATATATAAAGTAAACATAAAAAACACCTATGGAAGGACCTAAACAGCTTTTTGATGTAAATAATAAGAATTTCATGAGGTTTCCAACTCATAATAACAACAACAACCAACCTCCTACTTTTAGTGAAATATTAAATTGCATGTAAACGATAAAAATGTTATAAAGACATATATATATAATTTTAAAAGGGTTCATGACATATCTATATGACATAAAACATGTGAGCCAGTGATAGAATTAGAGGAAAGGAATATTAATAAAATATATAAATAAAAAAGAGACGCTGAATGGAAATTATCTTGTAAGCCATGTGTAATATTTAAAATTCATTTAGTATGAGAGATTAGGACTAATCAGAAAAAAGTTTTTTGGCGAATGTATTGCCCTATAATGAAGGTGTGTGGGGAATGAAAGGGAGCTGGTTTCATAAATATATGCTAATGAATACAAATCAAGGGCTGGGTGGATTATGCGTAATCGTCGCAACTCCTGAAGTGGAATTTCAATGCGCATCGGGGTCGAAATCAAATCTATCCAAGCGAACTCCTAAATTGGATCATTTCACTCTGCACTTGAATTCATTCGGTTATTTATACGCGCCAAACCTTCACACCCCCTCTCTCTCTCAATAAACCGACACAAATATAGGTATATTAGAGATGTATAAATAAATAGGTAGTTAGGATGTTAAGGTAGTTTGCAAAATCAATTTGAGAAATATGTAAATAAATAAAAAAACTTTTTAAAGACAGTGAGTGAGTGCCCTCGGTATAAGAACAAGTTTGGTCTAAAACGTTAAAACTTGACAATTTTTTTTCAATTATCATTTCTTATGCGAGTTCAAGTTGTTTTAAATATTACTGGTGTTTATTATTATTATTATATATTCATAATACACTGCGCTTCAAAAAAAGTGGAACACTTGAAAACATTTTGAACATTTTTAAATGAGGTAGGGATTCAAAGTATGGATTGGCCAGCTTGCAGTCAGGACTTAAGGCCGGTTCAGACGGAACTTTTTCTCTTACTTGTTCCTTACTTGTTCGGCTAACTGTAAATTTGGAGGCATGGGGGGGGGGCGAAATGACGTCACTCCGGACTGTCTTACTAGCACGCTTGCTTGATTCAAAAGGAAGACCATGTTCTAAAAAAAAGTTAACTACTTGATTGTCGCAGTAGCAGCCAATCAGAAAGCATTATTTTATCACGTGGGTGACATGGGCATTGGTAGAATACATCAGCTGATATCACAGAAGAGCTGATATTTTGTTTCTCAATGTTCAACTCTTTACTGCAATGAATAAAGAGAATATGCTTTCCAAATTCCAAAAGTGGACTCAAGAACAAATTGAAATATTAATTGATGCCTTTATAGTTGACCAGTGTTTATATGCATTCATTGTCTGGACTGACACTTGCGCGGCAACCTAGCCGGTCAACTTGAATTAATTTCTGAAAAAGCCTCGTGTGAACCCAACAGGCGAAAAATCAGCCTGACTGAACTAGCTTCAAATTGCAAGTAGGGCGAACAAGTTAAGAAAAAGTAGCAGAAAAAGCTTCGTGTGCACCATCCTTTAAATCCTATTGAGCATGTATGTGACATGCTGGGTAGGCGAGCCCGTGCTAGAGATCCTGCTCCAGAGACCATCCAGCAGCTCCGAGACGTCAAGACTGGGAAAATCTGGACCATACGCAGGTTGTACCTACGCCTAATCAGAAGTATAGTTAGGAGGCTGGCGGCTGTGATTCAGGCAAGGGGCGGTAATATTCCTTATTAAAACTTGAAATTTTTGAGTATTTTTTTGAGAATTTTGTGATAAAAAAGACCAAAAAAAAAAGAAAAAATTTGTTTTTGTATATTTTTAGAACCTACTTAAGATTTTTATTCATTGTGATATTGTTTAAAAATAATTCTACATGTATACAATCTATGAAAAGTTTAAATAAAAAATGTAATTTTTGATATTTCTTTGAAAAAATCCGAATTTTTCAAGTGTTCCACTTTTGTTTTGAAGCGCAGTGTATTTACATCGAATATTATTTATTAATTAGCAAGAAGTGAAAATCCATCTTCGATTTTAAGCCTGGTATGACTCATTTCATCGTTTTTAATAAATTAAACAATTTATAAATCCTTAAAGCTAAATAGCTATTATGAAGACTAATTTAGCCAGTAGCTACTAAATTTTCCTTTAATTTTCTTAAAATGCCTCGTATAGTACCTTTGCACCGAGAAAGATAAAATAACAATTGCATGAGAAGTGATATCGAGAGTCACGATACTCATGATTTTTACTTTATCCAATGCAAAGCATGGGTAAAGTATTGTAATCGCTCTCGGGGCAAGCGTGGCTTCAAAGGGTCCTCAGGTAAAGACTACGGAACCCATGGACTCAATTAAAGTCACAAATTGTAGTATTCAATTAGGTTGAATTTTAGCACGTGACGGTTTTGCCAAAAATTACAAGGGGTCTCGTCGAGAGCCAAAAAAGTGCGATTTTTTCATTTAGTGCGTGCGGATGGATGGATGTATGTATGTTATCGTTTTTTTGGCCCACGATTTTTTCCACACCGTTGCACCGATTGAAATGAAATTAAAAACCTAGCATTCCTTTAACAAAATGAAGCGCTGATTAGTTTTTGGTACATATCGGTCCACAAACATTAGTACTTTATTTCAGTACTTTTTAGTTTTTTCTAAATATCTTGAAAATGGCTTGACCAATTTTGATGAAATTTAATATCCTAATTAAGTACCTTGGGGACCACAAAAAGGTTAAATAAAGTTTTTAGTAAAATTATATTTTAAAGTACTTTACTCTAGAACATATTAATATTTCAAATGAATTTGGATAAAGTTTAGCAACGATCCGTTGCAGTTTATTTTTAAATGATATTGATATACAAAGTTACACCAAAAAGGTAAAACCCTCTGTAGCCCAGGGTGGGTCCTTGTTTCGTGAAAAGAAGAAGAAATTTCAGGGATTGGATCAGAGTTGAAAGTTATTGGATGTAGATGTAGGTCTTGAAAGATTGCCCATATGTGGCCGGTTAGACGGACGAAGGCAGCGAGTTCCAGTCTCTAGAAGTCATAGGGATAAACGAATTGGCGAATGCCTTTGTTCAGCTAGTATCTATATTAATCACTAAAGTGATTTGAATGTTTGAAAATCGTGTGTTTCGGTCAAATGGAGGACTTAGGAGGGATTTTGGATTTTATCTAGTCATAACAAAGGCCATCTTTAAAAAATGGAAAGAGCTGAGACAATTCTATGATGGGCCATAGAGTCGAGAGATAAAGTGGCTGCTTATTAATAGAAAATTGCGTGCTAAATTGCTGAAATTTCAGTTCATTAGCTAAAATCGTTCAAAAGTTTACCATATAACGTTTGTTTATTGATTATTATCATTATTTTTCAGTAAGAAATTTTAAAACTAGAAAGCTCAAATCAAATCAATTTTTTTCAATTTGGATATACAAACATTTTGATAGTAGAACAAACTTCATACGAGCTCTCCTGTATTGTGACGTCTACAATAATTTTAAAAAAATCTAATTTTTTTATGAAATTCACACTCCGGTCTCCAGCAAAGCAGAAAATAAACATTAAGTTAAAATTAGGAAATAATTATTCGGATAAAACGAATGAGAGCTGAGAGTGATCTTCAATTTCCACTACGGGGACTCAATTTCACATCCCCGCGTACACTATTTATAAATTGAACCTGCTATAATCTGGCTTCTGTACTTATTTACACACTGATTAAAATGAGAGCTCCCCTTTTAAGATATTAGTTATCTACTATTATAAAGCCTAATGGTTTAAGGTGGGTAGGAAAAAAACGAATTAAATATATATTTAATAATAAATTATGGAAAATTTTAACGGTTTAAAAAATTTCAATTCAAAAACCACGTATTTATTTATATAAATATTATTTCTCTTACCTTTTAGTACTGAGCTATATCTGCTTAAGGTTAGAAGAAATGAAGTGTATCAAAAATGACACCTACCTGAAAAAGAAAGAAAATTGTTAATTAAATATTTAAATATTTTATAAATAATTATTATAACTGATAAGTAAATTGAAAATAAAAATCTGCAGCAATTGCTGAGTTAACACGTTTATCCAAATATACATACAGCTACATTAGTACTTTCCAAAATAGACAAGAATCCGCAGGCCCCAAAAATAAAAATTGATAATTTTTCAAATTGTTTAAATTAATTTTTAGTTAACGAATAATTCAACCCGGGTATTTCCTTATGGGCCGTCCATAAATTACGTCACACAGTAAGGAGGGCATCTCAGATTTGTGACAAAATGTGATAGAGAAGCCCGGGGTCTTAAAAATCGTGATGTCACAAAAGTCAAATTAAAAAATTATAAGGTATAAAAGTGATAGAGTGACGTCACAATATAGAGGATGAGCTCAGTCAAAATGTGACAGAATGTGACACAAAGGGTAGGGGAAGAGTCTAAAAATCTTGAAATTCGTGTGTAATTTATGGACAGCCCCTTATTCAAAGTCTTAACTAAACCTTGTCTCTGATTTTACGTATAGAATTTTCACAACGTTATGGAGAAATGTGGGAACTAATGGTCCAGCAGGTCAAATGTTCATTCTAGCATGTCTCTTACTCTTCGAAGTTGACGTAAAAACCCGAAGAATTTATGTTATAGCGGCAAGGTTGATTTTTTGATAAATTATATTTATTTCTGACAGCACAATAAGCGAGTTTGGGTTTTCGTTCTCAAAGTTGTCAAAAATAAAAAATGATAAATTTACTTTATAACAGCAAGGGTGGATTTTCGATCTATTATGTTTACTTTACATTTATATCAATAAATAAATAATATTGCAGGACCAGTAGGTGTGTTTTAAGTCATATCTTGATTGAATTTTGCGAAATGTCAGTTCAAACTTTACATCAACCCTCATAGAAGACTCCTTCAATTTATCAAAGCCTAGCACTATAGGTCGCTTAAAAATGATTTATTGATATAAATGTTCAACTATTAAATTGAAAGTTTTTTTGCAGAGAGTAGCAGAATTTTTATATATTGAAGGAGACAATAAAAGAGTGTGTCTTCTGCTGGAATTATAAATTTTATTTATTTATAACGAGACTATAGTTTCGAGGGCTTTGCCCTCTTCATCAGTCTATTACAATGGATTCACAGGAATTAATTTATGAATTATAAATAAATAAAATTTATAATCCCGGCAGAAGACACACTCTTTTATTGTCTCCTTCAATGTTCAACTATTGTTATATTAAAAAAAAACAGCCATTTTTGGGGACTAAATGATAATATAAAGTGAAATTACTTATTACTTATTTCCTAATTTGAGTTCAAAAGAAGGTCACCAAAATGGAGGTAGTTGTTAGGTGTTTTTTTTGTTGTTGTTGTTTTGCTTTCTCGGCATTAACAATTAGCAATTTTACGATAGTCAATATAATTATTTTTTTCTCAATGTAGGGATCAGATTAAAGTCGGTTTGCAGCGAGTCAGGCTTGAATCCGCGCTAGCTTAATTAGAAGGTATGTACTTTATCCACTCGACTAACCTGACCCCCGTAGTTGTTAGTTAATACTCGTATATTAAATTTTCCAACAAATTTTCGTAATTTTATATACAAATCAAATTAAAGAATGAAAATTTGTTGCGAGATTTAAAATATATTGAGTAGCCTGAGCCTTGAA
Organism: Forficula auricularia; assembly: GCA_024734495.1. Lineage (NCBI taxonomy): Eukaryota > Metazoa > Arthropoda > Insecta > Dermaptera > Forficulidae > Forficula > Forficula auricularia. The sequence continues at coordinate 2,925,084 of JALMQS010000828.1, read as the reverse complement.
GATTGATAGGGTACTATTGAAGATCCGAAACGTCGGCGGAAGGCTGAATAAATATATATTACACGGAGATTTTGACCATAATGTTATTTTCATCTAAATTTAGCAATATAACGATGTCATTTTCAATATTTTTAAAAATAAATAAATGTATAAAATATCAAACATTTAAAACTTTAAAATCTCAAAAGGCGTAGGTATAGTCTAAAGTGGACTTATTGAAATTTTTTAAAATTTTAAAATCTTAACTATATTATAGGTAATTGATAATTGTGAATCAAAGTGATGATACTTTTTCAAATAATAAATTATTTTTACTTTACCATACAGGGTATGGTCAAGTATTGTAATCGTGCATGAAAAAAGTGTTTTTTTCCTTCTTTTTTTAGAAATATCTCAAAAACGGCTGAAACTATTTTGATTAAAAAAATTGAGCGATACCATGGCATTTCGCTCTACAAAAAAGCTCTAATAAGATAACATCGAAAAAATTATATTTTTCGAGATACCTAATAATTGTTTTGTCAAAATGTCTGTTAGTCTGTGCGTTACCAAATTTTTGTGGACGAGCTAGCTCAAAAACTAGTGTGAATATCGAAACCAAATTTCACACGTAGTTTTGGTCCATTAAGATTAAGTGCTGATTATCTTTTGGTGCATATCGAACCAAAATTAAGGGGGGTGGAGGGAGGGATTAAAAATTATTTAAGCAAATTCAACCCAATGTTTTATAGATAATCAGTGGGACCCCCAGAAGTCTAAAAATGTAAAAACTAACCGCCCAAAATGGGGGGAGGGTGTATAGTCAAAACATGAAAATATAGGCTCTTGTACCAAACTCAACCAAATTTTGTATACATAATCAGTGGGCGTCCAGGAGTCTAAAAATGGAAAACTAACCCCCTCCCCTACATTATGATAAATAATTTTATTAAATATTAAATATAAGTGAGGGGCCAGGTTGTATGGTAAAGTCAAGTGGATGGCCACATCAGAACACGTCAGCTTATTTTTGAATTGTAAAAAACTCACGTCTTTAAGATCTTAATATTAAATAAATAATATTTGATCTAAAGTTGTGTCTTTCGAAAAGTCAGGGAGGCCAGGGGCCTCTGCCACACCTACATACGGGCAAGTATAATATAAACACAGTTTTTAGGTTCCTAAAAAATGCCATTTTATGTGAAACAGTGTTGTACGAAACAAGAATTAGTAAGAAAAAGGGGGTTGGGTTTAAAAAAAAAAAAAACTTACATTTTTGCAATTAAAAGAAATATCTTCAATAAAGTAATTTTCAGCAAAAGGATAATTACTATTAAATAAAGTTTTCTTCTTCATTACCATTAACCCCAAGGCGTTTTCTTTTTGACAAGGTATCGTCATATTCCTCATCCCCTGAACTTAGTTCAGCATTATCTACGTACAACGATGTTCTACTTTTTGCAAAAAATATTTTATTTTTGATTGCTTGCTTTTAGCTGAGAGTTTTTTATAAGTCTGATCTGTTGCAGTTAAGAGCTCTTATCACGTTCAGTCTTGTACGGGGATTCCCCCAATTCTCAAACTAAGTTAAAACGAAATCGTTTTATGGCAATGTTATATGGGGCTACTTATAGTCGAAGCAAGAAATGATTTAGGGGCAAATAAAAAAATACTTTCTAATGATGTTATAGAAACATTAAAATATTTTAAAAAATTTCCTTGAGCAAAAATTAAAACAATGTATTTCTTTTTTAACCGACTTCAAAAAAAGGAGGAGGTTCTCTATTCGGCTGAATTTTTTTTTTGTGTCTATGTTACCTCAAATCTCCGCCAATTGTGAACCGATTTTGAAAAAAAAAATTGCATTGGGTTCAGTCTACCTTCCGATTGGTCCCATTTCATTTCATAGGTATTAGACCTTTTTTGTTAGGTTTGTTCAGGCCTAACTTCTTTGTTTATGAACCGATTTCGATGATTCCTTTTTTATTGGAAAGGGGGTATCTTAGGGATGGTGCCATATTAATTTGGTCAAGTTCTAATGATATGATCACTATTAATAACATCACTAAAATGAGAAAAATAAAAATAATTTTTAAGAAAAAAATAAAACCGACTTCAAAAAAATTAAATGCAACAAATAAAATACACTAAAAGGTATAAAATAATTATTATCTTATTTAGTTACAACTAAACTACGAAATATTAACATCAAATTACTTTTTGAAGTCAGTGCCAAACATATACATTTTATGAATCGCACTCGACGGATCTTACTTAGTACGTTTGGCGGGTACGCTCGCTTATAGGTATAGTTTGTTTGCATTGGTTTTATTTTTTTCTTAAAAATTATTTTTTGTAATTGAATATTATTTAGATATATTATTTCTTTGCTAATAAAACTTTAATATATAGTATATCTAAAAGTGTTCAAACATTTTTTCTACTAATTTATTTTAATTATTTTTTTACCTATGGTCAATGTAAAATAATGGTAATTCAAGATGGCGAAAACTTGTATGTAAGGTCATACGTTATTGTCGCTCTATATCTCTATGAGTGGAAGCCCAAAATATTTATTTGAATTTGTATTTTAAAAAGTTTAATATTATAATTTATCAATTTTTACTACTTTGTATTTTTGTTTTTTGAGTAAATCGATTTGGCATTTAAAAATTCTATACACAGTGAGTTAAAAAATATTTTAATATACAAAATAAGCTGACGTGTTCTGATGTGGCCATCCACCTGACTTTACCATACAACCTGGCCCCTCACTTATATTTAATATTTAATAAAATTATTTATAATCATGTAGGGAGGGGGTTAGTTTTTGCATTTTTAGACTCCTGGGGGCCCACTGATTATGTATACAAAATTTGGTTGGGTTTGGTACAAGAGGCTAGATTTTTAATTTTTAACCCCCCTCCACCCCCCCTTAATTTTGGGTCGATATGCACCAAAATCTAATCAGCTCTTAATCTCAATGCGCCAAAACTACATGTGAAATTTGGTTTCGATGTTCACACTAGTTTTTGAGCTAGCTAGTCCACAAAAATTTGGTAACGCACAGACTAACAGACATTTTGACAAAACAATTATTATCTCGAAAAATATAATTTTTTCGATGTTCACTTATTAGGGCTTTTTTGTAGACCGAAATGCCATGGTTTTGCTCAATTTTTTTAATCAAAATAGTTTCAGCCGTTGAGATATTTCGAAAAAAAAGAAGGAAAAAAAACACATTTTTCATGCACGATTACAATACTTGACCATCATACTCTGTATGGTAAAGTAAAAATGATATAAATGAATGGAAAGTAATATCAAAACGTTCTATTGGATAAAATGTTAAAAATAGTACTGTAAATAAAAAGAGATAATATAATATCGATTTATATATGGAAATCTAATCTCACATTATTATGCAGTGTTCTGGGTTAAGTCAATGTAAGTATAATCTTATCGCACCCTTTACATTATATTAACTTAACAAATAAATATTATCTATAGTTAATATTATCAAAATATTATTTTATAATTATGAAAATGATCAACGATATATTTTCTATTGCCTTTGGCTCGAATTTCTATTAGGATAGTGGTACCTAAACCTAACCTAGGTTTAAATCAATTCTTCCTGACTGGTTCGTTTTCCAAGGGTCTCTATTACATCTCATTTTGGAAAGACTGAAAATGAAAAAATATTCACATTAATATTGTGGAACTCACAATGGCGAATTGTCTGCAGGGATAATATTTAAAGGGCTTTTGAAATTAAACACTAAGAAAAATGAAAATTAATTTTTTAATTATAATTATTATATTAATCTATGTTCTTAATTGAAAAAACAAACTTAGGCAATTTTGAAATTTTTTGTCAGCGAAAGGTTTGAGCTAGAATGTTGAAGCTGGACACAAAATTGCAGTTTATTGGCACAAACAGGTGGGCCAAATTTTAGCTCATTATCTACAGTTCAATAGATCACCATATATGAGAATTCTGTATTATTTTTTACTTTTTTGAATTAAGAGCTATGAAGCTAGAGAGCCCAGATTTTATCAGTTGTTCATTTTAGAAATACACCAGCAGGCACCAAAACAACCTGTCTACGACTTTCTGTTCTTAAGTATTTTTTATTCAGGCAGAATTTTTTTTTAAGTTTCAAACATTTCTAAACAAGCAAAAAAATTCGAATATCGATGACATAGAATTATATTATCCTAAGGATTTGTCGGGATCTGAATCAATCGTTGGGTGTCAGGTTGATGCATCTGATGACATTTCTTTATGGGAAAACACGCGCGTGGGTGTAAAATAAATTTTCTTTAGATAAAAAAAGTTTGAATTATATTATTTCACTTTGACAATGAAGTCTTCTAAAATATAGAAATATCCTTATATTACCGAAAAGAGGAATAATTGATCAATCAAAAAGGTAGAAACTTAGATGTTTGTGCAGTGCAACTGGATCTTGAAGGATTGAACAATTATATGTCAGGAATATCTGAGGACGGAAGAGTTCAAGAATGTTTAATTCATTGGGGAATCATGAGGTTCGGCACTTCACTAATTTAATCGAAGGCCTGCTGGGAGCCGAAAAATCGCATACTACGTTTAAAGCAGACATTAGGAGAAATCAGTGATTTCAATTAATCAGAGCACATGTGATAGTATCTATAAAATAAGGAAAGCCCGGGAACGTTTCTTCGATAGAATAATGATTATTTCCAATGTGTTTTATTTAAAAAAATGAATTTCCAAAATGAATTGGCATAATACATGACATCAAATCTGTCCATCTTACAATTATCTATAATGAAAGATTCAGCAGAGATATTAATTCTTCTAACTTAACATTTTCGCCTAAAAACTATTTTATGAGATCCCAACTTCTCACTAACGTTTAGAATTTCTTTTTGATACATTATCAAAATGTTATTTTCCGATAGGCTGTTGGAATAATGCGTAATAACCTAATAACTTTGTAATCATTTAATAGCACACAAATTAGGTAACCAAACCCTCACCGCCACAATATATATATGTTAGATTCATAGAACGAATATGCCCATTAAGAGAAAAAAACGTCCAGAAGGCGTTGTGGCATCTTTAAAATATTCACAACGCGTTATTCTTGTTATGGCACTTACAAAAATAGCCATAATGCGTTGTGGCTAACTCAAAAAGACCACAATACGAAATTCGCGTCGTCGTTATTAAGAAAGGCCCCAGACGTAGGTATATGCCTTTTCCAGAATTTCAAACAGTTCATTTTCCTTACAGAAGTAACGGATTTTTGAATCACAAGTGCTGTCTGATCCACTTTCAATCAATTTTTCACAGTCACCAATTTTTAAGATATCGTTTAAGACGACGATCCTGCTTTGTCGATAGAAATTGGTTGTTGTTTTGTAAGATGCTGAGCATGTTTTGTTTCTTGAAGTAAGGTTTCGTATTGTTCAGCACTCAGTAAAAAACTGCGATTAATTTATCATAAAATATGTTCATTTTACTAGCCATGATTAGCGCACAGATGTTCACACTCGGAAATGGCATTCAAGAATGAACATGAACTCGATGGGTGTTCGCGATGCTTCCGTTGACAAGTTACAACCTGTCCGTGGTTAAATCAGCTAACGTTCAGAAGGCGTTGTGGCTTTACTTAATAACCACAACGCGTAGTGGTCAAATATCGTGAGAGCCACGATGCGAATTTAGTAATGTGGTCTTTTTGAGTTAGCCACAACACGTTGTGAACGTTTTTTTGGCTCAATGGGGGTTTTCGTTCTTTGAGTCTAACATATAAGTATAATAAATTAACAAAATTTTACAAAAGAAAGAAGAGTTCAGCGTTCTCAGATCTTTTTAATTGCATACACAAAATAAAATGTTAATATTTAATTTATTTCAAATTTACTTTTCATACTTTAGTAACTGGAGAAAGAAAGAAACGGCGTAACATTATTTCCCCTCTTTTATTTTCCTTGTTTCTTGCCACTTGAACCCCTTAGTAATTACTAATAGTTATGCCGCTGATTGAGGTGAAAATATCATATTATAAAAAGGAAATATTTTCATCACGTTTTGCATCGGAACGCCCCTATTTTATTTCCGATGATGATATATCGATTTTGCGAACATTCACTTCAAAGATAACTCATCCATGTTATCGAAGTCTGGCAATGAATTAAAACTCTTTTACTATATAGTTTAATTATATAAATGTTTAGTATTAAAAAATCACCCTTGTTGATATAAGGTAAATTTATCATTTTCAACAACTTTTAGGAATTGTTAGACCAAACTTGATTTAGGCTGCTAGACTACTGGTTTGTTGTTTAGAGTTCAACTTTACTTTTGTGCTATAAACTTACTCATTGATTCGAACATTTGAGGGTTTTATCATTTTCATTTTATGAAAAATAGGTGGAATTTTTTAAAAGGTGTAAAAACAACTTGCGGAGTGGTATTATCGCAACAATATTTTAATTTAAATAAATGTGAAGAAGAGAGAGGTCAATTTAAGAGGGCGAAACCTTCTGACATATAATAATAATAATAGATATCCACCAATATCTAAGATTTAATGTGATCTTTTGTCTTCTTCGCATCATTTAAATTAATCATTAATTAAGGATCAATATTTAAAAAAGCATAAGTACTTATCTGGTGTATTATTAGATTATTACACAGGTCGACAAAAAAAATTATTTTCCTTGTCCTAAAATTTATTTGATGATTTTTGTATTCATTGTGCATCAAAATAAAGGAAAAATACCTATATTCCATATAAAGATTGCTTTTGTAGAGATTATAATAATAATAAACGAGAAAAAGGCCATTTGGACCTATTTTCGAGTTCCATCAGATATTAGACAGCAATATTTGAAATCACAAGATTTTGTTGATTAATAAAAAACAATTTCCTCTTTGATTTTCAAATTACAACTTGTTTGTAACTCAATTAGAACTCGGGTTATAGCTATAAAACTAAGACCATATGTTTTTATCTATGTTTATTATCCTTTATAATCAAGTAGTTTTAGTTTTTTTAGTTATAACTCGAGTTCTAATTGAGCTAAATTCAAGTGGTAATTTGAAAATCAAAGAGGAAGCTGTTTTCTATTACGTCAACAAAATATTTTGATTTCAAATATTGCTATTTAATATCTAATGGGACTCGAAAATAGATCAAAATGGCCTTTTTCGTCGATTTGACCGATAATATTTCGAAACTCTGACCTGTTGTAAAAAAATCGAGAAATTGCATGAAAATCAGCTTATAAAACTCTACTGGAATCCATTGTTAGGTTTACGGGCACAAATTTTTGTCAACCTGTGTTATCACTGAAAATGACATTGAATGTTTCTATTTTATACCTGCTTCCTAACAAAGGTGATTTTGCCATATATACATAACTTAAATATTAAATTGTTTTAAATAAATTAGATTTTTTGAGAATACTAGAAAATAGAATTAAAAATAAATTTCCTTTGAAACCAATTGAAATTGAAAACAGTAATTTTCTTATGAAAAATAAATCTAAAATATCTCTATGTTAATTTCCATTTAAAACGAGGGATTAGTGACTGATCGTGCTTTCTGATTGAAGTACTTTTAAAGTATTAGAATTGAGAAAGAAGAACAGAATGAGGGAATTAGAAAATAATCTGATGCCAGCAGCAATTGGATTGGATTATCATCTCGAAAGAATATTAAAATTTTAATTTAATTATTTTAAAAGATTAGCGAGTGGTAAAATGGAAAGGCGTAAGGGTGGATGAGGGAGGAAATGAACCAAGGGGAGGTGAAACGACGCCCAGGAATGGCTAATAAATATACGTCAAGGAAAATTAAACTTCCCGATTAGAGGCAATTAGCGTTTTCCACGGTAATGGAAAAAACAATCTAAATGATGGGAAATAGAAATTGTTCGGATTTTAAACTCTTGTTCGAAATAGATTTGTTATCTTTATGATAAAGCATCAATGATGATTAATGGAAATCAATATCATCAACATCGATCCTTACTTAACGCATAGTTTTTAAGTGTCGTTCATATCTTTAAATCATTAAAAAGTTGTGTATTTTACAATATATCTACGATACTGCTTCAAGAGGAGTTTAGTTAACTCCACCGTTGGGGAGTCAAAATAGATAGCAGCGACAACCGATTAGCTGTGAATATAGTATCTTCGCGAAACGACGATTATTAATTCAATATATTATATTTTTACTTTACCATACAAGGTATGGTCAAGTATTGTAATCGTGCATGAAAAAAGTGTTTTTTTTTTGCTTCTTTTTTTCGAAATATCTCAAAAACGGCTGAAACTATTTTGATTAAAAAAATTGGGCGAAACCATGGCATTTCGGTCTACAAAAAAGCTCTAATATGTGAACATCAAAAAAGTTATATTTTTCGAGATAATAATTGTTTTGTCAAAAAGTTTGTTAGTTAGTCTGTTATTCTGTTAGTCTGTGCGTTACCAAATTTTTGTGGACGAGCTAGCTCAAAAACTAGTGGAATATCAAAACCAAATTTCATACGTAGTTTTGGTCCATTGAGATTAAGAGCTGATTAGATTTTGGTGCATATCGACCCAAAATTAAGGGTGGAGGGGGTTAAAAATTAAAAAAACCAAATTTTGTATACTCAGTGGGACTCCAGAATTCTAAAAATGCAAAAACTAACCCCCCCCCCTAGATGATTATAAATAATTTTATTAAATATTAAATATAAGTGAGGGGCCAGGTTGTATGGTAAAGTCAAGAGGATGGCCACATCAGAACACGTCAGCTTATTTTTTTTTTCAATTTCATTTTAATAATTAATTTTTTTTATTTTAAAATCTACTTATGTTTTATTGTTAAGGGAGGATGTTGTAAGTTCTTGATGAAACATAATTTAATAAAGTAATGAAAATTTAAAAAATATTTTTGTAAATCGTACCTAGAATTTTTTTTAAGGTCGTTCTTATGCTACTGAGGCCATCAACGACCACTTTCGATACATTTTATTATTACATTTTGAATATACAATTTATGACTTTATTTAAAACAAAACAAAATAAATTAAATTATTTATATAAACTTATATAATTTTATATCTTTTAATCTTGCAATATTTAAAAAACACATTCAATTAAAATATGTTGTCATTAATTTTCCACACTTTTCGCATACTGGACTTTTTTTGTTACACATTAAATGTCCATGTGTTGAAATTAGTATGACATATTCTAAGTCTGTCAATAAGTACTTGAACTTTTCGACCCAAATTAGAACTTGGTGATGTTTGATATGTTGACTCTCTTACAGTTTTAAACTTGGATATTATATTCTCCTTCCAATCTTTATCCCACTTTTCTTTTATTTTTATCCGGACTAATTTTTTTTCATCTTCGGGTGTTAAATTTCTTATATTATCCGGTTGTTCCTTTTTTAGTGCCTCCTTAGCTTCTCTGTCCGCTTGCTCATTTTCCATAATGCCTTGGTGACTTGGGATCCATACCAGATTTATAGTATGACCGCTTCTCAATAAATCGAGCAATCTTCTTAATTAGAAGATTTTTATTAGAAAGGTTTCCTATTGCCATATGACAGCTTTTAGAATCTGAGAAGTGACTGTCTTACATTTGCTCATATTCTTTTTAATAACACTGCTCGACAAAAATTAAACATAAATTTCTCTCCGTAAACCCAACAATAGATTCCAGTAGAGTATTCTAGGCTGATTCTCATTCAATTTACCGATTTTTACAACACGTCATAGTTTTGAGATATTATCGATCAAAATGACGAAAAAGGCCATTGTTACCTATTTTTGAGTCCATTAAATATTAAACAGCAATATTTGAAACCAAAATATTTTATTACACGTAATAGAAAACAGCTTCCTTTTTATTTTCAAATTACCACTTGTTTTTAAGCTCAGTTAGAACTAAAAGACTAAAAACTTATGTTTTTCTCTATGTTTATTAACCTTTAAAATCACAGAGTTTTAGTTTTTTTAGATATAACTCGAGTTCTAATTGAGCTAAAAACAAATGATAATTTGAAAATCAAAGAGGAAGCTGTTTTCTATTACGTCAACAAAATATTTTGATTTCAAATATTACTGTTTAATATCTAATGGGACTCGAAAATAGGTCAAAATGGCATTTTTCGTCATTTTAACCGATAATATCTCAAAACTCTGACGTGTTTTAAAAATTGGGAAAATGCCTGATAATCAGCGTAGAAAACTCTACCGGAATCCATTGTTAGATTTACGGAGAGAAATTTTTTGTCGAACAGTGTGTAATCTCTAGTCCTTTTAATGTCAGTAGCTTCAGAATTTTTATATTTTTAAATTTTCAGTACTTTTTAAGATCCACTAATAGTTCATTACAAATACTATTAGATATATATTGAAATTAGGAAATTCAATTAATTATAAGCATTTTCTATTGAAGGCAGAGTGTGGTAGAACTCAATGCTTTTAAGTGAGCCTAAGGATAATGAAAACCCCAAATTCAGAATAAAATAACTTATTAGAACGTCATTTTCATCCTCGTAAAAAACTTGGCGATTCGAAATATAAGTCCCGGATTTAGAAGGGTCAACGAAGGAACGTCCGTGTATATTAATATTATTTTTTAATTGCAATTAAGTTCAAGCCTTTGTGCTGTTGATGGCTTAAATTATGGTCGGAGCGGGTCAAAACGTTGGCAAAAAAATAAATTCATTTTTATTTCAATTTTATTTTAATTTTAGTGGTAAAAAAATTAAACTTATTACCAGAATTTAAAAATAATATTAATATATCGATTTTAACTAAAGCAAAAAAATTACCAAGAAACGCTCGGCTCAAAAGGTAGGTACTGATATATAATCTAAAAAAGTGAGTGTAATTTTCCTATGTTCAAAATAACTGTTTTATATTGGTAAATTAATATTAGTTAGCATATCATGTGGCGAGGAGGAATGCTTACATAAAGAGTATAATGCCATTTTTGTGCTTTACAAATATTCTAAAATATAAAAAGTAAGGTTAGTTTTTTGAGTAAAAGCCTTTCTTATAAGCGGTTCGTTTAACAAACTAAGCAACTCAACACGTTGGATAAGAGTTCAACTGTTGCATTCACTAAACGAATCCAATGTTTCTTCGGTTTATTTATTTACTTAACTTGAAACTGTAAATTTGGAGAACAAATTTTCAACTCGAAATGTACTAAAATGATTTTTTTGAAATGTATTTATTATAAACATAAAGTTTCGATCAGTGGTTTTCAACCAAATTCTCTAATAAATAAATTATATACCTACATATTTATATTCGTTATATATATACCAGGTTCAAAGTCCGCCTTTGGCGGTCATCTTACTGACTAGGTTACTCGCCACCCCCGGTACGCCACTGGTATAATAAAATAATTTATAATCCCCCCCCCCCCGGTTTCTAGTAGTATTTTAGATTGAAAATTTTAAATTTAAATTATTTATGAATTCCCCGTATTTATTTAACGCCAAAATACGGCCAATCAGAGAGATCACGTCGTGTTGTCGTGCATTATTATAATAGATATAATATGTATAAGTTTATTTGCATCAAGCAGAGGACAACTTCGTCGATTTCTCTTTATGGTAATAAATCTACTTATCAATTTATTATTATTTTATAAAACGGGCGTTATGACACTTAGTTTGTCATCATCAGCGTTACTTTAAAAAGTTAGTTCCAACTTCAAGAATTTTCCTTTTACATGAATAATAGATTAAAATTATAGGCAAATGATTCATTTTGGGAAAGTATTTAAAAGAATTTTAAATATGGTTCTTAATACCGTTAAATATTATTATATGATATACCTACTATGGATTTATCGAATATTCAGAAGAATTAACTTGCTATATCACCTAGTCTGGAATTTGAACTTTTTATACTTTATTTTCAAATAGCTATGTTTGTATCGTGTTTAATGTAATTGCCATAGAATAAAATTAGGATCTATCAGTTAGGTATTTTATATTGTATTATAAAAAAATAAATAAGTAAATAAAAAAGAGCTTGATGAAGTCTCAATATGAAAGCAAACCTAAGTTCAAATTCCCACTATATATATTTGATAGAATTTCGCTAACAAGTGAAGCTTTTTCTAATAAGAGAAGAATTAAGTTTACTGAGAAAATTCCTTATTTAATCTGAAATTTACAGAAATCAATAGATTATTTCGTTTAATAATTTTTTTTCATATTTGAAAAGAGGATTAAATAGAAAAAAATGCCCTTTCTTTTGTATATATAAACATAATCCAGAAAATTTAACCTCGGGGTCATGCTCCGGGTTCATATTTTGTTTTGAAAGTCACTCACTCTGAAATCACAATGAGTGAATGATGATGTTCATTAAAAATCATCAAGGAATCAAAGGAAATAATGATCGCCCTGAAAATCAGAAAATCAAATCAAGTGGAGTTAAATTGATAAAATATATTCGAATTATTTTATTAAGATAACATTTAATTCAATTAATATCATTAAAAAAATAAAAAAACATGGTATAGAATAATTGTAAAAGCCGAAAATTATCTCATAAATTGAGACATTAGATTATACCATATCTATTGTTAGGACGTAGTAGGCGAGAGGATTATTCTTATACTCGTTTTCGAATCTTAGATTACACTGGTCGACAAAAATTTGTACCCGTAAAACTAACAATGGATTCCAGTATACGATGATTTTCAAGCAATTTCTCGATTTTTTACAACAGGTCAGAGTTTCGAGATACTATCGGTCAAAACGAGAAAAAAGGTCATTTTGACCCATTTTCGAGTCCCATCAGATATTAAACAGCAATATTTGAAATCAAAATATTTTGTTGACGAAATAGAAAACAGCTTCCTTTTGATTTTCAAATTACCACTGTTTTTAGCTCAATTAGACCTCGAGTTATAACTAAAAACTAAAATTACGCGATTATAAAGGATAAAAACATATGGTCTTAGTTTTTTAGTTATAACTAGAGTTCTAATTGAGCTACAAACAAGTGGTAATTTGAAAATCAAAGAGGAAACTGTTTTTATTTACGACAACAAAATATTGTGATTTCAAATTTTGCTGTCTAATATCTAATGGGACTCGAAAATAGGTCAAAATGGCCTTTTTCGTCCTTTTATTATTATTATAGCCTCTACAAAAGAAAACTTTATATGGAGTATTTTTCCTTTATTTTGATGCACAATGAATAGAAAAATCATGAAATAAATCTTAGGACAAGGAATTTTTTTGTAGAGTTCTGTTATTTTTATTTTAAAAATAATTGAAATTATTTAAAGAATGGTCAGCCTTAAACATTTACAATGTAAATGACCGAAGATAATTTCCCTTTACATTTTTATTTTTATAAAACCAAGGTAAGTAATTTTTTTCTAATGGAAGGGATTTATGAATAATAAATTTTAGAAAAAGAGAATATAATTAAAAAAATCGCATATTAATTTTTTTGTAATTTTTAATACGAAAAGACATGAATGGAATTTCATGATCAGGAGAAATTAAAAAGATTAATATATCGCATAGAGGGGATAAAATGTTAAAAACAAAATTTACCAAAAAGAAATAATTATTTAAATTTCTAATAGAAAGATTGTAACCTGATTTCAGAATATGAGTTGAGACAAAGTACAAAGACAAATCCTGACAAAGTTGTCAGCTTTTTGTTTATTTTAAGAATAATTATAGCATTGAACGAGGGTCCTGGCATCATAAGTCCTATAGATTTTATTTGTACCTATTATATTTAAATAGGTTTCCAAGGAAACTTGCACTAAGTGCAGTAAAGTGTGCACTAAAACGGAAAATGTTATTCAAAAATTATTCGTCTAAATTATTTATAAAATGTAAATGAATTGAAAAGACCCATTTGCCAGCATTTGAAATTTTTATGAAAAAAATGTAATTTTTTTATAATCATAAGTGAAATTAATGAATAATAAAATTTAGGGAAAGAGATCACAATTAAAAAAAAACATTAATTTTTACTAACAAATGAATGAAATTTCTTAATTAAAAGATTGATATTTTTATTTTGTTTTTTTTTTACTTGAGTTTTTTTTTTATCTAGTGGGTGAAAATTTATACCATATAGTGCATTCTAGATCAAATGATTAATAATTTAGATAGTTTAATCTATGATTTTTTGAATGATAAAAAAGAAATGACAAAGACCGAGCTCGTATGGGCAATCTCTTAAGAGCCCTCAAGTGCATTAACCAATACACTCAACATCAAAAAATTGGGCACTTGCTACTTTAAAATAAAATGAATTAAAACCATTTCCCATGTCATTCTAAACAAGTAATCCTGTAAATTTTATTTTAACAGCACATCGCTTAGTAAGAGCCTAGAAAAAAGTTTTTCTAATGTGACTTCTTCTAATATTGCAACCATTAGATTTAAAAGTAGGTAAAAATTAATGGAAGCAGCTTAGAGTGAGTAATTTCGATGAAAATTATTTTGGTTGTTATAAAATCATTAGTATGAATGACAGATCAAAAAACTACACAGTTCACTCACATTTGGCTTATTATTTTAATAAAATTTATACGACATAATTTATACAAAATTTTACATAACCATTTATTTAAAAAATCAATGAAAAATTGTTTTAATCTATTTTATTATGAAAATTGGTCTATTTGTTCTTGTTTTTTTGCTTTAGAGTAGTATTTTGATTTGATATTTTTATTCGCGTAGCATCGTCTGCATATTAATTTTCCTGGGAAAATTATTCACAGGGGTGGTTTCCCGTTGCGTTCCCTTGGATTTATTGGAGCTCTTTGTATTTTTGAAAATTGTTCTGACTGAGGCGAGATTAGAGTAAGTAAAATTAAAGTAAACTCGAATTAAAACCGAAGGCTCTAGCCTACCAAAGCCTCAAAAAATATATTATATATTATTTAATATTTATTTTTTGAATTTGTGGATCGATTTTAAAAATTATGAAGATTAGAGGACGTATCAGGTTTTATGTAAAAAATAGAAATTTAATTGTCTATTTCCGAGCCTTATTAGAACATCCGATAAGTAGATGTTTAGTTATGAACAGAGGTAACATTGGAATTTATCAAATAGTTTTTTGTAAATTTTATGCAACACAAAATCTCTAGTACAGGATCAGAGAAAAGTGAAAGATGATTGAATAAAGGATCGAAATCACGTAAATAAACACTCATTTGCGACCGAAAACCTGGTACGTCAACAATATCTTTAATATTATTAGTAATGCATAGAAAAAAAATTGTATTTCATTCTAGAGATGCAAAAACAAAAGATCGAGATAGCCTTGCCATGAAACGATGAGGACGCAAATAATCCCAGGCAGCGGGGGACGACGGCGACAGCGACAATGACGACGAAGAGGCGGGCAAGACGTGGGGATGTGGTGGTGGAGATGCACTCACGAAATTGCGAATTAGGAGCGTGGGGGACAAGTGTCCATACTCGGAGCCAGCAGAAGTCAAGTTGCCGAGGGTGTATCACGGTCGGGAGGTGGGAGCGGACTGAGCGGCCAGCGGAGGCTGCTTCGTGGTCCCGGGCTTCCCCCTCCGGGTGGGCATCCCCTCCACTCCACGCGCGCACCCCCCCGTAGGGGGCACGCCCCCTCCCTCTTTCTGTCTTCTCTACCTTGCGCTCGTGCTCTTACGTTTATACCCCCTTCAACCCCTCCCAAACCCCCACCCCGTGCACTCTATCTACCTGACGGTCTGAAAAATTCAACGCAAGCGATTTCGAAACGGACGGCGGAGCGCTCTACTCTCTTCGAGCTCTGGCTGCTGCTTGGATCAATAGCGATATAAGCACTGAATAAATTAGCAGTCGATGATTAATTTAAGAGAGAGAGAAAAAAAATAAATAACACCCCGAGGGAATCGATACATTAAAAAAATATCAATTCAATTTGGTACAAATAACAATAGAACAAGCCAATGGCTGCGTTTTGCTGATATGGAATATACAGAGCGGGCAAATAATAACGCTTAAAGCCCAAACCTACTTTCAATTATGACTTGCAATAGGTTCTCTACATTCCAAATTTTAATTCTCTTCAGGTTATCTCCTGATAACTAAAACATTCCCCCTCAGATCAAAATGTGGAAATTCATCAATGTTTGGTTATTATATTGGTACTTAATTACGCCTATTAGTTTTTACTTCTAATTCTCTGTTGTATTGAGATTATAATTGATTTCATGAAGGAATGAAATATATTGAAATCAATAAAAAAAAATTCTATAGATTCTATAAATCAAATTTCGTGTCTATTATTGAAATTAAATATTATCAATGAGGAAAAAATTGAATTTGAATTCCAAACAAATTGAATATAAAAATTCCTTATAGATACCATTATTGTCAATAAACAAAGGCTCTTGCCAGGTTGTGACAGCTACCTGCTTGTACTACGCCATATTCTCGAAAATGAGTGGTTCAGGAGCAGTATACAAGGAAGCTACGACCTAATAACTCCTAGAACCTGGAAACTCTTTCTATCAGATATAATTCAAATGCTTTAGACTAATTATCATTGGATTTTATCATTTATCATCTATAAGACTTTAGATTTTATCATCTATATGTAGGTAGGTATAACATCAAAACAGAAAATAATCAAATACTTTTGTTCGGATAAAGCCAACAAAAATTGATTTCAATCTAAATGAAGTGTTATTATCTTATCATCTTCACAATGGAAGTGTTTTATATGTATGTTGTTCCAACATCTATTCTATATACATTACATTAATTTTGACGTGCTCTATGTTATTGAGTTGATTATTATATTTACAGAGAATATGTAGTATGTTATTCATATCGAGTAGTTTAGAGAAATCGTTAAAATAATCTTAATAAAGTGAAATGATATATAATCAGAGAAATGCAAAATCAGTATACAATGTAAGCTTTATAGACTATGATGATTTTTAGGAACAGAAGTTTTTTAGATTTTAAGAAAACATTATTCAAGAGTGAAATTGAAGTTAAATTAGTTAATTCATAAAAAGAAATCAATGTGAATGTCCACTGCTTGATACATATAAACATATACATATATATAGCAAATATAAATATGTATAAAATGTTTATTTGCAGAAGAGGACAACCTTATTTATTTGTCTTTGTGTATCATCAACATCTCGGTAAAACATAATAAGTTAAAGTTATTTAGAACCCTACTTTCATTTATCAAAAGTGTTTGTCAAAAATTGTAGGTCTAAACAGTTGCGAAAAAATATTCTGATGATAATGCAAATTAAAATAATATCTAACGTGTTACATCCATATTCCTATCTAGTTAATTTTACGTAAATTGATCATGAAAGCAGAAATATACCTAGAGAAAACGATTAAAATTAAAAAAAAAATTTCTCTTTGAATGATAGATCCCTTTTTCACATTTAATTAAATCAGTGAGAGGTTGCTTTGGGTATTGTAGCGAATTGTGATTTAATCAATAATCCCGATAATTTACAGGTGGCAATCTGTAATTTTTCATTCAAATAAGAATATATACTAGTACATTCGAGTATTGCAAAAGTTAGCGGATACCCTCTAGTAAGCTCCTTAGAAATTACAACACAGGCATATGTAGTATAATAATATGTATACTTCTTATACTATTCTGGCTTAATGGTTACTAAATAGTAATGCCTTTCGAGTTAGATGGCGAAACTAGCATTAAATCGAATCGGACCATCTTGTAACTATATTCTTGTTAAAGCGTCATCATTTCCCTATAAAAATCAGTATCTGCCATTTCGCTGAAGTGTAAGCAACATAGTTTCTTTGTACTCTAATCATGTCAACTTGTGTGCCAAAAAAACTCAATTTGTGGGAAGCGCTGCTATATTTGATATACCTATGTGTTTAAATTTAAGGTATAGTTCTTTCACGACAATCCAGACAAAAAGTTTTAGCCTCGTAACCACTCTATACATATGAACGGTACTAAAATTTTAGGTTATGTTTTTTTAACGAGACTGTACTTCTCACATTACTATATCCTCTTTATGAATGGATCGTTTCCAAGCGATTGTTCTTATATCCCCTCCACTAAAATAATCGCCCAAATATGATTTTTTTTTTTCAAAACTATGAAGTAAATAATTTCAATTTTTTTTTAAGTTACTCCGAATATATTATTCTAATAAATATTACTTTTTCATCAAGATGGTGAAAGTCCTTCAATGAAAAAAAGATAAAATAATGATCATTTTCCCACCCTTTCCCATGGTACCTTATGTAAAAAATTTCATTTTTAATTGCAATTATTTCATGTTTGGTGTGGTAAATCGACTTCAAATTATAACAGTGTGTTTATTATGCTTTTAATGACTTATATTCCAAATTTCGAAGATTTCTTGAATTTTTGCATTTGTGAAAGAACTACCTTAATATCTAGACAACAAAATGTTACAAATGAAGATCTTTCAATCTTGAATTGATTGATTGATTGAGTTTTATATATATATATATATATATATATGGTTTATGTGAGTAGGGTCCACCTAACAAGATAGATTGTTTTGGGTTAAATTTCCGAAGGAGTGAATACAGCCCTTCTGACATGTAATAAAAAGGAAAATTGTTAACGTTGGTGATTTTCTGTCTTCTCCCTTATTGTATTTGACAACTTAGTGAAAAAGCGGATGGGGAATTGAAGTTATTAGAGATGAAAGAGAAAGAGGATCAAGGATTGAAAATGCTGCACCAAGCTTCTTCTATGAATGAATTTTGGAAACACGTGCCTGAATCAAAATATCCGAACTTAAAGAAAGCTCTGCTTGTCCTCTATTTTCCATTTTTGGCACATCATATTGCTGTGAATCTTTGTACTCTAGAATAAAGTTCGTAAAGCCAAAATATCGTAAACAGGTGACCAATCAACAACTTACAGAATTTCTGCGGACAGTTTTAACTAATTTTACGACAAACTTTAAAATTTTGACCAAAGATTTTAGTATAGCCATTAGCCATGGTCTTTATACTTATACGCTAGAGTCTAGCGTATAAGTACAAAGACCATGGCTAGACAGATTAAAAAGACTCAAGCGACGCCTGCGGGGTGTTAGGATATGCATTCAAATAGAGCGCTCTGGTTAGCGGGTTGCATCCGCAGGGGTAGATGTTAAAAATCTTCATATTGGAAAATGAATAATATTTTAAATTTTATAATAATTAACCAGAAAATTTGAGAATTTTTTTTTGAAAAATACCTAGATGAATTTTTTTAAAAAATACAACTCAAATATATCAAGAAAGAATTTAAATTTTAAGGTAAAAAAATCCAAGATTTTAGTAGAAATATTTTTACATTGCATATCAGAGGGCTTCATCTACTCAGGAGTTGAACCCGAGTACTAACACCCTTGCCGGGCTTGTTAGTTCGACCATCGAGACAAATACACACCCTGACATGTAGGTAATATATTTAAGAGAAGTTAGAAATTTTTACTCTATTCTAGTCGAACGGAAAAAGCAAAAATCATGCTAACTTGAAATAAAATTTCATTCATTATAATAATTAGCCGGAAGATTTGGGTATCTTTTTTTGAAAAAATTTTCAAAAAAATATATATGTTCTAACTTCTCTTAAATATATTGCATGTCAGGGTGTGTTTTTGTCTCGAGGGTCGAACCGGCAAGCGTGTTAGTACTCGGGTTCAACTCCTGAGGGAATGAAGTCCTGTAATATGCAATGTAAAAATATTTCTACTAAAATCTTAGATATTTGACCTTAAAATTTAAATCCTAAAGCTAAAAGTAATGGATTGGGCAGCCTTTCTTTAAATATTATGTTTATTTTACTTTTTTATTAATAAATATATTTTTATTAGAGTTGATTTTTATTATCTTTGAATTTTATTATTAAAATTTTGAAATAATTATTTTCTTTTTCATAATTATCTTTTTTATGTGTTCTTGTGTTCTTATAATATAATATTATGTGACTTGTTAAATTATGCAATTACATTAAATAAATTTTTTTGAATTTGTCTATCTACGTGTGGCTCTTTAAAAAACCAGATTACGGCTCTCTCTGGCCTCATGTGTGCCCAGCCCTGGTATATTTTTGGCAACGGAATAAGTGAGAAATATACGACAAGCCGTATATCGAGTGTAGTGATTCACAGGAGCACTCAAGTGAATGTAGGTATAGTATAAGCTGAAGCGAATTCTGTAATCTTGTTTGTCGGGTATTTCTCACTTTACTCGCTTGCCATTCACTATATATTTTGTAAATACTAGCTGAGAAAGAACTACACTGAAGTGCAAAAAAATCGACCCACCAATAAAAACTTTATTAAATAGCAAATCATTTTTAATTTTTTTACAAGGAACCATAACATTATTGACATTATTGCTTATTGCAAGTGTAATTGCCACTTGTCATTGACTTAGCCCTTGATTAATTAGGCACACAATTTGAACTGCTTGAACTTCAGAAATATCCATTTTGTATATTTTATCTTTCTATCATTGAAGCATAATTCAAAATTATTCATTTCATTGATATTTTAAATGGAATTTGATCTTTGATTAAAATTTTATTTAAATTTAAAGTGATATTGAAAAAGTATGATAATTTGCAATTGTATCTTTTAATTTAATTTCACTTATTTATTTTTTTTTATAAAATTCAAAAATTATCAACAATATTTATTGAATATGTTAGTTTAAGAGTTAATGGAACAAATTATATGAATGTTTGTAAAAATCTTAAAAATAATTTGCTATTTAATAAAGTTTTTATTAGTGGGTCGATTTTTTTGCACCGTAGTATATTTTGGAGAGAAAATGCGATTACAATACGCGCCCACACCCTGTATGGTAAAGTAATAATCCATAGCTTTTTTTAGTAAGAGCTGGTATAATTAACGTTTAATTCTTTATTTTACGCCCTGAGTAATGATTACTTTAATAAAAATAATAGATAATGACCATGAGTTACAACATGGAATGAAGTTGTTTACAAGAATATATGTCGCTTTGAAGGTTAAATCTACTACTCTACTCTTATTAAATGAGCAAAAATTGTATATATTTTTGTATATATAATATGAATTTATAATAATAAAATGTTTCACCTAGAACCAACACCGATCTCCTTAAAAGTTATTTATACCATATACATATATTTGTTTGTATTTTTTTTATTTTGAAAACGGGTCTACCGATTTTGATGAAGTCAACTCTATTAACAAGATTTGAGGATGAGAAAGCGATCTGGCTAGGTCTGGACCTCGACTTAATTGATCTTTTCTTAATTAAAGTAATTATTGATAGATGAAAATCTAAATAAAAAAGTTTGTTTACATTTTTTTCAATTATCTTTTATTTATTAATTGGTTTTTCAATTTTAAATCCCACAAAGATTTTATATATAATATAAATTTTATATTATAATATTATTATATAATAGAATTTGCCAATTTAATTAATTATAAAAATCGATAAATCGTTATTTAATTAAAAAAAAACTATACGGAATTTATTTATATACTTATATACACATGATCTGCCACTAGAAGGCTAGAAATGCAAAAACTGGGTGCTAGGGTGGGGGTGTGGCAGGAGGTGGGGGGTCCGGGGTGGGGCTAGGTGCGGGGTTTTTAAATTAATTATATTAATATTAATTGAAGCAAAAAGTTACCGAGCATCCCTCGGTGGCTCCAGGTACTAATATATTATGACTATAGTCAGCCAGAAATCAGTCGGTTTACCCCTACCAAATATCCCTAGAAAATCGCAATTTCGCTACTGGTTTTGCAAAAACCCTATTTCCAAATGTTTTCGGGAAAATGAAAATAAAATATCCAAATTAAAAATAATGATTTTCTACTCCTTTTCCTTTAATTGAGTCACGTCAAGATAATTGATTGGATTATCTTGATTCAGTGAAATTATCCCCATTATCAACTTATTCTATTCTAGAATTTGAAAATTAGAAAAATCTTTGAATAATAATCTAGTTAGCTACCTGACAGCAGCACGTGGGCCATAAACATTAAAACAGAGAACACACGCGCTATAAATTAAATTTAAAACAGATAAGGGTTCGTTGACTACATTAAACGTTAAAAGCCATGAGTAGAATGAAGGGGTGGAAATTATTTCCGGCTATAATCATTTTTGAATTTTTATTACAATTTTATGTTTGTTTTTTTATTTACACAGTGAATTTTGTTACAGTGACCACCTTCTTAATTTTCACCCTCTGCTAACAGACTATAATTTTTAAGAATAAGCAGATTTTGTTAACTTTTAAGCCTAAACTACATAATCACCAGTGTACAAAGAGGACAAGAAGTTAGAGATTTTTATTATATATAGGAAATGATTAAGATGATGGATGATTTTGATTATGTTTGGCTCGAAGGGTTAGTTGGAAAGAGATTTGCCGGGCTTGGATGGGAGATGATCTTCAGAGATTATAATCTCTATTGGCGGCTTTAGAGCCAGTTGAAAAATGCTATTTTAAATAAGAATTTGCACTAGGCAGTTGAAAATATACTTTTAACAAAATAATGGCACTAGGCCCGCATTTATTGCTTCTTCGTTACAGAACGTGTATACAAATTACTTCTTCAGATACAAGCTGTTTCGTTCCAAATCGTTCCAAGGTTATCAGTCACCCCGGAGAGCTGCCTCATTCAAACAGTTTCAACAAGTGACAACTCACCACATGACAACTGAGTGATAACAACTGAATTCGCTTCGAGGAGCT
The DNA here is from genome assembly GCA_024734495.1 of Forficula auricularia. NCBI lineage: Eukaryota > Metazoa > Arthropoda > Insecta > Dermaptera > Forficulidae > Forficula > Forficula auricularia. The sequence continues at coordinate 2,902,329 of JALMQS010000828.1, read as the reverse complement.
GGCTTCTTATAACCTAATTAGCTCTAATTAGCAATTAAGCTGATTGGTTAATTCTTCCCGCGTTTTAGGTGACGCCAGCATAATTTTTTCCCGCGCTTGGCTTCTTTATACAGGGCGTGTCCCTGCTGCTCGCTCGCCAGTTTAAAGAAAGATTCCGACGGGCAAACGTCTTTTTCAAGGCGAAAATGAATCCCCACTTCCAAAAGCATTTTACATTGAAAGGAGCGAAGAATAAAATCCCACATATATTTATTGTCTGATTTTTTCGAGTTTGAATGTGATTCACAGTTTTCTGGATGGCAAGAGTACTGTATAGTTTTTGAATGAGATGAAAAAATTAAAAGTGCCTTAAATCAAAATTATATCTTAGATCAAGATTAATTAAATTGCAAATTTAGTTTACTTTATTTTATAAAATCAATAACTACTAGCTACTACTCACTACGGAGGTATGAACCGCGATTGGAATTAGGTGTACACCGTCTTTGGAATTATTTGGAATTTATTAGATAATCTATTGTCATCTATTGTCTTCTACTTGGAAATGAAAGTGGAAGTGGAAGTAGGTGTACATGATTTTAGGTCGCTTGGATTTTCACCCCTCGCTCACTACTATCTATATATGAGCTCCACATCGTCGTCGGGAAAATCCTGAATTTGATATGGAAAAGTCCGCATTTGATTTTTAAAGTCCTGAATTTGATATGGAAAAGTTCGCATTTGATTTTTAAAATCCTGAATTTGATATGGAAAAGTCCGCATTTGATTTTTAAAATCCTGAATTTGATATGGAAAAGTCCGCATTTGATTTTTAAAATCCTGAATTTGATATGGAAAAGTTCGCATTTGATTTTTAAAATCCTGAATTTGATATGGAAAAGTCCGCATTTGATTTTTAAAATCCTGAATTTGAGTTAATAGAGTAAAGGGTGTGTAGTTTCACAGTGAATGAATTTGATGTGAAAAAGTTCGCATTCGATTTTTAAAATCCTGAATTTGATATGGAAAAGTCCGCATTTGATTTTTAAAGTCCTGAATTTGATATGGAAAAGTCCGCATTTGATTTTTAAAGTCCTGAATTTGATATGGAAAAGTTCGCATTTGATTTTTAAAATCCTGAATTTGATATGGAAAAGTTCGCATTTGATTTTTAAAATACTGAATTTGATATGGAAAAGTTCGCATTCGATTTTTAAAATCCTGAATTTGATATGGTAAAGGCCGGATTTGAAGTTAAAAGCCTATATTTATATAATGCTTTGAATTATTGATAGATTGTGTTTGCTGGATTATATAACAGAAATGAAAGGAGACATAGAAATAGATTCTAGATGAACCAACATCTAACAAATACGAGAATATTTCGAGTTAAAAAATAAGGGTTGGCTTCTGGGTGGCTCGTTTCCATTATTCATCCAAAACGAGTAATGCCGCTTAACGTCAAGCAAGAGAGCTACTCCAATTTAAATCTTCTTCTTTATGGAGATAAATTCAATAAAGATTCACGAACAGCCGCGGCTTAATAAACCACAATTGAAAAAGAAACTGGAGGTAATCGTTGGTCGTACAGGCAAGGGTGGTATGGATTCCCAACTGGCCCAAATTCGCTTTTTACTCTAGCAATTGCCGATCCCCTTTGGTTTCGCCCTTTAATTGAGCAGAAGCTCATAAATGTAAATTTTAAAAAGTATTTGGTGTCAGAATCGGGGCGGAGAATCTATCGAGGCATCTCTTTCTCGACTTAATTTGCATTAAGAGCAAGATAAAGAAAAGAAATCGTAAAAAGAGATGAAGGATTGAAGGGGAGGGGATTAAATATTGTGCAGAGCAGCCCTTAAGGGAAAGAAACGACGGCAGAGAAATCACCCTCATCAACCGACATCCTACCCGATTGAATGGGGAGGTATTAACAAAAACAAAGTCAAAAGGCAAAAGACATTCGAAACTGTCCAATTTTTAGAAAGAAGTTCCACGAACTTTATAATATGAACTTTTCGTAGGAAGGGGTTAAATGAATATATATCTGTATTTTCGGGTTTTTTTCACAAAATTAAAATAAGTTTAATAATTTGGATAACTTTTTGATCTTCATTAAGATATGTAGCTAGCTGTTAAAGCTTGTATTTTTGCGAATAAATGTATTGAATGAGAAAAATTGAATTTTTAGGACAAATTCTAAGATTTTAGTAGAAATATTATTAAATTGCGATATCAGAGGGGATCATCTCCCCAGGAGTCGAACCTGAGAACTAAAATGCTTTCCGGGCAGTCAGCTCACACCCTCGAGACAAAAAACCTCTCTCTGAATCGCAATATAAGATATAAGCACAGAAATTCTTTACTCCATTTTTATATAAAGGAAATTAAAAAATTTAGCTTAAAATGAAAAAAAAGTTTTTCATACAAGTCCATTTAATTAAATATAAAACTAAAGATTTGAGCATCTTTTTTTGAAAATAGTTGGAATGTTTTGAAATGTTCTGATATCGCAATTTAATAATATTTCTACTAAAATCTTAGAATTTGTCCTAAAAATTAAATTCATTCACTTTTAAAAATGATTTGTTAATCTGAACCCAAGCTGATATTTTGAAAAACATTTCAACTATTTTCAAAAAGAAGATGCTCAAATCTATAGTTTTATATTTAAATAAATGGACTTGTATGAAAAACTTTTTTCATTTTAAGCTAAATTTTTTAATTTCCGTTATAGAAGAATGGAGTAAAGAATTTCTGTGCTTATTATATCTTATATTGCGATTCAGAGAGAGGTTTTTGTCTCGAGAGTGTGAGCCGACTGCCCGGAAAGCATGTTAGTTCTCAGGTTCGACTCCTGGGGGGATTAATCCCCTCTGATATCGCAATTTAATAATATTTCTACTAAAATCTTAGAATTTGTCCAAAAAATGAAATTCTTTCTCTTTTAAAATTGATTTGTTAATCTGAACCCGAGCTGATTTTTTGAAAAACATTCCAACTATTTTTAGTTTTAAATGTATTGAATGTTGAAATTTTGTTTAAATCACACTTAATTAATTAGTACCTGGAACACCGAGGATGCTCGGTAATTTTTTTTCTTCAGTTATAAGCGATATATTAATATTATTTTTAATTTAAAATTCAGGTAAAAAGGTCGATTCAGAATTAAATAAAAAAATATATGTGCGTGGAATCCATGTGCGACAAAAGTGAAACTTTTTTTCTATTGATATATGTGACTATGAGCGCAATAGTGGACTAATCCACAAAATTATAATTTTGGTTTATCTGCTGAAATTAATTACTAATATTGTTACCGACCAACTGCAAAGTGGACCAAACCAGCCAAACCAAAATTTTGTGGGTTAGTCCAATTTTGCCCTCATAGACTCATATGTACTTTCTAATGGGTGAAGGTCAAAATCAAAAAGCTACATCAAAATTATCTATTAATCTAAGGATATTACCTTGTCTAATTAACAATTTTCTCAAATATTTTTTTGCCTATCTATCGTAGTTTAAAAGTTACTGTTAGTTAAAGCCATGGCTATTTGGTCGCCATTTTATTTTTTGATTCTCCATTTTGTACTATATGGTATATGACGTTGTTTTGATATGTTCATTTGTTCAATTTGACTCCACCTCCAGAACAAAGATAACAAAGTGCCCAATAATTTAGAAGGAAAGATATAATAATTATGGGCTGTAAAAAAAGGGACGGCCTTTCAAGTCATTAAGGAATGCCGCCATTAGCTGGCCAAAGAAAAATAAACTGATGTGGCCATCCACATGAGTTTACCATACACCTGGCCCCTCTCTTATATTTAATATTTACCTAATATAATCATTTAGGAAAGATACCACCTCTTAATTTTGTGCTTATTGACATTTAATAATGCGTCGTTTTAATTATGACACTATTCTATTAGAAATATCAGCTTTCTTCGATTTTTGTTTGAAAAATATTTAATTTATTACCCGAAATAATGGATATTTTTGCTGCCCATCCTCGAAATTTTTATGCCGAAAAGAAAAAGCTGGCGCCGACACTGCTACAAGTCAACCAAGCAGAATAACATTTTCTTCAGTATACGAGTATACAGCGTGATTCACGGTCGATGCACGTTAGACGTTTATGGAAAACGGAACGCAAGATTTTTCTGAAAATTTAGCACCTTACATTTTCTTACCTGTTCTATCGATCTAACATATTTTCAGCATTACGACGTTTCGGCTTCCATCGAAAAGAAAATGTAAGATGCTAAATTTTCAGAAAAATCCTGCGTACCGTTTTCCATAAACGTCTAGTGTTCCATCGACTGTGTATCACCCTGTATACATTTATGTCTTGATTGAAATTCTCTGAGGAGAGTTGATGGGTGTTTCAAACCCGATCTAACAATTTTCGTGAAAATTTGCTGTGTTTTACAGTTTTTAAATAAGATGAATTCATCCTACTGAATTTTGTGAGGATAGTTATGCTAGGTTTGTTTTAAAATTTTTAAAAACATGAGTATCTTTTTTTTGGCTTTTCGGCCTTTTTAGCCATAATCCAATTTAAAATATTTATTCTCTACCCAGGCATCAGATTTTAGCCGGATGCCTCGAGTCGGATTCGAACCCGGGCCCACTTAGTTAGCTGGCTGGTACGCTAAGCCCTAGCCTAACCCGGCCCCCAACATGAGTATCTATATTCATTTTTAGTTTTAAGCACTTAACAATTAAAGAATCGTTCTTTGTCTTTAAGAATTATTTTCTTTTGTATTGTTTGTTATTTGAAAAGTTAAAAATGCTGATTTCAAAAAAGGGAGAGGTAAGTAAAAGTGGTGACATGCACTCGCTTCTACTTTGAGTGTAAGAGTTATTGATTTCTTTTTTGTATTTTCCAGAACCATCTGTGAATGCCTTCGCCGGGGCCACTTTGTTTGTCCTCTGCTTATTTGGATTCTCGTCTACATCTTTGAAGAAGCTTGCGAACTCGTTTAGAGAGGCAATGGAGGATGAATTCTCTTGACAGTTTCGCCCATTAAAGCTGTTTTGGAGAATGCTAAAAATCAATAATGTTAACAGCCCTCTACAGCCACTCTCACATTAACTAAGAAAACTCAGCCCCCACCCCATAAATGCTTGAATTTAACTAGAAAAGTTGTTAGGGAGACCTCAATTGATGACTAAGTTTATACGGATTCACGGACGAACGGCTAATCCCTACATAAGCGGTATAAAATAAATGCGAACGCGTATTCCTTAATTATCGGTCTACCTTGGGAAAACACGAATATCCAAGATTGAGGGATTCGTTACCATAGACGTGTTTTTATAACCCTGTCCGGTACTAAAAAGGTACTTGATTGCAGATTCGAATAGTTAAAAGATATATTAGCAAAAAACTTTCATAGATTATTATTAAAAAATAAATGTAAGGAATATTTTGTGGAAAGTTAAATTCAGAAAATAATGATTAATAATTTTTTAATTAAAATAATGAAATTATATTTTAATTAACAAAGAGTATTTATTATTTAAACAATAATGAGTAAAGTATTATAAATTCTTTATAACAAAGAGTGCAATTTGAATTAAATAATAATTGTTTTAATACATATATTATAATCAGTACTTATCTTAAAAATAAGATGAATAAATTTCCTCTGTCAATTATTGAGGTAAATTGGTAAACAGATATCAATTCAATACAGATGCTTCTTCATCACAAAAGCCAATATCTAGATGATCTCGACAGAACAGGTGGTTTAAGGTATGATCACAGCAGAGATGTTTTGAAGAGAGTGATGGCAGGAGAGGGGTAAGAAATTCCCCTGGCTTCCCTTGTCCTTGAGCATACGTCACAGATCAAGATGGCGTCGGTAGTAATGAAGTTAATTATTTTTCTTGTTAAATAAAGAAAAATATACAAGAATTGCAGTTTATCCAAGTTTGGAATGAAACGTCTTGTAAAAGGTGACAATATAGTCTGATGAAGCCTGTTCCAGTTGAGCTCAGGGAATAAAATTATTTCCAGGGCCAACAAAAGTATATTAGGGTATTTCCAACTTAGTAAAGATCTACAGCCGACTTTTTTAAAAAGCCAATGGCCGTTTTACAGAAATCCACAATTAAATATAAAAAGAACCAATACAAATGGCCTTTAAACACATATAAAATAAAACTTGGAACAAGTAAAAATGGCTTCTAGAGAGACTGCCCTCCAAATAGGGCTTGCTCCCAAAAGATCAACCGACCAGTTCGGTGATATGAACAAGAAAATGGCTTCGGCGAGGAGACAGACCCCCAAGTAGGGCTTGCTCCTATAATGCCGAACCAGCTAGTTCGAGAACATGATCAAGAGTGAAAAGGCTCTCTAGCGAGAGACCGAACGGTTAGAAAAAGGAATGGGAAAGCGAGTTATGTTATCTCAACTGTGATTGGTAGAGGGTTAATCTTTCAACCAATAAGAATCAATCTTTCTGTTCAAGTCGGTGATAGGGTTACTGGCTTGTGTGAGTGTAAGCAACTGTCGACATATATTTTGACCTTGAAGCGAAATAAGATATATTTTTTCTTTATTAAAATAAACAAAGTCGTTTATAAATTCAAATATTTTAAAGCGATTTGGTAATAAAAGCGATGCTTTTATTATTGAACTTTTAAACCTATGTATAAAAAATATCAAATTTAAAGTAAATATACTCTTTAAAATGAATTATTTTCAGTTAATGAAGTAAATATAAACTTATTATTTAATAAATGATTGCTTTTATAAAATAGTTATTCCTTGAAATATTCAAAGAGATAAAAAAAATTAAAAATAAAATAATATAATAAAAAAGCTCAAACTTCAAATTCACTGAAGTTTGACCATACTGGCCACCTTCGAAAAGTTTTCTTTTCGTTACAATAATTCATTGAGTTAATAAAGTTTCTATCTTAGTGGCTGATATGGATTTGTTTACTTAATAGTAAGCACACAATTTCACTTTCACTTTAACATAAAAAAAAGAAACACTGATTGCACTTAACAATGATAGTGCCTTAAAAAACTAATAATCTTAAAATTATACTTAAAAGGTATTACAAAATTAAATATGTTTAAAGCTTTGTGAGAGTTTATAATTTCTCTCATTGACATGTTCTAAGACAGGTAACTGTACTAACGGTTGACCCACCAAGAAATGACCAGGAGACAAATAATCTAAACTGTCTGTCTCCTCAGAGAGTGGAGTCAAAGGTCGAGAATTCAGGACAGATTCAACCTGACATAGAAGAGTCTGCAGCTCCATCAACGTTAAGAAGCTGTTGCCCATAATTCTTTTTTAATGTGGTATTTCGCCAATTTAAATGACTATTCCTTTTTCTCTTTCTTTTTCTTTTTAAATTGTTAACCTTGTTAAATTTTTCATTTTGCTTTTTAAGCATTACAAGTGCCTTGTGGAAAGAATCTCCAAGTGGAGGAGGGTTTAATTTAAAAGGTAATGCAACCTGAAGTTGATTGTTATCTATTTGCTTTATGCTAGATAAGAATTGCATTTCAGCATTTGAATTATTCACTATTTTATGATCTGGGACCGAGTCCAGTTCAACTAATTTTAATAAGTTTGAATTTAATTCGGCTAAAGAGCCTTTTAGGTGACAATTTTTTACCTTTTTTAGGGTAAGCTACCTTATGGAGGGGGTCAGCTTTGCCAAATACCACCCAACCCAACGAGGTGTTTTGTGCCACTAAATTTTGGCTGTCATTTTTCAAAATGTCACCGAGGACTAATTTAGAAAATATGTCTGCACCAATTAAAATTTCTACTCTTCCTGGTGTACCAAACAATTTGTCTGCTAGAGGGAGGCCCTGCAAGAAGGTGAATTGACTCCTTTTCAAAGGTACAGAGGGGATGGTCAGATTCAAATCTTTAACAACGTAAAAATCGGCATTAAATTCTAAAGAGTTGTCAACTACAGAATTAAAAGTTAAATTAACAAATTGACTAGCTGTGGCAAGATGCTGGTCGTTCAAACCCCTAACTGAAAGCAGTGTGGGTGAGCTTTTCAAACCCAACAGTTTAACTGCGGTTTCGGAAATAAGAGAAATTTCACTACCGGCGTCAATAAAGGCATTGACGCATACCTGTTGACCTTGGTAATCAAAGGCTTTGATTTGGGCTCTGCTCAATAAGGTTGTGGAACCACAGACTCGAACATGTGAGACTTGTCCTTTCTTTTCAGTAGAAGTGTCCGAATTAGTAGCATTCTTGACCTCCGACTTTTGTTTCTGTTTGACTGAACCACTCTCCGAGTCCTTGTGTGAGCCATCCGTTTTGGTACTAGAAAAATGCAAAAGGGCGGAATGAGTACGTGAACATTGGTTGCAGTTGCTTCGTCCACAAACCGAAACGGAATGTTGTGAAGAAAAGCATTTTAAACATAATTTGTTGTTTCTTATTAAAACAAACCTTTCATATGGCTTTAATGCGATAAATTTGGGACATCTACCCACCCAATGTTGGGCTTTACAAGCTATGCAGCTATTATCAGGCTCTTTAGCTTGTAAATTTAAAGTCTTGGCATTAAAGTTATTTTTGGTAAAAGTTTTATTTTTATTAACGGTTTGTGCGTGTGATTCCAGATAAGAATCTGCACGCTTTTCTATAAATTCTAATAAAGAGTCTAAAATTGGTATTTGATCATTATCTAAAGTTAAATACCAATCCTGTTGTGCCTTAGGGTCCAATTTGGAAGACACTAACTTGACTAAAATAATGTTCCACTGATCTGTCTCTATTTTTAAATTATTTAATTGCAAAACAATTTGCTTGACAGTTGTGGTTAAATGGTGATACATTTTAGCATTTGGTGAAGTAATCACTTTTAAATCGAATAGTTCATCTAACAAGTCGAAAACAATCTTTCGGTACTTGTAGTACTTGCTATGAATCAAATCAAGTGCAATTTGATAATTGTCATTAGTAACTTCTAAATGTCGAATGTGATTTAGAGGTTCATCACCTAAGAAACTTTTTAAATAAATTAATTTTTGACAGGGAGAAAGCTGTGCATTTTCACCTATGGAGGCATTAAACTGATGTAAAAAAGCTGGATATCTAGTATATAAACCATTAAACTTTTTCTAAGTTAATTTTAGGAAGATTTATTTGTAAGCTGCTTATGTTAGAATTTTCAGAACTGCTTTGTGAGTCAGTTGACTTACTAACAGTCTGCAGTTTGTCTAAAGCATTCATAACATTGAGTTCTAGCGTTTTAAGCTGACTAAATGTTGAGGATATTTCCGGCAACATGAGATCAATTGGTTGAACTTCCTGTAAGCCATGTTGATAAATGTAACGCCTACAGTTCTCAACTTCTTCAATAATAGATTTTAAATCTTCTAGGCATCTGTTGCCTGAAGTTACAGTAATAGATTCCATATCATTTATAAAAATTAGATAATCATTACTTCTGTCTTTGGCTAAGGCCCAAATGCCAGTAATGTATTTGACTTGCTTTTGAGTCATTTTTATATAATTAAATTATTAAAATTTATTTATTTTAATATAAATTATAATAAACAAGTTTAATATTTGTTAAAATAATAAATGGTTTGGTTGATTAATACTAAATTGATTAATCTGATTTGATTATATAAAATTGTTATATAACTTAAATAAATGTTTATATAAAAATTTTGATTAATTATTGAATTAATTATCGTATCGAGTCACAAATGGTCGCCACTGAATGAACGTTCCACAAAATAAATAAATATAAATATTGCGTTTGATAAAAACTCTTTACATTTAAAGAATGATTCAAATTTAATGTTTGTTTACATTCCAGCTGTCAAAATATAAAATGACACTTTGGCAGCTGTCAATGTTTGTTTACTAACAACAGTAAAAATGTTCAACTTAAAGTTTGTTTTAATTAAACAAAACGTTTGCAAAATATAAAAATTTGCTAAATAATGAAAGCTTTTTGTTAAACAAAAGTTTGTCTTGTCAAAACGATCGACAGTATGTTTTGTCCTGTCACGTGTTGCCAGTATGTTAGGGAGACCTCAATTGATGACTAAGTTTATACGGATTCACGGACGAACGGCTAATCCCTACATAAGCGGTATAAAATAAATGCGAACGCGTATTCCTTAATTATCGGTCTACCTTGGGAAAACACGAATATCCAAGATTGAGGGATTCGTTACCATAGACGTGTTTTTATAACCCTGTCCGGTACTAAAAAGGTACTTGATTGCAGATTCGAATAGTTAAAAGATATATTAGCAAAAAACTTTCATAGATTATTATTAAAAAATAAATGTAAGGAATATTTTGTGGAAAGTTAAATTCAGAAAATAATGATTAATAATTTTTTAATTAAAATAATGAAATTATATTTTAATTAACAAAGAGTATTTATTATTTAAACAATAATGAGTAAAGTATTATAAATTCTTTATAACAAAGAGTGCAATTAGAATTAAATAATAATTGTTTTAATACATATATTATAATCAGTACTTATCTTAAAAATAAGATGAATAAATTTCCTCTGTCAATTATTGAGGTAAATTGGTAAACAGATATCAATTCAATACAGATGCTTCTTCATCACAAAAGCCAATATCTAGATGATCTCGACAGAACAGGTGGTTTAAGGTATGATCACAGCAGAGATGTTTTGAAGAGAGTGATGGCAGGAGAGGGGTAAGAAATTCCCTGGCTTCCCTTGTCCTTGAGCATACGTCACAGATCAAGATGGCGTCGGTAGTAATGAAGTTAATTATTTTTCTTGTTAAATAAAGAAAAATATACAAGAATTGCAGTTTATCCAAGTTTGGAATGAAACGTCTTGTGAAAGGTGACAATATAGTCTGATGAAGCCTGTTCCAGTTGTTGAGCTCAGGGAATAAAATTATTTCCAGGGCCAACAAAAGTATGTTAGGGTATTTCCAATCTCGTAAAGATTTACAGCCCACTTTTTTAAAAGCCGATGGCTATTTTACGGAAATCCACAATTAAATATAAAAAGAACCAATACAAATGGCCTTTAAACACATATAAAATAAAACTTGGAACAAGTAAAAAATGGCTTCTAGAGAGACTGGCCTCCAAATAGGCTTGCTCCCAAAAACAACCGACCAGTTCGGTGATATGAACAGCAAGAAAAATGGCTTCGGCGAGGAGACAGACCCCCAAGTAGGGCTTGCTCCTATAATGCCGAACCAGCTAGTTCGAGAACATGATCAAGAATGAGGCTTCTAGCGAGACCGAATGGTTAGAAAAAGGAATGGGAAAGCGAGTTATGCTATCTCAACTGTGATTGGTGAGGGTTAATCTTTCAACCAATAAGAACTAATCTTTCTGTTCAAGTCGGTGATAGGGTTACTGGCTTGTGTGAGTGTATAACTGTCGACATATATTTTGACTCCAGCGAAATAAGATATATTTTTTTCTTTATTAAAATAAACAAAGTCGTTTATAAATTCAAATATTTTAAAGCGATTTTGGTAATAAAAAGCGATGCTTTTATTATTGAACTTTTTAAAAACCTATGTATAAAAAATATCAAATTTAAAGTAAATATACTCTTTAAAATGAATTATTTTCAGAAGTTAATGAAGTAAATATAAACTTATTATTTAATAAATGATTGCTTTTATAAAATAGTTATTCCTTGAAATATTCAAAGAGATAAAAAAAATAAAATAAAATAATATAATAAAAAAGCTCAAACTTCAAATTCACTGAAGTTTGACCAAAAGTAAAAGAAAGTTAATTTCATGAATGAATGAAAAAATATTAAATATCAAATCTCATCCCCATTTATTTAAAATTAAATTGATCTGACAGATTATAAAAATCCTCCCCTCTCGTTAACAGTAAAAATCGATTAGACATTCAATTTAGTGTCTTGAATAAGAAAAGTTTTATATAAAAGAGCACTCAATCATAATTACAGTTTGTATAAAAATATTATTGATCGAAAAATTAAATTATATTTACAAGAAAATAGAAGACGCTGCAGGCCAAGTAAGGGTAGTAGGGGATCCGGGATTTGAAAAGAAATGTCTTTTTTACCGAACCTTCTGTATTACTAGATATAAGACATAACTAAAGACCGAATTTGTATGGAATTGCATATATTTCTTGATAACTCTCATTCAATTTTAGGTCAAATATCTTTTTGAATTATATCCTGCCTGTATACGTTTATGTTTAAATGCAAAGAAATGAGTATCTATTTGAGAAAGAAAGATGATAATTTTTCTCAAAATCAACTTGTGATATTTAATCAATTTATTAACGAAAATCAATCATAGATTTTAATATAATAGACTTGCTTACATTGTATATAGGAGGGCCCTGCCCCATCGGGAGTTGAACCCAAGCACTTGTTTGCTTTTGGCCCGAAAAACAAACTAGTGCTTGGGTTCAACTCCCGAGGGGGCAGGACCCTCCTAAATGCAATATAAACAAATCTATTATATTAAAATCATTAATTTCACCTAAATTCAATTTCGTTATTGTTTAAATTTTATGTGGCATATTTTTTTATTTACGTTATTGCATATTTTTGTATATTTAGCCAATTTCTTCAAAATTAAATTAAAATATAGAGTATTTTTTATTTTAATTTCATAAATTCATAAAGCTAATATTTTTAAAACTCAAAGAAAAAGAAAAAACTAGTGGAAAAGTAATAAAACCAATATCAAGGGTGTTGGTATTACCTATCCCTGGTTTTACAAAAAAAATTACAGGACATTTAAAAGAAATTCGGACCTTAATATTTTAGTAAAAGTAAATAAAATTTGTACAGGGAAACTGTAATTTAAGTTACGGAAATCAATGATTCTGTAATATTGTCAAAATTTACGTATGCACCTGTAACATCGATTGACGTAGAAAGGGATTTTTTCTATTTTAAACACGTACTGGACGAAAGGAGTTTTTGTTTAGGTATTACTTTATATTTTTAATTGGAAAGTTTTTATTAATATTTTGATGTTAATTTTAATGTCCCTCTGTTACCAACTGGTCCTCTCTTCAATAGTATAACTTTATTATTATTTTTTTTTTTAATAATTCTTGATTGAACTCTAACATTCCTACAGTCAAAATACTAATTTTCTACTGAATATTAATTATACTGCATACTTTGACATTTTTTCCTGCATATTTGCGTCATTTTTGCTGCATAAATATCCAGCCCTTAGATATATCTAAGAACCTTTTTTTTTTTTTTTTTATGATATTGATGAGAGAAGGAGATACACCAGAAGGTGGATCCCCTAAAGGCCTGTATGGGCTGGCCCCTCCATCGTGAAAAGAACAGAGCAGAAGGAAAAGAAGTCGGGATCACGAGCCAATCTCAGAAACTTAGATACAATTCAATATCCAATTTACTAAGGTTTTATTTAGAGGCTTCGAGCAGTGGTAAATTCTCAGCGCGATAAATTCGGTTAAATTTATCTCCCACTTAAACCTCTAAGAAATGGTCAATTATAAATGAAGCTTTAAGTTCAGGTCATTTTGTTATTTACTTTAATATATACCAATCTATAGATAGTTTGAATATAATACCGAAATTTCCTTGGAAAATTAATCTTAAAAATTGAAGTGAATTTTATCTCAGAATCAGAGATAGAGGTGACTACTAACAATAACTGAAAATCAAAACCTGCAAGAAAAATATATTTCTTCAAGTTTCCAAATAGATCAAAAAGTTATTGGTATAATAACTAATTTTAAGATACATATCAAGATTAGAACATTTTCCCCAGGCAACGAAAAATATGAAATGTGGTACTTTCAGAGAATGAAAAGAGATGCTACATGGTGGAGGCGAGTGATTGTCCCAAGCCAGTCTTAGAACTGAATATACTCTATGATGATAATGTTTACTCGTATGATGAAATACTGGTAATTTCGAATATTACTATTCCTAGAACCATTTTCTGATATTAATAGATGAAGCGAGAATCAATCAAGGCAACGCATTTCCTAATTGAAATGCATCGGATATGAAGGGATACAACAGGGAAATGCACTAGCATGAATTAATTCTGACTGCATCTATTAGGAACGGTTCTAGAAATAGGAAGGGAAAATTTTGTAATATCCTACTTTGCGTAAATTCTAATTTGAATTCCTCAAAAAGTTTCACTACCTCAAATAATAATGATATTTAGCAATATCTTTTTAATCTATACTACCCGTTTTCTCAACCGATAAGAGATCTCTGATGGAACATCTATGGATGTTTATTGTGTCATTGACTTAGACTTTATCTTTAGTTTATTAACCGACTTTGAAAAAAGGAGGAGGTTATCAATTCAACGGAATGACTGGTTTTTTTTTGGTTTTTTGTGTTTGAACATTTATTTCATTTTACCATGTAGACCGATTGATGATTTTTTTTTAATTGGGTCAGTATAGTTCCCGATTTTAATTAATTTATCTATTAGCATTTTTATCTAGATATATAGCTTATAAAAAATGTATAGGTTCCATCTCATAGTCAATTTTTACTATATATTAATTTTTCTAGTGGTGTTAGACTAGGTAACTTGTTAAAACAAGTCTTCTGTTTTATCCCTCATTGAAGGGACTTATGAACAAGTACGTTCTTTATTGCTCTATATTCGTCGGCCATTCGTGATGCCCTTTGGCTGGTTGCGGAGGGATCGGTTTGGGATGCTCTGCTTGCCCTACTGTGCCCCCGAGCGGGCCGCCTTAGGGATCAGCATTTGAGGGCTGGCGAATTTATGGAAATATGAACGAATACGATCGGCTGGCTAAATGGGCATCTATGTTCCCGAGGCCAATAGAAAAAAAAAAAAAGTTCCCGATTGGTCCCATTTTTTTTTTCATTGGTATTGGACTTTTTTTTGTTATGTATGTTCACGCATAACTTCTTTGTTTATAGACCGATTTCAATGATTCTTCTTTTAGTGGAAAGGGGGTACCTTAGGGGTGGTGCCATATTAATTTGGTCAAGTTCTGATCATGTTTGTTCGTCAATTTCTCTTTACCATGGGAACTGATTTCGATGATTTTTTTGCATTGGGTTCAGAATAGCTTCCGATTGGTGCAAGATAAATTTCATTGGCATCGGACCTTTTTTGTTATGTATGTTCCCGGATAACTTCTTTGTTTATGGACCGATTTCGATAATTCTTTCTTTATTGGAAAGAGGGTAGCTTAGGGTAGTCCAATATTAATTTGATCAAGTTCTGATGATATGATCAATGACAAAATAACGGAAATCTCCAATTTTTATGTGCAAATAATCGAAATTAAAATAAATAAAATCTTTTATAAAAAAAAAAAAACAATCTTAAAACGTTCATTTAAAACCGTACTAAGTAACATTTAAAGAGAATTTATCTATTTATGAATTGAATTTTATTATCATATTCTGATTCATTCGCCCGACGCTTTCTTGCGATATGCATTTAAGTTACTATTGTCAACATCTAGAAATCATAAGTTGGTGTCATCTATTCAATCTGATGGAATGGAATATTTTTAATTATATGTCAGAGGGGTTGTTTTCACCCCCTCGAGAATCGAACCCGGGTGCCAGTAACAGCAATCTGGGCCAGCAGGATTTCTGTTACTGGCACTTGGGTTCGATTCCCGAGGGTGAAAAATAACCCCTCTGACATATAATTAAAAATATTCCATTCCATCGGATTGAATAGATGAAGCCAACTTATGATTTCTAGTAAATTTGAATCTATTACCATAAGCAAATTAACATCTTTCATATGTCAACATCACTAAAAAGTGAAAATAAAAATTATTTTAAAAAAAAAACGACTTCAAAAAAATTAAATGCAACAAATAAAAAAATAGTGACTCAAAAATAAAATAAAATGCACTAAAAGGTATAAAATAATTATCTAATTTAGTTACAACTAATCGATGATATTGTTACATGAAATCACTTTTTGAAGTTGGTGCCAAACAAACTATATAAGCGAGTTTACGCGATGTTGTCTTCATTACTCCCCAAATGTACTAAGTAAGATCCGTCGAGTGCGATTCATAAAATGAATATGTGGCAGAGAAAATTTTAAGGAAAGGATTTTTTTATGTTCGAAGTAATTAAATTTTTGAATTTGGTTTTTGTAGTACACTCATATTTATAAATAGAAATTATTTTTTTATAAATATCAAATCAATCATAAAGACGGCGTCAAATAAGTTATTTGGTGGTTTTTATATATATATATATATATCGATATAAGGATCGTTTTTCGTTGGCCACAAGCCACCCTGACAGCTGATTCTTCTCTTATTCTCTTAGGGATGATATCCACTCCGTTTTCTCTTTTCCCTTAGGCATGGAAGCCGATGTCACGCCTGTTGATTCAAAAAGGAGATCGAATTCTCAATTCTGGAAATGAAATCCAGCCATCTTCCTACCGAAATATATGAATTTATATATATATATATACCATATATATATTAGAGTGGTTCTTATTTTAGAAGTAAGTGGAAATCAACGGAACAACCCTGAAACTTGTTCGTATAGATGAAAAACTAATAACTGTATATTTTGAGCCATATCGAACATCGCGTAACCGAGACCTAGCCCTCTAAAGTTAGAAAAATAGGTTTATTCCATATTTTACATTTTGGTGTACCCTAATATTAAACGGTCCCAAAATAAGAAATTTCATAATAATCCCTTTAGTCATTTTTACGTGAATCGTAAGCAACTTTTCGCGGAAACAACGGAAACAGACAGGCAGACAGGAATTTTGTTGAGGGTGTTTTCGTTCATAACCAAATTTTGTATACATAATCAGAGGGATCCCAGAAGTCTAAAAATGCAAAAACTAACAGCCCAAAATGGGGGTGGGGGTGTAGGGTCAAAAAATGAAAATCTTGGACATTTACCAAACTCAACCAAATTTTGTATACATAACCAGTGAGACCCCAGAAGTATAAAAATGCAAAAACTAACCGCCCAAAATGGGGGGTGGGGTGTAGGGGAAAAAATGAAAATCTTGGACATTTACCAAAATCAACCAAATTTTGTTTACATAATCAGTAGGACATCAGAAGTATAAAAATGCAAAAACTAACACCCCCCCCCCCCTTACATGATTATAAATAATTTTAGGGGCCAGGTTGTATGGCAAAGTCAAGTGGATGTCCACATCAGAACACGTCAGCTTTTTTATCTATACGAACAAGTTTCCGGGTTGTCCCGTTGATTTTCTCAAAATATGAAATTCCCCATATAGGCTAAAATCACTCTAATATATATATATATATATATATATATATTTATATACATATAAAACTTTAAAAATTATTATTATTATTTTTACTTTCACTTAAAATAACATAAATTAAAGATGCGATCGCTTCTTTGAACAATGATTGTTTTTAACTTCAAAAAGATAAAATTTACTTTCCCTTTTTCAATTCTAAGTTTAAGTATAAGGGAGCTTTAAGAAATCGAAAAAATAAATAAATAAACGGATTTCGTGATCCCCAGAGTCCAAAAGCCATTATCTGTGAGTGTGTGTATAAGACAGTCAATAAGGGTAGCGACGAAATTAAAAACATTAGTAAAATATTCGTTAAAAAGAATACAGCAAGGTTTTAGTTCAAATTGGTCCTCCAGATGTGCCCAGTGACTTCAGGTGTTTTAAGTTTTTTTGACATTTTCTCAAACACGAGTACGATTTGGATAGATATTTTAATTTAAAATCAACTTTTATTTATATTTTATTATTTAGTCATTAAAAAAAAATACAAATTATGTATTAAATAAGGTTGAAATCAATGTTATTTTCTGATTGATGCAAATAACCATACATATATACTAATGATGGTATAGTATGTACATATTTATGTAATTTGTTATAGTTTCGAAGGTTTAAACTTCATTATCAGTCTTTTTAATTAGAAATGTTCGATCTGTTATTTCTCATAGGTTTACCATAAATATAATTGAAAAGATTTTATTTTGCCAAGATTAGCAGAGTTACAAAGAGGAACAAAGAGGTTGTCCTCTGCTTGATGCAAATAAACATACACACATATATATCGAAATTATATATCTGTAGGTATATATATATATTATTTATTTGTTTGTTTAAATATGAATGTGAACTGGAAGATGATTTTAATTTTAACTGGCTCCTAGCTAAGTAAAAATCGAAAATTTTCAATATCCATACGGTATTGACCATGAAAAACAATATTTATAATTAAAAAAGACTGATGATGAAGACCAAGTCTTCGAAACTATAGTCTCAAACAAATTAAATAATATATATATACAGATATATCATTTCGATATATATGTGTGTATGTTTATTTGCATCAAGAAGAGGACAACCTCTTTGTTTCTCTTTGTGAATCAACAACTCTGCTACTCTCGGCAAAACAAAAACTTTTCAATTAGCAGAGTTGTTGATTCATAAAGAGAAACAAAGAGGTTGTCCTCTGCTTGATGTAAATAAACATACACACATATATATCAAAAATATATTTCTGTAGGTATATATATTATTTATTTGTTTGAGACTATAGTTTCGAAGGCTTGGCCTTCATCATCAGTCTTTTTTAATTATAAATATTATTTTTTATGGGGTCCACCATAAATACCCGATTGGATGTAGTTAATACGATTGGTGTGTTTATCAAGTATATTCTTTAACGAGTAAAAATTTTTAGGACGTTGAAATTAAACTAGGATTTCCATAAATCATCATAAATATAGTCTATTATATTTAGGTAATAATAGATTTCTATAATTTATTTAAATAATTAATTTAGATGTAGAAATTGGAGGCATGGAGGACATGCAGCACTCGGTTGTTGTTGAGTGATTTTTATTTTATTTTATTTAGAGGAAATAAAATAAAAATAGTTCAATATACACGAATATATAGGTATCAGTGTCGTGGGATCCAAGGATGCTGTGGATGCAGCGCATCCCTAAAATTTCAAACATTTAGATTATTTTCATAAATATATAAGGTCGACTTCAAAATTTCAGGAGGATCTTTAAATTTTCAAATTATTATCCGTTATTTCAAATATTTCTATAAAAAACAATTTTTGTTTTGAAAAGTATATTGGTTCTCGAAATGAAATAAAATTTCTGCATATAAACGATAGTTTCAAAGGGCAATTAGATGAATGATTATTCCGAAAAGGGCGCGGTTAGAAAGTTTGAAGTCCCTGCCTGGTATATCTTCAAGTTCGAGCATGTCAAAGACAAGTTCAGACGAGTTTTTGTCGAATAAAAATTGTTCTCTTTGAGGAAATATTAAAATACAAATATTACAAAAAAGGAATAAATAAAGATGAATCGAGAATCTTTGGACTAATCCATTTCTAAGAACTCTCAATATATTAGGTCGGAAATAACTAAGAATGCTATAGAGAAGTCATAGCTTGCTTAAAGCAATAGAATTAGAAGAAATTTAAGATTTTCTTCTGCTGATTCATTGTGGAAGATGGTCGATTTTCATCTCAGGGACTGTGGAGTTTAAGTCACAAGAATTAATTTCTGACTCCTACCCTCACTCAAACAAAGACGTATCCGTTTGGTTGAAAAGTCACCGCACGCCACTGATATGTATAGGTATACACCTAATAAATACAAATATGTTTTTATATATATATATATATAAATTAAACATAGAAGCCACAAGAATTTTTGAATGCAAATTACAACTTTAATTCAAATTCTATTCTATTTTATAATTTAAAAAATTAAAAATATTGACTTTAAAAAATAGAAGTTGTTAAGTGGTGTCTAAATATTTTTTGTTGTTATGTAAATTTTGAATGATTATTTTAGAATAATTGAAATCAATAGCTGGGCATCGAATAGGATAAGAATATTTTTCCGTGTTCTTTTATATTTGAAAAAGAAAAGGCGTGATTCAGAATAAAAATGAGAAATTTTATCGAAATCGATAAGCGAGCGTAAAGAAGGAAATCGCTTCTAAACTATCACATATATTCATCGTTTGAGATGTATTTTTCAAGTTAGGGGATTTGCTAGCATGGTTACCTGCTTACACTGTGCGGTGCAACAGGTAAGCAGGAAAAGATAAATGATTATCATTATTGCTAGCTTATAAACGGATCGAGACAAGAATTAAATTGTATAGTTTTTTATAAAAAATAGTTTAGACAAGATAAAGAAATCAGAAAATAATACCGACAAAAAAATAAGCTGACATGTTCTGATGTGCCCATCCACTTGACTTTATCATACAACCTGGCCCCTCACTTATATTTAATATTTAATAAAATTATTTATAATCATGTAGGGGTGGGGGGTTAGTTTTTCCATTTTTAGACTCCTGGGGGCCCATTAATTATGTATACAATATTTGGTTGAGTTTGGTACAAGAGCCTATATTTTCAATTTTTGACCCCCCCCCCTATTTTGGGCTGTTAGTTTTTGCATTTTTAGACTTCTGGGGTCCCACTGATTATGTATACATAATTTGGTTGAGTTTTCTCAAACGGCCTAGATTTTTAATTTTTAACTCCCCTCCGCCCCCTTTAATTTTGGGTCGATATGCACCAAAATCTAATCAGCTCTTAATCTCAATGGACCAAAACTAGGTGTGAAATTTGGTTTCGATATTCACACTAGTTTTTGAGCTAGCTCGTCCACAAAAATTTGGTAACGCACATTCTAACAGACTATAACTAACAGACATTTTGACAAAACAATTATTATCTCGAAAAATATAATTTTTCGATGTTCACTTATTAGAGCTTTTTTTAGAGCGAAATGCCATTGTTTCACTCAATTTTTTTAATCAAAATAGTTTCAGCCGTTTTTGAGATATTTTGAAAAAAAAAAGGAAAAAAACACTTTTTTCATGCACGATTACAATACTTGACCATACCCTGTATGGTAAAGTAATAATTAATTATGGACATATTTATTATATTTAAAAAATGATAAGATATAAATAAAGTAATTAATCTTAACGAAGACATATTGTTTCTCTCTTACCTTTGTCTATTGAACTCTATCGGGTTAAATTTAGGAGAATGAACAAAAATGGCTCCTACCTTGAAAAAGAAAATAATATTTTGTTAATCGAAATGTTGTAGTAAAAATATCTTTTATACAAAAATATATATATTAAGATTTGAAATTATTAAAATCACACATAATTATAATTATTTAATATGAAAGTTTCTTTTGACGAGAGTAGCATAATTTTTATAAATTAAAGAAGACAATTAAAAAAAGTATCTTCTGCTGGAAAAATAAATTTGTAAATTTATTTATATAACACATCAATTCCTGTGAATCAATTGTAATAGAATGATGAAGAGGAAAAAGCCCTCGAAATTATAGTCTCGTCATAAATAAACAAATAATAAAAAAATTCTTAGCAGAAGACACACTCTTTTATAGTCTTCTTTAATTTATAATTATTTATTGAACCCGAAGAAACAATACATATATAATATATTTTCACGAAGAATGCGGTCAGGTCTTTAATTATTATTTCGTTGAAAGGGCGTGATTGATTAAAAAATAGCAGGGTGATTGATGGAAATGGTATAAAAAACAACCGAAACCTTGAGAAAATGACCCTAAAATAATCCGAATCTCAAATCAAATGAATGAAATGTTTACACAAACTATTTGTTACAAACCCTGGACTTGAATCAAACAATTCTTATATATTGTATTTAAATAAATCATAGATCCAAGTTTGTGACTGATTTGGCCAAGAATTCAAGTGTGCAATTGTTCCGAAATCTACTTTATTCCATGAGATATGGATGGCAGGATGGCACCCTGCGAGTTCTTTTTCTTCTCCAAATTGAAAATGCCACGCAAAGGAAAGCGATTTGACATCTTAAAAAAGATAAAAGAAAACGGAACTGAAATGCATTCAAGAAATCGAATATCAAAAAGAAATCGAGATTTGGAAAAATCATATACGCATATATGTATTTGAACTAGTGGCTGGGGTCTATTTCGAGCCTATTATTTATGATAAATTATTTTATTTCAAGTTTTCATATAAAAGTGATATTTTTTAAGAGTAGCAGCAAGTTATTAAATTAAAAAGGCCCCTTGAAATTATGCAACCAAATTGGTCGTCTTTCGTTTTGGCTATCAACCTAAAAGGGGAAATGTTTCAGAAATAAAATATTTACAAATTTAACTTCTTCCCAATTTAAATATTTTTATTTATTAGAAACTATAGTTTTGAAGTTAATGCCTTAATATTTAGTCCAATAGAAATGAATTGGATAAATATTTAATAAAACTTTGGCTGGTTCAATGAAATAATTACATTTCTTTAGAATCACTTAGGATTTAAATTTTATTAAATATATATCCATTTGAAGATGGATTGAAGATGAATACAAAGCCGTTTATCCCTATGACATCTAGAGACTGGAACTCTCCCTGCAACATATAACCTTCAATCTTTCAAGACACGCATCCACGAATACCTTCAACTCCGACCCAATCAATAAATCTCATCTTATTTCCAAGATAGAAGGATCCACCGCGGACTATAGAGGTTGTACCTTTTTGGTGCAACTTCTTTTGTATCGGTATCATTATAAAAAAAGGCTTGAAAATTATAGTTTGAAATAAATAAAAAAATTCTTACTAAACAAAAATCATACAAGGTTATAGGTAATGTATATTTTAAAAACAGTATTTTACACTTTAAAGATAAAGAAATCAATAATGAGAGATTTGCAGATAGAAAAAGATTTACATTTTCTAAGAAAATCACAAGAGGGTGTCATCTATCATATCCGAGATGGAATGGATTATTTTTAATTATGTCAGAAGTGTTGTTTTTTACCCCCTCGGGAATCGAACTCAAGGGCCAATAATAGCAAAAGGGTCAATTGGCTACCCTGTAAGGTGCAAACTCCTCTGAGATATTTAAACATAGCCTTTCCATATAGTTTAAAAAGGTGGTTGAGTGTTTCGAATTATGAAAATTCAAAATTCGAAGGGCAATAGAATGATTTTTCCAAATTGAATATGAGCGAGTCAAGTTGTGGATAAAAAAGTAAAATTAATCATCATATTTTATCAAAATTACTTTAAATAAAGTTTTGATAAAAGTTCAAATTCTATTTGAAATATCAATAAAATGAATCATTTTGAATTAAGAATCATTGATAGAAAGATAAAATATACAAAATGGATATTTCTGAAGTTCAAGCAGGACGCTATAGTTTTACTTATTTTTTTTTATAAAATTCAAAAATTATCAACAATAATTAAATATCCCAGCGCCTCCCAATCGATCGCAGAGCACCGGCTGATCCTTTTGTCTATAATAAAAATAATATTCTCTTCATTCCCTAAATTTAACTTTATCAACAATATTTAATGAATGTGTTAGTTTAAGAGTTAATAGAACAAATTATTATATATAGTTATAATTTGCTATTTAATAAACTTTTTTTTTGGTGGTTCGATATTTTTCCACCGATTATTGAATTCGCACATTCAAAAAAATGTGTTAATTTCTGGATAAGATAAGATTCTTATCATAATTTTATCAAATGAGGTATAATTAAAAATTTTCATCAAGTTAATATGTCAAAGAAATCAATGGGCTCTCATCAATTTATTATCGTAAAATACGAAAATCTAAAGGACTTATGTATATTCGTATTCTTAAATAAATAAAAATACATATACCGAGTGAGTTTTTTATCTTGAGACAGTCTTATAACTCAAAAACAGTGCATTATATGAAAAAAAGTTTCAAATAAAAGTTTACTTATATCAAGAGGGAAACTAAACTACACTATTGTTTCTAGACTTAGAACAAGCTTTCAAGGGTTTATCGAGGTCAAGTTCTGTTTTTTAAATGGAAACCTATATTTTTCTATAGATATCCTAAATCTTTAAAAAAAGTATTTAATAATTAAATATTTCATCATTATTATTTGATAATTAAGTTGAATAATTGTTAAAAATAATTATTAGGATTTTTTTCAGAGATCTAATTGATTTAATATTTTGTTTATTTGATGTCGTATTAAAAATAGTTCCTATGAAAGTTGTTCAGTTTTTTATTCTTTTGTAGATTTAGGATATCTATAGAAAAATTTAGGTTTCCATTTAAAAACAGAACCTTGACATCGAAATACCCTTGAACGCTTGTTCTAAGTCTAGAAACAATAGCGTTGTTTAGTTTCCCACTTGATATAAATAAACTTTTATTTGAAACTTTTTTTCATATAATGCACTGTTTTTGAGTTATAAGACTGTATCAAGATAAAAAACTCACCCGGTATATCAAGGTGAAAATAAAATCTTTTATTTATTTATTCTTAAAATTATTTTATGTTCAGAGATATTACTTTTGAAAGAATAATAAATGTCAATTGCTACCTTCTATAATAATGAATCCAATTTCTGATACTGATTGAATTTTGTCTTTTGAGGTAAAGTTATAAATCCCAAATGGAAACATTAGCTCTCTGTTGAAAGATAAAAGCTAGAGAGAGAGAGAGAGAGAGAGAGAGAGAGAGAGAATGAAAGGAGAAGGGAGAGTTGTTCCAATCTATGGATGTATAATAGCAAGTGAGTGGAGTGATTGAGTAGAGTTGAGTTGATAAGGCATTAAAGAGACTTTTGATAATTGTATTAGGGGCTCGAGAGGCCTTTTGACGTTCACGCTCCATAATGTTATTAGTGCAACTCTATTAGCTGGCTTCATTGAGGAGCAAGAGAACCTTTAAGAAAAATAATAGTCAAGGAAAGCGGGGCAGAGCAATCGATTGCATTCAAGACACAAATACAAAGTATACTTTTCAATATTAAACCATGTCAATTACTATACAGTATTATGAGCATTGCTTGAAAAGGCTGTAAATTCTTTAATAGAGTCTTTTAAGGACGTTCCCTGATATAGTTCAGATGCAGTTCGCTCTTTCCCCTACTCTCACATACGCAGAAAGACAAAAATATGTTCACTGCGTCGTTTCTTGGACCCGGCAACATTGCATTCTTATCGACGCTAAAAGACAAAGAATAAAAAAAACACTTCATGAAACAGCTCAATGCAAAATTCCAGATGAGAACAGTATAGTTAGGTTGAGAGAATTAGCTAAAAATCTCAAATGCACAAGTTGCAGAAGTTTTTTAGATATGGAAAAATTGAGTGATTTTAGTGCGACGTTGCCAAGTCGCCATCTCTCGCTTGCCATGCGATGAGAGAAAAAATGAAAACCATCAAAAGTACCTAACTTTTAACATTTTTCATACAAAACGAATACCGCTTGATACAATTATTTTAATAGAAAAATATTTGTTATATCTTCAGTTAATGATTCTCAGTTTTTCAAAATAATATCAAGAAAATTACGATTGTTATTTAATGAAACAGTCGCTTTAACATCAATCGGGATAGGGTTAAATATGCAAATTTCAATGGTCAATATTTATAAACTTAGTGCCGCAAGGACTATTGAAAAAAATGTTTACGTATAAAGGACACTTATAAATATGTGTGTATTCAAAGTTTTAAAAGGATTGCAAGAAAATATATTTATTAGGGAACGTCCTTAAGGTAATATGATCATTATAGAAGTTGTTATCGTTTCGAAAATATATATGCCTATAATTAGGAGCGGATATAAGATTTTCCCTAAGGTGGCACTGTAACTTTAGGTTGCTGCGAATGCGCGTTCTTTTCCTTCTTTACTGGAGTCGGAGAAGGGGATGCGTTTCCAAATTGAGTGATGTTCAGGACAATTTGCTTTAACGTGGCTATAGAAGTTTTCGCTTAAATGTTTGTTTTGTAAATCCATGTAATGATGTGCATGTGTATTAGATTGGTTATGGGAAGAAAATTGTAATAAGATAAATTGGAAATAACTAATAGATCTGTAAAAATAATAAAGGTTACCTAAAGATTTTTCTCTAACTTAAGACTACTTAGATGGTTTCACAAAAATCTAATTGTTCTAGGAAACTTGGATTTGACTCTAAATAGTGTATGATAATTAAGATTAGCAGATTTAAAATGCTGAAAATTAAAGAATGGCGCTAAGAGGTGACATAATATTATACCAATATACTAGTATAACTTCGAAAGAGTGGATGAATGAGAAGAATTTTCCTCGTCCACTCAATTTAAACTATTTATTGATCATATGTGACATATTTTCAAATTCTTAAATATTAATAATATTCATATTTAGTAAAAATAAGTTCTAATAATTGTAAGACTATATTTGATTATTGTAATTCCGTTGTTTATAACTATTTGGCCAATTCTAACTTGTAATAATTATAAGACTATATCAATTATTATTATTTTAATTTTTTTCTTTCTTTCTGCATTATCAAAATTGTAAATATAATGTCCAATCTATATAAAAGATGGCCAAAATGGAACATCTGATTTCGAAGGCCAAAAGTTGTAATAAATAAATAAATATAACTTCAAACGTCGCGTCGGTTCAAAAGTTGTAAGAAGAAAATTTTTCAATTATTATTCTATTATTGGAAATCATCTTTTATCCCTGGACTGTTTTTCATTCAATCTTTACTTAAAAATAAAAATAACTAAATAAATAAAAATCACATATCGTCGCAGATCTTACAAAAACTCGTAAGTCCGATTTTTCGTCAAATACATATTATACATTTTTACTTAGGGAAAGTGGTGTGGGTTTTAAGTGAAACATGATATTAATTAATAAAATAAAGGGAGTGTAGTTTCACAGTGAATGAAATAAAACTCAAAGAGGTTTATACAAACTTAATATGTTTCGGATTATTAGTCCATCATCAGGAGTTTACAGATTAAAAACGTTTTTAACCAGAGATACTTTTTAATTTATTATTGCATTTAAATAGAATTTCTAGTTGATGGGATGCGTAAAATACACTAATTTTTTTATCATGTATGTTTTATGTTTTTGAGAGTAGAATTTTTAAAAATTTTCTACCCATTTGATATCGTGAATATTGCAACCAGAATAAGTAGAAAATGTTATGGGTTACGAGGGTGTGACAGACGGACGAACATAAAGAGATCTCAGTAACTACGGACCTCTAAAAATGGAAAGTTTTCAAACAACTGGATTCATAAAAGGGGTGAATGAATATTTGTTAATTGAAAAATAAAACTTAAATAAATTAAAACATTACGAAAAAAAATTTCAAAAAGTTTACCCACATAGGAAAAATGGATACTAGTTTTTATCCGAATTTGTGATAACATTTAGGGAAAGCGGTGTTGGTTTATAGTGAAACATTAAACACAGGAGTTTTTTGTAGGATTATAGTGGTGTTTCACAAAGAGGAGAACTTGTGATGTTTGTTTTCTCTGAGTGTACTAAAATATTATATTATTTGTGAATATTCTAATCGGAAACGAGAATACAAAGCCTTTCAATACATTCACCATATTTCCAAATAATAATCTGGGAATTTAGATTGGATTTTAATAAATCCCAATCAAATTAAAAGGGTTCATAATAGTGATAGAATCCTAGAAATTGTCATTTGTAACTATATCTTCTAGACCAGTGGTTTCCAACTCCATGATCCGGGAGATGCTGGGAAGTAACAGTTAATTACAAAGTCCAACTACCTAGTCAAGTATGTATTTACATTTAGGAGGAAAAAAGGCAATATGGTATATTCGGGTCTCTTTTTATAAGGTAGAGAGGTTCTACAGAGAGCCGGATAAAAAATCATTAAATAGGTTGTATAATCAGAGATGAATTCCATTATCATAAAAATAAAATATAGTCCTAATTTTCTAACATCGGTGCGTCGAATGAACTGAACAGTCAGATTCAGATTTGACAAGTTGCACACACATGGTAAACCCATTAAAAACAAAGCTTGTTTATTTTTCGATGCCATGTTAAATGTAAAAACTACGACGAAAGAAATGCTTTTATTGAAAATTATTTTACTAATTTTACCAGTGGATATTTCTTAATTTAGCGCCGTAATTAGCGAAGGTATATTTCCTTCGGTTCCCCGTAAAACCGGTAACGGTGATATCATTAAATAAATTTCCTTAGTTTCATTGGTTATAGAATTTTTAACATAATATATTGCATTTTAGCAAGGATTTAAGTTTTTGTATTGATATAATACATAGATAGCAGAATTACTATGATTTAAACAGTCTAAAATAGAAAATATTACTAGTTTTTAAGGAATTTCGTGTTGGTACTTGGTGAAACATTTTTTATCCAATAATTTTAGAAAATATTACTTTTACTATAGTATCATTTTTTCATAACAGCTCAGGAGCAGGGTAAGTTGTATGGAAACGAGAGAATAGTAGTGTGAAGTCACTGTAGTAGGAAGTAATTTAACCCAAATAAACAAGAATAAAAATAATCCTCATTTAAAGAGACGTGACTGTACTTCAATTTTCATTTTTTGTTCATCTAACATGTTTTTCAAACATATAAATATATAATTCAGATGTTGTTCCGCCTTGGAGGTCAAGCCAAGTGCCCAGAGTGTATTTTTGGCATTCGGGTTCAATTCCCGAAGGGGTGAATACAAATCTTCTGATATATTATCATTAGAGACCGGATTCCGATGCAATTGCATATTTTGTTTGCCGCCACATACGACCCAGGGATCAATTATCTATCCGAATCATGCATCTAGGATACAGTGGGTTAAATTTTAAACTGCATATTTTTGCATATTTGAGTAATATTGCATAAAATTGAATATTTGAAGAATGTTGCATAAAATTTTGCCAATTTTTACTGCATATATTTGCATATTTCAACGTATATTGCATATTACTTGCTTATTTCAGCCTTTTAACTGCATAATTTATGTCATATTTTGGTAGTTTTTACTGCATAAAAATCCGGTCTCTAATTATCAATAAACCTCAGATTTAGTAGATGACAACCTCTCGTGATTTTCTTTAGAAATGTTAACTCTAGTATTATCAGCAATTTGCATTTTTATAACTAATTTACTTGCTGACAAGCCGTCTTCGGGCCTTTCCCTGTTCAAAGGGGTGCGCCCCCTGGAACCCTCCCTTCTTAGTAAGTACTTACGTCTTAAAAACAACCTCCATTTTCAAGTTATTAGCTCGTGTAGTTCTGGAGAGATCATGATGAAACCAAGTGAAAACGTGATTTTACTGGGGTTTTCAATGTTTTGCCCCATTAAAAATTTGAATTTGTGTTTAATCCACTCGGGAAACAACCCTTCTAACATAATAAAAATAATCCATAATTTTAGTAGCTGACCATATCTCTCTTGATTTTTTCTTTTCTTCTTATGTTTCACTTTATATATAGATAAATATTGTATAAATAAATTGATAAATATTGTTTCTTTGTCTTTAATAATGTTGAAAACCTCATAGAACTCGTTGGACACTCATTGGATTGAAGAGACTCTCTCCATTTTACTTGACCGTATAGGGTATGGTCAAGTATTGTTAATCGTGCATGAAAAAAAGTGCTTTTTGCTTCGTTTTTTCGAAATATCTCAAATTTTATCTATTTTGATAAAAAAATGCCATTTTGGTCTACAAAAAATCCCTAATGGGTGAACATCGACAAAATTATATTTTAAGAGATATTAATTATTTTGTCAAAATGTCTGTTAGTTAATATGGTTGTTTCACCCCTTCGGGAAACAACCCTTCTAACATAATACAAATAATACCATGGATTTAGTAGATGACGACCAACTCTCTTGATTTTCTTTAGAAGTTTTAAAACTACTATGTATTATTGGCATTTGTCTTTTATGGAATGTATATAGAAGACAATACGTATAAATAACTAACAGTTTGAGAAAAATAATGTGATCATTTGGGATTTTAAGGGCCAGTTGTATGTCGGTTGGTAAAGTCTTTGTAAAAGCTGACAAAGGGTAAAACCTTAGAATTCACCTTGTGCCTGGAGGGATGGCCAATCAGATGAAGTGGGTGTCGTCTGATTGGCCACCCGACCGGGCACAAAAGATGGAAATTATAAGGTTTTACCCCTGTCAACCTTTGCAAAGACACCAACCTGACATACAACTGCCCCTTAGAGTAATTATAATAAATGTGATTTTACAAATCAAAATTATTTATGCTCAATTGCCTAAAGTTATTAGCAGATCAGGGGAGTCTATTCAATAATCCAGTGAATGGTCAGCATTTCCAAAAGGTTAGAAAACACTGTTTTAGACAAAGAAACAATAGATTAAGTGAAACATATTCTAATCTAAGTTAGACTTACTTTAGAAATGTTTGTAAAAGACAGGTTGTTTGTATTAAGACTAACCTCTAACAGTCTAAAAGAGGGCACTTTGATGTTATGAAACTCTCGACCTCGAGAAGGGGGCCGTTAAAGAGTATTTCTTCTCGATAATGTATTATCCGAGCAGCTGGGACTGAAAGGATGGGTTAGTCTTTAAATTAGATCAAGAAAGAAAAGACAATAGGAGATCATTATCAGCGAAAGGGCTATGAATAGAAAATGGAAATTAGAGCTCAGAGGGGATTTAAAACTAATCCCAATGATGTTGCTTCGGAATAGAGAAAGAAACGAGAAAGGTAATTCCAGATTCTAGAAGCCATAAGGATAAACGGCATTATATATTGCATATATTTAACTGAAAGATATGGGGTGTGGGACTTTTAGAGAATTAAAAGATGAGTTGTTACGGAATAGAGATGAGCGACAAAAGTTTTATAACTGTGTAATTAATGATGTTATTTAACTAGATTCTGTCTGAGACTGGGTATAATTGAATTTTGACTTACTTCTACAGAACCAAGTTTTTTTGAAATTTTACACATACCTACTATATAGGTATTTCCAATTAGAATACAAAATTTCTTAGGTTTCATACATTAATTAAGAAAAGTTGTTTAAGGTAGTTCTTTTGCGACAATCCACACAAAAAGTTTTAGCCTCGTAACCACTCTATACATATGAACGGTGCTAAAATTTTAGTTTTTAACGTGACTGTACTTCTCACACTACTATATTATTTTTACTTAGAGAAAGTGGTGTAGGTTTTAGGTGAAACATGATATTAATTAATAAAGTAAAGGGGTGTGTAGTTTCACAAATATATTCACTGTTAAACTACACACCCCTTACTTTATTAACTACTATATTCTCTTTATGAATAGATCGTTTACAAGCCATTGTTATATATGCCCTCCATTAAAAATAATCGTCCAAATATATTTTTTTATCAAAACTACGAGGTAAATAATTTCATCTTTTTTTTTTTTTTTTTAAGTTACTCCGAATATATTATTCTAACAAATATTATGTAGTTTTTCATCAAGCTGGGGAAAGTCCTTCAATGAAAAAAATAAAATAATGATCATTTTCCCACCCTTTCCCAATCTACCATATGTAAAAATTTCATTTTTAATTGCAATTATTTCATGTTTCGTGTGGTAAATCGTCTTCAAATTTTAACAGTTTGTTTATTATGCTTTTAATGACTTATATTTTAAGTTTCGAAGACTTCTTGAATTTTTGCATTAGTGAAAGAACTACCTTAATATAATGTAAACATTAATAGTAAATAGAGGATTAAATAAGTTAGGGAATTTTCTCTATTCTCCATTTAAATAAATAGAATCTTGTAATACAATTCCGACTCACATTTAACGACAAGATTTTTCGAAATTTCGCAAGCATTGCAATATCTATTTGCAATGATAAATAATAGAATAATTAATATCTAAGAAAAATTTAAAGCATATTTTTATTCCAGAGCTTCTTAAACTGTGGGTCGCGAAACTGTTGCAATGGGGTCGCGTAAATTTGGTAATTATAAATAAATCTACATTAAATTAATGTTATATTGAATTTTTTTATAATATTACTACATTGGATGACGTTTAATATTTTTCCCTTCTTAAGCGAGCCGTCATAAGAAAAAGTTTAAGAACTATTGAAATATACTAATATTTGATGTACATATTTAAAATTTTAAAGATTGAAACAAATAAAATAGAAATAGATATATTAAAAAAATCAGATTTTATTTAATAATAAAATCTAAAATCCAGGAAATATATATATTTCTTTGGGCCTCAAAAATTTTCCATACATCCTATAATAAAAGAAAGCGGGACTGTTTTTTAACTTAAAATTGATAAAAAAAAAAAATGACAACTTTTTCAAGCTCCGTGCGCTTACACAAATTGTGGTCATTTTTTGTCCGAGAACGGTTTGAACTAGAAAGGTGAAACTTCGCCATAGGAACAGTATATAGTATAAAGTATTGTGCCATTAACTACAATCAAGTTAATTGAAAAGTTTTTGTTTTGCCGAGAGTAGCAGAGTTGTTGATTCACAAAGAGAAACAAAGAGGTTGTCCTCTGCTTGATACAAATAAACATACACACATATATATATAGAAATTATATATCTGTGTATATATTATTCATTTGTTTGAGACTATAGTTTCGAAGAGTTGGTGTTCATCACCGGTCTTTTTTAATTATAAATATTATTTTTCATCGTCAATACCGTATGGATATTGAAAATTTTCGAACTTTACTTAGTTGGGAGCCAGTTAGAATTAAAATCAACTTCAGGTTTCCATTTTTATAATTAAAAAAGACTGATGTTGAAGATCAACGAAACTATAGTCGCAAACAAATAAATAATATATATACAGATATATAATTTAGATATACTATATATGAGTGTATGTTTATTTGCATCAAACAGAGGACAACCTCTTTGTTTCTCTTTGTACAATCAAGTTGTTCTGAAGCTAGAAATTCCAAAATACAATATATTTTATATGAAAAAGAGAACATTTTGGCACGAAATCGAAGGAATTTAGATAGACAGACAAAAACAGCATCTTTGAAAACGTTCAGGCATTTCTAGACAAGAATTAAATAAATACTATTGCAGCGAGCCGTACCGAGTGATGTTCACTCTTTTGAATCGGATATGCCATTTATCTTTAACTTTAAATAATTTAACTTTAGTAAATTAAATAATTGAAGGGTCAAATGGATAAAGGCGTAAAGTGGTATTTTTGAAATTTTATATTTTTTGTATTGGATAAAGAAGTTAAGTGCTGAGGAATCATGTAAACCGATCAAATCTCCAGTATCTGTCATCATTCCACAGATTTTCAGTTGAGAAAGGGGGTTATGTTACATTAAATAAAGTTACAGGGTGTTTAACAAAATGGCCCTTTTGTCAAAAACATATTTTTGTCACTTAGCCCCTTTATCCACTCGCCCAGTCAATTGGAAAAATAGTTTTTAAGGAATTTGGTGTTGGTACTTGGTGAAACATTTTTTAAATTATTGGATGAAAAATACTTGGTAGGTTTCACATTAAGATATAAAAATAAATTCGTTTTATTTTTTATCTTAATTTGAAACCTACCAAGTATTTTTCATCCAATAATTTAAATTGAAAAAATGTTTTATTTCTAAGGAAATTCGAATATTATAAAGGTATATGTGGAAAAGAACTCGAAAAGCAGCTTAGAAGCATGCACTTACTTTTAAATCTTTATAGATGTTCTGGAAAATATCAATAATTCTTTTCTAATTAAAAGAAGAATCGAACTTGTGCACACAAAGCAGGCTCTCTTGAAACTAAAACGAAATTAGATAAATTGACTGACTTTTTTAATTTTATCGAATTGGGAGAAAATCACTATCTCTACTCACAAGGAAAGAAAATGAAAGGAAAAAATAGAGGCCAGCTAGAATGTGCACTTTATTTATATCCAGTAATCATTCAGATATCTATACAGGGTGTATAGAACGTCTCTTAAATTTAGGGGTATAGGGTCTCTTATAGGGTATTTAGAAAGTTTTAATCACTTGGGAATTATTAGTATTTTTACTTTATCATACAGGGTATGGTCAAGTATTGTAGTCGTGCATGAAAAAAGTGTTTTTTTTTTCCTTCTTTTTTTCAAAATATCTCAAAAACGGCTGAAACTATTTCGATTAAAAAAATTGAGCGAAACCATGGCATTTCGGTCTACAAAAAAGCTCTAATAAGTGAACATCGAAAAAATTATATTTTTCGAGATAATAATTGTTTTGTCAAAATGTCTGTTAGTCTGTGCGTTACCAAATTTGTGTACGAGCTAGCTCAAAAACTAGTGAGAATATCGAAACCAAATTTCACAGGTAGTTTTGGTCCATTGAGATTAAGAGCTGATTAGATTTTGGTGCATATCGACCCAAAATTAAGGGGGGTCGAGGGGGGGTTGAAAATTAAAAATCTAGATCGTTTGAGCAACCTCAACCAAATTTTGTATACATAATCAGTGGACCCCCAGAAGTCTAAAAAAAATCTAACTGCCCAAAATGGGGGGGGAGGGTCAAAAAAAAAATCTTGGCCATTTACCAAACTAAACCAAATTTTGTATACATAATCAGTGGGCCCCAAGAAGTCTAAATATGCAAAAACTAACCGCCCGAAATGGGGGGGGGGGGGTCAAAAAATGAAAATCTTTGCCATTTACCAAACTTAACCAAATTTTGTATACATAATCAGTGGGTCCCAGGAGTCTAAAAATGCAAAAACTAACCCCCCCCCCCCTACATGATTATAAATAATTTTATTAAATATTAAATATAAAATGAAGGGCCAGGTTGTATGGTAAAGTCAAGTGGATGGCCACATCAGAACACGTCAGCTTATTTTCTTTTAGAATGATATACAGCAGGGCTGTCAAACCCGTGGCCCGCGTGACGCATGCGGCCCAGCACTGCAATGAGTGTGGCCCAACATAAAATCATAAACTTCCTTAAAACATTGAGAGTTATCATTATGTAGAGATATATTTATTTAATTTTTCGAAATATGAATGTACATTTGTACAATACGTGAAGCTTTTTTCAAGAATAAAATTCACTAAAAGCAAAATTATAAGCTCAACTATATAAGATAAAAAAATAATGAAGTTTCGAATATTTAAAAATTATTTTTCTTCTCATATTTTCATTTTCTAAAATATTTATTATTTCAGTAATTTATATACTACGACACTAACCAAGTCTATAGTTTATCATTCTAGTACAAGGAGACAAGGAATTAGGGTTTTCAATCACAATTAATTGATAATTTCTCTCCTGGACTAAAACTTGTCAGGACTTGTCTTTGAGATCTTTGCACGTTCTTACATGTCAATAGATAATGGATAGTCCGGGATTATTATATCCGTGATCATTAAAAAAAAAATTATCATTGCTCATTTTCTCCTTTAATCCCATTTGATTCAAACAAGGGCTGTCCAACCCGTGGCCCCATATCAAGTCATAAAATTCCTTAAAACATTGAGATTTATATGTAGATACTGCCAAACACACAACAATTGGCCTGATAATTTTTTTTTTTCTCTAAAATCAGAAATCTGAAAATCTACTGTGAAGTTTCGAAAAATAAAAGTGTAAATTTAAAATTTTGAATCTGGGACTATATTTCAAGATTTCCGAAAAAATAATCATCATTTTGGTCTAATTTCGACTCCATTTTCATTAGAAATAAATTTTCTACTTGCAAACTTTCTGAATTAATGTTCTAGAACAACAATTAGATACCGACCTGAAAGAAAATTTGAATATTGTCTCTTTATTAATATTTTATATTAATTAACTAGCCAGAAAGAATTTAAACATACTAATACTAATAATATAAATAAAACTAAAAATATAAACAAATACTAATACATATCATTTTTCTAAGTATGTAAGGTATGTATTTACATATATGAGAAGTTATTTTCAAGTATAAAATTTACGAAAAGTAAATGAGCTAAAAAAATAATAAAGTTTTTATTTCAACATTATTAACTATCTTTTTTGAATAATAAATACCAATAGAATTATAATATTTTATTCACGGTTCGAGAAATTATTTTCTTCAAATGTGGCCCTTTTAAGACAAAAGGTTGGACAGCCCTGATATACAGGATGCATATAAATCTATTAGGATGTCTAAAAAATATCTCTTTTATAAAATTATTAATATTTGGATTTTTGGATTAATTATATAAATACAGGGTGTTTATAAAGCCCGTTAGGAGGTGTTTAGAAATCATCATTGGGATTCAGTTCCAAAACTTATTAATGTAATTTTTGTTTTTCAGAGGATGAGAAACAAAATAAGTGTTTATTTACGACTTATCAATTGCAACGTTTCGCCGCTTTTATTGCACCTTCTTCAGGCTCTTGATAAATAAAGCTCTAAACACCTTGTCAATTTTTTAAGCTCTGCCATTATTACACATATAGACACTCGAATACATTTCTATTTCATCATCAACAACTCAAAAACACCAACATCAACAAATATAAATATAAACAAAAAGAGCTTTATTTATCAAGAGCCTGAAGTAGCTGCAATAAAAGTGGCAAAACGTTGCAATTGATAAGTCGTAAATAAACACTTATTTTGTTCCTCATCTTCTGAAAAAAAATTACGTGTTTAGAAAGTTTGTCACTTTGGGTAATTATTGAGAAGTGATGGAAGGCAGCCCAAGGATATTGAAAAAAATTCTCTCGAATAAAATAGATTTATTGGACAATAATTTTTCCCCCCGCTAAAAAACCGACGTTTCGGAGGATCTTTCCTCCTTCTTCAGTGTTTAAAAGGGGTCAATGAGGGGAAAACATACACGATGCTTCTTTCTTCTCTTCTTCAGCAGTGCTCGAAATTTGTCCTTTCTCATTGATGCCTCTGTTGAGAAAGGACAAATTTCGAGCACTGCTGGAGAGAAGAGGGAAGTATCTTGTATGTTTCCCTCATTGACCCCTTGTAAAACTCAAAAAATAATCATTTCTTCGAATTGTGAACAAGGGCGGATCCAGGGGGGAGGGGGCGACCGCCGCCCCCATAGAGGCCCGTGCCTGGCAAAAAAAAACATTTTTTTTTTTTTTTAATTTTAAAATTGAAAATAAAGTTCTATATATGTGTGTGTGTGTGTGTGGCGTCTCCGACCCCCCCCCCCCCCCCCCGCTTGGACAATTCGATCGCGACACACTTCTATATCTTATATACATCGGACACCTTAATATATTCTCCTCACCCCCCCCCCCCCCCATAAAAAATTCCTGGATCCGCCCTTGATTGTGAATACAAACATTTTAGCTGTGAGGCTAGAATGAACTTTTTACGACTTACTGAACTCAAGTTATACATTTCGGAATACATACACAAAGACAAAAAAAATCATGCTTGAAAATCATTTTCCTTCACGTTTCAGACATTTCCAAGTAATATGCAAAAAAAAAATCGAGTTAAATTAATACTTCGGCCTGCTATATAAAAGATTTTCAAAATAAGACAATTTTATCATATTTTAAATATAAATTGTGAAGTAAATAATTTGTAATTAAAAAGGCATCGTTGCTTTCTAATTGGGTTGCTTTCCTAGAAGAGCATTGATCTACTCAGGATCTCTAATCAAGGTGATAAAAAATAGCATTTAATTACAAAAATAATATCAGCTGTTTAATTGAGAAACGCTTAGATAAAATGAGAATATAATGAGCTTCGGTAGAAAATAGGGATGGCAATTTTTAGTAAAGATTGTCTACTCTCAAAGATGATTAAAGCTAGAAAATCAGTATTGGAGATGAAAGAGGAAAATGGTGAATGAGATTAAAGCAATTCAGTTAGAAAAAAAGTAAAGAGGAAAAAAGTTAAAATTGCGTGAGGAAAACAAATGTGTGATGTCTTTTCTGACAGCAACCCACTCTACCAGCTCATTCTTCTACTCTAGATGTTTTAAGAAACGGAGCACAATTTACAGTTTTGCTAATGATCTCGACGCAATTTAAATGAAAAACATTAATTTTAAAGTATACATGTCTAACATTGTATGCAAGTATAATAAGGTCATATAAAAGTAGGAGAAAATTATTATTTTCTGAGTTTCTACATTAGTAATGTCTGTCTGACGGGGAATCTCCATATATTTCTCTTAATTTGTGTAATTAATAATATTTTTACTTTTTTCCCTAAAAATCCTCTGCTTGACGGAAATCATCATATACATATACATTAGAGTGGTTCTTATTTTATTTTTCGCCTCTGATTGCATATTTATATATAAAACGAGCTTCGAGGGCGTGCCCAAGGCACGTTCTCGAAGCTCGGCCCTCCGAACTGGTGCCCTGACGGGCAGCGTCTCGGTCCAAAAATTTTATTCCTCTTAAAAAACCACACTCCAAATGTATACCCGTAAACTACCGAAAATACATCGTCTCTTAAAAGTTTCGCATCTTTAATTTTTGAGTGGCGAGGGGGGGGGAACAATTATCAATATATTTAATTAAAGGAATCGTAGGGAGTTGGACAACTCCCTACGATTCCTTTAATTATTAATCATAGACACGAATAATGAAATAATATATTTAATGTTTCTTAATTTAAAAAGAATTGGAGTCTTTCATTTCAAAATTCGAATATATATATTTCAAATTTGCCTGGTTAATGAAAATCGATTGGAGCCATCAGTTTAAAATCAGAGCTGAGAATTGTATTTCAAATTTGCCTCGTTAATTAATATATATTTAATGTTTCTTAATTTAAAATCTATTGGTGTTTTTTCATTTTCATTCGAGTTCAAATGAATACAATATTATCTAGACACAAAGTCTAAATCAAAAATATATAGTTTTAGTAAAAGAAATCAAGATATAAATATTAATGTGACATTGGTCTAGTGGTTAGAGCTGATGACCATAGTTCAAGAGTTCGTCGGTTCGATTCTAGGCAAGAGGGTAATTTTTAGAGAAATTTCTCTAAGCGTTGTTACAAATTAATCTAGATGAATATATATAATATATTATGTCGGGTCAGGTAAAATGTACAGAGCTTGCTGCTCTCTTTCCTCTACATAGCCCCAATTATGCATTAAGAAGAACAATGACATTCTATCCAGAGATGCCTACTGGTAGACATCCTGAAAGAAATCCAGTCTTCAGACTCTGTCATTGTTACAATGAGTTGGCACCAAAATTGGTTAATACTCAGGAATTTTCTTTGGAAATCAATAAGGTAGTGGCTTTATTCAAGAATCTCAGACTTATTTATGAATAATTAATGTAATGCTAATATATAAATATGTAATATGTTGATGTATGTAATGAGTATTGTTAATGTATTGTTGGTGTATGTAATGAGTATTGTTAATGTATAATTTTATAATTTTGTAAATTGAGGCTTTTGGCCGTTGAAAATGAAATAAATAAATAAAAAAGTAGGTGGAAATCAACAGGACAACCCGGAAACTTGTTCGTATAGATGAAAAACAAATAACTGTAGATTTTGAGCCATATCGAACATCGCGTAACCGAGCCCTGGCCCTCTAAAGTTGGGGAAAAATCGGTTTATTCCCTATTTTTCATTTTGGTGCACCCTAATATTAAGTATCCGTTTGGGAGCGAAGGTCTCAAAATATATTTTTTAAAAATCTAATGTTATATTTAAAAAATAACGAAAATGATGCCGTATTCGATGAAATTTACAAATAAAAAAGCGAAGATTAAAATAAAATTTCAAAAAATGAAGGGTACTTTTTTGGACAGCATCCCCTGGAGTCACCAACCTCCACTGGTATATATGTATATAAATTATGTTTAAACAGCATTCTATTGATCACGGAAATAGAGAAACACGTGGCGTAGTTATTTCTTGAATGGGTAACCATCTAGAAACACAGTATGCTGTTCACTTAATGCAGCCAATCATATTCCTGCCATGTGCGTGCTTCATTGACTAATGCTTCTTCAAGAGGAATATTAGAGGTTCCAGCCCTTTATATCCATTAGAATTGCAACACCCTTGGGGATGCACTCAACCGAAATATCTAGAGTTGCCTGCGACTCAGGCAACCGGGAGCACAGCTCTCATAAATAATAAAATTAACGAGAACTCATTTAAGGACAGGTTAGGCAATTTAAGTTAAACTTGCAGATATCTTTGACTGTCAGCTGAATCAACTAACCATCAGAAGGAAGTCAATTTATTTTATATGAAAGAGTATATATTAATATCAATTATTTATTACTTTAAGCCGAGAAAATGAAAGAATTAAAATAAAAGCATCCACGAATAACTTCCACTCCGACCCAATCCCTAAATCTCTTCTTATTTCCAAGATAGTTCACCGCGGACTACAGAGATTGTACCTTTTTGGTGCAACTTCTTCTTGTATCAGTATCATAAAAAAAGTATATTTTTGTGTATTTTATTTTTTAATTAATTAACTTGACGTTTCGGGCAAATTTAAGTTCCTTTTTCAGCACAGTATCCACCATATCAATTTTTTAGAATTCTATGTTGTGGAGATACAATAAAATCTCGATTCATTAGAGTAAAATAGTGTTTTTAATGTATAAAAGCAAAATGAACTTTTCGTTTAAAAAAAAACTCACTGCTTAATTGTTTTATTGTATTTGAATGAATCGACATTAAATTATATCTTCAACAACAGATAATACTAAAAAATTGATATTGCGGCGAGGATGGCAGTTGAAAGTGCCCGAAACGTCCAATCAATCAATTAAAAAAATAAGGACACAAAAATATTGATTAATTTAGTTTTTTCCATCTTTCTAATTTAAATAATGAAATAGGCATGTGTGTATAGAAATCTCTATAAAAATTCAAATATTTATTTTAATAAGGCTGTACATAAAATAATAATAGTTTGTGTTGAATTTGAAAAGAATGTATAAATTTAAATAAGAATATTAAAAAGACTAGGTTTATCGGGGTAGATATAAATTGTTATTTACCTTAGAAAGAGAGGATGGGATCGTCGACGTTGCCTTGGGCATTTCTCGACACCAAATGAAGTGAAAATTAGAAATTGAAAGAAACCAATATCGATAGGCTATCTGAGCTGGCCGGGATTCTTAGAAATATTTTTTATAATAAATTCTCAAATGCATTTTCTTAAGATAATGTCTAGTCCAGGGCTGTCCAGCCTGTGGCCCGCGGGACGCATGCGGCCCAGCACTGCAATGAGTGTGCCCCCACATAAAATCATTAACTTCCTTAAAACATTGAGATTTATATGTAGATATATTTATTCCTTTTTCGAAATATGAATGTACATTTTACAATACGTGAAGCACTGATTTAGAGTATTTGATTTATTAAGATAAACATGTCTTAAGATAAATTCATGCAAATTTATTAAATGTCACTAAAAATTTTATGCTATTATGTATTTTAACCGACTTTGAAAAAAGGAGGAGGTTATCAATCAACGGAATGTCTGTTTTTTTTTGTGTTTGAACATTTATTTCTCTTTACCATGTGGACCAATTTCGATGATTTTTTTTGCATTGGGTTCAGTCTAGTTCCCGATTGGTCCCGTTTAAATTTAATTGGTATTGGATCTTTTTTTGTTATGTATGTTCACGCATAACTTCTTTGTTTATAGACCGATTTCGATGATTCTTTTTTTATTGGAAAAGGGGTACCTTACGGGTGGTACCATATTAATTTGGTCAAGTTCTGGTGATATGATCAATGACAAAATAACGGAAATCTCCAATTCTTATGTGCAAATAATCTAAATTATTATTAATCAAATCTTTTATATATAAAAAAAAAACAATGAATTGAATTTTATTATCAATTTCTGGAGAGGGATTTTTGGATTATCGGAAAAGAGGTTTTTTTTATTTTATTAGTTTTTTCCTCTTATTAAAAACAAGGACTAAAAAGATGTTGGCAAGCTCAAGAAGATCAAGGACAGTCGATGGTGGGGAAGTAATCTCCGTAGTCGAAGGTCAAATACAATGTATACATTAATTCATGTAAAATAATTGGTTCAATTGGTTATCAATTTCCGAATCTTTCTCTTACGAGATGCTTTATCATAAGTCCCTATTCTTAACATCACTAAAAAGAGAAAAATAAAAATATTTTAAGAAAAAAATAAAAACCGACTTCAAAAAATTAAGTGCAACAAATATAAAAATACACTAAAAGGTATAAAATAATTATTATCCCATTTAGCCACAACTAAACGACGAAATATTAACACGAAACCACTTTAAAGTCGGTGCCAAACAAACTATACCTATAAGCGAGCGCACCCGCCAAACGTACTAAGTAAGATCCGTCGAGTGCGATTCATAAAAGGTATATGTTTGGCACCAACTTCAAAAAGTAATTTCATGATAATAATTTAATCGTTTAGTTGTAACTAAATAAGATAATTATTTTATACCTTTTAGTGTTATTTTTATATTTGTTGCACTTAATTGTTTTTGAAGTCGTTTTTAATTTTTCTTAAAATCGATTTTTTTTTAGTGATGCATTAATGTGATTATATCATCAGAACTTGACCAAATTAATATGACACCATCCCTAAGACACCCCCTTTCGGGTGATACAAAAGAACCATCGAAATCGGTTCATAAACAAAGAGGTTAGGTCTAAACAAACCTAAACAAACCTAATAAAAAAGGTCTAATACCCATGAAAAAAAATCGAAAAAAAAATGGGACCAATCGGAAGCTAGACTGGACCCAATGCAAAAAAAATTTTCAAAATCGGTTGACGGTTGGCGGAGATATGAGGTAGCATGAAAGGCACAAAAAAAAAAAAAAAAAAAAAAAATTCAATCGAATCAGAGAACCTCCTCTCCTTTTTTGAAGTCGGTTAATAAAAATAATTTTTTGAAAAAAAAACGACTTCAAAAAAATTAAATGCAACAAATAAAATAATAAGAATTCAAAAATAAAATAAAATGCACTAATAGGCATAAAATAATTATCTAATTTAGTTACAACTAAACGATGAAGTTGTTACATGAAATCACTTTTTGAAGTCGGTGCGAAACAAACTATATAAGCGAGCTTACGCAATGTTGTCATCATTACCCGGCAAATGTACTAAGTAAGATCCATCGTGTGCGATTCATAAAATGTATATAGTATCTTTGGCACCGACTTCAAAAAGTGATTTCATGTAACAATTTAATCGTTTAGTTGTAACTAAATTAGATAATTATTTTAAACCTTTTACTGCATTTTATTTGATTTTTGAGTTATAATTATTTTATTTGTTGAATTTAATTTTTTTGAAGTCGTTTTTTTAAATAAACATTAAGTCATTAAAAAATTTAAATAAAGTTTTCTTTTTTTAATATTTCCATGACACAAAGGAGGCTCACATCGTATATTAATGTAATTGGATGATTTTCTAAAGAAAGACTTAGTAAAACGCAAACCAATTTAAACTTATATTGATATGAATATTAATATTATCAATTAATAAGTAAACTTATGAACAATTCCAATATGGAAATTTTAAAAAAGTTATTAAACTTTTGAAAATAAACTTTATGATTTTTTTTTTCTTATTTTCCGATGATTATCAAATTCGTTCATGTTATGGATAACATATTTGAAAAGGAATTGATTAAAATTTATTTTCAATATGTCATCTTTTAATTAAAATCAGATTCAGATAGAACGACATCAAAACTGATGAAAAGAATGTATGAATGAATGAATGAATATTCATTATCATAGCCTACTAGTGCTAGATTTTTTGAGATATTTA
This sequence comes from Forficula auricularia, assembly GCA_024734495.1. NCBI lineage: Eukaryota > Metazoa > Arthropoda > Insecta > Dermaptera > Forficulidae > Forficula > Forficula auricularia. Next base: position 2,858,797 of record JALMQS010000828.1, on the reverse strand, counting down.
TTTTTATTTTTCTTTCAAAGTTTGTTAAAATGAAAAGAGATAGAGAGAAAAATCATTATAAAGCAAAAATTCCACTAGAATGAAGGCAAGAGGAATGTTATATTATAATGTATTTGCAAGAAACTTGATGAGAAGAAAATAAAACGGAGAACTCAATATTTATTTACTTCTATTTTAGAATTTAAATTATTTCTGATTAAATTACTTATTCTAAAATATGTTAATTACTTTTGGAGAGTACAACAAAGGAGATGAATGACTGATTCATGAGTATTTGTATACACTAGTACAGAGATGGCGAACCTTTTGAATTTGGTGTGTCAAAATTCAGAAAAAACCTGACTTAACTGTGTCACACCTAGAAATATTTATAATTTGGTGATAGTTGCAGCCCTAGTAAAAAAACAAAAATCAACAAAACAAACATATTTTTTATATATTTATTTATTCAAAAACAAAACCTAATTATTCTTTAATTTAGTGACTTAGTGAATTAAGCGCAACCTCCTTTGAATCTTCTTGAGCGAAGACCGTCCGTAAAATGATGCGACCCAAAATGTCTTAACGTGTCACCATTGACACGCGTGTCATAGGTTCGCCATCACTGCACTAGTACGAAGGCATTTTCATCATGTTTTGTGAAAATTAAATGCAACAAATAAAATACACTAAAAGGTATAAAATAATTATTATCTTATTTAGTTACAACTAAACGACGAAATATTAACATGAAATTACTTTTTGAAGTCGGTACCAAACAAATTATACCTATAAGCGAGCGTACCCGCCAAACGTACTAAGTAAGATCCGTCGAGTGCGATTCATAAAAGGTATATGTTTGGCACCAACTTCAAAAAGTAATTTCAATTTTAATTTTTTGATGTCGGTTTTTATTTTTTTCTTAAAAATTATTTTTCTTTTTTTCTTTTTAGTGATGTTATTTATAGTAATCATATCATCAGAACTTGACCAAATTAATATGACACCATCCCTAAGACACCCCCTTTCGGATAAAAAAAGAACCATCGAAATCGGTTCATAAACAAAGAGGTTAGGTCTAAACAAACCTAATAAAAAAGGTCTAATACCTAAGAAAAAAAAACGAAAAAAAATGGGACCAATAGGAAGCTAGACTTGGACCCAATGCAAAAAAATTTTTCAAAATCGGTTGACAATTGGCGGAGATATGAGGTAACATAGGCACAAAAAAAAAAAAAAAAAAAATTCAGTCAAATAGAGAACCTCCCTCCTTTTTTGAAGTCGGTTAAAAAAGGGATACATATTGTTAAATATGGATGTGAACCTTATTTTGATTTTTAACTGACTCCCAGGTAAGTAAAGTGGAAAATTTTCAATATCCATACGGTATTGACACCATGATAAAAATTTTTAAGAAAAAAATAAAAACCGACTTCAAAAAATTAAGTGCAACAAATATAAAAATACACTAAAAGGTATAAAATAATTATTATCTTATTTAGTTACAACTAAACGACGAAATATTAACACGAAATTACTTTTTAAAGTCGGTGCCAAACAAACTATACCTATAAGCGAGCGTACCCGCCAAACGTACTAAGTAAGATCCGTCGAGTGCGATTCATAAAAGGTATATGTTTGGCACCAACTTCAAAAGTAATTTCGTGTTAATATTTCGTCGTTTAGTTGTAACTAAATAAGATAATAATTTTATACCTTTTAGTGTATTTTTATATTTGTTGCACTTAATTTTTTGAAGTCGGTTTTTATTTTTTTCTTAAAAATTTTTATTTTTCTCTTTTTAGTGATGTTATTAATAGTGATTATATCATCAGAACTTGACCAAATTAATATGACACCATCCCTAAGACACCCCTTTCGGATAAAAAAAGAACCATCGAAATCGGTTCATAAACAAAGAGGTTAGGTCTAAACAAACCTAAACAAACCTAATAAAAAAGGTCTAATACCTATGAAAAAAATCGAAAAAAAAATGGGACCAATCGGAAGCTAGACTGGACCCAATGCAAAAAAAATTTTCAAAATCGGTTGACAATTGGCGGAGATATGAGGTAACATAGGCACAAAAAAAAAAAAAAAAAATCAATCGAATAGAGAACCTCCTCCTTTTTGGAAGTCAGTTAAAAAATAATATTTATAATTAAAAAAGACGGATGATGAAGACCAAGTCTTCGAAACTATAGCTCAAACAAATAAATAATATATATACAGATATATAATTTCGATATATATGTGTGTATGTTTATTTGCATCAAGCAGAGGACAACCTCTTTGTTTCTCTTTGTTAGATCCAAGTTCATAATGAAAAAATACTGAAATAATCGTAGTAAAACCAGAAGAGTGAGGAGGAATTATTGATTTTATTTCATTGCTATAGAACAGGGTAGAATTTTCATAAAGCTACTATTATATATATAATACTTATATTATACAAGTTTTATAAAAGTTTTCACACGAGCGACCAGCATTCAAATAGACTATTTCAAAATTTAGAGCAAGACTTGCATGGAAACTTTGGCCGGACCTAGTTAATGTATTTGGGTTCATGCTGAATTGTTTGAAAAGTTGTATAATTAAATTCTGGCATAAAAAGGCCAAAGAGCGAAAATCTTCAATGGGCCAAGGAATCCAGAAAGAGAGAGGGCGTTGATAGAAATCTTCCAGATATTACTTTTGGATCAAATATCATGAATTTCATGATATATTGTCAACGCTGGAATACTTCTTTTGGAATGTGCTTTTTTATAGGTGTAAGATTGTTCTTACGAAATTTTATTCTGGAAAAGAATTAAATTATTCGTTGTTTCAATACAAGAGATAAGTAGCTGCAGTTAATTTTCAGAGAAGTCCTTTACACAAAAAATGTCCTGTCTTTGACAATCAAGGTTAGAAGGCATGTGTATAGTATTCAATGTATATAAAATAAGACAGGGCATTCAGGACTCTAATGATAAGCAGTACCGAAAGTGGAACATAGGTGGCAGGCTAAGCGGTGTTTTACATAGGTATTGCAAAATATGTTTCAATTAAACCTGGCTTCATTTTATGTTAAGATGGTATTTTACTGCAGTCAAACTTGTCGCGCTATATATTAGGACCAAATTCATAAATTTCTAGAAAACGCCTCGAGAGTAAAAAGAGGGACCACTAAACTTTATCTTGCCATACTGGGTGGAGTTTATAAAGAAACGATTAAATTAATAGATTAGGCCTTAACAAGCTCACTTAATCATCTTTGAATTGTAGAAGCATTTCCGAACTTTTTTTATTGATACACCATATAGTATTCTGGCGAGTGTCTATTGAAATAACACCACATCTTCAAAGACCAAGATCAACCTTCGGCTCAGACGCAACCCTTGAAATTAATTATTTATCTTTATAGAGTGCTACATTCTATTCTGTTTTTTTGTATTAATATGTATTGTATTGATTCAAGAAGTTAAACCAAAAACCTCTGAAGTCCGGAGTGAACCTTTGTATCGTAAAAAGAAGAAGACATTTCAGCGATTGGGTCAGATGCTTGAAAGACTGAAGATTATATGTAGCCGCAGGGAATTATATGCATATTTAGTGTTTCTTATATCTTCTTTATTTTAAAAAATGTCACATATTACATCACAAGGTTGGCTGAATTCAACATCTATCCACGGTTAAATAAGAAATTAATTGAATGGACGTACTAGTCAATTTGTTTATTAATTTACTGCACTGGTATTGCATTTGGAAGAAATGTTAATGTAAACTTTAACATTCCCATTATTAATTTTAAGGTGCATATGCTTAGTCCGTGCATGTAAATCATATAGGCTTTTTTATATCTTCTTGAGATTATATTTACTGAGTTTCATAACTTTCAATCCTGCAATCTACATAATATGGTAGATACCTTCAGACTTTACATAAGTACTACGAAATCCAACCTGTAATATTTATTTTTTCAGATATACAAGGGTCTATCTATACTCATATCGTATGTATTTCAACTTTTTTTGTATATTATTAAAAAAAAAAACGAAATTCTTTGTTAAAGGTTCGTTTGTGATTGAATCCAGATTGGCGAGAGAATGCTTAGAGATCAGTTACAGATGTAAGCTGTTTTCGAGACAGGAATTAATTCGGACTTTTTACACGATAAGAAGTTGAGTGGGTTTAAAATCTATTGAGTGATATAATTATTCGATATTGAAATAGGAGAGATGGTATCTGGGCTGATCCAGATTGGATTTGCTGATCCAACTCAATGCCTTTCTGATACCGGATTATTGCCAATGTTGGGATTTAACCGAGCTCCAAACGACATCCGAATCAAAAAAGGGCTTATTCAATATAAATATGTGATATAGAGGTATATATTTATGAAGTTCTATTACAGGATATGAAATAATTGGTTTGACTTATTGAATTTTTTAGAATTGTATTTTTTATGAAAGAAAATATATAAAAAGCTGAGATGATTTCATACAAAATGTAATAATAAATTCATAAATATTTTGATTTGAAATTGAGTATATTATTTTTGGAAATGAATATTGTGAATACGTAAATCCGAAAATAGTATGAGAATTAGCGTATAAAAGTCTATTTTTTTTTTTTTTTTTTTATGATAATGATGAGAGAAGGAGTTACACCAAAAATGTGCAACCGCTAAAGGACTGGGTTGGCACCTCCATCGTGAAAAGAAGAAGAAAAGAATTTTATGGGTTGGGCGGGGGTCAAAGGGTCATAAGGATAAAAGAGTTGGCGAAAGCGCTTGTTCGAATTTTATCCAATTTGACAGCGAAGGGGTGCTGCGCGTTAGAAAACCGCGTGTTTCTCTTAAAGAGGGCATTAGGAGGGATAATTGATTTCAGCTCGACTGAACAGACACCGTGATAGTATCTGTAGTACAGGGAAAGGGTAGAAACGGTTCTTCGGTGAGCCAGGGAGTCGAGTGAGTTGGTTAGAGCCGGGTCTCCTATTAGTTTAACTGCTCGCTTCTGAATTGCATCCAGTGTAGTAAGAGAATGCTTGGAGGCACCCCTCCACAGATAAGAGCAATATTCGAGACAGGGACGAATTTGAGCCTTATACAGTAAAAGAAGTTGACTGGGAGTATAACAGGGAGACCAAGCTTGCGCGCTGCAGCTTTAGCATTGGTTGAGATATGGTCATTCCATGAAAGGTCAGACCCTAGAGTTACGCCTAGCATTGAAATTTTATCCCTGAATTCTAGTGAGTTTGAGTGGAATGATATGTTTGGGAGGTTTCTGTCGACGTGCCTAGAAATAAGGCAACACTAGTACTAGGATCCATTGTTAGGTTTATGAATAAAAAATTTTGTTGAGCGGTGATATCATTTTCGAATTGGAATTAAACAACTTCAAATTAGGAAGAGGCATTATTGAGTCATTGTGATTTAGAATCTTTTTAATCTTATTTTCAAATTATTTATTTCCAGTCTGAAATTGATTATCCCTATTCGAAGTTGAAAAAAGTTTCTAGCCTGGTGGATTTATACACAACCAGCTTAAATTGAATTTACAGACATTCTTTACATACACACTGTAACATGATATTCTGAACTCTTAAAGCATTTTCAAAAGAATTTCTGAATGCAAGTCTCAAATTTAATGTTACTAGAATATGACCAATTGCTTTAATGATAGGAAATTTAATAGAATGTCCAAATATGACGATATTCATTAAAAAAAAAAAGAATTATTACTTATTTTATAATTTTTAAACATAAAAAATGAGAATAGATTTTAAGAATTCATTTAATTTAAAAAAAAAAAAAATACCGTGGAACTAATACCTATGTTCTGCGTCTAAAGGAGGTAGAGTAAAATAGAATTAATATAGGAAATTTTGTCGAGAGAGAAGTGAGAAGTTCTATAAAGCCTTTTTAGTTAAATAATTGAATATGTATTTTTTTATGTGAAGTGTTAAAAATAAAGGGATATAAAATAAAATAATTTTAGTAAAAATTGGATTTCATGAGAGAAAACATTTAATTTTGCATTATAGATGAAATAGAATTTTTTTAAGAGACTATACCTATTGGAAATCTAACCAATCCAATTGGATATGGAATAAAAAAAGAAGTAGAAATAGAATAAATGAGACTCGAAAAATAATTCAATTAATGAAAGTGAGAAGGAAAAAAGGAAAAAAAAATGGAACTGAAATGAAAAATCTAATTAACTGTCTTTTTCGTTTTCGAATTAGTATTAAATCTTTATAAAAGGCAAGTGTATGGTATGCGTGACGACTCATTTTTGAACATTCATCCCACTCTGATTGGGTGCCTCTAATCCTTTCTTTCGCTTCCTTTATTTTATTTATATATTTTTTAATTATTATTTCATTTAAATAAATGTAAATGACTAGTACAGTCACCACCCACCACCAGAGGACTCTACTGTAGATTAGTGTTGAGTTAGGAACATATTTGAAAGGGAATTGTCAGTTGTTATCTTTACTCCAAGAGACAAACAACTTGTAATTTAATTATCCCTTTCAGGTTAGTTTCTTTATTATAATAATTATCTTTATTGTATTGTTTGTAATATAAATATGTATATATTGTATTATCCCTTTCAGGTATAATAAAATCTGTTGTCAAAAAGAATTTAGAAATTAAATTACAAGTAGTTTGTCTCTTGGAGTAAAGATAACAAGTGACAATTCCATTTCAAATGTTCCTAACTTAACACTAATCTACAGTAGAGTCCTCTGGTGGTGGGTGGTGACTGTACTAGTCATTTACATAAATTATTAATAAAAATGTATTGTTGATATAAAATATTTATCCTATATCTGACAAAAATCAAATTTTCTTGATAAATATTACATGCTCAAAGTCGAGTGGGGTCGAACACTAGCGGGAATGTCCGAAGACATTTTGATAAACTCTCCGCAGGGAACTAATGCCTTCGATCCGGTAAACAGCTGATATATCAATATTTTATCTATATATATAAAATAGAAAAGTATGTGGATATGTATGTGGAAACGATCTGATTGGCCAGTGCATAGCCAATGCCAAAGCGTTAAATTATTAGAACGATTCTGATTGGTCAGATAGTGATCGTGCTTAGGCAATGTGTTAAATAAATCTTTCCTTATTCTTCCTTATTTTTGAATCAATTTCATTCAGCACATTCTTTCGATACTTACAGTAAGATTTTAAATTTCAATTATTAAATTGGTATGAACGAGACGCTCCCCGCCAGGGGCTAGGTGACGCCGGGCCGAAGGCCCGGTCGTCAGCTAGTTTTATATACAAAGGTATAGAAAATTTAATCATACATTTTAGAGTCAAGTTTCAAATTTTGAATCAAAAGATAAAAAATTAAATTCATGAGTTAAACATTTGAAAATCAATAAGCATCATGGCTTGACATTAAATTAAAAGTTAAATATTTTAAAACATTTATTCACAGATTGATTTTAGAATATATTATATGGAGAACGTTGACGTTAAAAAGAATGGTTGGTGGGGTTCAGTAGCAAAGGAGGGAAGTTTCTGAAACCCCAGCGAATTCACATTCCAAAAGTTTTAATCATAACAGAAGCAAGACAAAGGAGAAGAGAATGTTTTATAGAACATACACAGTTCTCCGTCTCTCTTGTTTGTCAGGGTAGAAATTTAGCTTGAAGCGATTAAAGGTATAGTATATATATAGTAGTATTTTAGATTAAAGTCTTTTTTTTTTTGTTGAATATCGGATACCTACTTCAGTTTTAGTTAGACGTAAAAGTATGGAGGAAATTAAAGGTAAAAAAAAGCAAAGACGCTTTTATTTAATGGAGAAATGTCAGATAATCGGTTTCCAATTACTGAATTGATATTAAAAAAAAAAAAAAAAAAAAAAAAAAAAAACATTTCAAAATGGAATTTTTTATCATAAAGATAAAACGAACGAGTTGGAAGGAATGTAGATCAATTTGTTTCAATATTGAGATATAACCATTTAAAAATAAATTATTAGACAGTATGATCGACGTGTTCATGTACATTCACTCAGAAATTTCATTCGTGTTTAGAAATGTTTCAATCATGTGGAAAAATCATTTTTAAGAATTGTTATTGTTTTTTTGTCAGGGAAAAGTATATGATAAAAAGCTGAAGCTTGGCAAAAAGGGGTGCAGCTTATGAATATAGTCAAATAAAAAAATAGCTTCAAACACTACCCCACCGAGGGGAAAACCCTGATTGGAATTAGGTATACACCGTCTTTGGAATTATTTTGGAATTCATTAGATAATCTATTGTCTTCTACTTGGAAATGAAAATGGAAGTGGAAGTAGGTGTACACGATTTTAGGTCGTGGTTCACCTCTCGCTACCCCCTATATAATATAATGACTTATTTTCGGCATTTTAGGAGGAGATGTATCGCTCTTAAATCCTCTAAAACTCTCCGCCAGGGGAAAAAATGACATTATTTCTGAACTTTCATTAGGACGAACGAAGCTAGTGAGCCCAAAATTAGTTCTTCGCAATAAAAATACAAACATTTTGACACCTACAGTATTTACAAAGTTTCTGCTTGATTTTCGGTTATTTGAAACCAGACGGACCAAAAGAAAAGAAAAATTAGTAATGTTTTGGAGATAAAACATAAATTAGTAAAATAAATAAATAAATAAATAATGGATTCTAAAATCGGATCGAGGGAGGCGTAAAACCGTACCAAGTAAAAAAGTAAAACAAAATATGGTTTAATATATTTAAAACCTTTTGTTTTTTACCGAAAGTAGCCGAGTTGTTGATTCATAAAGAGAAATCAAAGAGGTTGTCCTCTTGAATTCGATATATTTCGGGGGTTAGCCCATCATCAAGAGTCTAAGAAAACTGATTATATATTGGAAAAATAGTTTTACAAGTAACAATTTTTAAAAAAAAACCTACCTCGTATCTTGCTCAAGTTTTATTATTATATTAAAATGTTTCACCTAGAACCAACACCGAACTCCTAAAAAGTTATAGGTTGTCCTCTGCTTGATGCAAATAAATATATACATTATATACCTATATTTAAAAAATTTATTATGGTTTTCCGTAAGAAAATTAAAATTTAAAAAATAAAATTGGCTTAATCTACAACCTAAGTATAGGTGTCGTGCTCAGTGCTCATACTTTAGCATTTGAGGCTCTATCTTTGATATGCAAATCAATGTTTATATTTTAGAGAGCTGAGAAAGACACATGTGATTTGCAATGTACTTTAAAGGCAATTTCTAACGAAGAACTTTTTAGAGCAAATTGATTAGTCTTTCAGAGAAGACGTATCAATAATGAAAGAAGTTTAGGACATCCGTTCCAACGACTAAGTACAAAGTTTGAGCAGCTTACCAAAAGTAATGAAAATTTCACAAATTAGTCAATTATTTGGACAGGTGAATAATTGGAAGGAAAATATAATGGTATTTCAAATCAAGAGAAAGAATTAAAATTTATGTTCTCTCTTTAGTTGAAAGTGGCTGGTTGCCTTTTGGAACGAACAGCTTTTAGATAAAGGTAGGATGTCTTGGCTGTTTCCTGCTCGTGGAGTCATCGAATTCAATCTAAAATTCATAAGCGTAGCGTAGAGGTGAAAAGGGGTCGGAAAATAGGTAGGAGTTGCTTCCATTTGGGGTAGTTACTCCGACATTTCCATTTCCCATCCCCCGACAACCCCGTTGACCCTCATCTTTCTTCCGACTCAAGATCCGGCAAAGAAAGAAAAAAGATCCTTTCGTATTCCATAAATCGCTTAAGTGTTCCTGTTTTTTAATAAAGACCGCAAAAAAAAAAAATTATATGGAATCTCCATTTTATAACAATTTTTCTTAAGTTAATACTTTTGATGTAGAAAGCGTGAAAAAAGTTTTTTTTCTTTTTGTTCTATAGTAATGATGTAATGATAAATATTAAAATAAAATTTGTAATAGTACCTTCTCGTATATATACGACTACTTATATATAAGGGTTGATTTTTTTTCTTTTTTTACATTACCAGACAGGGGTAGGTAATGATCAACTGTTGTAATCGTGCATGAAAAAAGTGTTTTTTTGCTTACTTTTTTTAAAATATCTCAAAAACTGCTGAAACAATTTCGTTTTGTTTTACAAAAATACTCTTGTGAAGGAACATCGAAAAAATTTTATTTTACGAAATATTAATTATTTTGTCAAATGTTTGTTAGTTAGTAAGTACGTTATCAAATTTTGTATAAGCTCTAGCTAAAAAAATGCCTTATAAAAAACATTTGATTGTTTGCAAATCCAACAAAAGAAACTCATAATAGATAAAGTTAGCAAGCAATTTGACCGTTTTGAGAATCTTATTACCAAGAATAATACTTAATATTTTTAACAGCGCTTAAGTAGTCGATATTCCCCCACTTTCCCCTACTTTTACACCCTATAATTTAATATATTTTTATAAAAGGGATTTAATATATTTGAAGATTAATTTTTTTAAATTTTAATTTGACTTTTGTGACATCACAATTTTTAAGATCCCTTAATAAACCTTTAATTAATGTATACAATTTTTGATCCAATACTTTCGCCGTAAAGTTATGCAACCGACATGTCTCTGAGACGCATCATTTGTATACCCTATAGGCAATCCTATACATTGGAACATCGCCATCGGTTAACGAACTGCGGCATATTTTTTGAATTGAAAGCCTCAGCGGTTTTATATTAAGTCATGGCTGTATTGGAAATTGTTAAAATTAGCGACCCAAATAATTAAAGACTTATATAGAAAATACTTTTTGACTATTATAACACGAGCTTTTCGTGCGTGCCTTCGGCACGCCCTCGAAGCTCGGCCCTCCGGGCTGGTGCCCTGGCGGGCAGCGTCTTGGTCCAAAAATTTTATTCCTCTTAAAAAACCACACTCCAAATGTATACCGGTAAACTACCGAAAATACATCGTCTCTTAAAAGTTTCGCCTCTTTAACTTTTTGAGTGGCGAGGGGGGAGGAATAATGATCAATATATTTAATGTTTCTTAATTTAAAATGAATTGAAGTCTTTCATTTCAAAATTCGAGTCCAGATTAGAAATTAGAATTTCAAATTTGCCTGGTTAATGAAAATCGATTGGAGCCATCAGTTTAAAATCCGCGCTGACAATTATATTTCAAATTTGCCTCCTTAATTAATATATATTTAATGTTTCTTAATTTAAAATCTATTGGTGTTTTTTCATTTTCATTCGAGTTCAAATGAATACAATATTATCTCGACACAAAGTCCAAATCAAAAATATCTAGTTTTAGTAAGAGAAATCAAGATAGAAATATTAATGTCGCAATGGTGTAATCACTAGAGCCAATGACCATAGTTCAAGAGTTCGTCGGTTCGATTCTAGGCAAGAGCGTAATTTTTTTAGAGAAATTTCTCTAAGCGTTGTTACAAATTAATCTAGACGAATATTATATAGTATAATATCCTGTGAGCCTTAAGATTTTACATTATTTTATTTTAATGTTTGAATCATATTTTTCTATCAATTCCTCGAAGTAATGAAATTACAATTACAAATATGTATAAATGGGCAAAATTTCAAAAGTGGAACAACATTTGAATACCAGATTCTACACAGGCAAAAACAGACAGATAGAAGAACCAAGTTTAATAAGGGCAAGTTAAAAAAATTGATCTCCCAATATAGTTCTAGGATGAGTTTGCCATTTTTAAAAATGGCGTCCTATACTTCTTTTTCTTTTGTTCGCAACAAAGAATAAGAAGTCAGCTAACTAGTTTTGCTTAGGATTCTTGAGTATTTTTTATATTTATTAAATCAAGAATGAAAATTATAATGCTACAAAGGAATAGGAGGGAATTATGATATTAAAACACTCCCTTTAATGTACTGAGATAAAAAATTTATAAAAGGAAATAATTAACATATTAATATTAAATTTCTCTTCTTTAAGTCCGAGGAACGAACATTATACAAAAAGAACATTTTAAAACAATTATAAAATTCGATCATTCTCCCGTTACAGTAGTAGTTTTTCTGCTCTGCGATAACCTGTATAGAACAGAGGGGTGAGAAGGAAAAAGAGGTGAGATAGGCTGGTAAAGTGAAGTTAAAAAGGTCATCAAACTACGCCGCCTAGTTTGGCCAGGTGTACACTGTACAGTGTAAATCGAGGGGTGAACCGCGACCTAATATTCTGTACACCTACTTCCACTTGTACTTTCAAGTGTTCCCAAGTACTTCCAAATATTTCCAAGTACTTTCAAATATTTCCAAGTACTTCCAAATATTTCCAAGTACTTCCAAAATACTTCCAAAGAGGTGTACACCTACTTCCAATTGCGGATCACCCCTCGTTGTAAATACAGCAGAAGACTCGTGTTTAGTTGTTTCTCTTAAAGTTTTAAATGAAAATTTCTATTCAACCTTGCCCAAAGAATTAATTCAACAATGTAGGAATATAATTATTTAATATCATTATTACTGTTCAGTTCCATTATCAGTATTAGATGTAACATATCAGAGAAAAAAGGAAACAATTAAACACCGTGTTAAATCATACGACCAATTTTATCATAGTAATCCACTAGACAGCTGGAAAAATCCACCACCACGATACTTCCAGGTCTACCCTAGAATATATTTTGAATATTGTAAGAAAAACAACATTAAATAATTATTAGATGTAACAAATCAGAGGAAAAAAGGAAGCAGTTAAACACTGTGTTAAATCATGGACCAATTTCAACGTTTCCAATTTATTGTAGCTTCATCAGGCTCTATACAAGAAATAAATACAAATGAATTAGTCACAATCATTAAAATCAACCCAGACATAACATAATATAATTAATTACCTTGATCAAATGTTTAAGTCTGATGAAGCCACAATAAATTGGCGAAAAGTTGCAATTGGTCGTATGATTTAACACGGTGTTTAATTGTTTCCTTTTTTCCTCTTATTTGTTACATCTAATAATTATTTAATGTTGTTTTTTTACAATATTCAAAATATATTTTAAGGTAGAGCTTGGAAGTATCATGGTGGTGGATTTAAATATGATTCACTTTTTCCTGCTGTCTAGTGGATTACTATGATAAAGTTTTTAAAAATTAAAACTAGTGAGGACGGTCTGAATCAACGGATATAATTCAAAAAAAAAAAAATTGTCAATATCTTTGGGACAAAAATTAAAAATAGAATTTTAAATTTAAATTACAAAGCCAAATATTTTCCCATTTTAGAACGTAAACCTAAGTCGAGCTGATCACATAATCTAATTGAAAAGTTTTTGTTTTGCCGAGAGTAGCAGAGTTGTTGATTCACAAAGAGAAACAAAGATGTTGTCCTCTGCTTAATGCAAATAAACATACACACATTTTAACTGGCTCCCAGCTAAGTAAAGATCGAAAATTTTCAATATCCATACGGTATTGGCCCCATGAAAAATAATATTTATAATTAAAAAAGACTGATGATGAAGACCAAGTCTTCGAAACTATAGTCTCAAACAAATAAATAATATATATACAGATATATAATTTCGATATATATGTGTGTATGTTTATTTGCATCAAGCCGAGGACAACCTCTTTGCCTCTCTTTGTGGATCAAATAATCAAAAGTATTAGTTACATAAAGAGAAATTATGATTCCACAACTCTGCTACTTTCGGCAAAACAAAAACTTTTCAATTAACACTATTAGATTTCTCAAACCAAGGTTCGTGTAAATTCGAATCTAAATTAAATTTTTTTAATAATTAATACTACTAACACTAGAGGCCCAATTTCTTACCACTGCCCTAGAATTGATAGATCCAACTAGAGTCTAAGAGGAGTAGTATTTTTATTAAAATAAATGTTTAAATTAAAAGAAATAATTAAATTGTAATCTAATCTAAAGAAAGCTTTTAAGAGATCGTTTGAAAGTGTGGTCATATAAAAAGTTCAAAAAATAAATAAATAAATAAAATAAAGTTAAGTCTGATATTTAATTTGTTCTAGAAATAGAGTACGTAGATAAATAGATAATAGTCTACCCTTGAAATGCGTTAGACATGTATGCAACACTTTCATGGTGTATATGTACTGTGCTAGTACTAATTATGCACTGTAATCATTGTTAATGTTTCAAGTCATTATTTTAAGTAAAAAACTTGGAAACTAAAAAGCAAGTTAAAATATTTAGTTAAGAGTAAATTGGGATAAAGTTTTTGGATTAAATTGATGATAATATTCAAACCTTTCTCGTCTAGTAGATCAAATTTCCTAATGAATCAACACACCTACCTGTAAACAAAAAAATACAATTAATTAGTTTAAAAAAAGTAAAGTTAAAAAGGAATCTATTTTAATTTAATTTATTAAAAGAATAGAACAAATAAAAAAATTCACAGTAACTACATAAATAAATCAATTAAAAAATTATAAAATTACATTGATTTCAGCTATTGCTGTTTCATATCTACGGCGTCTTAAGATTAGACCAAAATAGCCTTTTTCGATGTTTGGATTAAAAACTTATTAAAATCCTAACATATTGTAAAAAATCAAAAAACACCATAAAAATCAGTGTATAAAAAAGTCTACTAGGATCAATTGTTAGGTTTACGGATACAAATTTTTGTTAAGCAGTGTTATTTCCATATATTTGAGATAAAAAATAGATTGGTAAATATTGTGAAACTTTGTTCCGAGTCCTTAATTTTCTCGTATAGCCTTTAAAATGGCTCTACAAAGGTGAATGAGTATGTAAAAATTATTATTATTTTCTCGCTTTAGAAATTATATTAAGATTAAAAGCATGAGATGAAAGTAAAATAATTTGAAATGTTTGAGCATAAAAAAATAAATAAATAAAAAGTAAATTTGTAAAGAGAATATAATTATTAAAGATTAAGGGTAGCAAGGGGCTTTTTACGATCGAGATTAATGTACGAAGTCTTTAGAGAAAAAGAAAAAAATGAATAAATATACAATTATTTGAAGTATATTGATTTAAGAGTAATTACTGCCATTTTTTATGATATTTCATACTAATGCTTATCACCCTAGTGTGGTAACTGGGTGGTGTTAAGTTACTTTATATCCTTTGAATGGTATAGTAAACCCCAAGGACTAAACTAATAGTTTGGTAAAACAAAGCCATTACACCATCGTCCAAAAAATTATAGATTTTAAATGTCAATTAATGTACATTTTATTAAATACACGACTTTTTGGCTTTCTAAAAATTAATATGAGTAATAAGAATCTCGATTGATAATATTACTTCAAAAAGTTCGTAAACGAAATATACAAGGTTTTCTAATACTGAAAAGATCAAATTAAGTAAAACATTGAAAAAAAGTACTGAAAATATATTAATGAGATTTTTTTATCATTAAAAAATATTCAAAAATCTTTAGAAAAAATATTTAAAAAATACTATGTCTTATCTTTTCTTATATTATCAAATGAGCAATTCTTGTATATACCGAAATATATATATATATATATCATAATATAATCAGGTTCTCGAAAACGGCTATGACGATTTGGATGAAATTTACGGGTAAGGGGGGTTTTGTGTTGGCGATTCGATCTGTCACGGTCTCATCTTCGGCTAAGTTGTTTTTGATGGGTATTTGTTAATTGAAATAATTATTCACAGGTGGTTGTCTCGATAAAAATGTATATTTACATTTTTATTCAATTTCCTTTCAATTATTAATTGGTTTTTTAAGTTTAAATTACACTAATAGATCATTACAAATATTATTATATACATTAAAAGTTAGGCAATTTAATTGATTGGGAGATAGGAGAATTGAGTTGGTGGAAAATAGATTACCAATCGACTTGATTGGGGAATAATGGAATTGAAATAATTATCGGAAAAGAGGTTTTTTATCTAATTAGATTTTTCCTCTTATTAAAAACAAGGACTAAAGATGAATAAGGACACTCGATGGTGGAGAAGTAATCTCCGGAATCGAAGCAAAAATACAATGTATACATTAATTAATGTAAAATAATTGGTTTAATAAATTATAAAAAAAATTTTTTTTTAAAAATCGAGTTTTAAATCCCACAAACTTAGTTTTTCTATATTGGAATTTGGCAATTTAATTGATGAAATCAAAAAATTGTTATTTAATTAAAAGAAATTATTATACGGTATTTATTTATATACCTATACATATATACACATAATCTGTGGCTTGAAATGCATAAACTGGGTGAGGGGACGGGGGTGGAGGTGACGGTGGAGGGCTACGGGGGGAGTGGTTTCGGGGGGGGGCAGATGGGGGTTTCGGGGGTGTAGGGGGGATTAATTTATAGGTTTTAACTGAAGCAAAAAGTTACCGAGCATCGCTCGGTGACCAGGTACTTGAAATATAAAAAGACAAAGAGATTACATTATATTATATTATATTTCCGAAATTTCATATTTGAAACAAAATTTTATTCATTCTAATAGCAAAATTCGGTTTCTGAAGATAAATAATGAATATAATTGACAAATGTAAAAATTCAATATTCGATATTAATCTGTCGAATAAATATACAATGGATTTGGAGGAGGAGAGAAGTCTATATTGGCACAACTCAAAAGTTTTTATGAATTTTTCCAGCTGAAAAAACGAAGAGTGATTGATTTCCAATTGGCTTTTTAGAGAGTGCTCAATATATAGTTGCTTTTCAAAGATTAACTAAAAAAAAACTTAAAAGAGAGATTTTTAATTGAAAAGCCTTTATGAGAAAAGAGGGCATTTAATTAAAAGAGGTGGAATAAAATGTATTTTAAGTGAACTTAGTAATTTATAGAAAATATTAGAATCGCCTACTAAAGAGGCAAACAATCGCATATCCTGAAGGAATTGTAATTCTTTAGACCAGGGCTGTCCAACCCATCGTAAATTTTCTTAAACTGTGATTTTTATGTAGTATAAAAGTATTTGACTTTGAAAATATAAATTTGATTTATGAGATTCCGAGCTTAATTCCAAAACATAAGATTTAATCTTTATTTTGATAAAATATAATCGAATTAAAGTCACACATCCTAATGCTTGAATATTAGCTATATCAACTATTAGGTACATTATTACTTCATTGTTAATTTGGAGAAGTGTAAGTAGTTTTGATTATAATATGTTAATGTGTACTAATTTTAATAATAAAAATTAAAGAATACGAATGCTTATTTATTATAATAGTTTTGTCTATTTATTATTTTTAATTTTAGTATGCCTTCCAGATCCAATACCATTTATTATAGTGGATAGATATCATCATTGCACGTTATTTGCTTTTTAACAAGTATATTTTATGTTCAGACAACGACAATAATTTTTTTCTTCAAATGTAGCCCAATGAACCCAAAAGATTGAAAACCCTTGTTTAGAACAATGAAAACTTCAAGTCTAAGAACTTTCCCTTAGGTTTTACAACAAGATAAGAAATTTACAGAGAACTAATGATGAACTATAATTTCTAGTATTTGTGCCGATATCAACCAATCAGAAGGCTGGATTTCTTTCAGAATTGCGGTAAAATTTCGAATAAACACAAAGAACTCAACGAAACAACGTTATAAATAAAAATTTTAATGCATTTTTGGAATTTACTCAAAAAATAAAATCAATCGAAGACAATTCGTACTTTTGATATTACCTATAGGATCTCAATCTTTCTACATATTAACAAAATATGGCAGTCCGACAATCATATGTTATTGTTTATATGGTAGTTCGTGTAGTTATTAACATATAACCCAATAGCAAAAAGCTCTATTAAACAGAAAGTTCGGAAACAAAGAGCAATATACAAAGTTATCTATAGTGTGGAAAGATCAACTCAAGGGTAACATCCAAACAGAATGAGTAACAAAAGTATTGAAAATATTGTTAATTGTAGGTAGTTATTAGAATGTAACAAGATAATATCTTTAGAGTATCACAAGTGAATAGTATATAGTTTGTTGATATCCTCTAATCAGGGCTGCGCCACAGAAAGAGCTCTAAACATGCCGACAACTGATGGATTGGACCGAGGCAGCCTCAGACGAGGCAACGGGCACTTTTGCCTTGGGCGAGGCATTTGCCTCAAGGGGATGGCCTCGCGAGGCAAATCCTCAGTCAGTATCCGGCTAATGTCGAAAAATGCATTCTGGACACTTGATTTGCCCAGTAAGGTTGAACCACATTTGGCAAATAGGAAAATTTTTTCGCTCAAATCGATCTTTATCATAAAAAATTTCGCGGTCACTAAAAATATTAAACTGAAAATAAATTTGCACATAATAGTTAATTTTTTAGTAATTAAAAAATGAATAGTTTTGATTTTGAAAAAGAAAAAGATTTTCGCTATATACCTATTTCTCTCTGTCTCTATAAAAAGACAAAGGATGGATGCATTTATAAATGTCTTCCCAATATGATGTTTAGTCGAGAAAAAAATCTTTTAGAAATCTTTATCAAAAACATGTCTTTTTGTTCATCTCAAAATTAATTTAAGAAATTGAAAACTGATATAAAAGATAAAAGATAAAGAATTTTAATCTGTTGAAATCCTTTTGTGCTCGGAACACGCAAAACGCCTCAAACACTTCGAATAAATCTCTTTAATTCTTTTAAAGAAAATAATAGAAAGAAAAGGAACAAGAGCAAGAACAAGTGCTAAAAAATTATCAGGATTGAAAGCGAATATAAATTTTATCATGTACAAGCTTTAGAAAAATCATTGATCTTTCTGAAGCGAAAGGAAAATTATTTATAAAAATAAATCAAAAACTGTCTCCTCTGCTTAATGAAAATAATAATACCTACATGCATATAATATTCTTTATTTAAAACTATAGTATCGAAGCTTCGTCTCAGGGTAAATCATTATATTTGAATTACTTTTTAATTAATTATGATAGGCAGGTCCGTGCCTGGCGGGTGTTCATTGTGTGCGCCGGACGCAGTCGTCCAAAGTAGCCGGGGATTTTTTTTTATGACATTAAAATATGAAATTTGTAAAAAAAACTACAAATGATTTGAAACTTTTTCTTTACAAATTTCATATTTTAATCTCATAAAAAAATCCTTCGATATTTGAACGCCTGCGTGCGGCGCACGCAATGAGCACCCGCCAGGCACGGGCCTGATGATAGGAAATTATCTACATTCTTTTTCAAACAAGAATTCGACTTAATGCTTTAAAAGTAATCAAATTTAATATTTATAATAACAATTTAGGCGACTGTGGGTCAGTGGTTAGAGTGTCGGCCCGCTGGCCTGAATTACGCTCGTTCGGCAGATATTTGCAGTCGCCTCCTCTTGGAAAACAATGGCGACCCACCAAGAGTATAATTGCCTAGTAGCCTCTCCAAACTAGCCGTTCGGAACCGGCGTTAAAAAGTAGGTCCCGTATATCTGTGTAAAAACAGCTAAACACAATCAGCACAGGTATATGTGGAGAGGAGCCAAAACGCCAGGGAGACCTGATATGGCACTTAAAGAAGAAGAACATTTTGAAGTATATTCGAAACTAGTGGCTGAATATAAGGGTTCGTATGTGTATTTTGTTATATCAAGCCGATGATACACTCTTTAAGTTTGATAAAATAACAACTCTGGTATGTTAAAAACCTTTAAATTTTAGAAACATGGCGCTGTCTGATTTATAGATATATATATTATTTCTAAATTTTATTTTTTCCAAATTTAGATATTAAATACTTTCATTCGTAAATAGTATTTTAATTCGGGTTAATTAGAAGATTTAAGAGGAAAGTTTGATATCACAACTAGCAATTATTATAGTGTTTGAATTTGAGATAGGATTTATTTTGAGATTCATGTCTTTTTATCTGTCAAAAAATATTAAATTGTTGGTTTAGAATAATTTTTTTTTTAAGGTGAGAACTTTTGTTAAAATAATTAGCTAGTTATTAAAATATGACGTCAAAACCACCCCGCGATGCTTAAGTTAAGTCAGATGAGGAGAGAATTGAAATATTCTTTTTCACCTTAAAAGCAAAGTTAAATATATTTTAAATGGGGTGTAAGACTTTTCCTGGAATATTTTTAATCTAATTAAACTTCTGTTCTTGGAAGAAATTCTAAAAAAATTTGACAGTTTGATGTATAACTTTTTCAAAGTATAGAATACACGAAAGGGGGTGAGTGTCCATCGATGTAAAGAGAAGGAAAAAATTTAATGTCAGAAATATGAAAAGAAAAAAAATTGAAAGTGACTTTGTTAAAATTTTTATAAACGAGTTTTTATTCTTGGAAAACGGAAAAGACAGGTGATTAAAAGGTAATAGGACACACATGAGACATCAGAAAAAAAGACAAAGGATAAGGGAGAAAATGGGAAAATGATTATCCAAGTTAAAAATCAAATAACATCATATTGAATTTATCTTTTCTACTTGAAGGAGGACAATAAAAGAGTGTGTCTTTTGCTGGAATTATAAATTTTATAATAAATAAATCTTTTCTACGTTATCATCGTATGGTTGAGAGAATTTTGGGCGTTTCACTATTTTTTGAAAATATCTCAAAAAGAGCTGAAACGATTTCGAATAAAAGAAAACAGTGAGGGTAAGAAATAAAGCTTTATATTATAGTGAATAGCGAAAAACGAGGGGTGAACCGGGTTGGAATTAGGTGTACACCGTCTTTGGAATTACTTTGGAATTCATTAGATAATCTATTGTCTTCTACTTGGAAATGAAAGTGGAAGTAGGTGTACACGATTTTAGGCCGCGGTTCACCCCTCGGCGAAAAATAAATATTTGTAACGATATTGAATGTTTAATTAAAAGGTCGAATTAAAAAAAAAATAAGCTGACGTGTTCTGATGTGGCCATCCACTTGACTTTACCATACAACCTGGCTCCTCACTTATATTTAATATTTAATAAAATTATTTATAATCATGTAGGGGAGAGAGGTTAGTTTTTCCATTTTTAGACTCCTGGGGGCGCACTGATTATGTATACAAAATTTGGTTGAGTTTGGTACAAGAGCCTATATTTTCATTTTTTGACCCCCCCCCCCCCTCCCCATTTTGTGCGGTTAGTTTGTGCACTTTTTAGACTTCTGGGATTCCACTGATTATGTATACAAAATTTGGTTGACTTTGGTCAAATGGCCTAGATTTTTAATTTTTAACCCCCCCCCCTCCTCTTAATTTTGGGTTGATATGCACCAAAATCTAATCAGCTCTTAATCTCAATGCACCAAAACTACGTGTGAAATTTGGTTTCGATATTCACACTAGTTTTTGAGCTACACAAAAATGTGGTAACGCACAGACTAACGAACAAACATTTTGACAAAATAATTATTATCTCGAAAAATATAATTTTTTCGATGTTCACTTATAAAGGCTTTTTTGTAGACCGAAATGCCATGGTTTCGCTCAATTTTTTTAATCAAAATAGTTTTTCACCCGTTTTTTGAGATATTTCGAAAAAAAGAAGTGCCACTTTTTTCTTGCACGATTACAATATTTGACTATAACCTGTATGGTAAAGTAAAAATCATATTTAGTTATTTTGATATTGGAAAGAATTAATTCGATTTTATTTTTCTGATATTTCATTAGGAATTTCTGGAAATGTTTTCAAGGGTAGATTGAAAACTTAATATAGACTGACAAAACTGATTTTAGTTTAAATGTGTGAAAATGAAAAACTATTAAACATTTTAAAATTGGTCGACTGCTATACTAATCGAAATTTCTATATTCAAGACCTCAAACATACAGATAGTTTCTTGAAAATCTAGAAAACGTTAAGATTTAAAACAATTGAGACAGTGACCTATGGCCAAAACGAAAAATAAAAATACATAATTCCAAAATCCTCAATAAAAAAAAGTAAATATAATACAGTAGAGTCCCGAAAACTCGGCACTCGATAACCCGGCAGCCCGGATAACTCGGCCACACCCTGGCAGGACGAAAAAAGCCCTATTTCATGTACTAAAGGCTCTATGTCTTCATAAAGTACGTACCTACTTTTCCTTTGTTTAAGGGTATTTATATATATAAAGCGGTTTGTTCTACAGCATGCGCCGTTTTCCGCATCCAACACGCCAATTCTCTCTATCCAGGATGTCTTGCTCTTGTAGTTGCCTACTGGTCATTGCCTCATCTACTCCCTGCTTCCACGTTCGTCTCGGTCTTCCTCTTCTCCTCCGTCTTTCCGTGGGCATCCAGGTCCATATTTTATGAGGCCACCTATCTTCCGGCATTCTTTTGAGGTGTCCGTACCATATTAATCTCTTCCTTTCTATTCTATCTATTATGTCGTTTTCCATTTTCCGTTTAAGGGTATTTGAGTAGTTTATTCTCTGTTGTATTCTCAAGCAAACAATACATACAAGTATCTACAGTACCTACTGTATTTTCTGAGGAAACACTCGTACTTATGTTTTTTAGCCCCATTCCAGATAAGACGGCATTTTCACAAACTCGGCCACCCTTCGCTCCACATTAGGTCGAGTTTTCGGGGTTCTACTGTAATAATATTTTTGAAAATAGCAACATAAATATATATCTAACATATCCAAAAAAATAATTAAGTGTCTACATCAAAAAAATCTAAGCTTAGTAGTTTTGTCTCTAGAGTGTGATTTTTTTAAGAGGAATAAACCCTTTTTGGCCCAAGACGCTGCCCGCCAGGGAGGGGCTAGATTCGAGGGCGTGCCGAAGGCACGAACGAATAGCTCGTATTATACGCAAGAGGCATGTGTAAAGTAGAGTTATGTGGCGTGTTTATAAGTCGCGTCAAATTTTTATATCATTTGTCAGAAGAAATATTAGGGTGTGTAATGCATTAAATTTTATTTCAAATAATGCTTCAGTTTAATTCCAATTTATTGATTTGATGGGGATGATTAACGAATTTATTAGCATTAAAAATCATCATGAGGAAAAAAATAAAATACTGAAAGTATTTGGCATATATATACATTTTGTGGATATTTAAAATGATATGCAATTAGAATATGGATTAATATTAAGTTGAATTTGATGCACGATTTCAAGCCTGGCTGCTTGTTGATTATATTAATTTTTAATTTAAATTTACATACCAATATAAATAAATATAATGATTAAATTACATATTCTGAAATAATAATAAATATATTTCACAGTTAGAAAGTAATAAGCGAAATTATTTATTATATTATTTAGTTTATTTTATTTCAAACTTGTCTTTTACTCATTCGTGTTTTTACTTTATTCTTCTTTGAAAAAATATATGTATAAGAGAAAACATTTTTTGGCCTAGAAATTTTTACTCTTTTAGCCAGAATGGAAGAGTATTTTATGTAAAGGTTTAATGTATATGTAAACAAGTATTGTATTTAGATAGTGATAATATGCCGTAATAATTATGATGAATAGTCTTTTAAAATTTGTCTCTTCTAAAAATAAATAAATATACATTTTAATTATTTGAAACCGATGGGTGAACCGAGATTGGAATTAGGTGTACACGTCTTTGGAATTATGTGGAATTATTAGATATATAACCCTTCATCTATTGACTTCTACTTGGAAATCAAAGTGGAAGTGGAAGTAGGTGTACACGACATTAGGTCGCGGTTCACCCCTCGGATGATGGTGTATACGAAGTAGAAATTGGCTTTGTCAGCCACCAAGTTTACTGATGAAAAAAACACAAATCTTTTACAATTCTAATGCTTATAAATAAGTTAAGACGTGTCTGTATTATATCCAATGTTAAATTACTCGGCACTGTCCCGACCGAGTTTAGTATCCAATTCACACAAAAACCTTCGAATTTTTCTTTTTCTTATTATGTTGAAAAATGTTTGGAAAGTGGAGACATTCATTTTCTAGCATGATTTTTTCTGTATGCTGAATTCAGATATCCATGATAACTTAAGAACGAAAAGTCTTGTGATAATATATTTGAATTTCCAATGCTGAGATTTGATTATATTTTGAGTTTTTTCTTACTTTAGAAAACATTTTTGAATTATTTTATTGAAATTTTAAGGCGGTGTATTTATTATATTATTATATTAAATGAACAAGTCTTGTAAACGATATATATAATTATATATGCTTGGTAATTTTTACTTCACCATACAGGGTATAATAGTCAAGTATTTTTTGTTTCAGTAAAAAGCGATATATAATAATTAAAGGAATCGTAGGGAGTTGGACAAGACTTTAAATTAAATTAAATACAAGTTTTGATTAAATATGCCATACGTTTCGTCGCTGTTTTGCATCTTCTTCAGTGGCTCATTTATTAAACTTATTTGTCTGGATTTTTTACTAAGAGAAAAAACATTTCAAACAGTATTCTTTTTTCTATCACAATTCATTCAATTTATCAAATAACATAAAATATAAACCTTTTAAACAAAGTAAGTGTTTTCTGTCAAAAGAGTTAGTTTTTTGACAAAAAACAATTACTTTGTTTAAAAGGTTTATATTTTATGTTATTTGATAAATTGAATGAATTGTGATAGAAAAAAGAATACTGTTTGAAATGTTTTTTCTCTTAGTAAAAATCCAGACAAATAAGTTTAATAAATGAGCCACTGAAGAAGATGCAAAACAGCAACGAAACGTATGGCATATTTAATCAAAACTTGTATTTAATTTAATTTAAAGTCTTGTCCAACTCCCTACGATTCCTTTAATTATTAATCATGGACACGAATAATGAAATAATATATAATAATATTTGCATTGTAGCTGAATGGATCACATCTTTTTCTCTCTTGGTCCAGACTTAAGACTCCGCAGACTCCAATAGCGTCATCCGCAGTAGTTTCGCGATATATATCTTTTTCAAAAAAGCGCGGTCAAATCAATTCTCGTTAATATATCAATTATCCTTTGATATACTAATGAGAAAAATTATAAAATTTATTTAACATCATTATTTCAAGTTAGAAATATATAAGTTCAAATATTATTTTCACTCAATATTTGACAAAAATTTCCTACATTTGATTCGCGATTTAATCAAATGTGGAAAAATTCAATTATATAATATTTTTAATTTTGATATATGTCAATTCGATTTTTTTCTGATTTCCTACATTTGAAGTTCTGAAGCTAGAGAGTTTAAAATCTAATCAGTTTTTAGTTAAGAAAATTCATATGTGAAAATGATTTTTCTTTATATTTCAGACATTGTTAAAAGCGATAAGGTAAAAAATTTTAAGTGAATTCGGACTGCCTGGAATTTTACTTACAGGATTATTAAAACCAATATAAAAGTTCAAATTGCTGATGGCAGAAGACTGGAAATTTCTTTAGAAATCAATCGAGATTGTCATCTGCTAAATCAGAGATTTTGTCTTTAAAAAAAAAGAACACTGTCGAGTCAGCTGTTCGAAAAATATCCTCTTATCAACCTATATTTTCATTTTGAATATAATCGAAATTACTAAATATAATTTGAATGATTAATAATAAATTTATGTAGTTTAGAATTAATAATACGTACTTATCTTAAGAATATGATTTGGGATTTTGAAATATTTACAAATGTTTATTTTTTTTAAATACCGAAACATTTAATACCTAAATCGAAGTTTAATTTTTTTTTTCTAAAAATTGCACTAATAAACAGAAACGACGTGTTTAAGATGAGATTCAGTATTTCCAAATAATATTTTATTGTGTCGATCGAATAGAAAATTGCTTTTGAAAGATCTAGAGCGAAACATCCCCTTTCTCATCCCTTAAAATAAAATAAAATAAAAAAATAAAATGCGCCGGTAGAGCAGTGGCTAAGGCAACAATTTTTATCAAAAGTGCAAGGCGCCTCACTAATCGAGGGGAAGGCAACGGGAAACGATCCCTATGTAAGATTTCCTCAGGAAAGGATCCAAAGCGCGATCCAAAGTAATCGCCAACGCTCGTAATGGAGTATAGCGCTTTAAGGACGTTCCCTAATATTAGCTCAGATGCAGTTCGCTCTTTCCCCTACTCTCAAATGCGCAGAAAGGCAAAAATGTTTTCACTGTGTCGTTTCTTGGACATGGCAACATTGCATTCTTACCGACACTAAAAGACAACAAAAAATTTTATTCTTTGTCTTTTAGCACTTCATGAAACAGCTCAATTCCAGATGAGAACAGTATAGTTAGGTTGAGAGAATTAGCTAAAAATCTCAAATGTGCAACGTTGCCAAGTCGTCATCTCTCATTTGCCATGACATGTGAGAAAAAATGAAAACCATCTAAACATTTTTCATACAAAACGAATACCGCTAGATACAATTATTTTAAGAGGAAAATATTTGTTATATCTTCAGTTAATGATTCTCAATTTTTCAAAATAATATCAAGAAAATTACGATTGTTATTTAATGAAACAGTCGCTTTAACATCAATCGAGGATAGGGTTCTCGTGTTAAATATGAAAATTTCAATGGTCAATATTTATAAATTTAGTGCAGCAAGGACTATCGAAAATCATTTCTACGTATAAAGGACACTTATAAATATATGTATTCAAAGTTTTAAAAGGATTCCAAGAAAATAGATTTATTAGGGAACGTCCTTAAGAAAAAGATAAAATAAATTATTAAAATAAAGGTGTATTTCTAGGGTTGCCAACCCTCCCGGAATCTGACCCCAAATTTTGAAAGTCTTCCGACTCGAGGAATTTTAAATTTAATGTTCTTTGCCAAGGCTGTTAAATCTAAAGTTATACCTACTGAGTTGTATAATTTGTTTATTTTTTTGCCGAATAAAAATTTCAGTCAATTTTTTTTTTGACTAGCTCCCGGAATTTTTTATACAGATTTGGCAGCACTATGTATTTCATTGTTACAATCAAAGTAAATATAGTGATGATAAAATCGCATTTAATAAAAACATTGTAAAAGATAAATGATCAAATTGATTTATAATAGATATTTTACTAGACAATATTCCTAATTATTTGTTATTTTCGCGGAAAAGAAAAATTCAAAATGATTAATCATTTTCGAAAAAAAAGCAAAATTCAATTAAAATTAATTGAAATATGATTAGAATCAGCTCTTTACCAAGGCGAATTTTATTATAAACTTGGCAAAGTTAAAGTTACAACTTATTTTTTTAGACTGTCTTTATTCTTTTTTATTTTCTTTCTTTCTTCTTTCTCTTCTATAGAAAAAGTGAAGCAAATAAAAGTTTTCGACTAGATTAAAGAAATGATGAGAATTTATTGAGTTGATTTTTTTTCTTTAATTCTCTATAGTAATTTATCATAAAGAAATGTTTAGAAATAGAGGTATATTATATGTATATTATATAAAATAACATTGATTAATATAATACATAATAGTGTATATTAATTATATCAATGAAATGAGATATAATTTTGATATCATGAATGGAATTGAATTTATCCATCAAATGTCAAAACAGATATAGTAAATTTAATTAAACGTACCCGTTTATATATAACTATTTCACTTTCTAAACATCATCATTATCATAGAAGTTTCAACACCATTTAATTAGTTAATATTCGACTTAAAATTAAAAGAGATTTTAAAATTCGATCAGGTACTAAAAGTTTACTTTATAAAAATTAAATTAAATTAAATGCATAAAAAAGTTTAAATATGAGACTTCAAGTTGCTGATATAAATAGTCTTTAAATTTTTAAGAAAATCAAAAGAGGTTGTGGTCTATTAGATCCGAGATGGAATGGATTATATTTAATTATATGTCAAAAGGGTTGTTTTTAACAATTCGGGAATCGAACCTGAGTGCCAAAATTAGTTATCCGGACCAATGAGCTACCCTGTTAGGGGAACCCCACTGAAATATGTATCGTGCTAAATATTTCACACAAATATTTAAATATTCATTTGTAATATTTCCCGTCCAATGATTCTAAATTTAAAAACATAGCCATATCATATAGCTAGTTTAAAAATAGGTGGTTGATAGTTTAAGATTTTGAATTTGCTCAAAATGTGAATGCAAGTTACAGATAGAAATAGACTTTAAATTTCTAAGACAATCAAAAGAATTTGTCATCTATTAAATCTGAGAAGGGATAGATTATTTTTAATTATTAGTCTGAAGTGTTGTTTTTAACTCAAAGGGTTGTATTTGAGTTAAAAACAACCCTGGATCTAATTTTAGTTGGTTTCACAAACAGTTAACTGATTTTGTTGAGGATCTGATTAATCAACCCTTAATTGCTTTAGCGTTGAAATACAATTTTCCCCTTTATGGAAAGAATAATTCATTGTTGAGTGGGGATAGCATGAAAAAAATAACACCGCAAACACCAAGAATTTGTCTCTTTAACTTTAATTATTTAATTTATGATTTAGGGCGCCATCTTTCATTTAATATAACCGTTGTAATTTAGAAGAAAGGAACGTTATAAACATGTTCTAGAGTAGGTGTCCCCAAACTACGACCCTTAAAACTTTTTCATCCGGTCCGCGGGTACTACAAAATTAATACACAAATAATCACTATGTTAAATATTAATGCCATATAATAGCGTATTATTAATATAATTTCCGTATAAAATGTTATATCCGACCCTCCAATAGTTTTCAATGTTCATATGTGGCTATCTCTAAAAGGTTTGGGAATCCCTGTTCTAGTAGAATATCAGAATTCGCCAATTCAGTTGGATATTTTAAGACCTAATACTGTGCTTTTAAAAATGATAATAAATCTTTTTAAATTTATTGACTTAATTTTTCTAGAGAAGTTGCAAGTTACATGTACCCCAGATACTTATAAGAGAAATTCGACATTGAAAATTTGGAAACATTACTGACCAGTTCGCATGCTTGGTATTTGACCTATTCTCTAATGTGAACTAAAATACAATAATTCAAATCTTAAGAATTGAAGAAAAAAAAATACGTTAAAAAATTAGTTTAAAAATTTAAAATAATAATTTTTTTAGCGAAAACATTTTTTTTTAAATCTTCTAATAATCTATATTAACAATTTAATTGGTCTATTATAATAGAATCGATAATTCAAATATCCAGACTTATTTATGTATTTAATTGTGAAAATTTCAGCCAAACCCCTTAAAGTTAGACAACCAATAACCACATATATTTAAGGACTGATTTTTTCATTTAATAATATATCAAACACAACAATATTATTTCTTAGTATAGTATTTAAGGAAAAATATGTTTTGCCTCAAACATTTTTGTCATAAAAAATAATGTAAAACAAATACAAATCACTTCAAGTTTTTATTATTATTATTTTAATTTCCGTCCATAATTTGTATTAATTTGAAAGTTTATATTGAGAAAATAATTACAGGTTTTTTATGTGTCATGTCATGAATATTTGAAGCCCTGAAGAAGTCGGCAAAGTCGACGAAACGTTGGTGGATAAATAAAAAAGTCACACATAAAAAATTGTCCTTATTTTCCCAATATAAACTTTCAAATTTATTATTATTATTAAACGCTTAATAAATACTCAGTAATACTCTAATACTTTTATTATTTTGTGACAAAAGTGATTATATTATAGTTTTTGACCAGATGAAACTTCAAAGTACTGTGTATGATTAAGAAATAAACATAGGAGAAATTAATGAGGTTGGCCTCTGGGTAATGCAAATAAACATATATCTATATATAATTAATACCTATATATCATTTATTTGTTGACGACTGGAGTTTTGAAGGTTTGACCTTCATCATCAGTCATTTTAATCAGAAATGTTCTATCTTTCTAAAAACAAAAAGAAAAAAAATATTGAAAATTTTTGAGTGAATTCAATACTCTGCGTGGTTCAGCGATGAAATAGAAATATCATTGACAAAATAATTATATATAAAATTGTGCCCTTCGTTTTAAAATAAATCATCAGATATAAAAATGAATTGCCCTTATATTAGGTATCCCTAATTCTTTTATATTCCTTTTAAGACACCGTATCTCATTCCAATGTATTTATTAAATTAAATTTTTATTTTGTTATTTTCAAATTTAATATAATATCATCACCATAACATAATAATAATGCATTTTTTTTAATCTATTTTTCTTTAAGAATATCATATTTTCCTTTATCGTTATTAAATTTCAAACATGATAACCTTCTCCTGCTCAAGAGAGAATACGATTTTATTATCAAAGATTAAATTTCTTTAAGAAATTTATATATTCTCAAAAAAAGAATAAGTATTTGCACATGTTGCTGGAATTAAGAAAAGGGAGTGGCAAAGACAGGCGAATTATTTCTTTGGACATGCAAATGAGAAGGCTGATAATAATAAAGAGAAGACATCCAGCGACCGTTTCTCTACAAAGAGATAGAAATTTAAAAGTACAGAAGAGGGGAATAAAAAAATTAATAAAAAAATACCTAATGTATTTGGTACCTATATTACTAGCTGAATGACCTATAACACTGTTCGACAAAAAATTTCCCCTTAAACCTAACAATGGATTCCAGTAGAGTTTTACATGCTGATTTTCATGCAATTTCCCAATTTTTTACAACAGGTCAGAGTTTTGAGATGTTATCGGTCAAAATGACGAAAAAGGCCATTTTGACCTATTTTAGAGACCCATTAAATATTAAATAGCAATATTTGAAATCAAAATATTTTGTTGACGTGATAGAAAAAAGCTTCCTCTTTGATTTTCAAATTACCACTTGTTTTTAGTTCAATTATAGCTCAAGTTATAACAGAAAAACTAATACCATGTGTTTTTATCTATGTTTTTTATCCTTTATAATCACCTAGTCTTAGTTTTTTATTTATAACTCGAGTTCTAATTGAGCTACAAACAAGTGGTAATTTGAAAATCAAAGAGGAAGCTGTTTTCTATTACGTCAACAATATATTTTGATTTCAAATATTGCTGTTTAATATCTAATGGGACTCGAAAATAGTTCAAAATGGCCTTTTTCGTCATTTTGACCGATAATATCTCAAAACTCTGAAGTGTTGTAAAAAATCGAGAAATTGCATAATAATCAGGGTAGAAACTCTACTGGAATCCATTGTTAGGTTTAAGGGTAAAATTTTTTGTTGAACAGTGTAATCGGCCCGCGCAGGCAGAAAAATGATATCTTCTAAAATACTTGAGATATCAAATAGGTTTTTGTTTGACGTTCATAGGGATAGAATGAACTAATTTATGGAATTATTTTAAAATTTTAATTCAAGTATTTGATTGAAATCGAACTGGTACAAAAATTAGGTCAGTTTGGGGTTCTCTCACATCGTCATTTTAAAGGGAAATAAATTTTTAAAAAATGAAGACTAAAAGATCATTTACCTGATAGAACATTATTTAAAAAATGCTTTTATTTATTTATTTATTTGTTTATTAAAAGATGCTCTGAGGTAGATACCTCATAGAGCAGATATAAGTCATTTGATACAATATACTGAGCAATAATATAAGTACAACAGGAGATACAACAATAAGCTAAATATGTACTGACAGAACAACATAATATGACATAAGTACAGTGTTTTAGTTAATTTCAGACCCAAAAAATTCGACCCTTTCCAAATAATCGCACAGTTAAAATTTCAATACGATTTTTGAATTCGGAGAAAATAACTTGTTTATTTCAAGTCTAAGTCTTTTATCTGGTTTAAGAGCTAAAATACTCTAATAGAAGGACTGTCTGACATTGTAGCAACACTTTTTTACTTTTATACGGTTTTACGGATCCCTAAAAAGATGAGGAAACATTTCACTAACGAACCAATTTGAAAATACATTACTATCTTTTTTTTTAAGAATTTTCTGCATTTGTCTAGTGCCATATGGTCGTTTTTGATCTGGAGGTATGGTGGAATCAATTATTATTCAAATTTATGAATTATTCAAAAGACTCGCTTTTGTGTCTTCTCCTAGGTATTAACAGCCTTATTATTACACTCACCCCAAAAAATAAAAAAATAAAATTAATATTTGCAGGTTATTTATTCTTAGACATGAAACGGGGAGAAAAATAATTTTCAATCATGTTTTTTTTTCTGTATTCTGTGAGCCTGTCTGTCTAGATTTCGTGCCCATGATAACCCAAGAAGAAGACGACTCGTAGAAAGTCCCTTCTTGAACCAAAATATTTGTATATTTTAATGCGAAGAACTGTTTATATTTGGGGATTTAAAGCTTTAAAACTTCTGGTTCATAAATGCAGAAAACATCAGTTTTTCATTAATTTTACTGAAGTTTTAAGGCCATCTCATAATTTAGGTGTAATCAAAAGGAGTATTGTAAGAGTTTTCAATTTGTTTATCATGTTTAGATGGGAGAAATAACTATAACTATTTGATTTAAAAAATATTTTTAAATGAGATAAATACTCCCTTGCGCGGTGGGTGAAGCCCTTTAAGAATATCAAGTAATCGATTTTGTATTTTCCAGAATTATGGAATATTACAGTCTTCTGCATAGCTAGAGGGGGGGGTTAAATGTATAAAAACTCATGGTAGAAAATTCCTTTTAGTCTATATACACTACGGTGCAAAAAAAATCGAGCCACCAATAAGAACTTTATTAAATAGTAAATCATTTTTAATTTTGTTACAAGTAACCATACATTTACTGAAAAACGGCTTAGTGAAAGTGTACTTACCACTTGTTGTTGACTTAGCCCTTGATTAATTAGGCACACAATTTGAACTTCTTGAACTTCAGAAATAGCCATTTTGTATATTTTATCTTTCTATCAATGATGCTTAATTCAAAATGATTCATTTTTTTGATATTTCAAATGGAATTTTATCTTTTATTAAAACTTTATTTAAATGTAAAGTGATATTGAGAAAGTAAGATAATTTGTAATTGTATCTTTTAATTTAATTTTACTTATTTTTACTATGAAATTCAAAAATTAGTTAAGAGTTAATTAGAACAAATTATATGGTTATCTGTAGCAATTTTAAAAATAAATTTCTTATTTAATAAAGTTTTTATTGGTGGCTCGATTTTTTTGCACCGTAGTGTATATTTATTTAATATATATTCTCAAAATTCAATCATTTTAAGAAAAATAAAAACAAAATCCTCCCCTTTTACCCCTTTATTTCTTTTATGTTTTTAATACATGTTTCGGGTTTTTCTCTACCCATCATCCTCAAGTTATTTCATAACAGAGCATTATTTAATCGTAAATAAATAAATAAATAAAATTCCCCTTCTTCCATCCCGAAAATCTCAATATGGAAATTATTGGAGAATTTTATATAAATATAAACAAATATACTTATATATACCTTTTTTAAAGGATACAAAAATAAATTTTCACTGAACAAAAAAAGAATAATAAAGAGAAAGCAATGAAGTTGTCCTCTGTTTGATGCAAATAAACATATTAATGTATAGACCGAATATATAATTTATTTGTTAGAGACTATAGTTTCGAAGCCTTGACCTTGATCATCAGTCTTTTTAATTATAAATATTTTATCTATTATTCCTAATGGGTTTATATACCTGACTGGATGTTTTTCATGTTGGTGCAATATAGAGTAAAAGTCTGACACCTTCGAAACTAAAAGTCTTTAACAAATAAATTATATAGACGTTTTATTTTTATAAGTCCAACCAGGTGAAATGTTCAGAACTTCAAAATCGATTTCCTATACACAGTTCAAATTATATATTAAGAAACAGATTACCATTTTATCCAGAGATACCTTGCAGTCGGCACTCTGAAGCAAATCCTGTATTTAGACTAAGTCAATGTTACAATAATTTGTCACAACGATTGGAAAACCCTCTGGATTTCTCATTAAGTATTAACAGAGCTGCAATTTTGCTCAAAAAGCTAACACTAATCTATGAGTGAACATTGTATTGTATTTATTTTGATTAGTTATGTCTATTGATTAAATTATTAAAGTTGTTACAGGGAAGTGGGGATTGTATTTTTTATGCAGATAATTTATATTTTATTGCCAACGTTTCGTCAACTTTATTGGCTTTTTCAGGGCTCAAATAGTTAACTTCTCTGCATATTTGTCATTTTTATAAAAAAAAATTTATTTTATGCTCATAATTTTAATGTAAGTATTATTTTGTTTTTATTATTGTTACTGTCTTATTTTATAAGTTATAATAATGTATTATTTTGCTTTTTATTATTAATATTGTTATAATGTATTATGTTTGATAAATATTGTACTATATTACTGTATATTAGGCATTAGCCGTTGAAATAAAATAAATAAATATATATACAATTATACATAATTATATCGAGTATTTACTTGCATGAAGCAGGGGACAAACTTATTGATTTCTCTTTATGAATCAACAACTTTGCTACTCTGAAAATCTTTTCAATTAAAAAAAAACTTAGAAGATGGCCTTAGCTCGCTTAATTAAAATTATTAATAATTTTTGATTTTAAAAATCTGCCCCTAAAATTCCACCCTCCTTCATACCCTATGGATAGGATCAGGTTGAAAATTCACCTTGAGTTTTCTTTAATAGAGAAATATTAATAATCTGCGTAATTGGAAGCTATTTTTAGGGTGTCTAAATAATAAATAGGTTTATTTGTGTGAATAGGGGAGGGAAGGGTTGCAAGATGAAGGCAGGTAGGTTGTAGGTAGCACAGGTAGTATAGGTAGTACAGGTAGGTGATCGAACTCGGGGCTCCTCGCTCGGGTCCACACGGGGCGGAGCGTGCAAGTGTGTGTGTGTGTGTGTGTGTGTAAATGCGAGAGAGTGTGTGTGTGCGACTCACTCTCTGTGCGCTATTGATCTGGAAAACGTGGAGCGTGGGGAGATGCTGTGGCTGCACAGGGGAGGATCCGCCGTTGCAATCAATAGCACGACGCCCCTAAACACCACTCCCCATACACACTTACAGAGACATACATAAACATTCGACTCGGAGTACTTTGATACAACTATTTATATTTATTTATATATTGTAGGAATGTATATTTATATACTTATCAACTTTATAGGTTTTATTTGTCCCTCTCAAGAAATAAATTCAAGAATTTATATTATTAATTATTATTTATTATTTAATCAATTCACTAAACGGTTTCGGTCACTACTGGTTGCCCATCTTCAGTAGAGTACTAAAAATGAAACTTTTTTGTTGAGATATATACCTAATACAAAATAAAACATTGCTGTGTGATTTTTGTTTGATTGTGTGCTTGGACAGGTATGGATGTTAAGTAAAATGAGTTAAAGGTGTATATGTTGCAGTAAAAACCGGTTTTAGTAAGAACGGGTTCTTAGTAGTTAAAACGCGTCTCACTGAATACCCCTGTGGTAACTAGAATTTACTGATGTTGGTTGAAAAGTTTTTGTTTTGCCGAGAGTAGCAGAGTTGTTAATTCACAAAGAGAAACAAAGAGGTTGTCCTCTGCTTGATGCAAATAAACATACACACATATATATCGAAATTATATATCTGTATACAGATAAATAAATAATATATATACAGATATATAATTTCGATATTATATGAGTGTATGTTTATTTGCATCAAGCAGAGACAACCTATTTGTTTCTCTTTGTGGATGGATGTTGTTTGAGTTTGGTCCAAGATCTAGAAACTTCATTTTTGACCTTCCG
Source organism: Forficula auricularia (assembly GCA_024734495.1). NCBI lineage: Eukaryota > Metazoa > Arthropoda > Insecta > Dermaptera > Forficulidae > Forficula > Forficula auricularia. Next base: position 2,823,263 of record JALMQS010000828.1, on the reverse strand, counting down.
CCTCATTTTGGGTGTTTATTTTTAAAAGTTTTTTAAACGAACAAAATATCAAAAATTACATCCTCATTAGAAGCAAAATTGTAGAGGATGTAATTTTTGATATTTTCGTTTAAAAAACTTTTAAAAATAAACACCGAAAATGGGGCGGAAGGTCAAAAATGAAGATTCTAGACCAGCGATGTCCAACCCAAATTACTATTCGGGCCAAAATTTAGGATTATACAAGGTACTGGGCCGCCACTCACCTGAACAAAAAAATTTCAATTCTAGCGCACACTCAAGGGCGGATCCAGGAATTTTTTTATGGGGGGGGGGGGTGAATGTATATAAGGTGCCCGATTTATATAAGATCTACTTTTTATCTCGGAAGTGTGTCGCGATCGAATTGTCCAAGCGGGGGGTCAGAGACGCCCCCCCCCCCCCACACACACATATATAGAACTTTATTTTCAATTTTAAATTTATTTATTTTTTTTACAAATTTTTTTGCCAGGCACGGGCCTCTATGGGGCGGACCGCCGGTTGGACATGGCTGTTCTAGACCTTTGGATCAAACTCAGCCAGCATCAGTAGCTTCTAGTTGGCTCAAAAGTATTCAGTGAAACCCGTTTTAACTAGAATGGACCCGTTCTTACTAAAAACCAGTTTTTAGTGCAACATATATATCGTCGCTCATCTTAGAAAACCTCGGAAGTCCGATTTTTTGTCAAATACCTATTATACGTTTATACTGACCAACTTTTCACGGCGCGTCTGTCTATTGAATCCCAATTATATTGAAAGATATTAATTTGCCGATGGTAATAGATTCAAATTTACAAGAAATCATAAGTTGGTGTCATCTATTAAATTCGATGGAATGGAAAATTTTAAATTATATGTCAGAGGGGTTGTTTTTCACCCCCTCGGGAATCGAACCCGGGTGCCAGTAACAGAAATCCGGGCCACCTGGCTCACCTGCAGGATGCGAACCTCTCTGACATATGTACATGGGTAAAATATTTTACTCAAAGAATGTTATCTTAATTTGTAAAATTTCGCGATATAGTGATTCTAAATTTAAACATATAGCCATGCTATATAATTTAAATAAAGGTCGTTGAGTGTTTCGAATTTTGAAGAGATTTAAAATTCGAAGGGCAATGGAATGACTTTTCCTAATTTAATATGAAAGATATTAATTTGCCGATGGTAATAGATTCAAATTTACAAGAAATCATAAGTTGGTGTCATCTATATATTAAATTCGATGGAATGGAATATTTTTAATTATATGTCAGAGGGGTTGTTTTTCACCCTCTCGGGAATCGAACCCGTGTGCCAATAACAGCAATTCGGACCACCTGGCCTAATTATATTATTCTATTCCAATTTAAATTCGCGCTACGGACAAATAATAAATATTGCATTGTATTTGTATGTATTGTTATTTAAAATGTTTTTTCTTGTTTTCTGGCAAACAATGAATTTAGGACTTACGATGTTTTGTAAGATCATCGACGATATGTATATGTATTAGTATGAAAGTGAATTAGTCTTCCTTAATGTGTTTTTGGAATCGGTCAGTATGTAAAGAGAGATTTAGTTAATTGAGAATGGTTTTTATTTTTATTATTGTAAAACGTAAAATAAAAAATATAATTGATCACCAGATCAAAAGAGATTCTAATCAATGACGAGTGTTTATAAATGATTGAAATACTAGTATCTCTGGTCCTAAATTAAGGATGGATGATGTATGCAAAATGACAAATTCCAAATCTTGAAAGAAATTGTATATGTATAAATGTGAACTTGAATGGTTTTTATTTTTTGTAATTGATTAAAAATTTTATAAAAATGTTTCAATTTTCAGTACTACTGAATTGGTCAATTGTCATTGGTCAACCAGGAGTGGCCGAAACTGTCTGGTAAATTAATCAAATAAATAATAATTGTATTTATTTATTTATTTTATGTGACTAAAAAACCCCTTTTAAAATACAACATAGATATATAGAATTTTTTATTTAAGATTTGGAAATTTGTCAATTCACATAGATACATAATTTAGTACAATAGATATTTCATTCATTCAGGGACATTCATTGATCGAAATCTATTTTAATCTGATAATCAATTATACATTTTTATTTTACAATCATTTTCCAATTAACCAAATATATTGTAGATACCTACAATATATTGAAAATATGTTATTTTATGTTTTTTATACATAAATAAATACAAATCTTTTGTTGGGAGAGGCCTATGCCCTAAGGGGCCTGGTACAATAACTAACTAACTATGTATATATTTTATATTTTATGTAAGAAACCAAAAAAGGCTATAAATAAATAAATAAATAAATACAAATCTTTTATAAAATAAATTGACATGTTCTGATGTAGTCATCCACTTGACTTTACCATACACTTCTAGTTGAGTTTGGTACAAGGGCTTAGATTTTAATCTTTGACCGCCCGCCCCCCATGTGGAGGGGTATGTTTTAGCATTTTTAGTGTTCTATGGGCCCAGTGATTATGTATAGAAACTGTGATTGAGTTTGCTTAAATGGGCTAGATTTTTATTTTTTGACCCCCCCCCCAATTTTGGCGCCAGAAAAAAAAATATTTTCGTTAATATAGGTTCATTTTATATTATATTTCATTTTTCTTGTTTTGTTTTTTGTTTTTTGTTTTTAGTTTGAAAATATTATAATTTTAAATTTTAACCGTACCCCCCTTAATTTTGTGTCGATATTCACCAAAATCTAATCAGCTCTTAATCTCAATGCACCAAAACTACGCGTGAAATTTGGTTTTGATATTCACACTAGTTTTTGAGTTAGCTCGTCCACAAAATTTGGTAACGCACAGAGTAACAGAATAACAGACTAACTAACTAATATTTTGACAAAACAGTATTTATCTCGAAAAATATAATTTTTTCGATCTTCACTTATTAGAGCTTAATGTAGACTGAAATGCCATGGTTTCGCCCAATTTTTTTTAACAAAATTGTTTCAGCAGTTTTTTAGGTATTTTGAAAAAAAGGTGCAAAAAAATAACTTTTTTCATACACGATTACAATACTTGACCATACCCTGTATAGTAAAGTAAATCTTTATTAGAACATTTTGCGAAAATTAGATTTTTCTATTAGAATAACCTTTAAGCCATCCTTGGATAAATTTGCCCAAGTCCCAATTATATCGGTTGGTTTTAAAACGTACCATCGAAATATCGACTTGACAAATAACGCAAAGAAATATAATAGTTTTTCTTCTCTTGTGTAAAATTTTCCAAAATGGAGATAGACAGTTTTCTTGTTAAGTCGACGATATATCGAAGTGATTTTCGATTTTTTTTAAGAAATTAACTCTAATGGGTCTAATGAAAAAGGAACTTTATTCTTTCATTCTTCATTGGATCCGCTAATTGAATAAAAATCCTATTTCGAAATACAGATTGATCGAATTAAATATTAATATAAACTAGATTTTTTTAAGTTAAAATATTTATAGGTAGTTATTATAAGCGAAATGTTACCCGATGAAAAAAAATGAATTGCTTTTGACTTGTATAGTGAGTTTGAAAGGTCATTTGAAATTTATTATTTGATGATATGAATAAGAACGGGTTGGTTTTATTTTTAAAGAATGTTTTTTTAAATTTCCGATCTCACTCTTGCTTGTAATGGTTCGGAATAATTTTTATAAAAAAAATAAAACCGACTTCAAAAAAATTAAATGCAACAAATAAAATAATAAGAACTCAAAAATCAAATAAAATGCACTAAAAGGTATAAAATAATTATCTAATTTAGTTACAACTAAACGAAGAAATATTAACATGAAATTACTTTTTGAAGTCGTTACTAAACATATACATTTTATGAATCAAACTCGACGGATCTTACTTAGTACGTTTGGCGTAGCCGCTCAGTTATTTAGATTGTTTGTCACCCACTTCAAAATGTGATTTTAATAATGATTATTTGCTCATAAGAATTGGAGATTTACGTTATTTCGTCATTGATCATATCATCAGAACTTGACCAAATTAATATGGGAGCACCTCTAAGGTACCCCCTTTCCAATAAAAAAAGAATCATCGAAATCACTCCACTTGCAAAAAGTTCTCGTTGAACATACATAAAATAAATAAATAGTTAGGTATCTTGACTATCTTGGAGCTATACTGATCCAAACGCAGAAAGAATCATTAAAATTGGTTTATAAACAAAGAAGTTATGCCTGAACAAACATAACAAAAAAGCCAATACCAATGAAAAAAAAATGGGCCAATCGGAAACTATACTGAACCCAATGCAAAAAAACCATCAAAATTGGTTCACAATTGGCGAAGATATCAGGTAACATAGACACACACAAAAAAAATCAGTCGAATTGAGAACCTCCTCCTTTTTTGAAGTCGGTTAAAAAGCCCTCCCAGTTTTTCTTATTTTCATATTTGTTAGTTAACGTTATATCAATAAATTTTATAAATTTTCTCAATGTGATATTAAAGGAACATGTATGTATGTAGGTAACGCTTTGGGATCCTTCCAAAGCTGTGCGTAATTAATGGATGCACCCCCAAAGCCAAGAACCTAGGCATCTTAGATGAACTTAACAGTAATTATTTAAAGAAAAAAAAATAGATCATGAAAATAGTTCATGATCAAAGGCTTCCCACTAAATACAGAGGGGAGGAAACAAGTAACCACCACAATGAACAATTTATAAGGGCATTATTCAGGAGTAACTCTACACATACTAATCGCTAACGTTCAAAGGGATTGTGGGATAGGAAAAGGAAATTTCATATAAATATAAATTATTATTATTTAATTATTAGCATTTAGTGATTACATAAGTTGAATTGACAATTGTATATGCATTTATAGCTTCAGTGTCCCGTGAAAATAAATAAACTATAAGAAATGAAAAGATGTAGATATCTAATGACTTTAAATATATGTATTTATTTATTTATTTTAGACTCAGGAGATTACTATTTCAGCAGCAAATATCTATGATAAAAATTTAATAAATAAAAAAAAAAAAAAAACACTTCATTGCCGGTCTGAGTATTAAATTAAATCAAAAATGTTTATTTTATTCGTGTTTAAAAGTTAGAAACGTGAAGAAAAATCATTATCAAGCTGGATTTTTTTTAGTGTCTTTCTGGGTGTCGTGGAAAATTCTAGGGAGAGGGGGAAAATGTTTATAATTTTAAAATAAATAACTGGTTATATTTTGGAATTTATAGGTTCAAAATTTCCAGTTGAAAAATGCAGATATATTAATCATAAGAAGAACGTGAAGAAAAATCACTATCAAGCTGGATTTTTTTTAGTCCTTCTGGGTCTAGTAGAAAGTTATTCAGGTGTAAAAATATTTCTAATCTCAAAATAAATAAGTAAATACAGGTATATATATATAAAAAAGAAAAATGAATTTATTGATTCTTTTATAATTAAAATAAATATGTACAAATCTTTTAAAAAACAATCTTCAAAACGATTATTTTAACTCCAAACGTTTCGAGAGAATTTCTCCCTTTATCTATGGAATTGTTTAATTGAAAAAGAAAAAAACTTGATTTTTTTAAGATTTGTGTTGTTTTTAAATCTTAGAAAAAGAATTTTTTTTTCTTTTTTTCAATTAAAAAATTCCATTGATAAAGGGAGAAATTCTCACGAAACGTTTGGAGTTAAAGTAAACGTTTTGAAGATTGTTTTTAAAAGATTTATATTTATTTGATATATATATATATATATATATTTTCATCAAGAAGAGGACACCCTTTATGAATCAACAGCTCTTTTACTCTCGTCTTTTACTTTCAATTAAAGTACTTCAATATCCTTTATTTTTATTTTAGACATTTAGGGCCAGTTGGTAAACACTTTTTAAACGTTGACAATGGGTAAAACCTTATAATTTACCTTGTGGCCGGCAGGATGGCCAATCAGATCACAAGCACTTTGATCTGATTGGCCATTCCGTCAGGCACAAGGTGAATTATAAGGTTTTACCTTTTGTCAACGTTTAAAAAGAGTGTACCAACCGACATACAACTGGCCCTTAGTATATATTTATTTATGTATTATATTATTTTTTCCAATATTTAAATGTGAATTGGTATTTATTTAAAAATATTGTTTTCAAATCTTTATTTCAAAGAGGTCGGAGCATATGTATGTAAAAAGAGATTTATAGTAAAGCATCGCATTATGCAAAACATGCATGGATTTGTCTCTTATATTTCTTCAATTGACATAATAGAGAGTAAAGAATCTAAGTCTTGAGATTTGCATATCATTCTATTTCCACTTTAGAGGAAAATTTTTTATCCGATATATGGTTTGGAAATTTATATAGAAACATGGATGTGTAAAAAAAGATGTAGACACTCTATTCGACAAAATTCTGGTCACTGAGGTTGTTCGTATTTGTCTTGAGTTCGTGAGTTCTTATTGGCAGAAAAAAGGAAAAAAAAACAGGATTTGGGGGTGGATGGATTTTGTTCTTATCACCCTCTGGATACCCCCTCAGCACCCCTCTGTTCTCCCACAGAAGATGGCCAAAATCCGTTCCTGGAATCATACACGATTACCTTTTTCAGCTATCGGCCAAAATCAAGTTAGATGTTTTCTCTCAAGGATTTTTATTTTATAGATATATCTTATTTTTTTCTTCTTCATTCTTCTCAAAAGAAGAGAATATAAAAAAATGACAAGGCTGACGAATTTGATCGTACCTTTGAAAAAAAAAATGATATGGAACAAAAAATAAATGAATAAAAATATATACCTAAAATACTATATTTCCAAAAAAAAAAAAAAAAAAAAAAACTAATATATTTTTATTTATGATCTCGGATGAAAATATATTAATTTAACATGTTTTAAAAATGCTCACCAAAAATCAGCTCGGTTAAAAAATTTTAAGAGGTCATTCAAAATTTTGAAAAATTTCCAAAATGGTAGAAAATTGAATTTTTTTCTTTCGTCATGTTATTATTGCCTTCGTTGAAAATTATAAATATTCTGAAAATTTCAATTCGATATATCAATTTATAGAGACCGTTTTTTCTTTTTTTTTAATAAAAGAAAAGTAAAAATACTAAGAAAAAAAGGAGAGTTTTTCAATATATATATTTCGGGCTGTCAACCCTTCATCAGGAGATACAAAATATAACTGATTATTTTTTTTGAATCTCCTAAATATGAGTTGACAGTCCGGAATATATATATTGAAAAACTCTCTCCTTTTTTTACAAGTGAAACAATTGACCAAGTGAATAATAATTTTCTCAAAAAATATTTTTACTATTCTTTTATTTAAAAAAAATATGGTATATGTTTCAACTCGCACCAACACCAGATTCTCTAAAAATTACACTGTTCGACAAAAAATTTCTTCCCGTAAATCTAATGGATTCCGGTAGAGTTTTATATGCTAATTATCATGCAATTTCCTAATTTTTTACAATACGTCAGAGTTTTGAGATATTATCGGTCAAAATGACGAAAAAGGCCATTTTGACCTATTTTCGAGTCCCATTAAATATTAAACAGCAATATTTGAAATCAAAATATATTGTTGAGGTAATAGAAAACAGCTTCCTCTTTGATTTTCAAATTACCATTTGTTTTTAGCTCAATTATAACTCGAGTTGTATCTAAAAAAAACTAAAACTACGTGATTTTAAAGGATAATAAACATTGATAAAAAACATAAAATCTTAGTTTTTTAGTTATAACTCGCGTTCTTATTGAGCTAAAAACAAGTGGTAATTTGAAAACCAAAGAGGAAGCTGTTTTCTATTACATCAACAAAACATTTTGATTTACAATATTGCTGTTTAATATCTAATGGGACTCGAATATACGTCAAAATGGCATTTTTCGTCATTTTGATCGATAATTTCTCAAAACTCTGACGTGGTGTAAAAAATCGGGAAATTGCGTAATAATCAGAGTATAAAACTCTACTGCAATCCATTGTTAGGTTTACGTGGAGAAATTTTTGTTTAATTTTTGTCGAGCAGTGTATACAGGTCGCTCAAGATTTTTTTAATTTTATAAGTAGTGTACTTTAGATGTTTTCGAGTGAGCTGAAAATATAAAAATTAAAATATTAAGTAGTAATAATTGTTTTTATGTTTTTTCTTCGTGTCTCGTGCTTCATTTCTATTCGTTAAAATGTCAACAAGAAAAAAAATAATATTTATATTTATCTACAGGCCATTAGAAAACATTTAAAGTATGTACACTACTTTAAAAATTAAGAAAATCTTGAACGACCTCTATAAATTGATATATTAACTTGAAATTTTCAGAATATGTATTTATAATTTTCAAAGTAGGTAACAAATAATAACATGAGGAGAAAAAAAATTAAAAAAAATTTTCTACAATTTTAGACATTTTTAAAAATCTTGAGTGACCTCTTAAAATTTTCAATCAACATATTTTCATGGGAGATCAAAAATAAAAAAATATTCGTTTTTTTTTGCCAACCTAATATAGGTATATTTAATATATATTTTTTCCGTGAATATTTATTTTTTATTTATTTTTCAAGGTAATATTTCACCAAGATAATTTGTATCATTGTCTACTTTTCAAAATATTTATTTGTTTAATGTTGCTTTATATTTATTTTCATTTCATAAAAAGCAACTATTTTTTTTCTTTTTTCAATTTATATGAATTCTATTGATAAAAGGAAAAATTCTCCCGAAAAGTTTATTTTAATAAGCGTTTGAAGATTGTTTTCATAAAAGACTTGTATTTATTTATTTATATTCATATATATATATATTATATATATATATATATATAATTATAATATCAAGTTTAATTGAATTTTAAAGTTTAAAATTCGAGTGGTCCAAGTATTTGCAACTCGTTGCGTTTTAACACTCGAAAAGTTAATTATAATAAATAAAATCTCTGTTTCGAGATGATGATAAAAAAAGAAAACAACAAGTGGATTGAAAGTAAAAGAATTTCTATCCAATAAATTATTAATTAAAAAAGAAGATTAATTAAAATTGCAATCACCAATATTTTGTATTGAGATTTTTTTATCAAGGGAGTAAGAATGTCTAATTAGAAAAAAAAAAGTTTGCAATGTTATACGTTTAAAAACTTTCAGGATTTGATGATTACGTCTAAACATTGAATGGATTTTGAATAGAAAAAAAACTTCCAAATTATCAAGCATCAACAAAACTGTTACAGATTTGAGACTATATCTTGATTTAATTGTTTCTCGGAAGAAAATGTTAGGCTAAAACCACCTAGAATGTACATTTTTAATAAGAAAATATTTATTTATTTAATTTTCGACGGCAAAAGCCTTTACAAATTTGTTATATATAAACAAAAATATTATACACATCAAAATGAAAAAAAGAGATATAATAGGTAAGATATGGTAAGTGAAAATAAATGGAGTAAAAAGCAAATATATGAATTTTAATATTTATTCATAAGATAGCGTATTTTCCTTAATTGCTTTAGTCACTTTATTAGGATGAGAAGACAAATCCATTACACACATTCTTAAGTAAAGAGCCTTATAGTACATATAGTCTATAGATTGAATTGTTTTCAGAGTACATATGAATTTTCTTAAAAGTGATCACGACTTTCTAAACACCCTATAGAAGACTTTACAAACACACCATCTGCCTATATTAACTAATGATGAGCAGAATTTGTCTTGGTCTGCTCATAACTAATATTAATAGTCCAAAACAAAATAATAATATTTTTCTTATAAGTGATCAGGACTTTCTAAACACTCTATAGAAGACTTTACAAACACACCCTCTGCCTATATTAATTACTGATGAGCAGAATTGGTCTTGGTCTTGGCCTTGCAGCTTTGGTCTTGGTCTGCTCATAACTAATATTAATACTCAAAAACAAAATAATAATATTTTTCTTATAAGTGATCAGGACTTTCTAAACACTCTATAGAAGACTTTACAAACACACCCTCTGCCTATATTAATTACTGATGAGCAGAATTGGTGGTCTTGGTCTTGGTCTTGCAGTTTTGGTGTTGGTCTGCTCATAACTAATATTAATACTCAAAAACAAAATAATAATATTTTTCTTAAAAGTGATCAGGACTTTCTAAACACCCTATAGAAGACTTTACAAAATCACCGTCTGCCTATATTAATTAGTGATGAGCTTGGTCTTGCAGTCTTGGTCTTGGTCTAGCTTTGCTCATCACTAATGTAGATCCAAAGACACTAATAATTTTTTGAGCAAAACGTAATATAATATGAAATTTTTCTGCTGTTATGTACCTACTTACTATAATATTCTATTTTTGTGGGATATAGGTATATTTTACAAGCATTTATTTAACTTCACTTGTCAGATACGTGAGCGGAATTTTGGAACTGAATTTTAAACCAGTTCCATACAACCGAATGAGCTGAAATTTTGCACACACTTTTAGTGCTGGTGACAATACAATCTAGTATATACTCAGTTATGTAATTTTTTTATAATTTACATGTAGATACTTTTCACTATCTTACGCTTTGCGCCTAGTGCTTATGCAACAATATGTGTTCTGAAGCACAGAAGAGGAATACTCTACAGGCGACGAAATCCATCTATTATGATTGGTACAGCAATTAGTTAAGATACATTAAAAACAATAAATATATTTTTGTGACATGGATATCAAATGAAATGATGTATTAATTAAAAACCAGAAAATAAAATAATATAAAAAACTATTTTTTTTTTTAACAAGCTTTTATTTAATCCATGTGTACTAAAACAAATAAAATAAGTTTAGGTTTTCATTATGCTAATTTCACATCAGTAGATCCTTATAAAAAACCGTACTTACTTAGATACTATCTTTTTCACTGAAAATGATTTTAAATTTTATTTTGAATTAATCGATTTCAAAAATTGTCGCGAAATGTTCATAAAAGTATGTACCAATTAATTTCATTAGAGAGTGAATGGTTGATAAGCAAGTACTTGTCAAGTATGAATTTTCTTTACAATTTGTGCGACAAGCTTTTTGAAATTGAATAATTCAACATAAAATATTAAATCATTTTCAGTGAAAAGGATACTAAGTACGTTTATTTTATAAGGATCTACCTTTACGAAAACCTAAACTTATTTTACTTACTTGATTTTAAATATATATTTCATAATAATGATATTATATGAAAGGTGAGGCTGGGTCCCAACAAGGTAAGATTGCTCTACACTAATTTTCTATATGGCACTCAGAGAAATTTGTTTTAAAGAAATATGGAGTGATTTTAATTAAGAAAATTGGAATGAGTGAAATGCTTTTTATTTAAAGTAATTAATTCATTTCAGCAGGAGAATTGGATTTGAATTTGAAGTTTAAATAATACATGTAATTATTTGAATAGCATGCAAAAAAAAAATAAAAAATAAAAATATTTCTCGTCTACCAGAAATAAAGAGAGAATTTTTTTTTACTTCAGAAAGCGACGCAAATCAATATAAGATAGGCAAATGATGTGCGTACATGGAAAAAAATTATCCCTAAATGGGTAGCTGGAATATTGAAATGAGATAAAATATTTATATATTTATTTTTGCTTGTTCGTATTTTGAATTATATGTAACGTGAAGAAAAGTCATGATTTTTAAGGTTCCGTTTAAAAAGTAAAAGTACCTATAGTAATCATGAATGAAAAAAGTGTTGTTTTTTTATTTATAATTAATAGAGATTGTGGTGCTGATGCAAGGTGAAACATCTTTAATAAAGATAAAAGTAAATTGATAGAGATTTTCTTTAGGAGACGGACTGGTATAAATATGCAATTGGATGTTGATGAAAGCAGTCCACGGTGGTTGTAAAAAATAAGACTATAGAGGTTTTATTATTTTACATTTATTTGTTAAACCGACGTTTCGGAGATTTATTCTCTCCTTCTTCAGGGTCTATATAATTGAGGGGAAGACGAACATTAATTAGTATTGGGATTTTCACAAATGGGGACATGTTATACATTCATTCATTTATATATATCTCATTAACATATGGATCATCAATTGCTTTTTTACTTTGTTTTCTATTCGAGATGAAAAAGAATTTTTATAATGTTTTTTTGGCATTGTCAAAGGAGACAGAAAGTAACTATGTTTTGAACTACTTTCATTGACTTTTTGTTGTAAGTAGATTTATGATTATTATTTTTGTTTTGTGTATATTGTTTTTATATTATGAATGATTTGTGAAAATCCCAATACTAATTAATGTTCGTCTTCCCCTCAATTATATAGACCCTGAAGAAGGAGAGAATAAATCTCCGAAACGTCGGTTTAACAAATAAATGTAAAATAATAAAACCTCTATAGTCTTATTCTTTACAACCACCGTGGACTGCCTTCATCAACATCCAATTGCATAAAAGTAAATAACTATTTTATGAAATATTAATATACTATGAGTTAGGTTTTCTAGGTCACTTGTTTCACGTTAAAAATTGAAAAAATTAATTTACCACTTTTATTTTTGTAATTTTTAAAGTGAAACAAGTGACCTAGAAAACCTAACTCATAGTAAATTAATATTTCATAAAATATTTATTTACTTTTATCATTATTTTCTTTTTCGAAATATCTCAAAAACGGCTCAGACTATTGAATTTGAAGCTTAAATAATACATGTAATTATTTGAATAGCATGAAAAAAAAATATAAGAAAAAATATTCTCTCGTCTAACAGAAATAAAGAGAGAAAATTTTTACTTCAGAAAGAGACGCAAATCCATATCAGATAGGCAAATGATGTGCGGGTCTTTGTTTTTCAGAAATTGCAAGACAGGGACCAAGACTTAGCAAAGTAAAGAACAAGACTCACATATATGACTAAGGCCTAGAACAACTACTTGGGCAAAAATAAGACCAAGGTTTAAGATTTTCGCATTCTTCCTATTTAAATAACATTATATATAGTAATGCTAGTGAGTGTTCTGTTGACTCGATGCCTAAATTATAATAATAAATATGTAAATTTTTAAATTTAGTAAACACATTTTGTTTTAAAAAAATGATACCATACATTCTCTGCGGAATTCACAAGACCAAGATACACAAGTCCGATTTTGCTCATCAAATCATCAACAATAACAACAACAAATTTGTTCGAATTTTAATCACGGGTTTTTATATAATTTAGCGTAGGTACAATTATAAGATTTTGCCTGGTTCTCTGAATAGAACAGCTATAAGAAAGGAAATTCTAATTAATCAAAAATAATTAAGTTATAATTAAAAATAAATATATGAAATTTATTCCAGACCTCCCCGCGGCTTTTACCTGCTATATTTTCGTCAATTAGTTCTGGCAGTACTTATGATACTTAAATTACCACCATCATACTAATTCCGTGTGTCAGTTAGCAGTAAAATTAGCTTCAATTAATTTTAGAGGCAAAATGAATGTGAGGGGGATGAAGAGGGGAAATGAATGTGAATCGGAGGGAGGACAGGTGAAGGGGGGGGGGGGGGGGTGCTCCGCTCCGGATGGGTGAGTATAAATATGTACGACGTATATGGAATAAATGGGAGAGAGGCTGGATCCCAGATATTGATCCAATTATTCTGAATCAGACACTAATAGGCATATAATATATAGAAAACATCCAGCATAAGTATTAATTAGATAACAAGCTGTCATTTAATTATAGAGAAATGCGATCTCCTCGAATAAATTAAAACGGATTTCATTTGCCGATCAAAAGAAAATCGAAAGATTTATTTTTGGTGGAGAATTGATGGAATGCAGCCCCAGGATAATGAAAAAAAAAATCCCGAATAAAATAAATTTATTGGAACGTCACTTTCAACCCCTTAAAAACTGACGTTTCGGAGGACCTTTAGGGTTTAAAAGGGTGAAGAAACAAAAACCGAAACGTCGGTTTTTTAAGATGATTAACGGGACGTTCCAATAAATTTCTTTTATTCAGAATTTTTTTTCATTATTATTCCATAAATTCTCTATTGAAATTCTACTAGTCAGTCTCTCCAAAAGAAAATACTTCTAATTTATTTATTATTGTGGTTAGAAAAGTAATGAAGAAATATTTCGAATTGATCTATAGCTAGTAAGTATTTATGAACATTTTTTATTTATAGAATTCTTAAGACTAATTGTGTAAGTTTTTATCCAGGTAAGTAGCTAATTATTTATTATTTTATTTATTCTCATCATTTCTTTAGGCGACCAAAATATTAAATATAAGAGAAGGAGTATGGTAAAATTATGTGGATGGTCCGATCGGTTTATTTAAAAGAAAAATAAATAAAATACAATTTTTAAAAAAAACTTAATTTAGAAACTATTCTAGGGATAAGAACTGAAGAAATTTTAGGATATCCATGGGAATTGACAGACCCTTTAAAAGAACACAAAACTAAACAGATAGGTCAAGATTTTCGATTAATAAGAAATAAATATAATTCGCTTGTGCAAAATAACAAGGTGGTGTTTTTGATGGAGAGAGAAATACGTGAGCGTTCACCCCCAGTATTTCAACCCTCTATTCAGCCCTTAAGCACTCATCTACCCAATTCCCGCTGTGAATTTTCACTCTTTTCTGTTGCACTGAACTCATCAAGCTGATGATATATATATAGGGGTAGGAGGGGATCAAAGTTCGATGAACCATTAACAGAAAGAGAGAGAGAAAAGCAATTTTTGTACAATTATCAAATACCACTTGGATATATATATAGTACAAAGTTTCCGATCAAATCGAAATAAAACATGGAATGTGTGTTCATAATAGATTTTGCTATTTAGGTCGGGACAGCCAGTAACCAATTGAACTCCCAACAGGCTGTTCGATCCTTTTTTGGGTTATCCAATCACCTTTGGTACCATATAAATCGTATATTATAATTAAAATCAAGTCGACGATTCTTGGACTTGCAACAGGGCGGTGAAACTATTAAAATCATTATACTGGTGAAGCTCTGTGTGGTGGTCAGATTATTCTTTCAGATTAGAGTTATTGGAGAAAAATTATCCCTAAGCGGGTAGCTGGAATATTGAAATGAGTTAAAATATTGATATATTTATTTTTGCTTGTTCTTATTTTGAATTATATGGAACGTGAAGAAAAGTCATGATTTTTAGGGTTCCTTAAAAAGTACAAGTATAGTAATCGTGAATGAAAAAAGTGTTGTTTTTTTTTATTTGTTTTTTAGTAATATCTCAAAAACGGCTTATACTATATTGATAAGAAAAAAAAATGGTGTTTTGGCCTACAAGAAAGGGAATATCGAAAAAATAATATTTTACGAGATATTAATTATTTTGGCAAAATCTCTGTTATGTTGGGTACGTTAGTAAGTACCAAAATTTGGGTATTCTTTAATTCAAAAATTAGTTGTGAATATTAAAATGAAATTTAATATGTAGTTTTTTTTTTTGTATTGAGATTAAGAGCTGATTAGATTTTGGTTGAAATTAAAGGGCGGCGGCTCTTGAAAAATTAAAATTATAAAATTTTCAATTTAAAAAACAAAATTATAGGCACCATATACGACTTTACAGAAATGACTCTATGCGAAAGCGACAGCGAGCCAATGGGGGGGGGGGGGGGTTCAAACAAATTTAAAATGCGATATGATTAATTGCTAATGGGTTCAAAACTAAGAGAGGAGGTTCTTTGATTAATGAATTATTTTATTAAATATTAGATATAAGGGGCAGATGTATGGTAAGTCATTTGGATGGCTACATCAGTTTATTTTCTTAAACTATAACGTGAGGTTAATAAATATAGAAATTCTCTCGAAACGTTTGCGGGTTTTAAATGAATGTTTTAAGATTTTTATAAAAGATTTTATTTATCATAATTGCTCATAATGATTGGAGATTTACGTTCTTTCGTCTTTGATCATATCATCAGAATTTGACCAAATTAATATGGGACCACCCCTAAGGTACCCCCTTTCCAATAAAAAAAGAATCATCGAAATCGACCCACGTTACAAAAAGTTCAGGCTGAACATACATAAAATAAATAGTTAGGTATTTTGACTATCTAGGAGCTCCGCAGATAGAATCATTAAAATCGGTTCATAAACAAAGAAGTTATGCCTGAACAAACATAACAAAAAAGGTAAACTACCAATAAAATTTATATTTTTATCAATCGGAAACTATACTGAACCCAATGGAAAAAAAATCATCAAAATCGGTTCACAATTGGCGAAGATATAGTAACATAGACACACAAAAAATCAGTCGAATTGAGAACCTCCTCCTTTTTTGAAGTCGGTTAAAAAAGCCTTTAAGTTTGGAAAAAATTAATAACACTTCCTAAATATTAAAGTAAACTTTTTCATTAAATCCGGTGATCATCCTGGAGGTTATATAAATTAAAAGAATATGGAAACGAATATAAGAATATGATGATTTAGTTTGAATGGATCAACTATAAAAAATCATACAGATAAAAAAATCGTTCAGTATATTAAATTAGGACTTTGACATTTTGAAAGCTCTTGAAGCCCATGATTTCACAAGTTAAGCAACATATAGGGAGTTTAGTTCTTGAAGGGAATTCTGATTTGATTAACAAGGTTTTAAGAGGGTAGCGAAACAAGACAAGAAGCCCCAGGCTAGTTCAGACAGAAGCTGTCTGGTCAATAATATTAGACTGCACTCTTAAATTTAATTTCTTAATAAGATCAAAACCAACTTAAGTAGAGACTCAATTCGTAAATTGGAAAAGTATCCAAGAGGCCTTGCAGGGGTGGAGAGATATGAAAAAGAGTAATGAAATTGAAGGCAATCTGTTTTCATGTAATAAGATTTTTTTATATAAATTTAGTAAGAAAAAAAATATGTTTTAAAAATTTGATAAGTAAACATCAAAAGTTAAATATAAAATTAAAAAGTTTGTAACTTGTTTCATGTTTAGGATTTTGTTTTTGAAGATGTATCACCGGATGGATCCATCCACTCTTTTGTTAAATTTGCGATATAATTAGAACGAGCGCGCACACCACACCCGACATGATGGAAAAATGATGTAATAACAATGAGATATAATGAGGGAGAAGAGGTCAAAATTAAAGAGGAGATGACATTATTTTCTTTCCTCTTCGTGCTGGTGATCAGATTTGATCTTTTAGAGGTATTAAATTAATTAATATTTTTTTTCTATTGAGTGCTCGACGTTTTCAAGTGTTTATAGACGCAGGGAAAATCAATAAAGCCGTGTGGAAATGTATGGGATGAGATGTTAGAGCACAATTGAAATTTTTGAATGAGATTGAGGTAATTACTAATTGATTTTTCAATCGTCCATTTTTAAAAGGGACACCCTTATGGTGAGGGTTGCTCTATTGTCTGTCGGTTACCTATATACATAAAAAGAAATCAATGAGGTTATTCTATGATTGATGCAAATAAACATATATTTATATATACAATGTTAATTCTTATTTATTTGATTAAAAAATCTACCTGGGGGGGTCAGATAGGCTAGGCGGTAGCGTGACAGCGAGCTAACCAGGGGACCCGGGTTCGAATCCGACTCGAGGCGTCCAGCTAAAATCTGACCCCCGGGGTAGAGACAAATTTAAAAAAAATATAACTAGTATCGTAATTAGGCTTATGGCTAGAAAGGCCGAAAAGCTAAAAAAAAAAATCTACCTAATAAAAATAAATTTATTGTATAAAATTATTTAATGAAAAAAAATGTACTATATTCGATAAATTGTTTTCTTTCCTTAAGAGAAAATGAAAAGAATCTACCGAAATTTCGAAAAAATAATTCCCTTATTGCATTGAAGAGGCGACTGTGGGTCAGTGGGTAGAGTGGCGGGCCGCTGGCCTGAAATACACTGGTTCGAGACCGAGTCTCGGCAGATATTTGCAGTCGCCTCCTCTTGGAAAGCAATGGCAACCTACCGAGAGTATAATTGCCTAGTAACCTCTCCAAACTAGCCGTTCGGAACCGGCGTTAAAAAGTAGGTCCCGTATATCTGTGTAATAACAGCTAAACACACCCAGCACAGATCTATGTGGAGAGGAGCCAAAACGTCAGGGAGACCTGATATGTCACTTAAAGAAGAAGAAGATTTCATTGAAAATATTTTAAAAACAATTAAAGATAAAAATTAAAAAAATAATAAATTCTCTGAAATGCAATTGCGGTAGAATATCTCACCCTGGCATAGAAAGAAAGGGTGCAAAATATATGCTTGGGCACTTTTATAATAATCCCGGATACATGTAGAGACAAGTCCATATCCATTGGAGACATTGAAACAAGTTCAGACACGAAATAAAGAATTTTCTATTAATCAAGTATAGTAAGAGTTTTGTCATAGAGTCTACTTCTTAACACAAGCTAACTATTTCAATACTAATAATAAAATTGCAAAGTCTATTATATAGAGTTGAAATCTGTTTAAAAAATTGCAAAATAAAAACACATGGAAAAAGAATTATACTCTCAAATTATCGTTATAGGTTAAAACACGTATGAAATAATTTTTTAGTAAAAAAAGTAAAATATAAATATATATCGAGTGAATCAAACTCAAAAAAAACATACATTTGTTTTAATATTTCCTTTTGTGAAACCTAACCTAGAAAATTCTCCTCATAAGTTACTTAAAATATAAGCTTTCAAAGAGATTCAATGCAAATAATTAAATTAGCAAAAAAACTATGCCGATAACAATTTTTGTACACCTTATCAAGTGAACTGAATAGGTCTTTTAAAATCCTATTAAACATTTTATCCTGTAATTTTTATTTTGACGCTTCAGTCGCACGCTATGAGAAATTCGCAAGTGCCCCCTTTACAAAACCCTAGGCGGTCGATCGCTTTTTTTTTATGTGAAATGTAAGATAGGTATTTTTTCTTTTAAAGAATCCCTATCGGAGCCAAAAGAAGTAAGACTACGAAATAAATTAACAAAGAATTTCAATAAATAAAAATATATTTCTATACTCAATTACTACTATGGCCATATTCCACCATTTACATATATATATATTTACTTAGGGAAAGTGGTGTGGGTTTTAGATGAAACATGATATAAATTAATAAAGTAAAGGGAGTGTAGTTTCACAATGAATGAAATAAAACTCAAAGAGGTTTATACAGACTCAATATATTTCGGATTATTAGTCCACCATCAGTAGTTTACAGATTAAAAAAATATATTGAGACTGTATAAACCTCTTTGAGTTTTATTTCATTCATTGTGAAACTACACTCCTTTACTTTATTAATTTATATATATTTATATATATCTAAATGAATGGAGTAAAGATGTATAACTGTTAAAAATATTAGAGTTTATAATTGCTCCACGAACTTTTTGATTAGCGCAATTTAAGACTTTGATTCATAATTGAGAATTTCTTAGTAATAAATGTTTCGAAACAAGGCCTGAATTTCAGATTCTAGTTTTTCTTTAAATGAATGTTTTGTTAATTTATTGTTTAAAACACATTCATAACCTTCAAATTCAACGAAAGAAGTATTTGTTCGACTTGATTAGTTCATTCCAACATTGGAGATATTTCCTTTTTGTTATAAATATTGAAACAAATGTTACTTTACTGAAGACATTAAATAACCATTAGAGCATCTTGGGATCTAATGAGACACGAAATGTCTCTTAATTTCTCTTCTTATCCACTTTATTTAAAATCAACATAATTTTAGCTGGGGGGGGGGGGCTTGAGCAAGTCGGCGAGTGGGAGTCAAGAAGTGGAAACAAACGAGCTGTTTCAATTGTGTTAGTGTATATGTGTGTGTGGGTGTGTGGGTGTGTGGCCACTTGAGGCATGCTGGCTGCCTCCTTGATCACAAACCATTCCGGGTACATTTGCTACCACTGGCGCCTATTACCAGCCAGCACGACGTCAGCCCCTGGACATTGGGCATCCAGAGCACGTTCCAGGGCTCCTGCTATCTACTCCAGTGTTTCCTCTGCATGTGGTCTTAGTGAATGTGCAAACACTAGCAAACAAACAAATCAACCCGCCGCTCTTGCAGCTTGCCGCCCCTCGAGGCCGACAATGTCCACTTGGATACATCATGTTGGTCCTCCGACCATCCCTCTTGCTATCAATCAACGATACGGATTATACCTGGGAATATTAGAACATTCAGAGATCCATGTATCACGCCAAACAGATCCCATCCCTTTTCTCTTTTCTATTACGAATGCAACAACAGCACGGACAACAGGGCAACCCTAAAATCGAACAGATAGAGCGCTCTCAAATGTAATTTTATACTATTATGGAATTATCATTATGCGGGTATCTTCACAGAACACAATATCGATTCATGTAATTGAATTCAACCTTTTTTTTTTTTAATTTCCATCCAAAATCAGTTAATGTAATGTATTAAACTTCAATCCCAAACTGATAAACTAGAGCAGCAAATGAAAATAGCATTTACAAAGAAAAATCAATGGGATTGTCTGTCCTCTACTAGATGCAAATAAACATAAATATAAATATATATACCAAATATAAATAAATGTATATATAATTTTTTTGATTGAGACTATAGTTTCGAAGGTTTGATCTTCAACATCGGTCTTTTAATTAGAAATATTTTATCTGTTATTTCTCATGGAATCAAATACCAGATGGGATGTAGGCAAATTTGTTTTATCGTAATAGTAAGCAGGTCACGAGGGGACTGTGGGTCAGTGGTTAGAGTGTCGATCCGCTGCCCTGAAATACGCTGGTTCGAGACCGAGTCTCGGCAGGTATTTGCAGTCGCCTCCTCTTGGAAAGCAATGGCAACCTACCAAGAGTACCAATTGCTTAGTAACCTTTCCAAACCAGCCGTTCGGAACCAGCGTTAAAAAGTAGGTCCCTTATATCTGTGTAAAAACAGCTAAACACACTCAGCACAGGTATATGTGGAGAGGAGCCAAAAGTCAGGGAGACCTGATATGGCACTTATAAAGCAGGTCACAAAACAAACGAAAGTACATTATTATAAGAACAATAATTATTTGATCAAATAATAAAAATCTAAATTCATGCACAATGTACTGTAGGTACATATTATAATGTTAAAATTATTGGATAAAAATACTTGGTAGGTTTCTTAATGTAAAGTATTTTTATCCAATAATTTTAAAAAATGTTTCACCAAGTACCAACACCAAATTCCTTAAAAACTATAATGTTAAATATATTTTTATAAAAGAAATTGGCAGAAAAGTTCATTTTGTCCAATACCCTTATTCCAAATTTTGTTTTTTTGGCAAATTTGTTTCAGCTTACGGTTCGAGCTAGAAAGCTTAAGATTGGCGCAAAAGTGCAATCTATTAATAGAAACATGAGTGTCAAAGAGTCAGCTTATTAACAACAACTGTTGAAAAGATACCTAATAAAGGATCCTATTTTTTTCTTATTTTCATCCAGAAGTTCCGAAGCTAGAAAGCATTGTATATAACCAGATTTTTATTTGCTGATACAAAGAACTTGGTATAAGAGTGAGCTTTCTGGGATCTTCCAATTTTGAGATATCATGAGTACCGGAATTCAGGACAGTCACAAAGACAGAAAAATTTTTCTTGAAAATGTCTTCATGGAATTGACACTTCTAAGCTCGAATAAGAAAAAAAATGCCGAGTTAATTTAATTTGGGGCGCTATCTTGCTGCCAAGAGTACTGAGTAATTTTCTCAAGCCGGAATAGTCATACTTTTATAGTCTAAAGAATATCACCTAAACGCACCTAACGCACCATTTCGAAAATAAATAAATTAACAACAGTAATAGAGATGAAATGTTTATTACTTTAATTATTTGACGCTTCGCTGTCACAGTTCTTGGCACCGAAATTACTGTATCTACATTTTGTTTTGCAGTATTAAGAATAAATAGGAAAAATTGTTACAGCATTCGTGCCAATTTACGTTGGAGCGATTTTAGTAAACAATCAAGAGTAAAATTACCGAGGGGTGATCCGCGATTGGAAGTAGGTGTACACCTCTTTGGAAGTATTTTAGAAGTACTTGGAAATATTTGGAAGTACTTGGAAATATTTGAAAGCACTTGGAAATATTTGGGTACAAGTGGAAGTAGGTGTACAGCATATTAGGTCGTGGTTCACCCCTCGAAAATTACTCTAGTTATAGACATTTTTCAAATTGATTATGAATTCGAAATGTAAGGAATTTAAATAGTTAAAAAAATGTAAGGCGCTGGTTCTGTAAACGCTATATATACATATTATATATTTAATTATTAATTTTAATTATATATTTAAACCATCATTTTCTGTATCATAAATAGCTTTTAATTACTTATAAATTTGTTTGTATTTATGTCGATTATTTTAGTTTTGAATCTCTGATTTTACTTATGAAATCTTAACATAATTTTTCCCTTCCAATTAAACCCTATTAACAAAAACTAGCCCGAATTAAATATAATTTGAAATTGGACGTAAAACTACTTAATTGAAAGGATTTTTTTCCGAGAGTAGCAGATTTGATTATAAAGAGAAATAAATCAATGAGGTTGTTCAATGGTTGATCCAAATAAACATATACATGAATATAATATAAATATATAGATGTATATAATTTCTTTGTTAGAAACTATAGTTTCAAGGATTTGACGTTCATCATCAGTCTTTAATGATAAATATTTTATTTGACTTGGATTCAAATACCCGAATGTAGGTAATTCGTTTTTGTTGTTATAGCAAGCTGGTCATATAATAATTAATAGACTAATTGTGACCAGCTTGCTATTACAACAAAATGAATTTACCTTCATCCAATGAGGTAATTGAATCTATGAGGAATAACAAATAAAATAATTCTTATTAAAGACTGATGATGAACGTCAAGCCTCCGAAAGTAAAATTTCTAGCAAATAAATTATATATGTATAAAAATATATGGTATATATCTATATATGTTTATTTGTATCAAGCAGAGGGCAATCTCATTGATTTCTCTCTTAATTAAAACTACTTGCTAGATGTTAAAAGAAGAGATTTTTTCGACACAAGACCAATGGCAAATGAATTGACTTTCTTATCACCAATTCATTGTGAATTTATTACATTCAAATGTCATTGCTTTTGACACTTGCAACTTCTGATTGAGAACAGGAAATTAATTTTTTCTTGCTCATTTTTTTTTATTATTTTCAACGTTAAGTTTTCATTATGATTAACCAATGTCGGCTATTATTGCGAATGTTAAATGAATATAAATATATATTAGTAAATTGACATGACTTTTTTCTCACCTCAAAAGATAAAATAGAATAAAAAACATATTTATTTCTAAGTTTAATTAAATTATAATCAAGTTTTTTTTTGTTTGTCATATAAATTTAGAATACAACGACATACATATACATATTATTGTTCTTGTCGAAATTAAAAAATATTTATTTTGAATTCCGAACATCTTGCTTAATGTAAACTAGTATTTTCAACTCATTTTATATTTAATTTTGATTCAGCCAAGCATCATCAAATAGCTGAATGTTTAAAAGCTATTATATTATGTAGTATTTGATTTATCTCAACTTTTAACGATATTTTAAAGTTTTGTGTATCCTATTTAGTCGACGATTTACAATGTTCTGACAAACGGACCGACAAACAGAGAGACATTCTATCGACACTAATAGGGTCCCGTTTTACTTTTGTAAATTACTCAGAACGTCCGGAAGATATCGAAAAGAGGTATTTTGCATTATTCACCGAAACTACAAACAGCGTACTGAGTCTTGAAAATTTTTCAATTTTTTCCTCCAATTGCTTATTGAGGTTAAATAATTTTATAATTTTTTAATTAATATATTAAAAAATAATCAACATATTAACGAGAATTGTTTTTTATCGCGTTTTTAAACAAGATATATATATCGCGAGACTAACGCTGGTTGAGGCTATTGGAGTCTGCTGAAATCTTAAGTCTGGACCAAGAGAGAGTGAAAAAGAAGTGATCCATCTAGCCATGATCCAACATCATTTCGCGTTTAGCCCGCATGACGCTTTTTATATCAAACATTGATATGGATCACCAAATGGATTTGTAATCTGTGATGTTATATATTCAATCCTCCAGTCCAGCGCGCTCGATCTGTTAACACTGGTTGAAGCTATTGGAGTCTGCTGAAATCTTAAGTCTGGACCAAGAGAGAATGAAAAAGAAGTGATCCATCTAGCTATGATCCAGCATCATTTCGCGTTTAGCCCGCATGACGCTTTTTATATCAAACATTGATATGGATCACCAAATGGATTTGTAATCTGAGATGTTATATATTCAATCCTCCAGTCCAGCGCGCTCGATCTGTTAACACGTGTGTTAGGTGTTTTCCATCAATTAATTAGAAAATTATAAAATTATTTAACTTCATTATTTCAAGTAAGAAATATATAAATTCGCATATCTGACAAAAAATCACCTGCATTCGATTCGAGATCGAATCAAATACAGGAAACTTTTGACTTATTGAGATTGTTTTGAAAGATCAGACTAATGATCAGAGATATTTTTTCGAGTTGAACCCTCCATGGTAATGAAAATCCTTTGCTTGTAAAGAACTCTGGTAAAATTCATCAGCGTTACTTTTTAAAATAAACTTTTATTTTATTTTTTCTATATTTAATTTTCTTAAGTTATTTCTATAATAAATATAATTAAATATTAATAACTAAATTGTTAACTACAAAGTAAGCTCATTAATTATAAATCATGTTGAAGAAGTACAAGGTACAAGGTATGAGTTTGGAGGAGATGGCCTGCTCTTTGTATGAAGTGGATGTTGAAAAGAATAGAGAAAAGAGGGAAAGAAGTTGAAAAATATTGTGTGAGGGTGGCAGGGAGCATCTCTTAAAGTGAAAATATATGAGCAACTTGCGAGGAAGAGATATTTTCATGGAGTAGAATAGAGCGAGGGAGCAACAGGAAATGGAATAGTAATGGGTGATTTAGCCGATAAGCTACAACGACAGGATCATCAAAAATTATGGTTATGGACAAAGTTTACAAATCAAAGTGAATATCAAACGAATACAATTAAACTAAAAAATGAAATTTAATAAATATTCGAACAAATGACATATTAACTTGATCGGATGAATTTTATTACTCTTTTCATTGATTTTTCTAAGTATTTTCATAAGTTAATCATAAGATTCTTATATTTGATTCGATAGCGAATCCAGTTGATTTTTGTCAAATATTAAGTGAAAATAATATCCGAATTTATATATTTCTGACTTGAAATAATGAAATTGAAAGTTTTTGTGCCGAGTGTAGCAGAATTTTTATATATTGAAGGAGACAATAAAAGAGTGTGTCTTCTGCTGGAATTATAAATTTTATTTATTTAGTTTCGAGGGCTTCGCCCTCTTCATCAGTCTATTACAATTGATTCACAGGAATTAATTTATGAATGAAAGGTTAACATTTTTCATGTGGCTAGGCAAAGCCCTCGAAACTATAGTCTCGTTATAAATAAATAAAATTTATAATTCCAGCAGAAGTCACGCTCTTTTATTGTCTCCTGAAATAATGAAGTTAAATAATTTTCTAATTAATAAATTAAAGAATAATTAACATATTAACGAGAATTGTCCTTGATCCCGTTTTTAAACAAGAATATATATATATCGCGAGACCACTGCTGGTTGAGGCTATTGGAGTCTGCTGAAATTTCAAGTCTGGACCAAGAGAGAATGAAAAAGATGTGATCCAGCATCATTTCGTGATTAGCCCGCATGATGATTTTGGTGGCAAACACCTAACACACGTGTTAACAGATCGAGCGCTCTGCACTGGGGGATTGAATATATAACATCTCAGATTATAAATCCATTTGGAGATCCATATCAGTGTTTGAAATAAAAAGCGTCATGCGGGCTAATCGCGAAATGATGCTGGATCATAGCTAGATGGATCACATCTTTTTCATTCTCTCTTGGCTCAGACTCAAGATTTCAGCAGACTCCAATAGCCTCAACCAGCAGTAGTCTCGCGATATATATATCTTGTTTAAAAACGCGATCAAAAACAATTCTTGTTAATATGTTAAGTATTCATCGGTATCCATTAGATAATCTATTGTCATCTATTGTCTTCTACTTGGAAATGAAAGTGGAAGTAGGTGTAGACGATTTTAGGTCGCGGTTCACCCCTCGGTTTTTGGCCATGATAAAAGATCGCAGGTTCTTAGGATTTCCCAAATAATTTAAATGGTAGCTCGTAAGGTTTACTTACAATTTATGGGGTGGTAAAGTAATTCAACACACACTCTAACCACAGAGTAGTAAGTAATAATATTGAGTGTGATAATATGACAGCACCTTTATTCCTATTACCTACTGTAATTGTACATTTACTTTACAATTTACATTTTTATTTTTTTAACAAATAATATAGGTCTTTAAATAAAATAATCAATATTTTATAAATGATTGTAATATTTTTTTTATTGGTATTAAACAGTAAACTTTCAATGAAGTTCTTTTGAAATAATTCCTTCAGGTGAACGAACAATTTATTTTATTTATATAATTTAAGTAGTTGTTTTGATTCTCATGATGTAAAAATATAATAGGCAATAGAGCTCAAGGGAATAGATATTAGAGGTCTCGAAAAGCGTCTTAGACAACAAACATTATTCAACCATAAATAAAATCTTACTAACCTTGATACTTAAAAAAACTATAACCGGTAGTATTTTAGAAGTATTTTCAATTATTTTTTACATAACATGAAGTCAAAAGAAAAGGTTAAGAATTAAAAATGTAGATTAATCGCATAATCTAATTTGGTCTCCAACATACTATTATTCTTCTCTATCTAGGATGACATATTGTATCAACACAATTGCTCTTTTGAATTGCCTCACTTCCCTTTAACATATTATTTACTACAGTGTTCCAAAACAATATTTAGAAACTTGTATTAATAAACAATCTAGGTTGGGTTATTTTCGTGATATAAAAAATATTGAATCTTTTTTATATTAACGTTCTTGAAATCTCGGAGATTCTCTAGGTCGAATCGTCCAAGAAAAAATTGGCGTTTATATTAAATAGATCTAAAATTTCAAAATAAAAATCCAATCCATAAATAATAACCCAGAAAACGGACATAAGAGAGAGGGGGATATCGGGATACGTGGTCCGCAGGCAAGTAAGATGCTCGCCGAAGGCGGGCTTCGCAACTGGTATTTTTATAAATGGTCTCAAATTTTGAAAAGAATAATTGGTTAAAAAAGTCAAAAGTAATTTTTGGTAGCCCGTTTAATTTTCTAAGGAATGGTATACTGTTAGAACTATCGAACAAATTTTGAATAAAATAAAATTTACAAAAAAATACTCAATCGAACAAATGTATTACCAAATTGTTCTCTCCCCATGTCCGAGGGGGTGAACACAAACCTTATGGCATGTAATAAAAATTATCCATGAAAATTGACACTTAAATTAAAAACCGTGTTAAAACATCAGACCAATTGAAACGTTTCGGGGTTCATCAGGCTCTATACAAAAAATAAGATGCTCGCCGAAGGCGGGCTTCGCAGCTGGTATTTTTATAAATGGTTTCAAATTTTGAAAAGAATAATTGGTTAAAAACGTCAAAAGTAGTTTTTGGTAGCCCGTTTAATTTTCTAAGGAATGGTTTAACTGTTAGAGCTATCGGACAAAGGATAATAATGAAACAGCGTCCATTAGTGTGCATTGTTGTAAATGGTAGGTTTATAGACATATATAATAATAAAAACTTGAGCAAGATGCGAGGTAGGTTTCACAAAAAATCTACCTCTCATCTTGCTCAAGTTTTATTATTGTATTAAAATGTTTCACCTAGAACCAACACCTATCTCCTTAAAAGTTATTATAGACATATGACCAATAATCTAAATACCATGTTTAAACTCAAGAAGAAGTATCCACCATTTTTACATGTGTTTATAAGAACTTGTTTTTATTTTGACCCATATAACTACCACATGATTATCTCAGCGCATTACAGATACACCGTGTATATTGAAAAAGTTATAGAAAGACCATGAAAGAAAAATCACCAAAAAGATTATCCAACTCCTTTCTTATTAAAATGATTTATTTTTAGTTTACATGGATGGCCAAGTTAATTATGATTTGTTTCCAATTTAGCCATGAGGGATGTTGGATGTTTCCCTATTGTGAATTACGCGCAAATGGTGCTTTTATGGAGATAGTTAATTTTATGTTATCCGAGAAATGCTATAATTTAATAATTTATATAAAGAAGGAAAAGGGAGGAAACGCACCTGGTAATCAAAATAGCAAGTTAGGTTTGAATATTTTATTTATAAAGTTAAATTTAATCTCTTGTTTTGAATTGCATCCAGGATAGAAAAGAATGTTTGAACGTCCCTCTGGATATGCGTGAGCTGAATTAGGCACAAGGGTGTGTGCTTATTTATTTATTTTTTTATTCTTGTAATAATTTTTAACTATTTTGTAAGGAGTTGGAATTTAATTAATTTAATTAAATTATTAGAGCCAAAATCGAAATTTGATAAAATTATTAGAGCCAAAATCGAAATTTGATAAAATGATATATTTTAGAAATATATACCTAGATTAAAAATAACAAAAAAGTCAAGATAATAAAACTGAATATAAATGAAAAATGCTCTTCCATTATAAATCCATCCGGATCCAATCAAAAAGAATCGAATAAACTATTTTTTGAAAAATTTTCATGATTTTTCAGAAAAAAATTATTATTTATTAATGTTTTATTACGATTATTATTATTCATGGAAGGTCATCTTTATCTCCAAGACACTTTCTAAAAAACACTTTCTAGGATTATCAAGTTTTAAAAATATTGATAAGATTTTGTTTTACCGAGAGAAGCAGAGTTGAGTTCATAAAGAGAAATCAATGAGGTTTGAACCAAATAAACATATATATACCATATATATCAAATATAAACATGTATATATGGCATATAATTTACTTGTTTGAGACTATAGTTTCGAAGGTTTGACCTCCCTCATCAGTCTTGTTAATTAGAAATATTTTATTTGTTATTGGGGTTAATTACCGGTTGGATATTGAAACTTCGTTATGAGGTCATAGCGAGCTATTCAAATAACACAAGGGTATGTTTATTTTTTATTAAGCAGATGACAACCTCACTGATTTCTCTTTATTTAAAAATAATGTTTACATGTGAATTAAATTTTCCGAAATATTTTACGTTCAACTGATTGTTTGTTTGTTTGTTTGTTTGTTTGTTTTTTATATAGAATCCTATTTATTTCTTATATAAGTATAGAAATATACAGACTTGGATCAGAGGAATCGAATAGATCGAAATATCTTTCCGAAATAAGAAACCCCTGGAAGTTATGTAACCATATATTCGAATGAATAGTCCAGGCTGTCTAATAAAGTCACTGTTATTTATTTGATTCATAAAATGTATATTTAATAATCATAAGCTTTAACACATTTAGTAGATACGATATATTTTCATTAAAAATAAATAAGTTTATTTTATACTTTAACTATAAATAACTCATCTAAAACATTTCGATCATTTTTGTGTAAATTGAGAAAAGATGCTTTCTGACATTTATTTGCGATCTAATGATTAAATCAATGATGACAAGGAAGGCTTATAGAGTAGAAAAAAAAGATGAGAAAAAACACCAAGGAAGAGAACCCATTAGAGTGGATAAAGAGGGAAGGAGTAAGAAGAATAGACCGTTGGGGTCGCTAATGGACCTCTAAATGGACACTCATTTTCCATCCCCCAAGATTTACTAAAATTATAAAAATCCACTGCTAATAAAATTATGCAATCGGGATAATTGGTAATTTATTCTCGAATAAGTAGTAGATGTATTTTAATGACTAATTAACATTAGAGAGGCGAGCAGAAAAACATTGGTCGAAGCACTTTTCAAACTAGGATTTTAATAATTATTATTGGTTAAAAACTTCGATTCAAAATTGTAGTTTGAATGTGAAGTTTCAATTAAAAAAAACTACTACGTCAAACAAGCGTATTAACAAATTTCTTTATTCCTTGTCTTCACATTCTAGAAAAACACAAGGTAATTAAGCCTCAGAGCACCGAATAAGTTTGTAAGTTAGTAAATAGAGTTTAAATAAATAAATAAATAAAATAAAAATAAAATAACTAAGAAGAGATTGAGTTGAAAGAATTTTAAATTTACTGTAAGTAGGTAAT
Organism: Forficula auricularia; assembly: GCA_024734495.1. NCBI lineage: Eukaryota > Metazoa > Arthropoda > Insecta > Dermaptera > Forficulidae > Forficula > Forficula auricularia. Next base: position 2,792,985 of record JALMQS010000828.1, on the reverse strand, counting down.
CGTGAATTTACCAATATTTTTTTAGTAATTAGCCCTGAGTAATTAATGGTTAAAACTAGAGTTCGAAATTGTAGTTTGAATATGAAGTTTTAATTTAAAAAATTTACAAAAAAATACTCAATCGAACAAATGTATTCGCAAATTGTTCTCTCCCTATGTACGAAGGGGTGAACATAAGCCTTCTAACATGTAATACAAATTATCCCTTAGAATTGACACTTATTTTGAGAAGAAACCGAAAATACTAACAGAACCTTTTTTTTGTTCAGGAAAATGGCATTAAAATTGCACTATAATATCAATATTGTTATTCAGTTCCATTATCAGTATTAGATGTGACAAATCAGAGCAAAAAAGGAAAAATTAACCGTGTTTAAACATGCGACCAATTGAAACGTTTCGCCAATTTATTGTGGCTTCATCAGGCTCTATACAAAAAATAAATACAAATGAATCATTCACAATCATCAAAATCAACCCAGACATAATATAATTACATTGATCAAAGTTTTAAAAGACTTCTTCATTCGATTCTTTTCTCGCTAATTATTCGATATACGTATTCTAATTAGCGAGAAAAGAATTGAATAATGAAGTGTTTTAAAAATTTGAACAAGGTAATTATATTATAATGTCTGGTTTGATTTTGATGATTGTGAATGATTCATTTGTATTTATTTTTTGTATAGAGGCTGATGAAACCACAATAAATTGCCAAAACGTTGCAATTGGTCGAATGTTTTAACACGGTGTTTAATTGTTCCCTTTTTCTCTGATTTATTACATCTAATTGCACTATAGAGGCGACTGTGGATCAATGGCTAGAGTGTCGGGTTGCTGACTCCAAGTTCGCTGGTTCGAGACTGAGTCTCGGCAGATCAGATATTTGCAGTCGCCTCCTCTTGGAAAGCAATGGCAACCTACCAAGAGTATTATTGCCTAGTAACCTCTCCAAACTAGCCGTTCGGAGCCGGCTTTAAAAAGTAGGTCCCGTATATCTGTGTAAAAACAGCTAAACACACTCAGCACAGGTATATGTGGAGAGGAGCCAAAACGTCAGGGAGACCTGATATGGCACTTAAAAGAAGAAGAATTGCACTATAAATAATCCTCCATATTTAGAGCGTATTTTTCCTTTATTTTCAAAAAGTGGTAATGTGAATGCAAGGTGATACCAAATCAAAAATTAACTTTTACATCCTAGAAAGAATAAAAGAGAATTTTAGGGGATGAGACTGAGTCGAAAGAATATCAAATTTACTGTTAAAAAAAAGCTTTAAAAAAATATTTCATTTCTGTGATAAAAACACGACAAAAACTTCCCTTAATTTTAATGTAATCAAAATGTTAAAGTCAATATATAGAATAGAAAATGAGTTTTGATATGAGCTTTATTATAAGATTGGTTGACTGACAGTGTTATTTGAACTGTATCAGCGAAGAGTCTCCCTGATTGATGGTTTAATTAGAAGGTGAAGGGAGACGAGGAACTCAGGATCCTGGAGCTGTCAGTCACCACTGTCCAAAAGCCCTCTCCAAGATCACTTGACGCAGCGACAACACAACAACAACAACCTGAAGGCGAATGCAGCTGAATCGTATCTCGACAGGGGCGACTCAATTGGTGGTGAGAGGGTCTTTTGTTATGTCAGCCTATTGTACTGCTCTGTCTTTGTGTAAAGGGGCCACCGATGATAGCCTGATTCTCAGCCTAGGATAAAGTTATACCCTTTCACAAGATTAGTCGGAAATTAAATCAGTCGTTATCGGTGAAAATAACATGCCTGTGATAAAATGTGTCAATTTTTTAATGATTTTTTTTCCTACCTTACGGAAACAAGAGGAAAATGAAAATAGCGATCAATGATGGAATTTACCTTGAAACAAAAGAGAAAATATGTTAAAAATTTGTTTTATTAATTCTTAAGAATAACAATTAAAAATTAATCATTTAGGGCCGTTTTGACCACTTCCGTTAACTTGGCTAGAAGTGAACTTAATTGCAATTAAAAATAATAATAATATAGACGGAGGTTTATTTTTTCGTTGACGTTTTGTTTTAAACCCTGAAGAAGGAGAAACAATCCTTCAAATCGTCGGATTTTTTTAAGAGAATGAAAATGACATTCTAATAAATTCTTTTACTAGAAATTTGTGATTTTCATTATCCTTGAGCTGCCTTTGCATTAATTCACCATTGAGTTCTAGCACTCCGTCTTCAATAGAAATTACCTCTGATTAATTAAATTTCCTCATTTTAATCTAATAATACTTGTAATAAAATATTGGGTTTTAAAATTAAAACAAACAAACAAACAATTAATTAATAAAAATAAAAGAAAATCGAAAAAATGTAATTATACATTTTTATTGACACATCCTGTTAATAATTACTTTAATTAAGAGAAAACCTATCAAATTAATGTTACCTGAAGATAGGACCCTGATAGATCGATTTATCGACCCTCAAACCCCCAGTGATTTTCATCGCAATCGTTAGAAGCGTTTTCTAGAAATCAATTCTAATAAGTACAAGAATTGCTCATTTAATAGTATAAGCTATATGATAAGAAAATATGCGTGAGAATAAATACCTATATATGTACTTAAATAAAAATTTTAGTTTGGTTCAATTAAATATGATATTTAAAACCCTTAAAATTATTTAAATATTTTAAATACTGATGATCTGTTATTTTAACTGCAAATTCACTACCCTAATTCCGAACTCTAAATTGAAAAATACCTTTAGCGCAAATTCAACGTGCGTTGTAGTTATCCATATGATATTCACAGCTATTAATAATAAATCTGGTCATCATAGTGACTTTATCTGAAATTCTCTCAATTTTCAACTTCTAATCTACCGAAGTTTTAATTCAAAGATTCATATTATATTAGTTAAAGAGTTTCGACTGAAACCACCTATATATTTAATAAGCTATTCCCATCACAATGCAAAACGTTTTGCCTTCTAATTCTGAGTTAAAAGAAGGATTTAGCAGATTCTTCTAAAGTGCAACCGCGGAAGACTAATTGCCTCATATTTGAGAAGCTAATATGCACTTTAGAGTCAAATGGGGCATTTTAGGTTTATCCAATTTTTTCCTTTTATAATATAGTTTAGTACAGGGTTTTCGAACTTTTAGTTTCCTTAGGACACATTTGAGGAAAAAAAATTCTCGGACCGTATATAATTCTATTTATAATTTTTAATAAAGATGTAAATATAATCTACAATAATAATAAACACTTTGACAAATAAGCAATTGTCCAAATATAATATGATGAATAAGCCAAGTTACAATTAAAAATACGAACTAGAAAAAACAATGACAATAAATAAGCAATCAAATTCTTTAATTTAACGGTTCAAGTTGCCTTTACTAATAGATTTAAATTTCTAAGAAAATTCCAAGAGGAAGGATCATCTATTATCATTGCTAATTTTTTCACTCGTGTCCTAAGGGGTTAAAAACAACCCATCTGTCATATAATTAAAAATAATCCATTCCATCTCGGATCTATTAGATGACACTCTTTTGTGGAGTTTTCTTAGAATTTTAAAATATATTTTTATCGACAGCTTGAGCTCTTTTATTCAATTTGGAAAAGTCATTCCGTTACCCTTCGAATTTTGAAGAAATTCAAAAAATTCAAACACCTTTTTTAAACTATATGGCATGGCTATGTGCTTAAATTTAGTATCACTAGACTGCAAAATTTTACAAATTTAAATTTAAATCTTTGAGTGAAATATTTAACGTAATGCCACCTCACAGGGTAGCCAATCGGCAGAGAGTGCTAATTTTGGCACTCGGGTTCGATTTCAGGTGGTTTAAAAACAACCTTTCTAACATTATTAAAAATGTAATATTATAATAATAAGAATACACATATATTAATGTTAACATCTATTTGTAAATTTTGTAGCCCAATTAACTGAAGATGGCCAAATAAATTCAGGCCGAAACGTTTTATTCAGGGTGTTTTATTGAACCCAGCGCATTTATTCATCTAATATCATTAAAAATAATCTGATCTCATAGATAACAACCTCTTGTGATTTTAAGATTTTTTTTATAAAAAATTTATATTTAATGTATTTATAAAAATAATCATTCAAATTTTTTCAACATATACTTAAAAGCGATATCAAAACGTTGGCAAAAAAATTAATTAAATTTTATTTCTATTTTATTTAATTCTGACTGCAAATAAAAATTGACCTTTTCACCTTAATTTAAAATTAAAAATAATTTTAATATATCGCTTATAAATAAAGCAAAAAAATTATCGAGCAAAGCTCGGGTCTGATAGAGTACTACTAATAAATTCATGGACTTTGATGTTGTAATTTGAAGGCTAATAAAAAAAAGTTTTAACGTATTAATTTTCTAATCAATGGAAAACATTTGAGTCTCTTATTTCCGGCGAGTATCAAGCGTTGACGTATGAAACATTTCCACAACGAAATCAACAGAATTCAATTGAAAATTCAATTAATTTCCTAACTATGCGCATGACGTGGCCTGAAATGAAATCCCTAATCAAATATAAAATATGAATTATATGCAAAATATTAATTAAATTGAATATTTATATATATTATGGAAAGATGTTATGTTTATAAAGTAAATAAATAAATCCTAGAAGTTTGAGTCTGACCCTAGCACCTAGGGCAGGGGGTCGGCAACCTTTTGAGACGGAAAAGCCAAAAGTTACAATTTACAAAATTTCCCAGTTTTTAAAGAGCCACTAACATATTTAATTCAATATTATGGTATTTGATTAGGATTAGATATATATAAATTTGATTTTTGATTTAAAATAAAGCCGCATCTTCACATCGAAATAGACGCATGTGGCTCGCGAGCCGTAGGTTGCCGACCTCTGACCTAGAGTTCTGTAATGGGGTTGCTTAGCTCACAACTCGGGTATCAGAATAAAAATTAAAAAAAAAAAACATATTTAATGGATTTTTAAAGGACCTATTTTCTATAGAAAACTAGAAAAAAATTTCATGAATAGGTAATCCATCTATCATCAGAACTATTTTTTTTTTCATCTTCATAGAGTGTTGTTCAGTCCTAAAACTTTGACGCAACCACCCAACTCACGTTTATCTAAAAGTCCCATATCTTTAATTTATAGCAATCAAAATAATTTCCCTAGAAAGTACTCTCAGTATGTTACTTTTAATAATTTTTTACAGATTTTTAAATCGAAGAAATGAACAATTAAAAGGGGAGGGCCACTCTACGAGGTGATTTTGATGGCTCATAGCGAGCGATTAGGGAGTCAAAATAAAAATTACATATTAACATGTTTAATAGAATTTTGAAATGACTATTTAAAGGTACCCCATTCGATGGAGTGTGTGAGATTTTCTTTTTATGTTTGCAAAAGTGCCTTAGAATTTTTGATTTTCAACTTTGACAATTAGAATCTAAAAATTACAAAAAACTTTCTGTGGATCACTAAACTACCTCTAGCTGCTAAATTTCAAGTTTCTTATTTGAATAGTTTTTTCGAAGCTATAAATCTATCTGTGACAGACTGACAGGCAAACAGAAAAACAATGAAATTTCATCATAAGGATTTGTTTTTTACCAGTTTTGGTATGAAATTCTAAAAGAAGGTGCTAAAATTCTCGAAATTATTTATTTATTTTATTGTAGGTGTTAAATAAATACAGTTCTTTTAAAAATAAATCTTAAAACGTATATTTAATATCCAAACGTTTCGGGAGAAATTTTTATTTATATCTAATAATTAAAAAAATGATCTTGTCAATCGTTTGTTATGAGATCAACTTGCTATTATATCAAAACGAATTTATAACTATAAATATAATGCTAACGGTCGAAAAAATAATTCAATAAAATACTACCGGTGATCTTAAATAATTGAAAATTTCAGAACATAAAGGCGATAGTCCCCTAGAAAAATCTTGAAAATTTTTGTATGAGGCGAAGTTATGGGTTCATCTAAATATTCGTTATGTAAATATCTATCTGACCAAAAACATAAATGTGAAAAAGGGGCCAAGTTCGGTACAAACGGCATCGCTGACAAAAGAGTTGAGATCTAAACGGGTACCAAGTTCCATAGCAGTTGCTTAAATCCTAGCTATAGGGATAAACAACGTTCTTCAATTGATTTAAAGAAAATTTGTTACGTTCTTTGATATTAAATTTATAACTTGGCAAGTTATAATAGTCAATAACTTACGTTTAACGTGATGATATTTAATACAAGCTTAAAATTTAGCTTTGCTAGTTTTTCTATTTTATACTACAAACAATTTAGTTGGATATAAAACTTGCAAAGTTATGAATTTAATATCAAAGAACGTAACAATTTTTCTTTAAATCAATTGAAGAACGTTGTACATCCCTATAGCTATGATTTAAGTAGCTGCTATGCAACTTAGTACCCGTTTAGATTCTGGCGAAGTTGTTTGTACCGAACTTGACCCTTTTTCACATTTATGTTTTTGGTCAGATATCACAAATTTTTGAAAAGTTTTATCCTTAAATCTATCTAAATTAAAACATTTAAACATTTATATTAATAATGATTAAATATTTCTCATAAAATATTGGTTAAAAACCCGGTCGGTTTTTCATAAATTTCACCCTTTCATTTCGGGCCCCGAAGAAGGGAAAGTTTGACTTTTTCGATTTTTTTCCTTTAATTGTAGCCCAAACTCTACCAGTATGCCAAATTTCAGCATTCTAGGATCAGCGGAAGTACTTTAGGTTTTTGATATGTCAGTGAGTGAGTGTGCCAGTGTTAAAAATGCAACTTTTCAGAGCTTAATAACTCAAGAACTATAATAGTTTTATTCATTAAATTTTGGATTCTAGATGTTCCAGTGGGCCTTATTAGACATGCAAAATTTCAAGTGTGTAGGTCTAATAGTTTTTTGAGTTATGGAGGGGGGGGGGGGGTCGAAAGTAGCTCGAATTGGTTCGTGTAAATACACACATGGCCGGTGCGTCGTCCGTTTTTCCGAACTTGGCTGACAAACTGCCGTGTGTCTAGATGTGTATGTTTATTTACATCAAGCATAGAGCAAGCTTATTGATTGCTCTTTATATAACTCCCATTATCAATGAAAATTTCGAAAAATAGTTGCATTAACAAGTACCTTCAACTATATAGTTTTTAAAGCAACTATTTTTCTAAATTTCCATTCATAAAGAGAGAATTTTTTAAAAACGTTTGCATATTTAATAAGCGTTTTAGGATTGTTTTTTAAAACAACTGTATTTATCTAAAATTTCTCTTAAAAGAACTCGATTGATTGAGCTAAAGCCCTCCATTGGAATCCCCCACGTTAACTACCATGGCACTCCTCTTGTTATGTGTTATGGGATATATAAAAGTGGAATTGATTAATGAAAAATAAATTAAAAGTAATACAGATCCATAGGATTATTAGTTGAATTAATAACAATAATAAAAGTGGGCAGACAATATAATTTTGTTATAGGGATGATAACAAAGGTTGATTTTAAATTAATGTTTCCATTTATATTTATGTGTGTCACTCGCACACTAATACAGGCAACGAATTCTCCACACCCACATCAAACAACCACTGGGACTGAGACGGCTTATTTATTTATTTAATTTATATAAACATTGTAAAATGATTGTCGTATTTTATTATTATATTGAAATAAATATTCAATGAAGATTAAATATGACAGAGAATGAAAATTGTGTGTATTTATTTAAATATTTTATATCAATACTGAATGTTGTTTAATATATGAAGTATACCCGCAGGGGTGTGCAATATGGAGGTCGTCGAACTTTGTCAAGCTCGCGAATTGAAATGGGCGAAATGGGGATGTTCTTGATTGGTTTTTTTCACTTATAGGATTTTATTTCTGCCTATACTAGCAATGCCCTTAGCTAGACCAGCCAACACAATATGTTCATAAAGAGAAATTAATGAGGTTGTCTGTTCTGATAAATGCAAATTAACATATACAAATATATACCGAATATAAATATCTATAAATGGATATATAATCTATATATATAAAATTAAGGTTTTGTCTGTACATTGGTCCAAATCACGCCAAATTTTGATTGGACACGTTTCAAGCAAAGTTATGAAGGAAACACCTTCAACAAAATTCCTGTATGTCTGTCTGTGTGTTTCCGTGGGTTCCGCGAAAAGTTCCTCACCGATTCACGTAAAATCGGCTGAAGGGATTATTATGAAATTTTCAGATGTCTTCTAACTTACGTTTATTGCTATATAACGTTTTGATATTTTGACCCCAAAAGGGGGTTTAGAGGGGGGGAGCACGAATGGAAATTATCAAATAACTCCTGAGCTAATAACTCTACGGCAAATTTTGTTATGAGCAAAGTTGTAGGGCATATGATTTCGTTTTTGATTTTGTTTAACAAAAATTCCAAAAAAAAAGGGGGGGGGGGGGTCAAAAATGAAAATTCTTGCTATTTGATCAAACTCAACCAAATTTTGTACACATAATCTATGGGCCACTAGAAGGCTAGAAATACAAAAACTGAGGGCGGGGACCGAGGGCGGGGGTTGGGGTAAATATGTGGGGGTGTAATGGGGGGGGTGCGTTGTGGGGTGCAGGGTGGGTGCGAGGATAGAATAGGGTTAAGATGGGGTTTGGTGGGTTTGTGGGTGCGAGGTGGGGTGTAAGGGTTCGATGGATGGGGGTCCAGGGGGCGTAGCCCCTTGGCTAGCAAGAGGGCCGCAGAAGGCAGGCCTTTAAGCTAATAATCATTCATATAAACTAGACCACAATTTTGACTTTTCCTATCCCAAAATTTTATATATAAAGCGGAATTTAGAAAAAATATTAATTTTAGAAATTGTCGAAATTGTAAACAAAAATTCAATTAACAAATGGTATTTCTAATTTTTATCAAAAAATTTTTAGAGAAAAATAATTTTCCATTTATATTTATTATTATTCAAGGTGATTTCATCACCAAGACAATTTGCATCATTGTTTATTTTCAAAATATTTATTTATACAGTTGTTTTATATCTCTTTTTTAAAGGAATTTTTTTTCAAATTTATTAAAAAAATTCTTTGATAAAAGGAGAATTTCTCCCGAATCGTTTTGTATTCGAATATATGTTTGAAGATTGATTTTATAAAAGATTTGGGCCAATAAAATGTTTTCAATATCAGGTGAAAGTAATGGAATGCTATTGCTATTGTAGTGAATACCTTTCAGCTGAAAATTCTACCAGTCCGTTTCTCTCCAAAGAGAAAATTTCGTTCAAATATTTTATTCAATATGTTTATATATAATTTACTTATTTGTTAGAGAATATACATATTTTCGAAGGTTTGAACTATATCATCAGTTTTTTTAATTAGAAATATATTATCTGTTTTTTCTCATGGGTTCAAATACCCGAATGTAAATTAGTTTTGTTAACATAGTTAATGTTTATTGCGTGCCTACCTTATTTATTTCTCTTTATGAATCAACAACTCTGTATTTCTCCGCTATATAAAAAATTTTCAAACACCTTATTCCCTGATCTATCAAAAAAATAAATGAAATAAAATATTTCAACATAAGTGACTAAATTTTCAAGAAAATAAGCTGACGTGTTCTGATGTGGCCATCCACTTGACTTTACCATACAACCTGGCCCCTCACTTATATTTAATAAAATTATTTATAATCATGTAGGGGGGTTAGTTTTTGCATTTTTAGATTACTGTGTGCCCACATGTATAGAAAATTTGGTTGAGTTTGGAACAAGAGCCTATATTTTAATTTTTTGACCCCCCCCCCACCCATTTTGGGCGGTTAGTTTTTGCATTTTTAGACTACTGGAGTCGCACTGATTATGTATTCAAAATTTGGTTGAGTTTGCTCAAATAGCCTAGATTTTTAATTTTTAACCCCCCTCCAACCCCCTTAATTTTGGGTCGATATGCACCAAAATCTAATGAGCTCTTAATCTCAATGGACCAAAACTACGTGTGGAATTTGGTTTCGATATTCACACTAGTTTTTGAGCTAGCTCGTCCACAAAAATTTAGTGCTAGACTAACTAACTCACAGACAACCAGACAGACTAACTAACAGACAGTTTGACAAAACAATTATTATCTAGAAAAATATAATTTTTTCGACGTTCACTTATTAGAGCTTTTTTGTAGAGCGAAATGCCATGGTTTCGCTCAATTTTTTTAATCCAAATAGTTTAAGCCGTTTTTGAGATATTTCGAAAAAAAGAAGAGGAAAAAACACTTTTTTCATGCACGTGTACAATAATTGACCATAAACTGTATGGTAAAGTAAAATCATTGAAGTTGTCCTCTACTTAATGCTAATCAACATACATTCGCAAACCTTCGCTACCACTTCGGAAAAAATGGAGAAAAGTTGAAAAACCTCAATCTGACGATTGGTTTGCATTTAGGACTTTTACCAGAAAATGAAAATCCGTCTTGTCTTTTATTTTTCCACATGTTTTATAGGTTCAATCCTTCAAAATCCGGTGCCCAAATACCTATCTTCTCCTCCACCTCAGTCACTAGACACTATCTTTATAGAAACGCAAGCATCTAGATGGCCCTAAATGACTCATAGCTGCTGCCACGTATCTGAGGGTGTTTCTTGAATCCATTATTAGGTACAAAAAATCTGGTCATTTTATCTGAGAGTATTCTCAGAAACTAAATATGTTTTGTATACTCTCTAATTCTGTATATAGTTGTATACTCTCTAATTCTGTATATTTAGATTATTTGCTTCAGCTTTTAAAAATTCTAACTCTTGTTTTTTTTAATTTATTTATTGTCACCGGGAACAAAGCCCATTTAGACAGCACAAAAATGTTAGTAGGGTTAGTGAGGGAGCTGAGTTTTAGCCAGTAGAAATTGAATTGTATATGCTAGATAACCTAGGCCTCCCGCCTAAGCTGAAGCGAGGCCAGCGCCCTAGCCAGCTCGGCCAACCCGACTCCCCAACTCTTGTTAAATGTGATGAAATTTTGAAAAAATCCTAGATTTTAAGTGCCATCCTAGTGAAAATGGGTTAAAAGTTCAAATGTTAAACATTAATTTCTAGTAAAATTATATTACATGTATTAAATAGTTTATGTATAAGATAATAAAATATCAAGTTTTTAACTGAAAATGCCTTTAATGATCAAATAACCTTAAGGGTTCACTTTTCAAGTAATTTAAAAATTAATACTTAAATTTAGGCATAATCCTCTTTGTTAAAAATAGAAAAAATAATAAAAAATCAATGAGAAATTTTATAAAATTAGTACAAATCGAAGTTCTTAATGGATTTGTTAAAAAATTCAAGGGTTGAAGTTATTTTTACAAATGGTAGGTATTATTAATGGCTCTAGATAAAATCAATAGTTATAAATAAGTAAATAAAAGTTAATATACTATACCTACTCAACGGAGAATATTTATATTTCAAGTAATTAACATTTTGAAGATGATTCTGAAACAGTATTATTCATATTAATAAAAGAGTAATAAAAAAATACTATTACTAATAAAACGCGGCACCTTTTTTACTACACATCAAAATTAAATATGCATTTGAGATAGAGGTGTAAATGAATGTAGATCATCTAATACGATATTTTCAAATAAAATCTGATTTAATGATAGAGAATAATTAGTCGTAACTTTTTAGTAAATGTAAAATGAAAATAATATTAACCCAAAAAATTAATTTTTCTCACCATGCCACCTCTTTATTTTCTCATATTATCTTTTTCATTATAGAATACTTTAAAGATTAGATGACGGTAAATAAAATTTTACCACTTACTTATTTTTTTTTTGGCCTTTATTCCGTACGTTCAAGTATAATAAATTCACCGTGCATTTTCGTATTTTTTTTTATTATTATTTATTTATTTATTTTTACTTTACCATGGTCAAGTATTGTAATCGTGCATGAAAAAAGTGTTTTTTTTTGCTTCTTTTTTTATTTATTTGTTTTTAATCATATTTATAAATATCTGAAAATGTTATCTGTATATATGTCCTTGAATCTGGATTCCTATACCCCAAGAAGCTCGTATAAAGTTCGTTTTTCAATCTTTCTATTTATAGATTAAACGGACAGGAGTTTTTTATTATTATTGTTATTATTTCTATTACTTATCCCACCTAAGGTAGAAGAAATCAAAGTAAAGCTTTTACATCACTGACTCCCTGAGAGACTCATCAAAATTCTAGAGTAGTTCTATTGATCTTAGAATGCTGAAATTTGACATACTGGTAAAGTTTGGGGTACAATTAAATAGAAAAATAGAAAAAGTAAAGCTTTCCCTTCTTCAGGACCTAATATTTTTTTTTGTATCAAAATGTTTGTATTTACAAATTAGTTTGAGCTTTGATGAAAAACGAGGAAAACCAGAAAAGAATCAAATCGAAATATATTGGAAGCTCTCGAATGTTTCGTCAGCTAGACTGAGCTCAAATTCGGCAATATCTTTGTATCAAGTTTTCAACTGTTTTATTTAAAATAATATCCAAATCAACAAAATTTGCAGAAAGCGTATACACTGAGTCCAGTGGTGTAATCGCAAATTTAGTATCTACTGTGTGAACGCTGAAATTCCGGTTGACCTGGAGGTTTTCCTTGGGTCTTCCCTGGAAATCTTTGGAATTATATGTTCTAAATTATGCATTTTAAGGTTTTCTGGCTCCAATTTTAGTCATTTTAAAACTTAACCAGATTTTAACCCCTAAAATAAATAGATAAAATTAAAAAAAACTCTCAAAACCAGTGCGGGAACGGCGCGGCGTTCCCGCACCATGACACCCCTGACTGAGTCTTAAAAAGTTTTCACGATTTTCTCCAGAAATGTACTAATTATTTTTTGAATTTGAAGTTTGTTATCTAAAAGAATCCTATTTATCCTTCATGTTCGCTTTGTTTCCCTCAGGCTCTCAAATAGAAGACATATGACAAATGATAAGTCAATATTTTGATTTCTTAACAATAATTCAACAACTCTGTGTTTTTTTAACGTTTATTCAGAGAAATTGGATTGTCTTATAATAAAACAAAAGAAAAAAGATTTAGAATAACTAATTTATTCTTGCCATCTACTATTAAGATGTCAAATTTGTCTAATTCCATTGAAGTGAAAACTTAAGGAGTATTTGCTTTTGTATGATATATGCTCCAAGTCTATTATCTCATTTTTAAACAATTTTTCAATTCGTTTTTCTAAATTAATTCTAGAGATTAGAATTTTCTTCTCCTGGTTTTCTGCATTAATATAAGACTAATGTAGAACTTAGATCATTTAATGTGCAAATAATGCTGGACAGTGACCTGATCCAATCTATTAACTTAAAATCAAAGTGGGTGCTCATGATCATATGCAGAATAAGCTATTGAAACTTCGTTGTTATATTGTAGTTTGTTGCTGTGTTCAATAAAAGTAATAATTATGTGTGATATACGAGTAAATAAAAATTTAATTTTCATCATTTTAGGGTTCCGTCCAAAGGTAAAATGGGGGTCCTATTTATTAGTGTCGCTGTAGAATGTCTGTCTTTAGAGTTATATGTATAAATTAATTTTTCCTAAAATTAAAAATCGTATTAAAATTTTAATAGAATTATTATTTTGAGAAGGGCTAAATTTTTCAGGGGTAGAAAATAAAAAATATTTTTATTTTGGAGAGTGAGGTAGGTATTCCTGTATCTAATTAGGTTAATTTTTTTTATTTAAGTTAATTCATTTTAAAATCGGGGTCTGAAAGAGCCTGCCCGCGTTCAGAAGTTATCTTAAAATTATGAAAAATATCGACAAATTCACTCTTCGGCTCAATCAATTTTCCACTGATATCATTTATAATAATTGATTTCGATTATTGCTAGGAAAGGAGATGGTCTAAATTACTATCTTATAATTAATAGGGATTGTGGTGTTGGTGCAAGGTGAGTCAGTTATAATTCTGTACTTTCCTGAAGATAGCTTACAGCTCGAAATATGACGGTAAATGTAGGAGGAATACCAATGCAGCCAAAAAACAGCATCAAATATCTGGGCGTCATAATTGACGGAAGTCTAACATGGGGTCAACATATAGTCAGGACAGCTAGTAAAGCGAGTAGGAGCGCAATGGCACTACAAAGAATAATGCCAAATGTAAACGGCCCTAGCACGAGCAAAAGGAGAGTCCTCAACTGTGTGGTTACTTCAGTGATTCTATATGCAGCTCCAGTGTGGGTAGACGTACTCAAGATCAAAAAGTACAATTACCTCTTGATGAGAACTCAAAGGAGCTCCCTTATTAGAGTATGCTGTGCATACAGAACTGTGTCGACAGTCGCAATCCAAGTTCTTGCTTCGGTGCCCCCAATTGATCTATTAGTGTCGGAAAGATCTTACAATTTTGGGGCTGAACCAGCATCGCGACCAATGAATAGAGAATGGCTATTCCAAAGGTGGCAAAATAGGTGGGATAACGCCCTAGAGGGTAGATGGACCCACCAACTAATACCGAATGTGAAGGTGTGGTATCAACATAAAAATAAAAACTTAGACTTTTATATAACTCAGGTCCTAAGCGGCCATGGTAAATTTGGTACCTATTTGAAAAAAATGGGAATCAAAGAAGATGAGAAATGTAGTGTCTGTGAAACTCCAGACTCTCCGAAGCACACAATATTCGAGTGTGCCCAATGGAATGATATCAGAGTTCGTACAGAGGAGCGACTCGACTCGAAGCTCTCGGTTGAGAATTTTATAACTCTAATGACGAGGGATGATGGAAGCTGGAAAGCGATATCGGACCTCTGCAGGGAGATATTAACCGCCAAGGATACCGGGTGATAAGGAGGTCTACCTGCCTACCCTGAAGTAATGCAAATAGCGGTTCCGGGGTAGGGTGAATCGGGAAATGGAGGGGTTTTAGTCGGTAGGAGTCCGACACTACCCATGAAGAGGTGTCCATGACGGATTTCCCCCTCCAAAAAAAAAAAAAAAAAAAGCTCGAAATATATATATTGAAAAAAATTTACATCTTTTATTTTTTTAATTTTAATGTGAAACAAGTGACCTAGAAATCTTGACTCATAGTAAATGAATATTGCATATAATATTTATTTCCTTTAATCTTTACTATCCTATATCGTAGTTAACTCGAAAAATTTATAAAATAGAGAAACCAGTTTTTAATACTTTATCTAAAATAATTTTAATATATAAATAACTAAATAATTAATCAAAAAAATAGTTGAATCTAAAAATTAGAAAATAGAATGTAAAATTTATATTCAGTCTTTTGTTAACCTCCTGATAATCAAAAATCTCCAAAGTATAATTTAAAAAATTTTATTTCTTTGTGAAACACCACTATAATCCATAAAATAATTCCTGTGTTTAATATGTTTCACTATAAACCAACACCGCTTTCCCTAAACGTTACTAAAAATTTAAGTCAATTTTTTCATAAGCTTTATGATTATTTATTTAGTAATTTAGGGATGGGTGAATTTGATATATACATAGTATGACTATAACATGATCGAGAAGAGAATTAGCCAGTAGATTGGACGATTTTTTCTAGTTTAACTAGCAAGGTTATAAGGGGATTCCAAAGGGTCTCTAATTACAATTTATATCACATCTCCTGCCTCAATCCCCGTTCTCTCCGTTCCCATTGTGGTCCAGTCTATTCTAAATGTAATATCGAGTGGTGGGAAAGAGTAGAGAGCAGAGAAAAGGAAGCCTTCGTTCTTCTTTTTCTTTCGATGGAGGTGCCGATATTGAGGCTATAACAATTTGCAGTATTGCTTTTAACTTGACGGGCGGGTGTAAGTGTGATGGTTGGAACAAAAAAGAAAGAAGGCTCCCGCTACAGACGTCATTTATTGATCCACTAATCTGGAGATTAAAGAGGAATAGAGGGTGGATAGATCGCATAGATGATAAAATGGAACAAAATAATAGAAGCAGCAAAGTTAGCTTTTTTTATTAACAACTCATTCTATTTCAAAACATTTTAGAAAATAAATTATAAAGTTTTTATTTTGATATTTCAATTTCTATGATTTTTCGAGTTGTGGGTTTCTCGAATTATGGTATATGGTGGTTAGTAGTAGCAGTGGCTAAGGGGCTTGACTTCGGATCAAGTTCACTCGGGATCGAATCCCGTCTTATGTATGTATGTTGTATGTCGAAAACTAAATGCTTTTTACAACTAACAAACTGTCAGTGCATGTCATCTGATTGGCCACCCCAGTCCCTCCATTTACCATCTACCCTTTGTTAGTTGTAAAAAGCATTTACTTTGCGACATACAACCGGCCCTTAGTCAGAACAATTTTCATTATTGTTAAAAATGTAAAGCGCCTCACTAAATCCTGAGGAAGGCAACGGGAAACCACCCTTTGAAAAATTACTCTTCTTAGTAATCGCAGATGCTCGGAATCGAGTATGACGCTTGAAGAAGAAGTTAGTGGTAAATCGAGGGGTGAACCACGATTGGAATAGGTGTACACCGTCTTTGGAATTATTTGGAATTACTTTGGAATTCATTAGATAATCTATCATCATCTATTGTCTTCTTCTTGGAAATGAAAGTGGAAGTGGAAGTAGGTGTACAGGATTTTAGGTCGCGGTTCACCCCTCGTGGTAAATCATTTCAAAAATTTATAATAAACTGTGGTATATTACCAAAAGAAAAATTCCGGTTAAAACCTCCAATATTAGACATTAAAATCTCTTCTGATTTCAGTTCGCACAATGTTTCGACATCTAATTCTTCATAAGTTTTCAAGAATCAATTTTTTTTAAATTAATGACATATCGGTTTTAAAACTCCATAAAAGATTAATGATAAGAATATTATAGTAGGTATTTCTATAAAGTTTTTTTTTGAGTTTTAGTTGTGGTATGGTAGTTCCGAGTGTTATGCAAAGATGTAACAAAAAGAATAATGAATCAACTGCTACTCTAAAGAAACTAAATCTTCTAAATTAAAAAGACAATTGAGAATAATTCTCACCGAAAATCAACTATAAAATGAATGAAATTGATTGAAGTAAAACGTTTCATAAATTTATTTGCGTTCATACTTTTTGAAATGAAATTTGGATCCTCTTTTCAACTATTTCGGTGTGATGGATAATTTTTCATTTCAAGAGAGAGATGAGCTAGTAGAAATTTAATGTGATGGAAATCTAATAAATGAGTTTTAAAAAACAGCTTGTGAAATTCTGATTAAAGATAAGAGCTGAATGTCAAGTTATTTCAGTCAAAGTATTTGTAAAGTCCTTCAACATATCGTGTTTGTGTGAAATTGGATTTTCTACCATGATAGGCATTGAAAATGAAAAAAAATAGGATGATTGCAAATCGTGTCGGCTTTTGTTTTAAGTTAATAAATATGCCCCAATATATCGAAGAAAATCTGTAATTTTTCATTCAAATAAGAGTATATAGTACATTCGAGTATATCACGTTTTGCAAAAGTTAGCGCATAACCTCTAGTAAGTTCCTTAGAAATGACAACACAGGCGTACCCGAGGGGTGAACCGCGATTGGAATTAGGTGTACACCGTCTTTGGAATTATTTGGAATTACTTTGGAATTCATTAGATAATCTATTGTCATCTATTGTCTTCTACTTGGAAATGAAAGTGGAAGGGAAGTAGATGTACACGATTTTAGGTCGCGGTTCACCTCTCGGGCGTACCTATATGTATAATTCTTCTTATACTATTCTGGCTTAATGGTTACTAAATAGTAATGTCTTTCGAGTTTAGAAGAAATTCAAAATTCGAATCAGTAAACAATTTTTATTTATTGTAAACTATTTGATATAGCGGAGAGAACAGAAGAATTCAAGGTATTCCGAATGATACCTGGGAATTATAATCACGTGAGACTTAAAAGACCCAAAAAGAAATTAAATAAATAAATGCTTAAAACTAAAAGAGGATTTTTTATTTTTTTATTTTATTTATTGTCACCGGGAACAAAGCCCATTTAGACAGCACATAAGTAAAATGTTAGTAGGGTTAGTGAGAGAGCCGAGTTTTTAGCCGGTAGAAATTTTTATTTGCCAGCCAGGATCGAACCCCGGCCTTCCGCTCCAACATCGTCATAATCGATCGATGCCGAAGCGGGGGACAGCGCGTTAGCCGGCTCGGCTAACCCGACTCCCCAAAAGAGGGTTTAATTCAAACAAAAATTATTATGGTCCTCCTCAATAGCTAAAAAATTAAAAAGATGTTGCTGAAGGCGTATGTATGGAACATCATACGGATTAAAACCTGGGCGATTAGAGAGGCAGAGAGAAAGAGACTGGGGCATTTGAAATGTGGTGCTACAGAAGAATGTTAAGGCTTAAAAGGGGGGATAAAAGTACAAAGAGGAATAAGTTATTGATAAAATTAGAGAAAATATAACATTATGGAAGGATCTGATAAAGAGAACTCTGATCATAGAACACATGTTAAGAGTCGGGTAACTGCTAAGAAATATTTTAGAGGCCGGATTAAGAAAGAAAAGAGGAAGACGATTATTTAACCCAGATATTGAAAGATATTTGATGAGATATAGGATTTTTGGAGAGGTGAAGTATTGGCTTGGGAGTTGATTAGAGGTAGATGGTTGCATCAAACTAGTATTAGGAGTGAATATTTGACGATGATGTTAATGAATCCTCTTAAACTAATTTACGCTAAATTATAAGGACAAAGAAAAAACAAATAATTTAAAGTAGACCATAACATATAGGATCTGGATTCAAATATCCAGTTTAAAAAAAAATATAATTGATAATATATAAACACCACCAACTCCAACCTAATTTAATTTTAACAATGTTTCACTATAAACCAACACCGCGTTCCCTAAATTTTATTAATATAATTGTGTTTGTCCTCTGATTATAAACTCATTTTCTTGGCTACATAAAGTTAGAAGTTTGAATTATGCAGATGTTGGGGCATATCAATTTTTAGTAGTTTATTCAAGTGGTACAACAATCCAAAAGTTTAAGAACCTATGTTCAAGTGCTTTGGTTTCCAAAGCGGAGGGTACACGTATTCCAGGGGCGTGTGAGTCGACACGTGCGGATGTGCCAAGAAAATTTAATATTTTATTTTTATATTGTTTTTCCTAAGCCAAGATTTATATTTAAAAAACAAAATAATAAACAATTTAATTAAAAAAAATAATATTTTTTTTTAATTACACCATCATCAATGCTATGGACGAAGATTTGTTAACAGAGTTATATTCATGTAACTACACGTAGAAGGGGTACAGTGCAACTAGAAAGAGGACACTGAGTGTCGCTTACGCCATTTATTTTAGTCAAATGAGGAAAATCGATTTTTTTTGTCAAATGACAGTAAACAAAAACAAATTTTATCAATCAATGTCTCTATATCTGACCTTTTGTGAATTGAATTTTTGTTTGAAATTTGAATAATTTCTAAAATTAATCTTTTTTCCAAATTTCGTTCTTTACCAAAATTTTGGGATTAGAAAAGTCAAAATCATGTCCCAGGTTAGTTGACCGTGGACCACCAGTGGCGGGCGGTGACTTTTCAACCAGGGGATGCTGTCCATAAAAGTAGATACCCCTCATTTTTTGAAATTTTATTTTAATCTTCGTTTTTTTTCAAATTTCATCGAATTCGGGATCAATCGTTATTTTAAGATTTGAAGTCCCTGGCTGGTATAACATATCTTTCAGATCAATCATGTCAAAACCAAGTCCAGAGGAGTTTTAGTCGGATACAAATTGTTCTCGTTGCGGAACTATTAAAATAGTAATGTACAAAAAAGGAATAAATAAAGATGATTCGAGAATCTTTGGACTAATCCATTTCTAAGAACTCTTAATATATGAGATAGGAAATAACTAAGAGTGCTATAGACAAGTCATAGCTTGCTTATAGGAGAAATCTAATATTTTCTTATAGGACAGGCTGATTCATTGTGGAAGATGATCGATTTACATCTCAGGGACTGTGGAGTTTAACTTACAAGAATTAATTTCTGACTTCTACCCTCACTCACACAAAGCAGTATCCATTTGGGGGGCGAAGGTAGCAAAAAATAATTTAAAAAATCTAATGTTGAATTTGAAAAATAACGAATGATAGTACCATATGCACCATCAAGGTAAGCTAATTTCATTCATTTACTTACATTTACTGTATACCCCCATCAAGTTGAATAGGTACTGAAGAGGATTAAAGAGAACACTAAAAACACACAGGACAATTATTTCTCTGGTAAATGTTTATTAACAAATGAAATAATTAAAAAAGATTAATTACAATTGAGACGAATGATTAATTATGGCTTCTTGTTGAGACTACGCAAAACTAGAATCAGAACAAAATTCCAACTCAATAAGAGCATAAGTTATCAATAAATGCACATCTTGAGACATGAAATTGAATTTCAAAAAAAATGTCTATGTTTTATAAAAGATCATTTATATCAGTCGAAACAAAAAAATAAGTTCAACATTTTTTATTGAATTCTGCTATCCCACCATGTATTTACCTAAGGCTAATTCTAAAATGACATTAAACGTTGGCTGTCAGGTGTGTTTTGTAAGTTTTCTTCTCAAATTTTAATTCTTTCTCAATGTACATAAAGTTCAGACAAGTTTGCTAGTAAAGAATTTAAATTTCCAAGTACTTAGCCGTGAGAGGATTTAATATATCTAGCTTAAAGTAGAGAAAATTAATTCGCCCTCAAGCTAAAGTTTAAAATATCATCTTCTTTAATAAAAAGAATAATATATCTAATAGAAAATTATAATAAAATATTTAATATATTAATAATTTACTAGAAAATGTATTACTCTTTGGTCTTGGAAAATAGAAACTTCTGGTAGGGTAGAATTAAATTCTAAATAATTTGTTCTATGATAAATTAGATTTTGTTGCTGAGATATTTAATTATTATAAATTTGTATTTTGGGATTACAACTAGCGTTAAAGTCGGGTGAGAAGACCAATATCTTAAATGTGGGTAAAAAATTGCCAGAAAGGGATACTTATGTGTCTGGTAGATTGTTGTTAGGTGTTAGAAAAATCGCCGCAATTAAATTAAGGTAGTTATTTCGCGACAATACTAGCAAAAAGTTAATGCTAGAGTATATAGAACAGACAATAAGGATTCATAGTTTACAAGCCCAAAACTTTTTGCTGTTTATGTACCAATTCTAGCCAATCCCATGCTCGTTTGACAAATTTGGCACCATTGTAAGAGATTGAATATTTTTATATTAAAATGACAGATAAAATACATTTTAAATTTCTATAAAAATAGTTTTGTTATTTTTTAACAAATGTAATCAACGCCTACGTTACACCTTATGAAAATTATAATTTTAAAAAAATCTAGCGCATGCATCTTTCGCTGGTTAAATAAATGCGCTGTTGCCAAATTGTTTTTAGTCTAAATTTTTTTATACATTTTTCATTATTTATTCCTTATTATCTCAGAAACTGTGTCGTAACTATGAATCAAAATTGTCTTAAAATATGATTTGGTTATTGTTTAATGTTGGTTTGGTTTTTTATAAAAATGGTAAGAAGGGTTTCTTGATTACAATTAAATATGTATGTAAATTTTCCGTTATCCCGTACAGTGCAATGTTAAAGAGCCTGAAAAACTCGATTTTTGAAATTTAATATCTCAGGAACTGTATTGTTCATAAATTTCGTTTTGCCACCAATCGATGCAGACGTATTTAAATAATAATCTGTCTAAATTTCAAAAAAATCCTAAGAAAACGCATTTGGCGGAACAACTACCTTAAAGCTCCTCTAAAATTATATTTGAGGAGGAAAATAAAATTAACAAAAAAAAACAAATCAAATCAATATATTATCTTGAATCAGAACACTTATAAATTAAATAAAAGATTTTTCAGAAGATAAAGGAATATCAGATATCTACTATTTATCTGGACTAGTTGACTAGTATAGAAAATAATCTAACCTGTAATAGAGAGAAACTGTTTTTCTTCCAAAAAAACTTGCGAAATATACGGTAATAGTGCGTTCAAAAAGAAAAAACAAGTAGAAATCGAAAACAAGTTTATTTACTTTCATAAGAATGTTTCTTAATTTCACATATTATTATGTTCATTTCATTTATAAATTGTGGGTACCTATTAATGTCGGAATAGATTGCCAATTGTAACATTTTTAATTTAATAATAAAAAAGTAGTAATGTATTTTAATCTCTTGTGTATTAATCCAAAATGGTGGCCATTGGACTCGTCTTTACCCTACCTGTCATCTGGGGCCATAAGAGGATGTAGATTCTCTTGAAAATAAATAGGGTTTAAAATCTCAATATCCGCCTATATTCCTTTTCTGGTTTTAAGATTCAATTTCAATATGATACTAGACCCATGAATGGGGCTAGATGTACTGGTATAAGCCAACAACACAAGGTGTTCCCAGAATATCGTATACTCTATAACTCTATATCTTAGGATAAAAGGAATTTAAAGAGAAATTACCGTGGTTGTTCTCTGCTCGATGCGAATAAAAATATACATTTATATTCCAAATATATATAAAATGTATTTGTTTGCGAATATAGTTTCGAAGGTTTGACTTTTATCATCAGTCTTTTAATTAGAAATATTTTGTTATTTCTCATGGGTTCAATTAACCAATTGGATATAGAAAAATTCGTTTTGTTGTTATAGCAAACTAGCTAGCCCCATAACAAAATATAATCTTACAAATAAATTAAAAATATACATATTTATATTTTGGAATATGGGGAAATGGGGGAATATCGACTGTCGGGCAAAATCGACCAGTTTCAAATCTCATAAACTTGGCGTCATACGAGCGAAATTTAGAGACCATTCGAAGGATGGCTTCGTATATGCCTAATTTATATGGTTAGTATTGTGCCATCATTCGTCTTCTCTACATGTTGTCAATTTTTCTGATGTCTAGACTTTTCTTATTAAAATTGTGCTGGTCTTATTAAGGAAAGAACACTTTTATATTTTCTAAATGTATTGTATTTTACGTTCCTAGGATACAGCGGATATTTTAAAATAATTTGGGTCTAATTTGGTTCATTTTTAATCTATACTTTTTGTAAAAAAAAAATTAATGTTAAGTGTATTGGTTCGGGTAAAATCGATCATGCTGGTCGATGTTACCCTCCAGTGATCGATATTACCCAACCTAATATTTACACTTGGTAGGTATGGGGTAATAACTATTTTAAATCAAGTGCGTAATAAATATAAACATTACTAATGTTGCAATGTTAAAATTAAATTTATTTCAAAATATTACAGCTTGGTCGATTTTCCGCTCCACCGTGATCGATATTACCCTACAAACGGTCGAAATTACCCCATATTTTCCCCTTTTTAAAAAAAGTACCTTATAAAAAAACATTTGATTGTTTGCAAATCCAATAGAAGAAACTCATAATAGATAAAGTAACCAACCAATTTGACCGTTTTGAGCATCTTATTACCAAGATTAATACTTGATATTTTTAACAGCGAAACGCTTAAGTAGTCGATATTCTCCCACTTTCCCCTAAGTAGGTATATGTGTATGTTTATTTGAATTAAGCAGACGACAACCGTAGTTATCTCTTTTTGAATCAATAGTTCTGCTAATCTCGGTTAAACAAAATATTTTTCATAAAAGGAATTGATAAATTTAATATTCTGTATTGATGTATTTTTAATACATAGTATATCTATGATCTTTAACGGATAGGATCTTGAAAAGAAAAAGGATTTGTAATGAATTAAGGCAGTGTTTTATAAACGCTGGAGATATAGAAAGGTTGAAAACCACTAGATTAAGGTAAATTAAGAGAATAGAAGTAAGGTTCTGGAAAAATTAAAAATTGTAAAAGAATTTTTCTTGATTATCATTTTGAGTATAAAAAGAACTTATAGGTAATATAATATATTCTTCAAACGGATATTTTCTAAAAAAAAAATTGATTTCTTATTTATTCCACTGGGCCAATAAGCAAAGCCTATTTGTGATTTAGGAACAGTTGTTCTGGATGAATTCTAAATAGAATTACTTATTATATAATAATCTTCGATAGGTTGTCTTTGTTATTAATTGACCCTGACGTGAAACAAGCCAATCTGGGAGTTGGAGATTAATGGATTCAGACAGGGCAAGTCGTTTTGCTTTTAAAAAAGACAAGCCAGTATGAATTATCAGAAAATTTATTTTAAGAAATAACCCAAAGAAACAGTTTTTTTTTTTGTATAATTAATTTAAATTTATATTTGTTTAAACAAGAAAAATTAAAGACAATATAAAAACCAAGTACATATTGGATTTCACGAGGGGTGAGCCGCGATTGGAATTGGGTGTACACCGTCTTTGGAATTATTTTGGAATACATTAGATAATCTATTGTCATCTATTGTCTTCTACGTGGAATGAAAGTGGAAGTAGGTGTACAAGATTTTAGGTCGCGGTTCACCCCTCGGGATTTCATAAGGATTAAATTATAGTGCTTTGTGTAAAAAATATACCATAATTAAAAATATATAGGTACAATTGGTCCCCGAAAGAAATAATGATTCTCTGTTTAATTATAGGAATTTTCGATTTTCCTTGATTTTTTTTTAGTTTGAAAATTTGATTCAAATGTAGTCTACGGTGACGTCAAAGGACGTTGGGTTATATGTATCTAGATCTCGGTTCGATTAGATAAAAAAAAATTCTGGCTCCCAAATTATCACTTGATCAAATAATCAGCGAAGTTCAGAAACGTGGAGCGGGTTGTTCTGAGATGGGTGACCCACTTCAGACCTTATGTATTGTTGGCATTTTTACAGTCCTCTAAATATTGCCTGTTGGTCGTGTATGGTGCATTCCTTTGGAAATGATCGACAAACCCTAAAGAAATTATTCTAAGATTTGCGAGGTTGGTTAGTATTTAGAAACAATATTAAATTTATTGAAGGAGGCAATAAAAGAGTGTGTCTTCTGCTGTAACGTTATAAATAAATAAAATTTATAATTCCAGCAGAAGACACATTCTTTTATTGTCTCCTTCAATATAAAGATTCTGCTACTCTCGGCAAAAAAACTTTAAATTTATTGTTAACAGCAAGTAAATAAGTAGTTAATGGAAATTTACTATTACTGTCGCTCTATCATAAAATTTCTTTAATTATATTTGATTCTTCTTTTAAGTGCCATATCAGGTCTCCCTAACGTTTCGGACCATCTCCACATATACCTGTGCTGAGTGTGTTTAGTTGTTTTTACACAGATATAGGGGACCTACTTTTTAACGCCGGTTCCGAACGGCTAATTTGGAGAGGTTACTAGGCAATTATACTCTTGGTAGGTTGCCATTGCTTTCCAAGAGGAGGCGATTGCAAATATCTGATCTGCCGAGAGTCAGTCTCGAACCAGCGTACTTCAAGTCAGCGACCCGACACTCTATCCACTGACCCACAGTCGCCTTATTTTATATATGATTGTAGGATAGGAGACCCGGCTCTAACCAACTCACTCGACTACCTAGCTCACCGAAGAACCGTTTCTGCCCTTTCCCTGTACTACAGATACTATCACGGTGTCTGTTCAGTCGAGCTGAAATCAATTATCCCCCCAAAGCCCTCTTTACGAGAAACACGCTGTT
Source organism: Forficula auricularia (assembly GCA_024734495.1). Classification (NCBI taxonomy): domain Eukaryota; kingdom Metazoa; phylum Arthropoda; class Insecta; order Dermaptera; family Forficulidae; genus Forficula; species Forficula auricularia. The sequence continues at coordinate 2,767,298 of JALMQS010000828.1, read as the reverse complement.
TTCGAACGCTCAGCACCCCTTCGCTGTCAAATTGGAGAAAAATCGAACAAGCGCTTTCGCCAACTCTTTTATCCCTATGACCTCCAGAGACTGGAACTCGCTCCCTGCCACCATCTTTCCCGCTACTTATAACCTTCAGCTATTTAAGACCCGTATCCACAGATACCTTCGACCCCCACACAGCCCATAAATTTCTTTCTTCTTCTTTTCACGATGGAGGGGCCTTTAGAGGTTGCACCTTTTTGGTGTAACTCCTCTCATCATTTTCATAAAAAAAAGGTGCTAATTTGGCAAAACAAATTTAGAGAATATAGAACAAAAAATAATTTTATTTAAATTCCTATGATTTCTTTGTGGAAAAAACTTAAGACTTTTTAGATAAGTGCAGAGGGTTAAATATTACTCAATTTATTTAGTCTAATTGTATTTATTGTTTATATTTTATTTAAAAAATTTCATTTTGAATTTCATGAAGAATTGCTTAAATTTGAGAAAATTCCCAAAAGTACGATAAATAAAACTGGAAATATTCTGCTTCACTTCTAAACTGATTCCTCATGGGAAAAAAAGAAAAATATTTGAAAGATTGTGTCTTAAAAATAAAGAAAGATGATTTTATATCAACAAAGTGACTTTTTGAAGAAGTATCTCTGTTGCATAAATCACTCAAGTTCATAATAAAATTTATTCATATGGACAAGAAAAGACTAAAATAATATGGGAATATATAGGTGATTAAATCAACTTATTCCGTTTATGTTGTAAATGATTATTGAAATCAAATTATAAAAATTACCAAGGGAAGACTGTATAGAAGGTTATTTCAGTTTTCGGTAGTTTCAGTTAATTCCAAAGTGTAATCTATCTATCTACTCTTATTAAACGAGCAAAAATTGTTTACATATTTGTTTGTATATATATTTGTATCTTAGTTCTATTTTGAAAACGGCTCTACTGATTTTGATGAAACAAAATCTATTAACAAGTTTTGAGGATGAGAAAACGATCTGGCTAGGTCTGGACCTCGACAAATTTCATTACAGGTGTGTTTGCAAATAAAGTGGTTGAAGTGGCTTTTTTATATAACTTGGTAACAAATATTTAGTTTTATGTTTTTATTTCAGATCCTATACAATTCTTTTCTTTATTATTATTTTCCTATTTATTTTTTTATAATGTTTATCAATATAAATGAATGTAGGCAAATTGGTATACGAGTAAACAAATATACACATAATATGTGGACCACTAGAAAGCTAGAAATGTAAAAACTTGGTGCGGAGTGGGGTGGATGTGGGGAGTGCAGGAGTTGGGGTGCAGTTGTGGGGGATCTGGGGGTGGGGCGGAGTAGGGGTGCAGTGGTGCGAGGTGCGTGGTTTCGGGGGGGGGGGGGGGTCCAGGGGACGTGTACTATATATATTTGTATTTTTTTTTTTAATTTGGTTACCGTGCGTCGCTCGGTGGCTCCAGGTACTTTAATTGTAAAAAAAAGTAGATGAAGAGACTTTCTGAAACGGAAAGGAACCGGTGGCTCGATGGGATTGCAAAAATATTTATTGTCCTTTCTTGTCCAGTTATCAGTTGAAATTAATAAAAAGAGATATTTTACTCTTTTGGCAAAAGCTCATTTTTTCAAAGTCCCCGACATGAATATTAATTTCTAGTTATTATTCGTAATTGTCCATGCTTATAGAAAATTACTCTCAGTACATACAATAACACCAATACAGAGAATTTCTACATAAGAAATTAAAAGTATACGATAATTTTTCGGCAATAAAGTTTAAATAAATTTAATAAAGCATTTTTCATTCAAGGAAGATTGTCGTTTCAACAGCGTGTGCAGGATACAAGATTATAAAAGAATTCCTAATAATATAAGAAAACATTCAGAGAATTTATAGTAACTTATAGTAACTTGTTGACATTTATTTATTTATTTATATTTAAATTGAATGAAAAAGTAGTTAGTCTTTCGCAAATATCAGTGATTTTATCCAATTTCTTTATCAGCAAGTCTTTGAGCTAAAAAGTTAAAAAATAAAGGTGCAGATAATAATTAGTGGAAAGTTGGATGTCAAACAGCTCATTATAATGTTTGTTAGGTACAATCGTTCGATAGCTACGCATATGACCATACGATTCCCCCCCCCCCCCCCCCCCCCCGATTTTCTACATATTTAAATCAGAAGATATGAGGCTAGAAAACACACAGTCTAATCACTTAATCTGAAAAAAAAAACGTTTTCGCACCAGAACCAGCTTCATATGGCTTTTGTTCTTGGTTTATTGGATGATGAGGATCTAGTTCTAGCTAACAGAGTGATAAATAATGAATGAAAATAATTTTTCTCCATAATAAAAAAAAAAAAATGATGTAGCCATCCACATAACATTACCACACACCTGGCAGCCCCCTTTCCCTCTTATATTTAATAAAATAATTTATAATTATTTAAGAATTTTTTTAAAATTATTTTATAACATCCCCTTACTCAATGTTGGGCATGGCCCCACAATGGGGGTCCAAGCGCACCTGTGGGTCCCGAGCCCGAGCGTGATATTTTATTTAAGGGGGTATTTTAGAAAAAAAGGGCGTAAGGTGAGCAACTTTTTCCAATTCATAAAAAACACATACTTATTCCATAATAAGGAGCACACTTCAGATTTTGAGTCCCGGGCCCGAAAATTGTAGTAATGCTCAAAATGTAGTTTTTTATATTAGGCGCCTGATGATGCAACCTGCAACGCCGAACGTGCTATTTGAATGCATACCTCTACCAGGCGGCGTTAAATCTTTATCAATACACAAAAATCAATATTTTTTTCTTTTCGAAAAATTTTATTCTCTGCACAGAAATGATTTATTTATATATGAAAATTTCACTCAAAATATAAATTTTTAAAGGCAAGTCAAAATTTTTGAAATTTTTTAGTTTTTTTTTTTTTAGTCTTGTTCTCTATTTTTGTTCATTATGCTGTAAATTGAAATTAAAAAAAAAGTCTGAATTTGAATATTTAAAGGTCGTTGTTAAAAACTGTCAAATATGAAACCACTAAAAAATCTTTCAAAAATTCTTACCAACCTTTAAAAATTTATATTTTGAGCTGAAATTTTCAGGTGGTTATTTTTTTATATAGAAGAGAAACAATTTCGATATAGAGAATAAAAATATTCGGAAAGAAAAAATTGATTTATTTTTAGATTTTCTAAATTCTTGAGCGACCTTTAAAAAAATTTTATCTAGTTTGAATTTGAATTGGGTTGTAAAACATAAAAATCTGAGAAATTTTCATTCGAGGAAAAAAAAGTATCATAATAGTAATTGAAAAGTTTTTGTTTTGCCGAGAGTAGCAGAGTTGTTGATTCACAAAGAGAAGCAAAGAGGTTGTCCTCTGCTTGATGCAAATAAACATACACACATATATATCGAAATTATATATCTGTATATATATATATTATTTATTTGATACAATTTTGATGGCTGTATATGTATATAATTAAGTAATGGAGAGGGATTCAGCCAATGGGTAGCCTCTGCTGAATAAAAATCCCTCTCCATTACTTAATTATATTATTTATTTGTTTGAGACTATAGTTTCGAAAGTTGGCCCTCATCATCAGTCTTTTTAATTATAAATATTATTTTTCATTGGATCAGTATCGCGTGGATATTGAAAATTTTTTAAAAATTCAGTTGAGAAAGAAGAAAAAATTTCAAAAATTTTCAATATCCACGCGATACTGATCCAATGAAAAACAACATTTATAATTAAAAAGACTGATGATGAGGGCCAAGCCTTCGAAACTATAGTCTCAAACATATATATATATATATATATATATATATATATATATATAATTACAGATATATAATTTAGATATATATGTGTGTATGTTTATTTGCATCAAGCAGAGGAGAACATCTTTGTTTCTCTTTATAATAATAATAATACTGCGGCCCAGACAGGGAAAATCTATTGAGCGTAGCGGGTAATTGGAATCAAAAGTTAAGAGAGTAATTACGGAATGGGTACTAATAATAAAATATGTAATTCAAACGAAACTGATACTAATAAATTAATAAGTGAAGAAAATGATGACCATAGAATATGGAATTGAGCCAAAAATGAAATTAAAAAGCGAACTATGTAATTTTGGAAGTCAAAACAATTCTCAATAGTTTCAAGAGTGTTGTCCCATAAAAAGATGAACAAGTCCACGTGACATGACGCCCTCCAGAAATCGATGAGTAAACAAGGAGGGTTGCTCGACTTAGATTGGGAGAATCAGAAAAAATGGGCAAGAGAGTGTTACACACACATAATCAGGGGTTAGATAGAATTCGCGTAGCAATATTGATAGTAAAAAAGTCTGATAAATTTGAATAAATGATTAGATTAAAAGGTCAAATGTGGGAAAAATACGGCAATGTTGAAAAAAAAGCTTGCTTTTTTTTTTTTATTTCATTTCGTTTGAAAGTTAATCTATTTTTAATTTAGATGTGAAAAATTAATAAATTAAATATGACGGATAGTGTATCCATTAAATTATATTTAATTAATTATACAACTACTCCGAGCAAAAGATCAAAAAGTTAAAAAATAATTAGATAGAATTTTTAAGAGTCGCTTCTAATAAATATACTCGTATAAAAATAACTCCTCTAGATAAAAAATAGGATATTGATTTTAAAAGTTTGCGATAAAAAATTACTTTTAGAAACTATAGTCTCTGACAAAATAATTATATTCGCTATATGTATATATATATGCTTATTTGCATCAAGCAGAGGACAACCACATCGATTTCTCTTTATTTTATATATAGTTATATACAATTAAACTAGGCGTTTTTAACAATTTAAAATTTTCGTCAGCTTTATTTGCATCAAGCAGAGGACAACCACATCTATTTCTCTTTATTAGCCGACTTCAAAAAAGGAGAAGGTTCTCAATCCGACTGAATTTTTTTTTTGTGTCTATGTTACCTGATATCTTTGCCAATTGTGAACCGATTTTGATGATTTTTTTGCATTGGGTTCAGTCTAGTTTCCGATTGGTTCCGGTTTTTTTTACATTGGTATTGGACCTTTTTTGCTATGTTTGTTCAGGCATAACTTCTTTGTTTATGAACCGATTTCGATGATTCTTTTTTATATTGGAAAGAGGGTACCTTAGGGGTGGTCCCATATTAATTTGGTCAAGTTCTGATGATATGATCAATGATGAATTAACGTAAATATCCAATGTCTTATGAGCAAATAATCGAAATTACAATAAATAAAATCTTTTATAAAAAAATCAATCTTAAAAAGTTCATTTAAAACCCGCAAACGTTTCTAGAGAATTTCTATATTTATGAATTTAATTTTATTATCATTTTCTGATTCATTCGCCCGACGCTTTCTCTTACGAGATGCATGCAAGGTATAATATTAAATCACTATTAATAACATCACTAAAAAGAGAAAAATAAAAATAATTTTTATAAAAAAAAAACGACTTCAAAAAAATTAAATGCAACAAATAAAATAATAATAACTCAAAAATAAAATAAAATGCACTAAAAGGTATAAAATAATTATCTAATTTAGTTACAACTAAACGATGAAATATTTACATGAAATCACTTTTTGAAGTCGGTGCTAAACAAACTATATAAGCGAGCGTACTAAGTAAAATCTGTCGAGTTTGATTCATAAAATAGTTGTAACTAAATTAGATAATTATTTTATACCTTTTAGTGCATTTTATTTTATTTTTGAGTTCTTATTATTTTATTTGTTGCATTTAATTTTTTTGAAGTCGGTTTTATTTTTTTTATAAAAATTATTTTTTTTATATATAGTTATATACAATTAAACTAGGCGTTTTTTACAATTTAAAATTATCGGCAGCCTATTGCTTTACTTTTTAAACTCAAGTAACCTCTCCAGTTCTATTTGACATTCTTGTTTTAGATCACAAATTTTCGATTAATTAACTTAAATTCTCTATTAAGCAAACTTTAGGGTTCTATTTCTGGGGAAGTAATCAAGTGTTGATATATGTAGGGAGAATCAATAAGTCCAGAACATTTCATAGTAGGAATTTCAATATATATTCCATTTAAACTTTAACATTAGCCTGGCCACCAAAACATAAAGCCTTTATTTTAATAAAATAACTTAAAAGGACACAAAATTGAATTTACTATTAAAAACAATGAATAGAATTTTAGCGGTTCGATTATCTTTATAACTTTGAAGAGTTCAAAAATGAAAAAAATTTTGAAGCAAAAAACTCCAGATTAAACAGAATAAACTCAAAGGGCATTTTCTATTTTGTGAGACACCCATAACCAGGGCCGTGGAGAGAAAATCAAGTTCCGGAGGGGTCCGGACCCCAAGTTATATATTACTATATTATATATATATATAATCTCAACCAAAACATTCTGTGAAAAAACAGGCCAAGTTCGAAAAAAGTTGTGAAATCTGAGTGTGTAGCCAAGTTGAATTCGCCAAGAATAATTAGGTTGAGAGATCTACTATTTTCTCAACTTAATTATTCTTGGTGAATTTAACTTGGCTACACACTAGATTTCACAACTTTTCGAACTTGTCCTGTTTTTTCACAGAATGTTTTGGTTGAGATTTCTCTTCTTTTTATAAGCTGTGAGGAAGCCCGTTGGTCCAAAGGGCTTCATTTTTGCCACCCCATTGGGTGGTTAGTTTCTAGCCTTCTGGGGGCCCACAGAATATGTATACAAAATTTGGTTGAGTTTGGTCAAACGGGCTAGATTTTTCATTTTTGCCCCCCATTTTGAAGGGGTTGAAAGATAGAAAGTTTGGATTTTTGGAAATTTTCCTTTGTTTGTGTCCTAAACTGTGCTAGCAGGCGAAATTTCATGATGATGGGATGGTTGGAAGTACCCTAAAGGTTTTGATGACCTGTCAATGAGTGAGTGAGTGCTAAAATTAGCTATTTTCTCAGGTCCATATCTCAGAATCTATTTAAGCCGAGGGGTGAACCGCGACCTAATATGCTGTACACCTACTTCCACTTGTACTTCCAAATATTTCTAAGTACTTCCAAATGTTCCCAAGTACTTCCAAATATTTCCAAGTAATTCCAAATATTTCCAAGTACTTCCAAATATTTCCAAGTACTTCCAAATATTTCCAAGTACTTCCAAATATTTCCAAGTACTTCCAAATATTTCTAAGAACTTCCAAATGTTCCCAAGCACTTTCAAATATTTCCAAGTACTTCTAAATATTCCCAAGTACTTTCAAATATTTCTAAGTACTTCTAAAATACTTCCAAAGAGGTGAACACAGCTTTTATTAGTTTCTAGCCAGCAGTGACGAAGGAACACCAAGTTTTCAATATCCATATGATATTGACTCCATGAAAACATTTATAATTGAAGAAAGACTGATGATGAAGACCAAGTCTTCGAAACTATAGTCTCAAACAAATAAATAATATATATACAGATATATCATCTCGATATATATATGTGTATGTTTATTTGCATCAAGCAGAGGACAACCTCTTTGTTTTCTTTAAGAATCAACAACTCTGCTACTCTCGGCAAAACAAAAACTTTTCAATTAAAGGTGAACACGTACTTCAATCGCGGATCACCCCTCGATTTAAGCTATATTATTGAAATTTGGTACTCTCCTCAAGATGGATTACATGTGGTAATTACATGTGTATAATTTCAGCTCTGCATCTCAAATGGATTCCGAGCTGCAGGGGGGTCAAAATTGGCTCGAAATGGTTCGTGTAAATAGCGTACAGCGTGTACGGCCAAGCTAATACTTTAACTTGGCCTGCGCACGCTTTGCGCTTTGATAAAGTCAAAATAATAATTTTATCCGTAAAAATGTATCTTATTGGAATTAGGATTAACAGATATCAAACTACAATATAATACTACATGTTCTCGGAACAATATTTTTCAATTTAAACAGGGCCCAGGGGGAATCCCTCCCCTCTCGTCACCGTTAATTCTTTCCTGACGGCTTTTGATTCAGAGAAGTTCTACAAAACATTTTTATTTTACTGGTCATTTATTTTTGTGACATGTCAATAGATCGAGTGATAAAGTTATATGACGCAATAAATTCATGTAAGGTTAATGGTGTTGTTTATGTACTCTCAGAAATTTAGTGGCCTGAATTATGCTTCTCTGTTTCCAAAGAATACAAAATATGTAAATTATATATAGATGATGGACTAATAATCCGAAATATATTGAGTTTGTATAAACCTCTTTGAGTTTTATTTCATTCACTGTGAAACTACACACCCTTTACTCTATTAACTAACATCATGTTTCACCTAAAACCTACACCACTTTCCATAAGTAAAATTGTAAATTATATTGTAAAGAAAAGTTAGATTAAATCTAAACATCTGTTTTTTATAAAAAATAACACTTTTTAAATATAATAATAAAAGGGGGAATAATTGAGAAAATCATGAGATGTTTTCCTCAATATAAGGTTTTTTAAGCTATGTTAAAAATATTCTAGTATTAAAGAGACTTTATGCAGCATTAAACTTTATTTCTAATGAAATTCTGATGGCATTCTCCATTGAACGAATGGAACTACAATACTTGACATGGTTTTCCTTATCTTTGCTAAGTTTTTAAGAGACCATTATTAATGGTTAAAAGTATGTTTATTTGTTCTTTATCTGTTACATTTTGTCTATCTAATGTTCTAGTAGATGTTTGCTTTGTTTACACGAATTCAACGATTCAGGGGAACACACCTGGTAAGGTAAGTACGCAGATATTGACCAATGGACACTCACTTGGGTGGCAGTACTTCTATTCCAATACTATTTTTCTATATTATTTCCTCTTTAATGTTGTACACAATAACTCCCTAGTCCCTAATTAATTTTATTCAAAAAAGAATTTTCAATTAATCATATATATATACACTAGGGTGGCCCTTATTTTGGGTATTTTCGAATTTTTACGCTCGCAGGGGCTCATATGGTTCGAAATAAATAAAAAAATATCCCCCCAAGTTTCAACCCCCTATCTCAATTTTAACCTGTGCCTCAGAGCGATGCAAGTTTCCCATCTAAATAACATGGGGTTTTTGGCATTGAACGATCAATTTTTTATTCCGGCCAAAGTAATATTTCAAAAAATTTAAAACTCTGTAGACTTTACCCTTATAATAGTAGCTATCCTTCAGAGTTTTTTCAGATTTTTAGTTATTATAATTTTGGAGTTACAGCTAGATAAAATACTGCCATATCTTAGTGTTAGTAAGTTATAGACTCCAAAATTATAATAGCTACAAATCTGTAAAAATTCTGAAGGGTAGCTACTATTATAAGGATAAAGTCTACAGAGTTTCAAATTTTTAAACCATTGCTTTGGCCCGAATAAAAAAATTGATCGTTCAATGCCAAAAACCCCATATTATTTAGATGGGAAACTTACATCGCTCTGAAACTTGGGGGATATTTTTTTTTATTTATTTCGGACCATATGAGCCCATGCGAGCGCAAAAATTGGAAAATAAGGGCCACCCTAATATACACTTCTGGACAAAATTAACCCACAACTTGTGATTTTCACAATATTTCAAGAATAAGAAGTATAATAATTATTATTTTTATTCAGGGTCCACCTCTTATTATGAATGAAAAAACAAGTATAATCAAAAATAAATAACTTTATTGGATAAGAAAATTTAAAAAAAATTAAAACATAAAGAAATTTCTTGTTAAAAAGTAAAGTTGAAAAATCACAAGTGGTGCGTTAATTTTGTCCAGGAGTGTATGTCTATGTTGAAGTAAAAACCCGTTTTTAGTACGAACGGGTTCTGACTAGTTAAAACGCGTTTCACTGAATACCTTTGTGACAACTAGAATTTACTCATGTTAGTTGAGCTTTGGTTCAAAATGTCTAGCATCTGCATTTTTGACCCGAAACATTTAAAATATTGTGAAGCAAAGGAAAATGTCAAAATTAGAAGAACAACAACTGTTGTAGAGGATGTAATTTTTGACATTTTCGTTTTAAAATTTTTTTTGAAAAATAAACACCCAAAATGAAGCGGAAAATCAAAAATGAAGATTCTAGCTAGAACCTTTGAACCAAACTCAACCAACATCAGTAAACTCCTAGTTGCCACAAAAGTATTCAGTTAAACACGTTTTAACTAGCAAGAACTTTTCTTATTACAAGAACATGCTTTTACTGCAACATATATATATTTTAAGGAATATGGTATAGAATTATAGATTATAGAAAGTTTCTTTGATTCTCTTTTAAACAATAGACCAGTTAAATAAGACTTTATATTGAAATTAAATCCCAGATAAATAAAACCTATACCAATCGAAAGAGAATTTTTTTCTGATTAACATTTAGTTTTACTAGGCTACTACTACTAGCATTGAAAAAGTTAGTTATTTCTTGGCCAAATGCACGGAAACATTCGAAAGATATTTCATTCGTTTATTTTCATTTTATCATTATTCATTTTGGTAACATTCTAGATATTGACAGTCATATTTTTGGACAGCACCATCCCCTTTGATAATGTTCAAATAAAGTTAAATAAATCAATAAAGCCCTCAATCCTTTAATCCTTCTTTTATCACTACTCAATAACATTCCCTAGGTGGGCAAATTGGAATTTAACCATAATAAATGAATACATCAAATATTTATCTTCATCTGTTCGCTGTTTCCAACTTTTAAATCTTATATTTTTCAAATTACAATTATTTTTTTAAATATACTATAATATAATCATAAGTTTCCTACATTTGATTCATTCGCAAATCGAATGCAGGTGATTTTTATCAGATATTAAGTAATAATAATATATTTAATTAATTTATAGCAACACCTTACACAAGTGTTAACAGACAAATCGCGCTAGACTGGGGGATTGAAGTATATAACATCTCAGATTACAAATTCATTAGGTGATCTATATCCGTGTTAAGGTAAAAAGCATCATTGATGCTGGATCACACCTAGATGGATCATATTTTTTTCATTTCACTTAGTCCAGATTTAAGATTTAGCTGACTCCAATAGCCTCAACCAGCAGTAGTATAGCGATATATATATCTTGTTTAAAAAATGTCACGTTCAAAAATAACTCTCTTTGATATATATCCACTCAATATATTAATTAGAAAAACATTTATACTATATGAACAAAAGGAAACAACACTTTTGAAATATTTCTGTGGACTGAAGTAGTTTTTGGAGATGGACTGATAAGTGAATTGAGTGAATTTTAATGAGGCAGTCTAAAATTCAAAAAAAAAAAGATAATTTAAACTATCTTTTTTATTCAAAAACCTACGTTTCGTAGGTTTATTCCCTCCTTCTTCAGGGTTTTGAAAGGTCAATAAACCCTGGTGGGCTAGTAACCCTAACCCGAAATATATATCGAGTGAATCAAACTCAAATAAACATACATTTGTTTTAATTTTCCTTTTTGTGAAACTTAACCTAGAAAAATCTCCTCATAAGATATCAATAAACCCCGAAGAAAGAGGGAATAAACCTCCGAAACGTCGGTTTTTGAATAAAAAGATAGTTTAAATTATCTCTCTTTTTTGAATTTTGGACTGCCTATCAAAATCCACTCATTTCTGTGGACATTTCTTTAGAGAGAATACTACCCATATAGTAGGTACCTAGCCTTAATCATTTGATACAAAAATATGGTCCAAGAAGAAGTAGGTGAAAATTCCTTTAACGAGTGTGAGCACTTCCCGTCAAACTGATATTCACTGTCAACTAAATCAGCTAACCTAGAAGATATACATGTAACCACCTAAAGTTAAAAATTGAAAGATTACTCCAATCCAATAGGTAAATTGACTATAACTAAGGCCCAGTTGTATGTCGGTTGGTAAACTCTTTTTAAACGTTGGAAATGGGTAAAACCTTAGAATTCACCTTGTGTCTGGTGGGATGGCCAATCAGATAAAAGTGCCTGTCAGATAATTTGCTCATAAGAATTGGAGATTTCCGTTATTTTGTCATTGATCATATTATCGGAACTTGACCAAATTAATATGGTACCACACCTAAGGTACCCCTTTCCAATAAAAAAAGAATCATTGAAATCGGACCATAAACAAAGAAGTTATGCGTGAACATACATTTAAAAAAAATCCAATAGCGATGAAATTTATACGGGGCCAATCGGCACCTATACTGAACCCAATGTAAAAAATTTGCCATGAAAGTGCCTGTCATCTGATTGGCCATCCCACCCGGCACAAGGTGAATTTTAAGGTTTTACCCTTTGTCAACTTTTAAAAAGAGTTTACTAACCGACATACAACTGGCTAAACTTTGGGTCAGATTTAACTTGAATTTAAAAAATAAATAAATAAACAATTTATATATACTGGTATATATGAGATTTATATAATTATTATTTTAATTAATTTAATTTCATAAATTAAGTTCCGCGTTCCGCCTCAGGTGTAAAACTGCATATTTAGTATGTTCTGTTTTCAAGTTCATTTTATTTTCCCAGCAAGCGTGTCATTTTTCTGGAAAACTTAACGTGATTTATTAATAATTAAGAGGCGTAAATAATATCTTGAAATTATGTCATCCTGGGTTTTGTAAATAAGATTTTCATATCAAACCAGAAAATTGAGATTTTCAAGATGATTTCCATAAAACACAGATGATTTTATTTCATCGCAAACACCTCAATTTGGTTTTATTAAGCTGGAAATTAAATTCATATGGTGTTTTCTGCTCAATATTTCTTAATGGAATGAAAAGCGCTGGTTAGTTCACCATCCTATTGCTCTTTTGTATAATTTGTCCTCTGAGTCTGAATGAGAGAACAAATTGGGCTTAATGTCTTTGCATCAGCTCTGCTAGACCGTGTGTTTGTTCATGGAGCGAGGGCAACTTTAGCAGACTTGTTTTTAACCGACTTCAAAAAAGGAGGAGGTTCTCTATTCGACTGAATTTTTTTTTTTTTTTTTTTTTTTGTGCCTATCTTACCTCATATCTCCGCCAATTGTCAACCGATTTTGAAAAAAAAATTTGCATTGGGTCCAGTCTAGCTTCCGATTGGTCCCATTTTTTTTTCGTTTTTTTTTTCATAGGTATTAGACCATTTTTATTAGGTTTGTTTAGACCTAACCTCTTTGTTTATGAACCGATTTCGAAGGTTCTTTTTTTATCCGAAAGGGGCTGTCTTAGGGATGGTGTCATATTAATTTGGTCAAGTTCTGATGATATCATCACTATTAATAACATCACTAAAAAGAGAAAAAATAAAAATAATTTTTAAGAAAAAATAAAAACCGACTTCAAAAAATTAAATGCAACAAATAAAATACACTAAAAGGTAGTACAATAATTATTATCTTATTTAGTTACAACTAAACGACGAAATATTAACATGAAATTACTTTTTGAAGTTGGTGCCAAACATATACCTTTTATGAATCGCACTCGACGGATCTTACTTAGTACGTTTGGCGGGTACGCTCGCTTATAGGTATAGTTTGTTTGGTACCGACTTCAAAAAGCAATTTCATGTTAATATTTCGTCGTTTAGTTGTAACTAAATAAGATAATAATTATTGTATACCTTTTAGTGTATTTTATTTGTTGCATTTAATTTTTTGAAGTCGGTTTTTATTTTTTTCTTAAAAATTATTTTTATTTCTTCTTCGGATAAAACTATTTTGCGTCGCGACTTTGACTAGGTCAGACAGTCAGACAGACAGAAAATTAAGAGTTTTACCCGTTTGAAAAGAATGTTTTAACAAACCCACAAAACATTTGAACTATTCAGTTGCATTAACTTTAATCACCGTCGGTCGGATTAAAGAAATTGTCTCCAAATAGCATTAGATTCAATTACTTTAGTAAAACCCAAAGTTATTATTTGATAGAATAATAAACTTCAATATACTTAATTGTTAAAATTTTTATGCACAATTTTTTATTTTTATTTTTCCATCAAATCCATATTTATTTTTATTTTATTTTCGACGGCAAGAGGCCTTTACAAATTGGTTACATTTAAACAATATTATACACATAATGTAGAAAGACAGAGAGATAAGTAGGTAATATGTTAAATGAAGATAAATTGTGTAAATAACAAATAAATGAATTTTGAATTTTAAAGCTTAATCATAAGATAGCGTATTTTTCTTTAATTGCTTTAGACACTCTATTAGGATGAGAAGCCAAATCTATTACACTAATTAAAAAACTGATTTTACTTATAAAAAATAAGCTGACGTGTTCTGGTGTGGTCATCCACTTGACTTTACCATACAACCTGGCCCCTCACTTATAAATAATATTTAATAAAATTATTTATAATCATGTAGGGGGTTAGTTTTTGCATTTTTAGACTCCTGGGGTCCCACCCACCCCTTTAATTTTGTGTCGATATGCACCAAAATCGAATAAAAAAAAAGTTTAAGTTATTAAGGTACCACACCATATGGGTTTTATTAGGATTTTTTTGAAATTTAGATAGATTATTATTTAAATACATCTGCATCGATTGGTGGCAAAACGAAATTTATGATCAATATAGTTCCGGAGATATTAAATTCCTAAGATAGAGTTTTTCAGATTCTTATACATTGCACTATTCGGGATATCGGAAAGTTTACATACATACATTTAATTATAATTAAGAATCTCTTCTTACCATTGATATAAAAAAACTAAACCAACATTAAACAATAACTAATATACTTTTTAAGAAAATTTTAATTCATAGTTACAACACAGTTTCTGAGATAATAATGAATAAATAATGAAAAATGTATAATGAAAAATTTACACTAAAAACAAGCTAGCAACAACGCATTTATTTAACCTAAAAAGTGGGTTAACTTTAGTAATTTTTTGACCTTTTTTTCGCTTCAGCCATTGCCGCAACAGCTTTCAATCGCTTATTAAGAACTTTTTGTTATATAAATCTCCCTTTATAATGTACTTTATCTGAAATTTCTATGATAAAATATATACAAGCTCGGACAGTGTTGCCAAATTTGTCAAACGAGCACGGGATTGGCTAGTAGTGATACATAAACAGCAAAAAGTTTTGGGCTTATAAATTATGAATCCTTATTGTCTGTACTATATATTCTAGCATTATCTTTTTGTTAGTATTGTCGCGAAAAAACTACCTTAAAAGACAAAAGCTGATAAAGCTTTAAAATTGAAACTCAAGAGAGACATAATAAAAATAATCCATAACATCTCGGATCTAGTAGATGACCATCTCTCTTGATTTTCTATAGCAAAATTTAGGTGTAATAAAAATAATCAATAACATCTCGAATCTAGTAGTTGACCATCTCTCTTGATTTTCTATAGCAAAATTTAGGTGTATGTGCTTGGAAGGTGATTGTGTGGGGTTTGGTAATTTCAGTTCTGCTATTAGGGGATGGGTCAGAATAGATAATGTGGTTATTGTGGTATATAACCCTCTCTCTCAACCCTTGTCTGCTCGCAATTCGATATACAGGCTGAGGGCAGTGCCAGTTGTCAAAATCAGGTGCTTAATAAAGATAATGAAGTATTTTATAAAGAATATCTCTTTCGTTTTTAGCCAAATCCGTGTTATTAAATTTCATTATAAGTAGATATAACAAAAAATAATATATTCAAAAACAGAAATGGGGGAAAAAGTGAAAACTGGGTACCCCTTTTATTTATATTTATACTAGCTGACGCACGGGCCTTCGGCCCGGCGTCACCTAACCCCTGGCAGGGAGCGTCTCGTTTTATGGTTAAAATTTGTATAGATAATAGCTGACCCGACCATGCGTTGCTGTGACTAACTCTTATGCTTCGTTTCCTCAAAAAAAATATTTTTTACATGCCACAGGTGTGATATCTATAAAAACACTATACATAAAAACACTCGTGTATTTGAATGGAATGTTGTGTGAAAATTTCAAAGAAATTGATGAAGAACTTTCGGAGATCCTTCAACGAATCACTTAAGCGTAACAGTACATTTTTATTTATATAGATTATGAGAAGGTCTTAAAATTTCATTAAAATCAATGAAAAATAGTTTCCGCATTTTGAAATTCTTAAGCCGTAGAGACTAAAATCTTTGCAGTTCTTTATTAAAAAATATGAATAATTTGGCACAAGAACGAATTTTCAACATTTCCGTAGGTATCGGAATCAGACACGCTGCTATACATAAACATCGATATACATAAAAATCATGGTTGAAAATGATTTTTCTCCACGTTTAAGGTATTTTAAGCACATTGAGGATTTTTACTTTATTTTAAATGTGAATTCAATACCAAAACGGGCTGGCTTTTTGCCTGCCTAGCAGGCGTCCCTCTCGTAATAGTCGATGAAATTTCTACGTTAAAATAATATAGGTGGAGTTTAAGTTTGTTTTAGTTCAGTTTCAGTTATCCTTTCTAAGTTGATTTAATTAATTTCGATTCGAATAAAAAAAAAGCATTATTCAACATACCTCTACTGTTATTTGGATAGAAAAAGATGTTTTTTCATCGTTAAAATAAAAATAAATAAACGATAAAGAAAAACCGCAAAAGCAAGCAAGTACTTGAAAAATTCGATAATTTCATTAATAGCGTTTTTTTAGTGAATTAAAACTAAAAAGAAAAGTCAATTTATTATGTAGCTTAGTAATTTTGTCAATTTAGAATTTACTTTAGAGCTTAAGTTTTTATGGTTGAGCCAAATTTCAGAAAAATAATTTCAATTAAAAATGTAAAAACTATACTGCTCAACAAAAATTTTGATCTGTAACCTGACAATGGATCCTAGTAGACTTTGATGATATACGCTGGTTCTCAAGTTGTTTTGGATTTTTTATAACAGGTCAGGGTTTTGAGATGTTTTTGAACTAAACACCATTTTGGTTTATTCTTGAGACGCCATAGATATGAAACAGCAATATTTAAAATCAAAATATTTTGTTTACCTGATAGAAAAATGATTCTTCTTTGATTCTCGGTTTACGGCTTATTTTTAGATCAATTAGAATTCAATTTATAATTAAAAAACTAAGACCATATGTTTTTTATGTATGTTTTATTATCCTTTAAAATACTTAATGTAGTTTTAGTTTTTTTTGCTTTAAATCGAGATAAAAACAAGGAGTAAATTGAAAATCAAAGATTTTTCTATTAAGGGAACAAAATATCTTCTTTATTTCAAATATTGCTGCTTCATATCATTGACAGCTCGAAAATGGCCTTATTCGGCGTTTTGAATAAAAACATCTCAAAACTCTGAACATAACAATAGAATCAAAGTAAAAACTCTACTTCAATTTATAGACATTCAGATTAAAACTTGTGTTTAATTTTTGTCAAGATGGTGAAGTTAACTTGACAGTAACTTATGAGGAGAATTTTCTAGGTTAGGTTTCACAAAAGGAAATATTAAAACAAATGTATGTTTTTTTGAGTTTGATTCACTCGATATATATTTCGGGTTATTAGCCCATCATCAGGAGTTCAAATGAAAACTGAATACAAATTTGTAAAAACATACATTTGTTTTAATATTTCCTTTTGTGAAACCTAAGCTAGAAAATTCTCCTCATAAGTTACTTATAATGTTTCACCTAGAACCGACACCTAAATCCTTAACTTGGCAGCATTAGAGTTAACTACTTTTTTAGGAAAACAGTTTATTATTATTACCTATAATGTAGAATTTGACAATTTTTTAAAAGAAATGTTGTAATTAGTAAACGAGTTACAATACTCTGACAGATATTGTATGGGGTTCTGTTATGCTGTGGTGCAAAACTCTATAAAAATTAAATGATTTTTCTTTAATTTAGCCAATGCGAATGGCCTATATAGAAGGAGTAAGAGTATCATTAGGAGACCAGGAACAGACTTTAATTCCCAGGTATATGTGGAATGCCCTGATGCTGTGTTTTAAGTAGCCAGGGCGGGGGAAATGCGTTTGCTGGCTGGTTACCACACCTGCACGGGAAATAGTCTTTCATTCACCCGACCAAATTACATTGAAATTCTCATTTAATATTGAATTATATGAATGGAATAGCATTTATAATGAAACACTCTTTAATGTTCAGTTTTGAAACGTAAAAACACATTAATAACAAATCAGTCTAACACCACAGTCTATTTATTCAATACCATAATTAAACTATTTTTTTAATAATGGAAAAAATCCTTTATTAAAATTCAATAATCTCTTTTTTTGTACAATGGAATATGTCGGCTTTTTTAAAGCTTCTATATAGTAGATATGAAATGCCTATTGATTGATTTATATCATAAAAAAATCCCTTGATTTAATTAACAAGGCTTTATAAAAAAATTAATATATTGAAAATGGATATTATTTTTAAAAATCTAAATGATATAGAATACTGTTTCTGAACTGAAAATAGATTTAATTAAAATTAGAAAAAAGTTCACAATATGATTTGATTTAAAAAAAGACTTTTAAATATAGGTATTTATGAAAAATAAAGTATTACTTAATGTTTCATTGAAAATATTTGTTTTGCTGAGAGTAGCAGAGTTTTTGATTCTTAACTAGAAATAAATGAGGTTGTCCTCTGCTTGATACAAATAAAAATATACCTACATATATATAACGAATATAAATATCATGCGCGTAGTTAAAGGGGGGCAAGGGGGGCACTGCCCACTAGAAAAATCGAGTCAATATCTCAATAACTATTTATGCTATGAGATTAATTTTATTCTTAAAAAATCAATACAGATTGAAAAATATAGATCTCAAAAAAAATTATCTTCCCATAAGCCCAGTAAATAGGGGGTTTTCAGCTTATATTAATTACGGGAAAAGATTTTTTAGGGTAGTTTGCTATGCCAAATCTAAGTTTGCGACCTCGAAATCCTGGGGGACAGCTTTTGACGGTCGAATATCCCTAAAACTTGCACTTTTTTCGATTTTATCACATGTTGACCATGAAGGAGCACGTTTTCAACAAAGAAGCTTCTATACATTCTAAAACTAGATTAAATTTGCTACCATTTAAACAAAGTTTCATATTAATTGGATAATGGTAACCCGTGTCGCAATGAGGTTGAAATTTTGAAAAAATTCAATTTTTTGGAAAAAATCTAAGTTTTTCCTTCATAAAATGAAAAGCACTCATCCTAGAAACTTGATTTCTATCTCATTCTCTAGAAAATTTTGTTGACTTGAAAGTTTACTTGGACCACTTTTTTGTTAAAACTATTTGATTTATAGATATCCTACATTTTCCGGACAGGATATGATCCGAATCCTCATGTGTCATGGAAAATGCTGGATATCTATAAATTAAGAGTTTTATCAAAAAATTGGTCCTAGTAAACGTTCAAGTCAATAAGATTTCCTACAGAATGAGATAGGAATCAAGTTCCTAGGATCAGTAATTTTCATGGCAGTTTTTCAAAAAAATTTGGTCGGCTCACCTCGCTCAACCCTGGCGCCCCCACTGCGGCTGCCCCCCCCCCCTAAGAAAATTCCCTAATTACGCCAATGATAAATATTTAAATATATAATTTATTTGTTAGAGACTATATTTCCGAAGGTTTGACCTTCATCATCAGTGTTTTTAATAAGCTAATTTATCTGTTATTTCTTATGGATTCATAATATAGTTGCTTTAGAAATGAATGATAAAACAACTATAAAGAAATATTTTGAAAATAGATAATGATTGTCTTGAAGATGAAATTACCTTGAAAAAAAAGTAAATAAATAAAAAAATATATATATATATATAATTTTTTCGAAAAATTATTTTTCTTTAAATTTTTTTTATAAATATTAGAAAAACAGTCTATATTTGATCTTTTGTATTTATTATAATTTATAAGTAGGTTTATAATGAAAGGCCGTCCATAAATTATTTAAATTTTATTCAAATTCCGACGTTTCGGAGACTTGTTCTCTCCTTTTTCAGAGTATTGAATAGTTATTGACGGATGAGTATAACTCGGCTCCCATTTGTCTCTCTTTTCAGTGATAACAACAATATTACAATACTTTTCAACATTACACCAGAACTGTAGTTGACTAAGTACACTTATGATATAATGTTGAAAAGTATTGTAATATTGTTATTACTGAAAAAGGGGAGCCGCTTTTGATTATATATATAGATGAAAAATAAAATATGTTATTTAAAAATCATTTTTCTTAAAAATACCCTTGGGAATCTCATCTCATCTTTTTTCTATTGTATTTAAGACCCTCAGCCTTTTGGCTTTTGTATTCGAGGTCATTCATTCATTTCAATATTATTTATTTATTTCAAAGTTAATTATAAAGGATTATTGAAACTATACTAACTAAACTAACTGAAAGGAATTCATTGGCTTTTGGAATTTCTTTAAAAATATATTTTAAAGATTAAAACCAAAATTCAATTAGCCCGTAGAAAGAAAACAAAATCATTTGAAAACCCATTGTTATATTGTTTTGAAATCTAGGAAATTTCAGCCTATTGAAATTATTAAAAACCTATTTTGAGCCTAATTAAACCTAAATTTTCTATAATCTAATAATAAACTTTTAAAGTTTATTATTTTTAATTTATTAATTGGATAATTCTCCCCAAATGACCATTTTTACCTTATTTGTTGAATTTTTACAAGACAAAAACTTTATTTTAATTTAAGTTGAAAGGTTCTTTTTGCCGAATAATTGAGTAGCAGAAGGGGACAATAAAATATTGTGTTCTGCTGGAAAAATAAATTTTTTAAATTCATTCATAAAGAGATATACTTTGACCTCTTCATCAATCTATTACAATTAATTCACAAGAGTTGATATATGAAAGTGTTCTTTACACGTGTATAAAACATCATTAAAACAGCCACGTGGGGGGCCTTGAAGCTAGTATCTAATAAATATGGTTTAATTTTTGATTAAATGATGAATATCTATTACCTAACATCCATTCAATTTTGCTATATTCGATATTAGTTAAAATTATTATGGTTAATTTCGATAAATTTACCTTTATGAAGTTTCTAATATAATGGAAGTTCAGCTTACCTGTAAAAAAAAGAAAAAGATAATTAAAAAATAGTTCATCTGTAAATTACAGTGGCAGAACAAAATTACGAAAAAAAAGCAAAAATAGAGCAGCGGATATAAATAAAGTAGATGAAATGCAGTGTTTGAAAAAATTTGGATTTTTATTGGACAGATGTTCAAATGTACGTTTTGATATTCCTTGATTTTTGAAAATTAGCTAAAATTTAGGGGGAATAATACTGATATTTAGGATTGCAAGGTGCTCAATTAATATTCCATTTGGAGTTGCCCATTTCGGAGTTCACCCCCCACGAGTATTCTGGACACAAACATTTATATATATATATATACATATCGGAACCATTGGGTAGTCGGTGGGCAGGTCCATATGGGGGTATGGGCCTCTCTCTCTCCCTTTCACCCAAATTAATATGCTTTTACGAACACCAATAGTCTATTATGTCTCCATTATTATTTGGGTTTCTATAAACTTAAATACAAATAAATTGTATATTTGCTTCAATCTCATTAATACTATTCAATTACGAGTAAATAGAGTGAATTCCGATAATGCACTATAGTTTGATTTATACATATTTATTATTGACCACCAATATGCTATACTCTTAAGGGATAAAAATGTTGTATTTCTGGAGGAGATAGAGGGATGTAACTCCTCTAGTATAGAATATATTAATTTACTTGATAACCCTTTTAGTCATCAAGTTAGGTCCACATATATTTATTATTAATTTGAAAGTTTATATTAGGAAAATAAGGACAAGTTTTTTTGTGCGACTTATTTATTTATCCACCAACGTTTCGTCGACTTTGCCGACCTCTTCAGGGCTTCAAATAGTCATGTCACACATTCGTCTAAATTTTCTTATTATCTTCGTTACCATTGAAGGCCATCAGAACACAATTTTCAAAAAATACTTTGACACATTACAAAAAACACAATTTTTCTTTCTTTTCTTTTTATATTAACAATTTCATTAATATAAAACAGAAATCACATATATAGATTAGCAACCCTGTTTTTTAAACCAGAATGGAATATTTTTTCTTCGTTTGAACCTTACATACAGAAATCTCAAATTCAAAAAAAATAAAGTAAAAAAATTGAATTTGAGATTTCTGTATGTAAGGATCAAATGGAGAAAAAATATTCTATTCTGGTTTAAAAAACAGGGTTGCCTTATTCTATATATGTGATTTCTGTTTTATATTAATGAAATTGTTAATATAAAAAGAAAAGAAAGAAAAATGGTGTTTTTTTTGTGAATGTGCCAAAGTATTTTTTGAAAATTGTGTTCTGATGGCCTTCAATGGTAACGAAGATAATAAGAAAATTTATACGAATGTGTGACATGACTATTTGAAGCCCTGAAGAAGTCGGCAAAGTCGACGAAACGTTGGTGGATAAATAAAAGAGTCACACAAAAAAACTTGTCCTTATTTTCCTAATATAAACTTTCAAATTAATACAAATTATGGACGGAAATGATAATAATATATTTATTATAATGACTTAAATCTAAAAATAAATTTAAAAATTATTATATTGTCCTTACTAATAATGCATAGTAATTTTTCCTAAGGAAATTGTTCACAGAGGTGGTTTACCAATGCCTTTCCTGAATTTAGAGAGGAGCCTGGGATTTTTTTCAGAATTTTTCTGACTGAATTGAGTTGGATTCTGAGTAAATGAAGTAGTTCGGTCTAGTCCAGGGGTTCTCAAAAAATGTACCGCCAAATGGCTCTGTCGATGTGCTGCAATTTGCCCGACGAAAGAGTGTACCGTGAGCCAAAAAAGTTCCAAAATCCTTGTTCTAGCAAGTCACTAGACTAGCGTCGCCTCACTTATTAATTTACTTAAGATATTTAATAAATTCGAGTGATTTCAATGTGATAAGGGTAAAAGTAAAGCCAGGATTTATATGCAACGAAAAACTCAAATATGCCATATAATATATGCATCAAAAAATATGCTGCAATATATGGAATATTCAATTTAACTTACAATTTAATGTAAATGAGGCCACGATTTTTTTCGAGAATATTATATTAAAAAATATAGTATACCTATACCTACCTATGACAAAGAGGTTAGGTAGTTTCTGAAAATAATGACAGTTTATAGAAATCAAGGAGTTTGTGAACTATAGTCAGAGAAAGCTTTTAATATTTAAAATTTTATTTTAATAAGTTTAATAGAATGAATTTGATAAATATTTTTATTAAAAACTGTGGAATATTTTAGCAAATTACATTTTTTTAAATTGTTCATAATGTGCGAAATTCTTCTTCTTCAAGCGCCATACTCGATTCCGAGCGTCGGCGATTGCCTACTATATGGAGAGCATCGTCTCTATTGTAATTTTCCAAAGGGGTGGTTTCCCGATGCCTCCTCTGGATTAGTGTGGCACCTTGTATTTTTAACAAAGATGAAAGTCATTGTGACTAAAACGAGATTCGATCCGAAGTCAAATTCTAGTTAAAGATGTTTAAATCTTCATAATAAAATTTCGAAGGGGTGGATGTCCTTCTGATACATAAGTAAACTTATCTAAAATATCTTAGATCAAACGGAAGACGTTCACTTGGGTTTTCTTACATTAAACCAACAACTTAGTTAACTTCAATGCAGTGAAAACTCAGTGTTGCCTTATTTCTAGGCGCGTCGACAGAAACCTCCCAAACATATCATTCGACTCAAACTCATTAGAATTTAGGGATAAAATTTCAATGCTAGGCGTAACTCTAGGGTCGGACCTTTCATGAAATGACCATATCTCAACCACTGATAAAACTGCAGCGCGCAAGCTTGGTCTCCTATTTAGGTCTAGACGCTGTTATACTCCCAGTCAACTTCTTATACTGTATAAAGCTCAAATTCGTCCCTGTCTCGAATATGGCTCTCATCTGTGGAGGGTTGCCTTCAAGCATTCTCTTGCTATACTGGATGCGATTCAGAAGCGAGCAATTAAACTGATAGGAGACCCGCCTCTAACCAACTCACTCGACTCCCTGGCTCACCGAAGAACCGTTTCTGCCCTCTCCCTGTACTACAGATACTATCACGGTGTCTGTTCAGTCGAGTTGAACTCAATTATCCCCCCTAAAGCCCTCTTTGCGAGAAACACGCGGTTTTCGAACACTCAGCACCCATTCGCTGTCAAATTGAAGAAAAATCGAACAAGCGCTTTCGCCAACTCTTTTATCCCTATGACCTCCAGAGACTGGAACTCGCTGCCTGCCACCATCTTCCCCGCGACTTATAACCTTCAGCTATTTAAGACCCGTATCCACAGATACCTTCGACCCCCGCCCATAAAATTTCTTTTTTTTTCTTCTTTTTCTTTTCTTCTTCTTTTCACGATGGAGGGGCCAACCCAGGCCTTTAGGGGTTGCACTTTCTTGGTGTAACTC
Organism: Forficula auricularia; assembly: GCA_024734495.1. Classification (NCBI taxonomy): domain Eukaryota; kingdom Metazoa; phylum Arthropoda; class Insecta; order Dermaptera; family Forficulidae; genus Forficula; species Forficula auricularia. The sequence continues at coordinate 2,742,817 of JALMQS010000828.1, read as the reverse complement.
CTTCTCTCATCATTTTGATAAAAAAAAAAAAGAACAGCTAATCTTGGCAGCAAGATCAGATATATGTGCCATTAAAGTTAAAAATGGCTGCAATTTGTCAGGTATTTGACTCAAAGACTAGTTGACTTCCAATCAAATTGAACTTGAAACCTAATGCTACATTAATCCCCTATTTAATAATAATAAATTATTTTATAACAATTCTCTGAGTTAAATTTATATAGTTGAGATAGATCAAAATGTTGTGGATTTAATTCCAAATTAACAAATTAATCCTATAATGGCTAGAAGCAGTTGCGGTTAGCGTCGCTTTCCTAAAATTCTTTATTCTTATATTTACATCAACAGCAGCTGCTGGCATTTGTTTTTTGAAATTAAAAAATATATATTTATTATAAAACATTAAAAAATAATTTCTTTATTAAATTAAGCCAATACAGCTCACGTTAGTTAAGTTTATAAGATTCACATAGAAGGATGTTTTAGGAACTTTTTTATCTCCATCCAAACTAATTATTTCCCAGTACAATTAACGTACTTTTCATCTAAAGAGCTTCCACTAAGATATTTTATGAATTTTTTAAATCAAAGAGTTGCTAATTGAAGAGAGGCTCCTAGCAATTAGCAATTCATATAGGGTTCAAAATATATATATATTTTTTTATATATAAAATTTATTCATATGAATAAGAAGAAACTTGGTCTATAAACGAACAGAGAAAATAGATAAGTGATTCGAAAATCAACTAATGTATTAAATCAGGGCTGTCCGACCCGTGGCCAGAGGGCCGCATGCGGCCTAGCACTGCAATGAGTGTGGCCCAACATAAAATCATAAACTTCCTTAAGACATTGAGATTTATATGTAGAAATATATTTATTCGCTTTTTCGAAATATGAATGAACATTTGTACAATACGTGAAGCTTTTTGGAAGAATAAAATTCACTAAAAGCAAAATTATAAGCTCAACTATATGAAATAAAAAAAATGAAATTTCGAATATTTAAAAATTCTTATTCTTCTCATTTTTTCATTTTCTAAAATATTTATTATTTCAGTAATTTATATTTTACGACACTAACCAAGTCTATAGTTATCATTCTAGTATAAGTAGACAAGGAATTGGGGTTTTCTAGAACAATCACAATTAATTGATAAATTCTCTCCTGGACTAAAACTTGTCAGGACTTGTCTTTTAGATCTTTGCACGTTCTTAATGTCAATAGATAATGGATAGTCAGGGATTATTATATCCGTGGGCTTTTTAAAAAATAAATTATCATTCCTCATATCCTTCTTTAATCCCATTCGATTTAAACCTTTTTTTTGTGAAACCTATCTTGCATCTTGCTCAAATTTTATTATTATATTAAAATGTTTCACCTAGAACCAGCACCTAACTCCTTAAAAGTTATAAACCAGGGCTGTCCAACAAGTCTGTCATTGACCACGGATTAGCCGCAAAGCTATAGTTTTTCGGCAATAAAGTAAAAGTTAATTTAATAATGCATTTTTCATTCATGGAAGAATGTTGTTTAACAGCGTGTGCATGATACAAGTTTATAAAAGAATTCCTAATAAAATAAGAAAACATTCAGAGAATTTATAGTTAACTTGTTGACATTTATTTATTTAAATTGGATGAAAAATTGAAAACTTATTCAAGAGTTGCTTCGCGCTATTATATGTTTAAAGGATTATTCAACGTTATCCACTCTATAGAATTCGCTTCAGAACTTTCTATGTGAGGGGTGTTGTGGCTCAAATCTGACATCGCGGTTATAAAAAGCAGACTACTATGAAATTGCATTACTATTATATGGTAAATTAAGGCTGGGCAGACATAACAAAACTATAAAGTTATCATCTAGTTACTACGGAACCTTAAAAAATAATTTTTGAAGGATGAGGACATAAGAACCGGCCTTTATTCATTATGGTGTATGTTAAAAACGCAATTTATGATCTTAATTTAGCGAGCTTATTAGATTACTGAACGAACTGGTTAGAGCAGGGGTCGGCGAATCGGGGTCAATTACACCAAGAGATGAAAAAAATGAAAATTTTGGGGGTTAAGAGGACTATATTATATATGTATGTGTGTCTATAAAGATTTCTATAAAAAATATATAAGTAAATGAAATTAAATAAATAAAAATCGTATAGAAATCGACTGAAGCCCGAAGATAGTAGTATACAAATTGATCTTACCATACTTAAAAAAAAGATATTATTGTATCAAAAATGAAATATCATTTCTCCAAAATTTTAGGATAAAGTTTTCAATATTTTTTTGTTCCATTAATGAGAATTGTATTAATTTTTTTTTACCTAATTTTTTTTACTTTATCATAAAAGATTTGGTCCAGTAATGAAATTTTTAATTCTTATTTTCATTATATATATTTATAGTTTTCATATTTACTGTAGGTATTCTACGTATAAATTGATTCATTAAACAATTTTAAATTTAAATGGTCTTTATTTTCTCCCTTTCAAAAGGAGGGGATAATAACGGTGAAATTATAAATATTTTGGGGTAATAGCTAAAAAAAGTTCCTCGATTCCTGGATTAGAGTCTTTTTTACCCAACATTTTTACCGAAAAATTCTATGATATCTCTACTCAATCATGAAAATAGAATATATTTTTGAAAGGAGAAAAATGACATTAAGGACTGATTGCGATCAACCCCGCACCCACGGAAAGATAATTACCCTTAATTTACAAAGATAAAACAGCTGTCTTGCATTTTTTTACTTTTTTTTATGTATCATGGAATTTGTGATAGTAATCACATATATTTAAAATGTTATCAAATTAATATTTACATTAGGGTGGTCCTTATTTTGGGTATTTCGAATTTTTACGCTGACAGAGGCTCATTTGGTTCGAAATAAATAAAAAAAAAACCCAAGTTTCACGTCTCTATCTCAATTTTAAACTTTGCCGCACAACGATGCAAATTTCCCATCTAAATAACATAGGGTTTTTGGCATTGAACGATCAATTTTTTTATTCCGCCAAAGTAATGGTTCAAAAAATTTGAAACTCTCTAGACTTTATCCTTATAATAGTAGCTATCCCTCAGAATTATTACAGATTTTTAGATATAATAATTTTGGAGTCTATAAATTACTAACATTAAGATTTAGCAGTATTTAATCTAGCTGTAACTCCAAAATTATAATAGCTAAATATCTGTAAAAATTCTGAAGGATAGCTACTATTATAAAGATAAAGTCTACAGAGTTTCAAATTTTTAGAACGATGACTTTGGCAGAAATAAAAATTGATCGTTCAATGCCATGTTATTTAGATGGGAAACTTGTATCGCAGATGTTAAAATTGAGATAGAGTCGTGAAACTTGGGGGATATTTTTTTTATTTATTTCGAACCATATTAGTTTCTCTCAGCGTAAAAATTCGAAAATACCCAAAATAAGGACTGCTCTAATCTACATAGGATGTCGAAAGTTTGGACGTTTTCCTCTTTGTAGAGAAGCCCAACAGCTCTTCAAAAATGTTTATTGAAACAAAAATGAATGTGAAATAAATTATAGTATCTTATCATTTATTCATATTAGACATTCCTAATAAATAGTCAGTCTGGCTGTCTAGATGTGTTGTGTGTGAATTCTTTGGATTTTCAATAGATTTTTATTTTGCTTGCTATTGCTTTACAAAATATATAAACATCACTGAAAATTCATTTAACAATTCTAAAGCTTTGTCTTGATGTGTCAACTCGCTACTATCTTTATCTTGATACAAATTGTCAGACATAGCAGCAGTATTCATGTTTTTTTATCTTTTTAATTAGAATAGATAAAGAACGCGGAATTAGTTGGATAAACAATCAAGGTTTTTAACATCCAATTTCTGCATTAGTAAAACTTTTTAATAGAATTTTAATTTTTTCAACTTAATTTTATAAGTTAACACATTACGAACATATTATGTGCGAAAGAGAGATTTTTTTAAACAGAACAAAGCAAAAAAGTTGGATGAATGAATGATAGTTGAAAAACAAATCCCTACGCTCCGTTTGCATTCTGACTATTTAAAAACATTTTTGTTTTGACCAATCAGTTCAAATAAAAGGGATTGTGAAGTTATTTAGTTATTTTTTGTTGGCTACAATTGCACAACGAGCATGGATGTAAAAGAGAGAGAAAACATGTACCACTTTACTTGAGAAGGACTACTTTTTTAATCATAGGACTTAGGGATGTAAAAAAGTAATATGAACCCTGATAAAACTAGGCAAGACTGGTTCCAAGTTTCGAATATCATGCAAGATTAAGACTAGAAGATATAGTTGCTGTGTTAACCTATAGTATAGGTGTCTGTAAGAACCTTGTTTGTCCACAGCCAAAAATACTAATATTGTCAACATTTATTTCATTTGTTTGTGTTTAATTATGTTTTCGACGAATAAACAACGAAAATTAGAAAAGATGTTCTTCAAAACTTCCAACAAGACTTGAAACCTTTGCATGAACTAGTTTTGTGTGTTTGAGTGCGAGTCTACTGGAGCGAAAACTTGCATCTAACTTGCATTCAGAATCTATAAGTACTGTTAAAAATTTCTTAATAATTTTACTAGAAAAAATGGAAAGTCCAGCCTCAAAACTTTTTAGTAATACCAGTATTGTAATCATACAACATATTTTTTACTGAAACGTATCTAATTAATACTAGAAAAAAGTAAAATTACAATTTATTTTTGTATTTTTGCAATGAGTTAATGTGATTTTACTAATATAATATAGTTTGTTTTTTTTCTCTAAAGTACACAATCTTGTAAATTTCCTATCTTTGTATTGTAAACATATAGTAAATTTACAATTTTTAACAGTGTGGTCAAGATTTTTCTCGCATCTAAGTAGAAAGCGGGGGAGTATATTTAGGGGTTGGGTCAGAATTAATGGTATTTGTGGGCCATGTCTTGAAAGATTGATGATGGTCGTAAGATTAAGAGAGATGGGAGAGAATTCCTTCCAGTTTTTAGAAGTCATAGGGCTAAACGAGTTAACGCGAAAAGCGTTGATTCGATTTATATCTAATTTAATTGAAAATATTTTGTTTTGTCGAGAGTAGCATGGTGGTTGCTTCATAAAGAGAAATCAATAAGGTTGTCATCTGTTTGATGCAAATAAAACAAATCCATGTAAATAACGAACTTAATATATGCAGGGGTGCCCCCCCCCTCCAGCTTCATGACCCCCTCCCCGTTTTAAAATTAATCCCACCTTACTCTGCGTCCTAACCCCCCCCCCCCCCCTAGTCCCAACTGGCACCACTTATATATATATATATATATATATATATATATATATATATATATATATATAATACCTATAAAAAAACAAATTGTGACGTGTTATAGTGGTGTTTCACAAAGAGGGAACACGACTATAACCCGTCAAAAACTCCTGTGTTTAATGTTTCACTATAAACCAACACCGCTTTCCCTAAATGTTGAATATAATATTTATTTGTTAGAGACTATAGTAGTAGGAATCGCATTAGCCGAGAGCTTAAAGACACTAGCCTTCTAAGCAGGAGTCCCGGGTTCGAGTCCGAGTCCCTGCATTGATATTTGACCGGCTATAATCTGATTCCTAGTCACCAATCCGTCTGGCAAGCGTGGTGACTTAATGCCAACCCCTTCCATTTGATGGAAGAGGCCTATATTCAGCAGTGGTTTGTCGCTATCGACAGGCTGATGATGATAGTTTCAATGGTTTGACTTTCTTCATCAGCCTTTGAAATTAGAAATAATATTTATCTGTTATTTCTCATGGGTTCAAATTCCCGATTGAATATCGATAAATTCGTTTTATTGTTATAGCAAGGTGGTCAGATAAAAATCGTTTGTTATGTGGCAAGCTTGTTATAACAACAAAACGAATTTATCTATATCTATTAGAGAATTTGAACTCATGGGAAATAACAGATAAAAATTGTTTCTAACTAAGACTGATGATAAAGTCAAACCTTCCAACTATAGTCTCCTAAGAACTAAATTGTATATATATATAAACATATTTTTGTTCGTTATATATATATATGTATATTACACTGCCCAACAATGAAAATGTCTCGGGCTCAAAAATAGCTGATTCTTATGTATTTCCACCTGCTGAATTCAAAAATCACCATAAAAATTACCGATTAGCTCTTGTTTTGGAGATATTATCGGTCAAAACGACGAAAAAGGCCATTTTGACATATTTTCGAGTCCCATTAGATATTAAACAGCAATAGTTGAGATCACAATTTTTTGTTGAAGTAGTAGAAAACAGCTTCCTCTTTGATTTTCAAATTACCACTTGTTTGTAACTCAATTAGAACTCGAGTTATAACTAAAAAAGTAAGACCATATGTTTTTATATATGTTTATTATTCTTTATAATCACGTAGTTTTAGTTTTTTAGTTATAACTCGAGTTCTAATTGAGCTAAAAACAAGTGGTAATTTGAAAATCAAAGAGGAAGCTGTCCTCTATTACGTCAACAAAATATTTTTATTTCAAATATTGCTATTTAGTTCGACTCGAAAATAGGTCAAAATGGCCTTTTTCGTCGTTTATTATTATTATAACCACTACAAAAGCAAACTTTATACGGAATATAGGTACTTTCTCTTTATTTTGGTGCACAATCATGAAATAAACTTTAGGACAAGGAAAAAATTTTTTATAGAGTTGTGTTATGGATATGTTTATTTGCATCAAGCAGAAGACAACCTTAGTGATTTTTCTTTATGTAGCTAATTTGATCATGAAAGAGAAATTAAATGCTTGAAATGAAAAATTTTGCTAAAATGAAACTTTATAGAGTATTTTTGATCTTATCTCAATATGTTACTTGCCATGGTTAGTATGGGAATAGAGGGCGGAAATTCTTACATGATGGCTCATGGTGCTTATGTTTACAATATCGCTGCTTAACATAAATTAAATTATTTACTTAAGCAGTTTTGCAGGAAAAGAGAATAATCATAATCAAATGGAAAATCGGAGATGTAATTAAATTTTAAAATAATTTTCTAGCAAAATTTTTTTTAACTCGTTTTATGAGAGAAAATTGCGAATATATAAGATGATTAAAATTGTAATTGCTTTCGCGGGGAATGATTCTCCTTTCTAGTAAAATGTTAAACATTCCCAGGGTGTAAAATGGATGCTATCTTTAAGATAAAGGGAAACAGAAAAACAAGGTTGGTAGCGAGCCAGCAACAAAACAGGGGGACAGAGGAGCACAATAAAATCGCCAAGAGATGATGGCGACGAGAGACCCTGGGATTGAGAACTAGCTGCTCTAAATAGAACAAATCGGCTGCAAAAGAAAAGCGGCGCCCACTGGCACAGGGTATACGGGGTCAAAATCACCAAAATCACTTCCGCCCTCTTGTCTCATGAGAAAATTAAAATTATCATTCCAACAGTTACGCGCTTTTATCTCATTAGAACTCTCTCTCTCTCTCTCTATCGAATTACAAAAACAATATATATATAGGGATGTAAATTGAATATCTATTTTCAATTTATTCCAAAGTATTTTTTATACAATATATAGTGAGGACTTTACAAGATAAATTAAATTCACTAAAAAATTAATCGAAAATACTCAATTAATATTGAAATAGTGAGTAAAATTTGCATTTTTTGAAATATTATTATTATTCATTGAACACAATCAACAAATAATACAATATAACTACGACATTTCGATGACCATATTCTCCGATCGTTCTCAAGTATGAGCAGCTTGAGAACCCAGTCCGATTTTAGGTTAACTGAATGTTGACGTTTTGTTTAAATTGCATATAACATTTGTAAATATTCATTGAACACAAAATTCAAATAATAACTACGACATTTTGATTGTTTATTCTGCGATCGTCCTCAAGTTCTCTCTGATCTTTGGTCAACTCCGTGTGCTCATAGTTGAGAACTATCGCAGAATTAGCCGATCCAAAAGTCGTAGTTATATTATATTATCTGTTGTTTGTGTTTAATAAATAATTGTAATTAATTATGGGTGATTTAATCTAATGTTCAACCTTCAATGCATTTAATCATAAAAATACAAGCTTTAACAGCTTATATTTAAGAAGATAATCATTATTGCATTTATTGAATTTATTATTTATTGAATTTATTGAATTTATTATTATCATGGGCGAGGCCTATGCCCCTCGGGGCCTGGTTCCTTTATAACTTGTGCATAGTTTAATTAAAAATGAAAACAAATGTATTTTATTATAGTTAAAAAATAAAAATGATGATTGTAATAATAATGATACTAAATAACTAAATTGTATATAGAATGTTAAATGTAAAATGTAATTTGAACCAATAAAGGCTTAAAAATAAATAAATAAAATAAATCATTATTAACTGTTACTTTTGGTACTTACTGATTATTATTAAAGGTTGTAAGGTGTTAAAAAGAAATAACCTGTGTAGCAATAAATATTATGAAATTTTAATGGTTACTTTCAAATATTTAGAAGTTATATACAGTGGCTGTAACAATTGGTAAAGATGAGTTTACATAAGATGAATTAAAATAACAATAGATATTATACAAATATTTAGTATAGTGCTCATATGGCTTCGAAATATTTGAAAATAACCATTAAAATTTCATAATATTTATTGATACACAGGTTATTTCTTTTTAACACCTTACAACCTTATTAGAAGATAATATTGTTTAGTCTGCATTTCATTAAATTTTCAAAAGTTAAGTCCAAAAATTTCGATTTGGAGTTATTCGACAGACTCATCCCCAATTAATGGACCAGAGTCTGGTAAAACTCACTAGCCATTGAATTTCCGTTGCTATGCAACAAAGATGTACGAATTTTGAAAGTCCTGTAGGGTCTTATGTCGTCAGTTAGAAATCCCTAAGCGGATTTGGGATTTGCTGTCGATTTGCATGAATCATTAAAATTATTAAATATAATTTCTACTAATTGAAAGTAATGGAGGGCAGCCCAGGGGTAGTGAGGAAAGAAAAAATTATCAAATATCCAAATAAGGTGTAATTTATTTTATTCCCTCATCCTTTCCCTTCAAACTGACGTTTCGGAGGATTCTTTCCTCCTTCTTCAGGGTTGCAAGTGGTCGATAGCTGCCTTGCATTACTTTCAATTAAAAGTTCTACCAGTCCGTCTCTCTCCAGAGAAAATTTCGTGGGAATAATTTCTTCTATTTTCCATAAAGATTCAAAAGTTTAAGTTGACTATAATCTCAAAACTATAGCTTTGGACTTGGACACCGACGATATCTATCGACTACAGTTTATTTATTTGTTATGAAGTAGAAATAAAATTGTATATTTATATGGTACGAGAGGGGCAGGTGTGTGGAGGTCAGGCCAGATTTTCCGTTTTTAATTAAATATTTTTTTAGAAAATAATTTATGAAATGTACTCTGCTTTCATTATGAGCTCTGAGTTCTGAAGCACTGGAAAAAAATAATTTATGAAGAATTAAAACGTTGAAATTAACCCAAATTAAAGCTAATGGATTTTTTTATATAATGATACTGATACAAGAAATTGCACCAAAAAGGTACAACCTCTAATGGATTATTTTTAATTTGCTCTTACACTTTTCCCTAAGAGTTCGACTGTTTAGGTTCAAAACCAGCAGGGAATTCTAAGCACTGACACTCTTATATAAGAATAATATTATAATTATGATTCTTATTGTTAATTGGGGATTTATCTTCAAAGGCTAGGATTTTTTTCTTTTTTTTTATTAAGCCAACTTTCAGGTGGTAGTTCGTAGTGCGAATTAATTAATGTAACTCATAAAATGAATACAGAAATAGATATTTAAATGGTCGGGTTTGGTTTATTCATACAATATATTAGCACTTGTTGATGTCTATGGTGCAGAAAAAGAATGCGAGAGAAGCGTAGTTTATTTAATAGAGAATTCAATTAACTTTTAACTATATCATGTTCTAAGCTGTAAAATAAAATCATCATCAAAAAATAGCTGACCAGAAATGTTTTATAATTAAAATTTATGAATGTTTATGTTGAAAAACAAAATTATTTTATTGAACTACAGATTTCCGGATGCTTTTCAAAATCGACGAGATTAAATTAATTCATTAAATTATTTTAAAAGTGAACAAGTGGCGTTTTGTGTCATCGTTATATTCATATAAATGATTTGTGAAATTGTTTCAAATGCAAATTATAACCAAAAATTTGCATTATTTGAATAAAGATAGTTCATTTACAATCTGTTATTTGAAGACATATGTGAACTATGGATAAAATTCGGGGGTTTCTATTTTGAAAATATACTGCCAAGTGGGATTCAAATACGGAGGCTTCTGTAGATGAATTTGTTTGTTGAGTGGCCTGCTTACTATTACGAGAAAATGAATTTACCTAAATCCAATCGGGTATTTGAACCCATGAGAAATAACAGATTAATTTTGAATTAAAAATACTGATGATGAAGGTCAAACCTTAGAAACTATAGTCTCTAATAAATAAATATGTATATATGTTTATTTACATCAAGCAGAGAAAAATCTCATTGATTTATTTTTATGGATCAACAACTCAGCTACTCTCAAAACAAAATCTTTTCAATTAGTAATTAGATGGGCCGCAAAAAGTCATTTCTTCCGACAATGTGTCTCGAGAGTAAAATTAAGAAACACTGTTATCCTACATAATCTTGCTTCCTTTTTGGCATTTACTAAAAATGAAATAAATAATTTTCGTTTTTTTTTTTGTCATTTTCTCTATCAGTTTAATTATTCATAAAGAGAAATCAATGAAGTTGTCCTCTGCTTGATACGAATAAACATATATTCAGTTTCATTTGTTCAGTAACCTGCTTACTATTAGGACAAAACGAATTTACCTAAATCCATTCGGGTATTTGAACCCATAAGAAAAACAAATAAAATATTTCTAATTAGAAAGACTGATGATGAAAGTCAAACCTTCGAATCTAATAGTGCCAAACAAATAAATTATATAGATATTTATATTTGATAAAAACATATGCATCAAACAGAGGACAACCTCAGTGATTTCTCTTTGTGAATCAACAACTCTGCTACTCTCGGCAAAAAAAAATCTTTTACCTTAAGTTTAATTTTTCCTTTAATAATATTGGCAATTTTGTATCTTGTTAGCAGGGCCGGATTTAAGAGCATGCTGCCCGAGGGGTGAACCGCGACCTAAAATCGTGTACACCTACTTCCACTTCCATTTGCATTTCCAAGTAGAAGACAATAGATTATCTAATGAATTCCAAAGTAATTCCAAAGCCGGTGTACACCTAATTCCAATCGCGGTTCACCCCTCGATGGTGCCTATAGGCTAAAGTTCATTTGCCGCCCAATATAGTTCATATTTAGTCGGCTTAGGGCCGGTTGTATGTCGCAAAGTAAATGCTTTTTATCACTAACACAGGGTAGATGGTAAATGGAGGTACTGGGATGGCCAATCAGATGCCAGGCACTAATCACTGCCTCGCATCTGATTGGCCATCCCAATCCCTCCATTTACCATCTACCCTGTGTTAGTGGTAAAAGCATTTACTTTGCGACATACAACCGGCCCTTAGAGTGTAAACCTGTTAAATCCATTTTTATCATATATGACATATTAATACCATTCGAATGAAAAAGAGATGCAGCATAGTCCAAGTAAAACTGCTACTTAAAATAACGATCGTAAGTTGTAGAAAAATGTGAAAAATGTTTTTTTCCATAACAACAATATTAAATTTTGTTTGTTTTTTCTCTGCCCTGTAAAATTTCCTTGTTGTGAGCAGGTTTACTCTCTAAGGCGATGATTTGCTTAATACATTTGTTTTATACAATAAAAGGATAGAGTTCATTGGTGTTTTTATCTATTTTAAACATAAAGTTTATTTAGTTTTGATAAAACTATAATTTTAATGGTTTATGTAATAAATGTTATATTTTTAGAAAGTAGGCTATGTAGAAGGACTAAAACATATTTTTAAGTAACATGTATTCTTAAATTCGTACGGAAAATATTATTAACGTCTGAAATACTTCATTCTAACTTTTGAATAAATTGCCAAACTGCCATTCTAGGCTGCAGCCTATTTAGAAATACGGCCCTGCTTGTTAGATTTTAAATAGAAAATAAAAATCGATTTCCACCAAAAAAAGAGAGAAAAAAAAACTTGTGCATAAACAACCAATAAAAAAAACATGTGCAAATAACCATTTGCACATAAATAACCGTTTGCACATAAAAGAGGATAATTGCTTAAAGCGTCTAACTTAATCAGTAATTAGTTCGTTTTGATGGAAAATCCTACATGGAAGTCGGTGCTTCTACTTGGCTGCCCCTGAAGCGAGGTCCGTCTATACTCGGTGTCAATATATATTGTGATTAGTTACTGTAGCGTGAGGGCTAAAACTGCGAATGGATGAACCACTGAACGCGAATACAACCAAACGCCCCTTTTCAAAGGTGTGTTGTTTTAACAGATACATCAACAACACTGTTCACTTTACACCTAAATAAACAACTCAAAAGGAACGGCCTCTTTATATAGATATTTTCTAAGCCTCGATGGACAATTAAAAATATTAAGACTATTTTACAGGGCATAAAAAATATATGGGGGTGCGCGTACGCCATAATGGCGGTTGATCAACTCCGCCCCTCAAGAGGTTCTCCATAATGCCTGTATAGGTAATATGTGGATGTGGAGAAGGGGTGTATATTTATGACCGACCAATAGCAGCTTTGCATCCGTCCCTTCTTCCCTCCCACATCGACGCCCAAATTCAATCGATTGATTAGCTTGGTCTAAAATTATTCAATTAAAAAAATATTTAACCTCTCACCTTTGTTTAGGGTTGAGAGACTCACTCGTAAAAAAAAGTGATTAAAAGAGTGGCTCTTCATATCTTCAATCGTTTTCACTTTTTTCATTCTCTCAATCTCAACTCTTTCACTCTCATCCGAAGGGTAAATCTTTAGATTTGCTTTTTCCCCCGATTGAGAAATCAGCATCCAAATAAAGTATTAATTAAAACTTTTGAAGCCATATTGATTGGATAACCTATTTGATTACGTGTCCTTTTCAATGAATGAAGCGTAAATTCAAATGGATGGAGTATTGGAGTACTTTTTTTTTTTAAATTGCTAAAAGATCTAATTTCTTATTCTAAAAAATCGGAGGAATTATAGTTTAAATAAACTAAAAAACACGCTAATGCACTAAAAAGTACATATTAATGTAATAATCAAAAAGTGTGGGCGCAGAAGCATGTACTTTTAATTAATTTCGACAAAATGCCCTACGTTTTTTGATTATTACATTATTACTATTATTAGGTATTAAAATTGTTATAGGGAAATAAGGACCAATTCTTATATGCAGATAATTTATATTTTATTGCCAACGTTTCGTCAACTTTGTCTTCTTCAGGGCCCAAATAGTTAATTATTCAAATTGATGATGATCACATGTCTTGATATGTTTACTAAGAAAGAACAATTATAATAATGACAAATTTGCAGGAAAGTTAGCTATTTGAGCACTGAAGAAGTCAACGAAGTTGACGAAACGTTGGCAATAAAATATAAATTGTCTGTTTTACTTATGGAAAGTGGTGTAGGTTTTAGGTGAAACATGATGTTAGTTAATAGAGTAAAGGGTGTGTAGTTTCACAGTGAATGAAATAAAACTCAAAGAGGTTTATACAAACTCAATATATTTCGGATTATTAGTCCATCATCAACAGTATTAACTTGTAAACTCCTGATGATGGACTAATAATCCGAAATATATTGAGTTTGTATAAACCTCTTTGAGTTTTATTTCATTCACTGTGAAACTACACACCCTTTACTCTATTAAATAAATTGTCTGCATAAAAGAATTGGTCCTTATTTCCCTATAACAATTTTAATAATTTAATCGATGGACATAAATAATCAAAATAATTATTAGGTATGTAAATACTTTTTATTGCATTAGCATGTTTTTTAGTTTTTTAAACTATAATTTATATTTTTACTTTTTAGTCTTACTTATTTTTATAGAGAAAAGTTTGAAGAATTTAACAGAATGAAATGTTTTTTAATTTATATAATTTCATTTAAATTGAGTAAACAATTATTTTTATAGAGAAATGTTTACGGAATTTAACAGAACAAAAGTCACATTGATAGATTCATGTATACCATAAATACATGCATACAGGTGAAGCTAATAATATAAAACGTGTAAAAAGTTAAACTTTTCCAAGACTACTTTGTGTGCAATTTAAGTGAATTATCATTTTAAATTATAAATATCTAAATCTGATATTCATTTCGATTTAATATTTTCTACCTAGTGTCAAAAGGTCACAGTTAGCATAATAAAAATAAAGAAATTAATATCTACTAGTCTGAAATAGGTTTGGACTTGTATTTGGCATCCTTACAATGCCTTAGCTCTAAGAAATAGATGATTCTATATCTGAACTATAGTTAATTGGTAGTCATTTTTCACGATTAGATTCTAATGAAAGAATCGCCCACCCTAACATTTATTAAATAACAAAAAAATTGAAAACTTATTTAAGTAATTAATAATAGACTTAGATATAAATTGTTCATTTACCTATAGCTACATTATAAATATAGTATATGGCCTTAAAACTCAATAAAACCATTCAAAAAATGAAGCTTTCTTCATGTTTGATCCAAAAGTTCTAAAGCTAGGAAGCCTAAAGTTTATCAATTCTCCGCGTTGGAAATACATACATTCAAGTACAAGAACAAACTTTCTACGACTTTTCGTTTATTTATATTTTTTTACGTTATCGTGGGTACCTGAATCCAGAGAGAAAAAAAATTCTGGATGAAAATGACATTTCTTCACATTATAGACATTTTTCAACACAATGAGCAGAAAAAAAATGAAAATTTTTGAATGAATTTAATACTCTGTCCGGGAAGCAAAAATGAAATAAGTATAAATCTATTTACTTTATATTCCAAATAATTAAATTAGGGAACGGAGAAAAGATTTTTATATTATAGACAAAAGGATCAGCCGGGATTCGAACCCAGGATCTTCGCATGTGCGCTGATCCTTTTGTTTATAATATAAAAATCTTTTCTTCGTTCCCTAATTTAATTTAATTAATAATTGTCTTTCGGCGAGGCCTCGTAGTGATTGCGCCCCGGGGTAAAGATAAAAAATTATTTTCGACCGTTGGGTTTATGATCGATTGGGAGGCGTTTGAGAATAATTATATATATAATAGCCAAGATTAATTTGCAGCAACGCTAACGTAATGCTGCCGACAGGGGGCGCTGATGCCGTCGTGAAATTTGAAATATAATTGTAATTTGAACTTGAATTTTGAAATGAAAGACTCCAAATGATTTTAAATTAAGAAACATTAAATATATTGATAGTTATTCCTCCCCCCCCCACCCCCACACCACTCAAAAATTAAATATTCAATTCGCTTTTCTTTGCGCACAGAAGAAGAAATTAATCACATCTTATTTGATTTATATTTTATATATTATTTGTTTATTTTTTAATAATTTGCCACTTTTTTATAATTTTTTAAAAATCTAAATTTTGTTATTCTTATTTTTTGATTTTTACAAAATTGAACGACCTAAGACACGCATGCCCATATGAGTTTCTCATGGCAATACTGGAGCAGCCTTTCATACAAATAACACCTGATCTCTTTTAAATATTTGGAGCCTTATATCGATCCCAAATTTAAAAAAAATGATAAAATCTAATTCTCCTCCTCACACGATCCCACTTATTTATATAAATCTATTTCCACACAAAAAATATCACAATGCTGTAGATTATAGAAAAAAAAATACTTTCAGATTCATATCTAGAGCCTCATTTCTGTAGCTGTGTCAGGACGAAAATGAGGCGAAACTTTTTAGAGACTATGTATTTTCGGGAGTTTACAGGTATACATTTGGAGTGTGGTTTTTTAAGAGGAATAAAATTTTTTGACCGAGACGCTGCCCGGAGGGCTGAGCTTCGAGGGCGTGCCGAAGGCACGCACGAAAAGCTCGTTCCAAATAATGTTCTAAAAGAATCCTCACAAACCTACGGACCACTAAAAGTGGGGACCCCCTCCATCAACTAAAACTCTCCTAATGACAGTTTAGTCAACTGAACAAAAATATATTTTGTTTTGTAAGAATATATTTATTATTACTGTTTTATTAAAATCACAAATTATCGCAATACTTTTTTGGTAGGTCTATGTATTATTAATTAATTATTTATGTATGAAAAACTTGTTAGTGAAAAAAATAAAATTATATCATGAATTTCTCAATATTTTTTGTGGGATTTTTGAGCTTGAATTCGTTGCCCTGTTGTGAAACTCTTAAGTGATCTTGATCAAAACTAATCTTTTAATAGATAAATTGTTAATAAAATAAAAAATAAAACAATCATTAAAATGATATAAATATAAATGAATTATTTATGGTTAAAACTTAAAATCAATATGAGTGTTGCCGCACAGTAGTTTACTTATATACTTAGAATTTGTACTTAACGTGGACATCTTTCAAGATTCTCATAAATTACATGTGGTCCAAAAATCACCGGTTTGGATCCAGTAATCTAAAATTTACAGGACCTATAAAAATGGGTGTATCGGGAATTTCCGTATCCAAATATAAAATTCGATTATTATCTATTAATGAAGATTTAATCCGAATATAACTTTTGTTATTATTTTTATTTCATCCAGAAAATTGGGATATCAAGATGACCTCGGTTCAGAGTGCCGATGCCTAATCTTCAGCAGTCAATTTGATTTAATTAATTGGTATTATTAATTTACTTGTATTTTAAATAATTACATATCTTAATTTCTAGAGCCTTATAATGATTTAATCTATTAATAAAAGTTTGCATCCTCTTATTTCTGTAATCGTAAATGTTCGAGAAGTAATGATAAATCGATCTTAAACTTTTTAAATTATTTTATTGGGTGCGTTCAAAAAATAAATAAATAAATAAAAATGATATTTTTATTTGAAAAATAAAAAAAAGAGAAGAGGAATTAGCAGAATTTGTTGAATCTAAAAAAACTGTCTAACAGTTGAATTCAGGTTTGAACGATAGCTCTGATATACTTGTTGTATAGTGTATAGACAAGTCTGACATGTTCAGTTATACTGAATATATAGTAAGTTTGTAATAGTCAACAGGATGTTCGAGATTTACCAGTTCCAGTAAGGTCAGCGACAGACTAAGGTATGTGTTTTGAGATCTTACGAGAGAACTAGATCATTCAACGAGGCTGAGAGGTTGTTTTTTAATTAAATATTTTAAATCGGGTTTAATAGCTATAAACCACTTAAAAATCAGGCTAAGTGATCGAAATTAAGTGATTTATTTATTTGTTATTTAAAAAAAAAGGGGGGGGGGGATTTCAAAAATTCCAAAGTAATGAGGATAAAATTAAACAAATTAAACAATAAAAGTTATTAATGGGTGTCCGTATCTAAAGGTTTAGATCGGCGACACGTGATGTCAACGTTCTAAATTACACTATTAAAAATAGATTAAAGTGACACCCATTCTGGCCTTCCATAGGGGAAGATCAAAATCGTTCAAGTACAAAGTGATAGAAGTTTTTAGCACGAATTACATATTCCAATTAAAAGCAACTTAAAACAACAACCTCTAATTAAATTTATGCAAAATATTAATTAAGTGTAATTTGTTAATATCTAAAAGTGCATAAATAGAAAATCATATTACAAAACAAGGTAAATTTAAATTTATATTTTTTGTTTTTATTTATTGAAATCAAGAACCTAGTATTAACCATAGAAACCTACTTAGCAATCAATTATATTAAATATGAATTTAATAGAGTAATCAATATTGTTATTAAGTATTCATATATACATTAAATGGATAATAGAGAAATTAAACAAGTTATCGAATTTATATTTACAAATCAATATTCATTTTGTGTAGGTCAAATCTTCTAAAAAAAAGAAAACCTTAATATGTAGGTTTTAAATATAATAGCGTAGGTGCCTAAAATTTTTAATAATAATTAATAGTTTAATTTAAATCTTAAGCTTTAATTTATATCATAAGCATCCCTATAAATCCGTTAATTTATTTCCAATAAAAATGCAACAGCTAAACTTATTATTGTGCTTTCATTGCCCTTTAAATAACATACTATACCCTAGAAAAAAAACATACTATACCCCCTACTATCGATTGAGGTCGACCGAGATTCAGTTTTTGGACAATAATCTGACCAAAAACATAAATGTGAAAAAGGGGCCAAGTTCAGTACAAACGGCTTCGCCGACAAAAGATTTGAGATCTAAACTGATACCAAATTCCGTAGCAGTTGCTTAAATCATAGCTATACGAATGTACAACGTTCTTCAATTGATTTAAAAGAAAATTTGTTACGTTCTTTGATATTAAATTTATAATTGGCAAGTTATAATAGTCAATAACTTACGTTCAACGTGATGATATTTAATATAATAGAAGGTTAAAAATTAGCTTTGCTAGTTCTATTTTATACTGCAATCAATTTAGTTGCATATTAAACATGCCAAGTTTTAAATTCACTATCAAAGAACGTAACAAATTTTCTTTTAAATCAATTGAAGAACGTTGTATATTCGTATAGCTATGGTTTAACGAACTGCTATGGAACTTGGTACCCATTTAGATCTCAACACTTTTGTCGGGTAAGCCGTTTGTACAGAACTTCGCCCCTTTTTAACATTTATGTTTTAGGTCAGATATCATTAATTTTTGAAAAGTTTTATCCTTTACTTTATCTAAATAATTACATTTAAACATTTATATTAATAATTTTTAAATTTTTCTCATAAAATATCTGTTAAAAACCCAGTCGGTTTTTCATAAATTTCACTCTTTCAATTGGGACCCCGAAGAAGGGAAAGTTTTGGTTTTTCAATTTTCTCCTTTATTAATGTTCCAAGCTTTACCAGAATGCCAAATTTCAGAATTTTAGCTTAATTTTATTTTCACTATATTTTAATTAAGCCTATTATACATTTCACCCCTTCATTTTAGGTCCTGAAAAAGGAAAATTTTTACTTTTTCGATTTTTTCCTTTAATTGTAGCCCAAACTCTACTAGTATCCCAAATTTCAGTATTCTAGGATCAGCGAAAGTACTTTAGGTTTTTGATATGTCAGTCAGTCAGTCAGTCAGACAGTGAGTCAGTGTTAACATGACACTTTTCAGAGCTTAATAACTCAATAACTATAATAGATTTATTCATGAAATTTGGGATTCTAGGTGTTCTAATGGGTCTTATTAGGCATGCGAAATTTCAAGTGTATAAGTCTAATAGTTTTTAAGTTATGGGGAGGTCGAAAGTAGCTTGAAATGGTTCGTGTAAATATACACAAGGCCCGTGCGTCGCCCGTTTTTTCGAACTTGGCTGACACACTGCCGTGTGTCTAGATAATTTAGCAACATTAGAAAATAAAAATTATTCTTCATTTTAAAAAATACACTGTAGAGATTAAAAACATTTTGGAGGACTGATATCATATTGAATGATTTGAAAAATCGAAATGTTCCGTATTTGTGAATTGCGAAAATATTAAATTTTTTCACAAACACCTTTTTATACTATTTATATTTTTTACTTGAAGAATATTTTTTTAGGCAGGTAACCTTTTAGTGTAATAATTAGTTGTTAACTAATATTTTTAAAAAATATATAAGTGGCTCAGTCCTATCATATACATATGGATGGTCAAACATACACGTTTACACGTAATATTGCACAAATAACGCATTTGAAACTGTCCAAAAAATGGAAAGTAAATAAAAATTTGAAAGTCAACAAATAAGATAAGTATAAATTAAAAAAACAGCCAGACTTGATCACGTGGCAAAGACGCCGTGGATTCATCGTCGTTGCCAACGCGCGACTACTGTTTGTAAATCCACGACTTGGCCAGCCCTGATCTCGAAAGATCTGAGCCAAAAAGCCATTTTCTCAACAACGTTGGAACACAATTTATTTGTTTTGCCTGGTTGGAAAGGATTCTCTTAAAAAACATGACGATGTTTGTGAAATATTAGGAAAATGAGATGTTATCAAGCGTAAAATGTATTATTTATAAAGGGTCGTAAGAGTTCTTTATAAACGTAAAATGCATCCCTATTAGCGTCAATACAATGTCTGACTGTCTATCCTTCTTCAGAGCAGTGTAGTTCTTAAACTAAATAAGACAGAAACTTAAAAATTAGAAGTTATATTTATTATTATTTATTTCATTTCACCAAAATCAAAAATCGTATTAAATAGGTGATTCTTTGGAAAATATTCGAATATTTTGTGATGTCGAAAATAAATATACATTTTTTTTTATTAAGCCAACTTTCAGGTGGTAGTTCTTAGTGCAAATTAATTAATGTATCATGAAGTGTGAGATATCTGATTAAAAATCATTTAAGTCGAATTAGAGGCAATTTTAAAAATTTAATTTACTTTAAAATAATATTATAGAAGGTGTATTTATATTATTTTTGTATATATTGGGTTGTTCAAATTACTTACTTAATTTAAAAATATGAAAAAATTCTTCAAATACGTTTGTTCTCTCCTATTAACCGATAAATAAGAACGATTTTGATTATCTCAAGTAATTTGTAATATATGTATATATATCGTTTTCTCATTATTTCTCATTCTCATTTACTTTCAAAAATGTATATTTTTTATAAATATTTTAACAATATTTTTTTGGGTTTTCGCGGATAATTAGTAGCTTGTGTGCTTAGTTCAATTCGGGGTGAGGACATTCTTTTAGAATATAAGTATATGAATATTTACAATTTATTTTTTAATTTTGTTTTAAATATATCTTAAATAATAATATTAAGTACGGTAGGAGAGGAGATATTTTTGAAAAATATTATGCAATAACTCATGATAAAACAGCAAAAAATTCTCAAATTAGATTTAAATAAGGATTCTAATCTATTATGTACTTATCCAAGTCCTAAACACACCTATGAAGAAGTGTAACTCACACTTTTATATTATTCGCCCTATAAAAATTCGAAAAACAACCGCGAAACTGAAATGTGTATTCTTATGTAAATCTAATTTTCTAGTTCAAAACTTAATATCTAACAAATGTTCATATGAAAAATGAAATTTTTAAATATTTATTTATTTTTGATATTTATTTAATTCGGGTTATTATCCCAAAATCAATGTGGTTTTGTGTCTATGTGTGTGTGTTTGGATAAATAAAGTAATAAGTGTTAGAAACAGAATATAGGCGGTTAAATTTGTAAATAGGGACCGTAGGACTTACCGTGGAAAGCGACAGAGGTAGAGACTAGAAACTCAGCCGATTTTACTGTGAAATGTTTTATTTAAAATTAAAATAACTTGCTAAATGATGGAATATTGATATTTATTCATAAAGAGAAATCAATGAGGTTGTTATCTGCTTGATGTAAAGAAACATACAAATATATAACGAATATAAATATATATAATTTATTTGTTATACAAGGTTTGGCCTTCATCATCAGTCTTTTTAATTAGAACTATTTTCTGTTATTTCTCATGAGTTCAAATAGCAAGGATGTATCTAAGGAAAATTCGCTTCGTCGTAAGAGCGCTTATCAAAAGAATACCTATAGTATATATCAAATAAATATATATGGGTTTATTTGCATCAAGCAGATAACAACTCAATGTTCTCTCTTTATGAATCAACATCTTTTCAATTATTAATATTTCACTATTAATTTAATTAGATAATCTAAAAATTTAAATGATTTTTACTTTTTTCTTTAATGTTAATATTTTAAGGTTTTAATTTTTTTAGTTAGGAAAAAGAAATTAATTAAAAAGTATTCATCTCTAGTTAGTATTAATTAAATCAAAGTATATTCGATCATTGTAAAAATTTCCATAAATATTATAGAAGCCCCTTAGGGATAGTCAACTAAACATACAGAAATTTATACAACTTAACTAACCCTAAGGAAAAAGGTGTCTGTTTCAACTAAAAAAATGGTGAATTTATGGCTTTCTAATAAAATAATAAGGCTCTTTTCACACTTAAAATCTAGCTGTGATTGTTTAGAAATTTTTGTAAAGCATATGTAATATGTATACCAGTGGAATAGCCAGAACTTAGTTCTGAGAAGGGGGGTTCTTTAATGTATTTTTCATGTTTGCTGTTTACTCAACTTTAGTTTTTGGCTCGAAATTTAAATAACAGATAGATAGGGTCTGCCTCTGGGGGGGGACATCTAAAACTTATGCTTCTTAAGAGAGAATTCATTTAATTTTCTAAACGGGTTATTCTAATTTACACTATGTTCATTCATTATGTAAGAGTGAAAATAATTTATTTTTTTTACTTTTCCAAACTTAATAGTATGGGAGAGTAAATATTGTATTTATGCTAAAAAATTATTTTTGCTTAATAAAATATTTCAAAAATGGCGAAACAATTTTGATAAAAAAATATGCGAAATAATTGTGCTGAAGCCTATAAAAAATATAGTAAAAATGTTTCGGTTTTTTATTGCAATTAAGAGCTACTTAGATTTTTTGATTTTCTTATTTTTAACCATTTCTATATTATTTCGAAAAAAACTAAGCATAAAATAATTTTTATTGACTGATTACATAATAATATATCTAGTTGTAAAAATAAATTAAAGGGGTATATACTAGTATGTATGGTAAGTGGTAAGTTTAAGCCTTTATTTTTTATCGAATTTTTGTTTTAAGAAATTTTATTGATTGTTTTTATAAATATAAATATTTTATATAAAACAATCTTAAAATGTTTATACGCAATCTAATCGTTTAGTGAATTCCTCCCTTTATTAATGGAATTTTTAAAAAAGAAATAAAAAGGGTTCGAATTTTTTTTATTTCTTAAAGCAATTTTTTTCCTTGTAAAAATTGCATTCATATAGGAAAATATTCTTCCGAAACGTTTGGATTATGAATAAACATTTTAAGTAAAAAGATTTGTTTGAGTAGCAGAGTTGTTGATTCATGAAGAGAAATCAATGAGGTTGTCTTCTGCTTGGTGCAAATAAACACATACATATATATTCGGAATATAAATAATAAATATGTAGGTATATATGTAGATAATTTATTTATTTTTGAATATAGTTTCAAAGGTTTGACCTCCATCATCAGTTTTTTTAATTAGAAATATTTGAGTCTGCTAACGAATTTCCGTTTTTTTTTTTAATGCAATCGAATGCAAGAAGGGGTGCACCAGTAAAGATGCAGCCCCTATGGATCTCGAAAGACCCTTGCATTACCGAAGAGAAGGAAAGTTGATTAAGTGAGAGGGTGTAGACGTAGGTGTCTATGCACTCCGGTTTTGAAAGGTTTGAAGATTATAGGTGCTGGGAAAGATAGAGGCTGGAAGAGAGTTCCAGTTCCTTGAAGTCATGGGGATATATGTATTGGCGAATGAAGTGGTCCGGCACTTTTCTAATTTAACCGCGAAAGAGTGTTGGGAGTCGGCAAAACGCGTGCTACGTGCAAAGCATGCTTTGGGGGAATTATTGATTTTATCTCATCAGAGCACCTGCCGTGATAGTATCTATAGAAAAGGGAAAGGGCAGAGACATCTCTTCGATGAGCCAGCGAGTCGAGGGAGTCGGTGAGGGTAGAATCGTCAATTAGCCTGACGGCTCGTTTCTGAATTGCATCCAGGGTAGCAAGAGAGTATTTTTGAGGCCCCTCTCCACAGATGAGAGCCGTATTCGAGACAGGGGCGGATTTGGGCCTTGTAGATGGTGAGAAGTTGTGGGGGTTTGTAAAATCGCTTGGACCTGAATAAGAAGCCAATCTTCCTTGCTGCAGATTTCGCCACAGAGGAGATGTGTTCATTCCAAGACAGGTCAGATGCGACAGAGACGCCCAGCATGGATAGGCTGTCACACATTTTTAGGGTATTCGAATCGAAGAGAATATCAGGGAAATCTTTATTTTCGCGCCTAGAAATTAGACAACATTGAGTCTTGTTTGAATTGAAGTTAACTAAATTTTGTGAGCCCCATTTATTCAGTTTTGTCTAGGTCGAGAGCCATTAGAGGAGGCAACATTGATTCGATTGTTCGGGAGTGAGGGGAATTTGCCGTGTAGAGTGCTATCGTCGGCGTAACAATGAGTGGGGTTTGCCGTTTGATCAATAAGGTCGTTTATATACATTAGGAAGAGTGTGGAGGAGATTACGGAGCCTTGGGGAGCTTTTACCAGAGTTTGTGGAGAACGATTCAGATGATGTTCCATCCACCACAACTTTTATACTTCGGTTTGTCAGAAAGCTTTCTATCCATTTGCGAAGAGTTGGTGTGAATCGAAGGCTGGCAGTTTGGCAAGAAGATTTTTGTGCCAAACCTGGTCAAAAGCGCTGGAGATATCAAGGGCTACAGCGAAGGTTTCTTTTTCGGCCTCTAGAGTATTGTTCCAGGTGTGGGTGACATGGAGTTAAGGAATGTCGCCTGTGGAACGATTTTGTCTGAATCATATTGCCTATCGTGAATTAATTTATTGTTCTAAGTGATGAAGGACGTGTTGGTTTATGATAATTCCATTATTTGGAAAGAACAGATGTGATCGAGATAGGCTGTAATTAGGAATTTGTGAAGTGTCTCCTTTTTACTTTATCCAATGCAAAGCATGGGTAAAGTATTGTAATCGCTCTCGGGGCAAGCGTGGCTTCAAAGGGTCCTCAGGTAAAAACTACGGAACCCATGGACTCAATTAAAGTCACAAATTGTAGTATTCAATTAGGTTGAATTTTAGCACGTGACGGTTTTGCCAAAAATTACAAGGGGTCTCGTCGAGAGGCCAAAAAGTGCGATTTTTTCATTTAGTGCGTGCGGATGGATGGATGTATGTATGTTATCGTTTTTTGGCCCACGATTTTTTCCACACCGTTGCACCGATTGAAATGAAATTAAAAACCTAGCATTCTTTTAACAAAATGAAGCGCTGATTAGTTTTTGGTACATATCGGTCCACAAACATTAGTACTTTATTTCAGTACTTTTTTAGTTTTTTCTAAATATCTTGAAAATGACTTAACCAATTTTGATGAAATTTAATATCCTAATTAAGTACCTTGGGGACCACAAAAAAGGTTAAATAAAGTTTTTAGTAAAATTATATTTTAAAGTACTTTACTCTAGAACATATTAATATTTCAAATGAATTTGGATAAAGTTTAGCAACGATCCGTTGCAGTTTAGGAATAGGTACGACCCTGGCTATTTTCAGCTTTTTTAGGGAATATGCCCGATTCGTAGAGAGTTGGAATAGCTTGGATAAGATAGGGGCAAGTGAAGCGAATTAAAAAGACTGATGACGAGGGTCAAACGTTTGAAACTATAGTCTCAAACAATTAAATTATATATATACCTACATATTTATATTTGGAATATAACTCTCTTACGAGTCGGGCATATTCACAAAAGCTGGAAAATAGCCAGAGTCACACCTATTCCTAAAAAAGGAGACACGTCGCAAATCTCTAATTACAGGCCTATCCCGATCACCTCTGTTCTTTCCAAATTAATGGAATTAGTCACTAAACCAACACGTCGATTCATCACTTAGAAAACAATAAATTAATTCACGATAGACAATATGGATTCAGACAAAATCGTTCCACAGGCGACATCTTAACCTATGTCACCCACACCCTGAACAATACTCTAGAGGCCGGAAAAGAAACCCTCGCTGTAGCCCTTGATATCTCCAAAGCTTTTGACCAGGTTTGGCACAAAAATCTTCTTGCCAAACTACCAGCCTTTGGATTCACACCAACACTTCGCAAATGGATAGAAAGCTTTCTGACAAACCGAAGTATAAAAGTTGTGGTGGATGGAACATCATCTGAATCGTTCTCCACAAACTCTGGTGTTCCCCAAGGCTCTGTAATCTCCTCCACACTCTTCCTTATTTATATAAACGACCTTATTGATCAAACGGCAAACCCCACTCATTGTTACGCCGACGATAGCACTCTACACGGCAAACCCTCTCTCCGAAATAATCGAATCAATATTGCCTCCTCAATTACTCTCGACTTAGACAAACTGAATAAATGGGGCTCTCAAAATTTAGTTAACTTTAATTCAAATAAGACTCAATGTTGTCTAATTTCTAGGCGCGAAAATAGAGATTTCCCTGATATTCACTTCGATTCGAATACCCTGAAAATGTGTGACAGCCTATCCATGTTGGGCGTCTCTGTCGCATCTGACCTGTCTTGGAATGAACACATCTCCTCTGTGGCGAAATCTGCAGCAAGGAAGATTGGCTTCTTATTCAGGTCCAAGCGATTTTACAAACCCCACAACTTCTCACCATCTACAAGGCCCAAATCCGCCCCTGTCTCGAATACGGCTCTCATCTGTGGAGAGGAGCCTCCAAAATATTCTCTTGCTACCCTTGATGCAATTCAGAAACGAGCCGTCAGGCTAATTGACGATTCTACCCTCACCGACTCCCTCGACTCGCTAGCTCATCGAAGAGATGTCTCTGCCCTTTCCCTTTTCTATAGATACTATCACGGCAGGTGCTCTGACGAGATAAAATCAATAATTCCCCCCAAAGCATGCTTTGCACGCAGCACACGTTTTGCCGACTCCCAACACTCTTTCGCTGTCAAATTGGAAAAGTGCCGGACCACTTCATTCGCGAATACATATATCCCCATGACTTCAAGGAACTGGAACTCTCTCCCAGCCTCTATCTTTCCCAGCACCTATGATCTTCAAACCTTCAAAACCAGGGTGCATAGACACCTGCGTCTACACCCTCTCACTTAATCAACTTTCCCTTCTCTTCAGTAATGCAAGGGTCTTTCGAGATCCATAGGGGCTACATCTTTACTGGTGCACCCCTTCTTGCATTCGATTGCATTAAAAAAAAAAAAAAAAAAAGAGGGGCGCACCGCGAACATAAAATCGTGTACACCTACTTGTACTTCCACTTTCATTTCCAAGTAGAGGACAATAGATTATCTAATGAATTCCAAAGTAATTCCAAAGACGGTGTACACCTAATTCCAATTGCGGTTCACCCCTCGGTATATAATATGTATATGTTGTGTCATTTGCATCAATCAGGGTCAACCTAATTATCTGAAACTTTTTAAGATTGTTTTATATAAGAGATTTGTATTTATTTATTTATGATTTAGAGAGAATATTTAAATATAAAAATATCAGGTCGATTCTGTATTAAAAGTTATTTACAATTAAAAAAAAAAATTAGAAAACTTTTGGTTTGCTTTGTTGTTGAAGCCCGAGAACCTGGAGGTCAATAAGAAACCACTTGTACGGCTTGGCTGAGAAGGAAGCGGTACAAGGGCAGCACCCTGAGCTGAGCACCCCTTCAACCCTTCCGCCCTATAGAAGCCAACTTGCGTGATCATCTCTTAAACTCATTAAAGAACAAGGCAGATTGCCTCGACAAGAGATTGCGCCATTTCTGGACGAGTCTCTTTTAGCCATAGAAGAGCTTCTAATACTTTCTAGGATCCTTAACCCTTTTTTAATCGATGAAATAAACAATAAAAAAACTCAGCAATATCCAATAATACATATATTTTCAAATTCTTAATAAAATGAAGACAAACAGGAATATAAGAATTCAAGTTGTCGAGAGAATATCAATCATCAATCAAAGTTTTTTTTTAATCGCAAGAGGGTGTCGATTTATTAGATTCAAGATATAATGAATTTTAGTCAGTAAGCTCATTTTTTTTTTGCCCATTATGTGAAAAAAGGTTTGAAACGAGCAGAAAAATCATTTTCAACCTTGATCTTTTTTAGTCTGTGTAAATGAAATCAGAAATCTACGATAACTTAAGAACAAAAATTCGTTCTTGTGTTAAAATGTTTGTATTTCCAATGAAGAGAACTGATTAGATTTGGGGCTTTCTATCTTAAAAAAATAGATTACAAAATGCTAAATTATTCATATATCATTTTTGAGATTTTAATCCGTTTCTATAATAAAAAATAGTAAACAATTGAACAGGCAAAGCATTATTAAACAATCTTGAAAAAGTTTAACTTGTTCCTTCTGGGGGGTCGGGTAGGCTAGGCGGTAGCATGTCAGCCAGCTAACCAAGAGGACCCGAGTTCGAGGCATCCGGCTAAAATCTGACCCTCGAGGTAGAGACAAATTTAATAAAATAATTAGTATCGTAAATGGCTTATGGCTAGAAAGGCCGAAAAGTCAAAAAAAAAAACTTGTTCCTTCAATTTTAATTATAGGTTATGTCGGAGATTTGCTTTTACCTCCCTCGAGAATCTAATCAGATTGCCAAAATTAGTAATCCATTTGGCCACGTTGGCTAATTTGGGCACTCGGGTTCGGTTCTCGAGGGAGTAAAAACAACCCTTTTTACATATAATTAAAATAACCCATTCCATTACAGACTTGTGATTTTCTTAGACAACCAGAAATGACTAAATAAGTTTTATCTTAACTATAATACTGTGAATTAATGAAAAATATAATACTGTGATCAGTTAATCAACATCATGTATTCATTAGAGAGAGAATGAATTCTGGTTAAAAAAGACAGTTTATTATATCATACAGTGACATGCTGCTCCCACTAGCAATGAGCTTTGGTCATCTCTGATATATCGTATTTATTTCATCTTTTAGATAAAGCTTTACTGATGGTGAAAGATATCAATCAAACTAACTGCGAATTATATGTTCTGATGAAGACAAGAATAAAGTGGTTGAAACATTGACAGTATAATTGAATCGGTGAGTTGAAAAAGGTACACATTCCAAGCGCATAAACTTTCGGAAAACTAAAAAAAAAACTGATTTTTGAAAAAAAAAATTTTTTTACAAAAAAGTTGTCAATGGCAAATTTGTAGATCTCAGTGTGGCAAACAAAATTGCACATATAAACAAATTATTTTAAACATAATTGTTTTTTAAAATCAGTTTTTTTTTAGTTTTCCGAAAGTTTATGCGCTTGGAATGTGTACCTTTTTCAACTCACCGATTCAATTGTAATTAAGATTAAAATTCTTGGCTATCCCTTTCATTCTTTAAAGAATAATTAAATATCATCATCTCTTAGATTTCAATATACTATATTCACAAAATAAAATAGAATTAGTTAATCAACTGTTAAACTCCTCTCATACAACTTTTCTTCTATCTAAAGAACCTAATCTCAACGGTTAGTTGTGTGGGTGATCTTTTAAATACAGAGTTTTCAACTTATTTCAGTTGTACCAACTTACCTGCATTGATTAATGAAGCATAAAATGAGATAATGGGACTTGGACCCAATCTCAGAACTTGAGCAGAGGCGGTTAGTTCTTGGATAGGAGAACTTCTGGGACAATGCTGTTAACTTATTACAGTAGAATCGAACCTAGTTATTTGCATCATAATCCTAACTGAATTGATTGGTGCACTTTCAATTGAGATTCTGAATATAATATGTATTCACAAGAAAAAATTAAAATCAACTCTAACTGTTCTCAAACAACTTTTCTTTTATCAAAAGGATCAAATCTAATCTCAGAACTATAGTATAAGAACGGTTAATTCTTGGGTGGTTGATTTTCTAGAAATAGTGTTAGTAACTTATTACAATCGCCCTTGCCTAGTTGTTTACAACCTACCTGAATTGATTGTGCAGATTAAAATGAGATAGGGACTTGGACCCAATCTCAGAACTTGTGCAGAAGCAATTAGTCTTGGGTAGGCTACCTTCTAGGACAGCAGTGTTAACTTATTGCAGTCATCTAAAACCTAGTTGCTTGCATCCTACCTGAATTGATTAGTACAGATTAAAGCGAGACTTACTTCCCATCTTCACTAGAATTGCAGCAGATCAGGCAGAAATTGAGCAATATTTATCATAGATTCATCAGTTGTTTTTTTATTAGTTTATTAATAAATATTATTATATAATTCTTAGGTGGTTGAATGTTAGAATTTCTCTGTTACCTTGGGAGTATGTTTATAATCGATTAAACCAACACTGTTAGGATTTTGTATTTTTTTATTTCCTATACTTGTATGATAAATTTCAATGAATATTCCAAATATAAATACACAAATTTATTTGATCAAACTTTTTTTATAATATAAAAAACGTTAACAACAAAAAGATTTAGCCTGCCATTTCCCTTGAGATAAAAAGCTGGTATAAACATATCTTACATAAACTCTTAATATATACATAGGGAAGAAAAAGGGAGGCATTGAAAGGCAGATTATTTTAAATAAAATTTTACAATAAATGTCAACCGGAAATGTTTTATCATGGAAAGATGACGTATATGAATATTCTGCAAAAAATTGAATAAATAAATAAATGAAACAATTCACAACTAATGGATCTCACAAGAAAAAAAATTTCGGGATTATGGAATTTCTCAGTCTTTAGGGAATTTAAAGATATTGTTAAAAATTAATTATAAGGAAAGCTTCTGTAAGTTATACATATTTATATCTAATGGTTTTTGCAATTCTAGTGAGAAATAGGAATGCACAAGTCAATTCCAGTGGGATGGAAACAACTGTAAACAACGCCCTGTGTTATTACCCTAACTCTTCATCCTTTATCTACCTAATGTGTTTCACTTGTTCTCTTTAGTAATTTTAGACGACGTCCTAACTTGAGAAGAGATCCTGTGAGTTTGGACTTCTTTTAGAAAAGTAAAGTAAGAGGGATTGGGTGAGAGGGGATAATGTTTAATCTTTATTGTTACAATTTAGTCAAAAAAATGATAAATTTCTTCATTGCCGAATGATACCTCTATAAAAACAAAATAATAAAAAATAAAATAAAAATTAGAATAATTTTGAGGGTTTATTCGGTTTAGACTACTCAAAGTGCAAATTGAAAATTAATTCATTTTTTTTATTAAATACACGACTTTTTGGTCCCGACAACCAGAGCAGTTATCAGGTGGTTTCAGATCTTGATCTATAGCAAGAATTATTCAAGCTAGACTATTTCTATTTACTCTATGAGTAGTCTAATCAAATCTAATCACTTCAAAATAATTATCCTTACCACGAAAGTTTCATAATAAAAGTAGAATTTCTAATCCATCTCTAGCCAACTGAATATCAAACAAAGAAGGTGAATTAGAAATGGCGAAAAACTCTTGAAAGGTTATGGATATATTTGGTAGAGAACCATATTCTAGACAGGTTGACAACCGGTGTTAGGCGAATATTCAATTCTAACGTTCCCTCAAGTTTGAACAAAGCTGTAAAATCTTGAGTAGCAGTGTTCAAAGATTCCTAATCAATAAAAAAAGACATTTATTAATTAATTTAAATTCCTTCAATACTCTCCTTACTCTATTTTTTCAATTATATAAATTCGAAGGTATTTTGGACTTAGGATTAATCAAAACAAAATTAAATAAATTGTGGTGTTATTTAAGACTTTTTAAAGCACTTATTTTCATTGAGCTTGAAAAAGTCTAAAATAAACACGAGGAAACCTTGGAATTAAATTGATTTTATTGTGATTAACCTCCTAGAGGTCGAAATAACTGCGAATCCATAAATTTAATTTAAAAAAGTCAATACTACTCTTACTATATTTTTGAATTATGAATTCGAAGGTATTTTGAACTTCATATTAATCAAAACAAAACTAATATATTGAAGCGTTATTTAAGATGTTTTAAGCTCTTAAATTCATTGAGCTTTGAAACGGTCTCAAATAAACGAACACCGCAATTAGATTAATTTTGTTTTGATTAACCTCTTGAATTTCGAAATGGCTGCGAATCCATAGATATAATTTAAATAAAGTAAAAATATAAGACAATTTTCAAATTCGTGCAGTAAAAAGATGGAAAAAATTTAAATTAAAAATTAAAGATCATCATTAGAAATTTTGAAAGTGACTTGAATCTATTAACTTATTACATGATGATGAAATTTTTATAGATAAACATAAAATATATAAAAAATTATAAATAAATCTTATACGTAGGTACTAATAAATGAGGAATTCTTATACATA
This sequence comes from Forficula auricularia, assembly GCA_024734495.1. Taxonomy (NCBI): domain Eukaryota; kingdom Metazoa; phylum Arthropoda; class Insecta; order Dermaptera; family Forficulidae; genus Forficula; species Forficula auricularia. Next base: position 2,710,691 of record JALMQS010000828.1, on the reverse strand, counting down.
TAAATATATTTCTATAGAATCGGTTCCTCGAAAACGACTATAACGATTTCGATGGAAATTATGGATTAGGGGGTTTTTGGGTTTACCTATCAGGGTCTCATCTCAAAATTACAGAGCAACGCTCCGTCCGCCAAGTACTGATTATTAATTGAGATAGTTCATCGAGACAGTAAAATGAAAGATAGCGGTAAATTTTCTTTATATAGAAACAAATATTTTAATTTTTCTTTTTAAATACCAAGCGATTTCTTCTTAAAGACAAATTATTTCCATTAAAATTTATTGGTTTTTTCAGTAAAAAATCTTTAAAAATTATTAAATTTGAAGTGTGATTAACTGATAAAGGTTCAAAAATACTATCTATATTCAGTAATGTTCGATTTTTGATGTAGGTAAACACCTAGATTGTTTGTAATTCAAATTTTAAGATATATTTCAGAGATGTTTCTTACAAAGTACTATTATTGATGATTTATTATTATACTAGATGGAATAAAGAAATAGTGTTAGATAAAGGACTTAAGTGACGAGAATAGACAAGATTTTGCAAGTTTGAGGCCGACTGAGGTCAGTCACTTTGTCGAGAACCAGTCTGCGAATGGAGCAAATGACCTGTTCTTCTCTGTCCTCGCTGTCCTCGGCATGCAGACTGGCTATGCGAATTCCGGGGCACTCCTCCAGTTTCCTTATCTCCTCTAGAATTCGCACACTAGAATATCAAATCAAAATCCTGCCCCCTATTTCCGTTTTATTCTCTTTATTTTTTTATTATTTATTTTTAATTAAAAATTTGAAAAATATTTATTAATTTAAATAGTATATAGTTTAGATAATGATAAATTGTATAAGGATATTCTAATTTTACCCTAAGTATATAGAAGTCTAAATAATGAGACATGAGAATATGTGACTTTGAGAATAAGACTATTTTAGTCACTTTACTCATTTTATATTTAGAAAATTAAAATAAGAAATTAATGTTTTGATAGACCAAAATAGTCCAAAGGAAAATATTAAAAAATAATGATAAAGTGTGAAAAAATGATTAATTTAACATAATGAATTCATAAGATGGTTTGCAATTTGCTAAAATATTCCTATTAAAAATATTTAATTAAAAAAAAAACACAGCATGTGGTCGGAGAATCTTTTTTTGGCTTCCAAGTCTAGAACTATTATGGGCACATATTCAAATGGTTTGATACAATTTTTATTTTCAAAGTTTTAAGATACAAAATTATTGAACAATTAATCTATACCTAGCTTTTTGAGGGCTTTGGTCGCCCATAGCAAAATTAGAATAAGAATCAATAAAATGTTCTTATTTGTTCACGACGTTTCGGCTTATAATTCTGAGACGGTTATAAATAATAAATGTAGTTCGAGTTCAATTCAGCCCATCGATCTATTAAAGATCGATGTGTAGGTATTGTTTTATTTTATTTTTAGATGGGTAGCTTTAATACCACAAAAAATAACAAATAAAAATTAAAATCTATTTTTATAAAACACCAAGGAGCGGATGGTGAATGTGGATTGGTTGGCTTAGTTGGTTAAAGCATTAGGACAAGTTGAAACAGGTGTATCTATTTTTTTTCTTTATTCCTAAAACCTATCATATTTATTTTTAAAATCTGTTAAAATTTGTTGTCCTGGGATTTCATTTTTCCTATTGTCAAGAGAAATGGTTTCCTAGTTGTGTTACTAGAACTTTTTATTTAAAGGGGGAGGGAGAGAGCGATTAATTTTTTATTGGATTCCTTCTAGCCTAGATTTTAATTCAGGAACGGTCAAGTTTCAAAAGTCGACGAGGCATTGAACCTTAGTCAACTTATTTTTATCTTAGTGAATATTAATTATTAAAACTATGAGGTACTAAAGATTAAAGTACAATACAACCAGGTAATTGAAAATTTAATAACATATTCTAAATTACTATAATTAAAAATTTAATCACCTTTTCTAAATATCTATAATAATTCGCTTCTTAATTCTAGACCTCTTCTATTTTAATATTTTGAATTAATTACTTTAAATATTATGTAATAGTAGTTATTTATTACTTTCTTATAATAAGGAATTGAATTATTGGATAAAAAATACTTGGTAGGTTTCACATTAAGATATAAAAATAAAACGAATTTATTTTTGTAGACTTTAATCTCGATATATATATTTTCGGGTGGCTAACCCATCTTCACTTTCTGTTGCTCCTGAAGATGGGTTAGCCACCCGATATATATATATATATATCGAGATTAAAGTCTCTCCAAAAATAAATTCGTTTTATTTTTATATCTTAATGTGAAACCTACCAAGTATTTTTGTATCCAATAATTTAAAAAATGTTTCACCAAGTACCAACACCAAATTCATTAATAACTAATAAAGAATTGGTTTGGAAAGAGGCGCTGTCCGTCAAACTAGTCTTAGGAATAATTACTCTATGATGATGATAGTTTTTAATATATTAATTTCTAATTCAAATTTTATATATTTCATGTTTATCTGAAAAATTCATGAAGATGAAAAAGAAATATAAAGGTTCTATTTCGTTGTGACTGCCCAGTGACGCGGTCGGCAGGAACTGCCTTTACTGCTCACCGTCGACTGCCGAGCACTTCCAACGAAATATGTTACCATGTTTTATGTGAAAACAGTAGTCGACTGGCAGCTGTTATTGCCGACCGCGACGTGGCCAGACGCAGCGAATTAGTACCTTAACAAGTCACATAAGCTAAGCTTGAAATTTGGATAAAATAACGATTTTATATTGAGAAGATGTTTGTTTGTTTATAAACAGCAGAGTTGCTAAAACTATTTTTCCAATTGATTTAATTACATTTATTTCCTGATGATGAATCTAATTGAAGTAGGATTTAGACCTTGAGGGCTGGCTGAATGGGTTTGAGCGTCCAGTGGGTCCTTTTTGATGGGACCCGGGGTCGCTGGGCGCATCCAATCAATAGCTGGGCTCAGATATTCAAATATACACGAGCGACATATAAAACATGTATTCATTTTGAATCCGGAGGTCGGCGCAACACTCATTCAAAAGCTGTGAACTAAGGGAATATCCAATTAAATTTGATAATTGCGCTTTTGACAAAAAAATAGATAAATAAAACCACAAATCAAATCACGATTCTTCTATCTCTTATAAATAAATGGATATAAAAAATCAGCCAAGAAAAAATTAATTAAAAAATACTTAGTCTAAGACTTAATTGAAATAGTTATTTACGTAACAAGAACTGAAAGGGCTATTTTAGAGGACTAATAGGCAAGCTCCAGGCCTTATATAAGTCCTATAAAAATCCTTTCAGTATTTGCTAGGTAGAATTCATATTTTTTGTTAAATTGTGAAAAAATATACTACCTTACTTTGAAAGTTTATAATAGGAAAATAAGGACAAGTTTTTATGTGTGACTTTTTTATTTATCAGTCAACTTTTCGTCGACTTTTGCCTACTTCTTCAGGGCTTCACAGATGAATATGTGACTATTTGAAGGCCTGAAGAAGTCGGCAAAGTCGACGAAACGTTGGCTGATAAATAAAAAGGTCACACATAAAAACTTGTCCTTATTTTCCTATTATAAGCTTTCAAATTAATACAAATTATGAAATGATAATAATAATACTACCTTACTTTATATAAGTTAATTTAGGGTGTATGATCTACTGTGATAAATGGGTAGCAAGAGCCACTATGCTCAGTGTTTATGTTAACATGATTTTATTTTTGTGGCGCTAGTGCCATAATGTAATCCTTTAGGCTACTAGTACTGTAAAAATATGTTTTTTGTTGATGTTTTGGTTAACATAATATAAATATTATTAATTGATATATTCCGTATCATGCAGAGACGCCCCCCCCCCCCCCCCTGGATCCGCCCTTGTTCTTATTGTTTAGTTTATAGTATGAGGAAGCCTCGATTGAAAAAGAAACGTTCCAAAATAAACGTTTTATAAGTAATTTGAGAAAAAAAAAATTGTTCTGTTTTCCAAAAATAAACATTTCAATTAATATTATTGTACAATTTAACAAAAAATAAATATTTTTCGGTTGTCGAGGGATATCATAAAGTAAAGCTGAGCCCAATTCCACAAAAAGTATGGAAATTATTAAGATTAATTCACAAGTGAATTTGCTTGTAGAATCTATCCTTTTTATTGATTACGAAGCCTGATGTTAAGTTTTGAATATACAATTTCGAATTTTATGTTTTACTTTTGATAAAGCTTGTAAATGCAACATACCACTTCACAAATAAAGGATATCCACATTAGATAAGAAATAGGAACAGGTGGGTTAAAGATATATTCTTAAAGGGTCTATATACGATCAGACTTAACTTTCGAATGGTTAGATCAGACGCGAAATAGGGAGAATGCTATTTAATCTATTTTTTTCTGGTCGGGTGAAGTTGGGTTGCAGGCACATATTCGGGCTGTTTAGAGAACATCTTTTTAGTTTGGCGTTCAGGTTCTCTTTAGGACTTAACTAATGACAAAAAGTGAGGATTAAAAATTGATACCTAGAATAAAAGAAATGTTGGAACTTTCAATCAAATTTAATTATTTTCATAGGCCTCCCTCCTAAGGCGCTCTTTTATCCAAACAAGAATGTTCGATAAAATAATAAATAGTGTCTTCTTCATTTAATTAGTAGATGAATGATGCTTTAGTTGTCAAGTGAAAAGTGAACCACTTCCTGACTTGCCGATAGAAGTAAATTCAATTGTGGGTAAAAGCTAAAATGCTGTTAAATGTTCATGTGAAACATTTGTCTTGGTCTAAAGATGGAGGCGAAGCCTACATTTACATTTATATATTTAAACCAAGCATTAGACAAATTCCTTAATTTATTCCTTTTATAAAAACAAGATGGTTGTTTAGTTCTTATAATAATCTTATTTTAGAATTAGTTGTTAAAGGAAATGATCTTATATATAACTGGGTAGCCGACGAAGTTCTAAAGATTTGGGACTGCCATCTTTAAAAATGACAAACTTACATTATATGTACCCAAAGTATATAGGAAGATAAATATATTTCTAATTAATTTATCTAGTTAATAAATAAATAATAATATAAATATTTTCTGTAAATAAAAAAAATTCATGAATACAATTTTTTTAATTAAAAAATAACACATATTGGTAATTTAAATTAAAAAAAAAAAAACTTTGTTTTATTGATAGATTAAACTTATAATACAAGTTTTCCATTTTTATATATAGCTTCCCCGTGGTTAAGTATCAAGAAAGATTAGGATGCAGCTATCTAATTTTTTTACTATCCGTGTTTAAAGCTAAATAGTACTATTACTAATATAAACAATAATATATTTTATTTTGTAATCATTCGAATTCCACTCACTTCCTTTTTCAGGGTTTAGTGATCGTTTACATGTTAGTATGATACTATATGTACATTAAAGAGGCAAATAAATAATTAAACTTTTATTCAGGTATTTCGATTTATACGACTTAAATAAAAATATTTACTACCTCAATATATACTAATAAACCAGAAGCACTCATCGGAAAACTTTTTGAATATTATAAATTTTATTTAAAGTTTATTTGAATATTATTAAAGTAATTTCTTTCCATTTAGTATTAAGATAAATACGCTGTGCTATAGGTTGTTTGTTGTTGATTTAATTCAAGTGTATAAATATTACCTCTTATTCAAATGAACATGGATCAAAGTGGAAATTCCTCGATCCATTCTCCTTCAATTTAATTAGATTGGATTATTATTGAACATTAATTTCTAAGCCTTATGCATTGAAAACTATTTCCTTTGAAATTATTCCTTTGGCAAGAGTTAATATGGAAAAGGACAAAATTGTCTTCTCTTACTAAAGACCTAAATAATTTAAAGATGAAGCAGATGATATCTGTCCTAATCAAAAAAACTCCTCTATATTAAGATATTCTTGAAAACTTGGAAAAAAATTCAGTGCCGAAGATGCTATCTACATTTTAATTAGTGAAAAAGAAATGTTATAAATAGAAATGAGATCAACCCTAGGAGCATTTGAACTTAATTTACGTTTAATTCTGTTGCCAAAAAGAATATAAACCTAAATAATAATGAAGAAAAAAGTATTTAAAGGCGTATCAAGGATACAAGGTTTGATTTACATGTCAGAAGAAATCACCCCTTTTATAAAACTCACCTGTTTTTTTTAATGTTAAATAAATTACTAGGTAGGTATTTTGTGAAACCTACCTAGTAATATATATTTTTAATTTTTTTAATATGTTTCCCTCCGAATCTACACCTTTCTCCCTGAACAAAAAATCACTTGTTTTTAATTGAAATATAGCCATACAATGAATGTAGTTATACTTCAAAATCCCTTAGTTTTGCAGCTATAAAATACGTCGGAAGGATATTGTTGCAAGGTTCCACAAACTGACTAGTATGTAAGTTTGGCACTTGGGTTTGAACCCCGAGGGGGTGAGTTTTCCTGACAAGGTTCTTGATCAGATGTTTAGATTTTTTTTAAATAATTGTTGTGGGTTGAATCTATTAACAGAACCTCCCTTGTTTTTTGAAAATATAGTATTTTTTCAAGTTTCTAGAAACTCACTAGTTTTTAATATAAATATAAGTAATTATGTTTGTTCAGTTTTTCTCTCATTTTCTTTTTTGTGTAAAGGTCCTGATCCAACTTTTGAGACACTTAATAAATAAACCATGGGGAGGAAATAAAAACAAAAAAAAAGGAAAAAATTTTTTTATTTTATTTGTCATTTTTATTATCAATTTTCTTTATTTATTTTCTTATTTGCATTTTACTTACGCTCAGGCCATATTTTTCTTTATTAGGTAAGGAAATGGATAAATACTGTTTCAAATAAAATAGGTGGATGACAAGAGAGTGGGAAAAATACGGATTTGAAAACATGCTTGAAAGAGTTTCGCGGAAAGTGGAATCAGGAACTTTACATTGATTATAGATAAGAATAAATAGATAATCGACGAAAAATTGAAGTAAGTTTATTGAAGGAAAGTAATGCTTGTTAAACTTAAAAAAATAAAAAATAAAAAAATATATTGTAATAGGCTTTGGAAATGAATTAATGGTGAGCTGTTTTGGGGTTTTTTAATAGATTTAAAAATCAGCTAATGTCAAATGGATTTAAATTCGTCCTGTCAATGTTAATGAATTTCAAAAATGGTTAAAGTGTTGAAAGCAAATCAATAATATGATTGAAAATCCATTAAAATTTTGCATACCACTCATCTCATTAATAATTAAATTATGAACTAATAAGTGGAAGAAAATAAAAGAACGATCAATTGAATATTTTTTTAAAATTTTGATTTATTTCATTCACTCATCCATACTTTCTTTATTATAAATAAATATTATCCAGTTCTTGGGGATTTGGATTATAACAATACTGTGATTTCTAATAAACAACGTTTCATATCTATATTGATACTTGTTCACTTGTCCAAATCTTGAATAATCCAAAAAATATACAAAAGGTCCATCTAAGGCAACGGCAGCAGTAGTTGACCGTGCACCAGTAGTTGACCATTTCGACATAAAACTTTAATTAATAAGGATCCAGATGGAAGGATTCCCTTGAAAAAAAATCTATGGACACTAGACAGCAGGACCTGTCCATAGATTTTTTCAAGGAATCCTTCCATCTGGATCCTTATTAATTTAAAGTTTTATGTCGAAATGGTCAACTACTGGTGCACGGTCAACTACTGCTGCCGTTACCTTAATTGAAAATATTTTATCTATGTTATATAATACCAATCACAGAAATTTTAACAAAAAAGACAACGATTTGTATCGATAGAACTTCCTTAATTATGTGTATCAGAATTTTAAAACTGTATGTTAGTTGATAACATTTATTTATAAATTTCATTTATGTAAACAATTTATAATAACATTAATTAAATTAACTAAGTTCTAAGAGACCTGATGAAGTATTAATTAAGATACAAAATCTCATCTTTTATAAATAACAGTATTGTACAGTAATTCCCAAGATCAGCATAATATAATATTTATATATATATATATATTATGTATAGAAATATAGATGAGAATGAAATTAATTTCAAGCTATTTTTATTCCCACCATGTTTGGTGTTAATTTGAAAAACTTTCGAAATCGATTCCATGAATATAATTGAAAAATTAATATTTAATAACAAGATAGATGGGAGATTATGATTGAATGTGAAATTGCTTGTTCTTGAACTTGATCTTGTATTTCTAGCATGCAATTAATGTCACGGTCAAAAGAAATGTTTTCAAACAAATTACAATATGATTTTTAATATTCAAAATTCAAATTTACTTATTTATAATTACAAATAATGTAATTCACATTAATATATTTTATTGATTAATGTAATTAGCAATATTATCACTTTTCAAAAATTTACTCACATCTAGACATTCCAATATTAATAAGTAATCGTTATTATCTGTTTGAAAGTTTATATTAGGAAAATATGGACAAGTTTTTTTTGTGTGACTCTTTTATTTATCCACCAACGTTTCGTCGACCTTGCCGACCTCTTCAGGGTTTCAAACAGTCATGTCACACATTCGTCTAAATTTTCTTATTATCTTCGTTACCAATGTCATTGAAGACCATCAGAACACAAATCTCAAAAAATATTTGTCACATTCACAAAACAATTTTTTTCTTCCTTTTATTTTTATATTATTAAAAGAAAAATTGTTTTTTGTGAATGTGCCAAATATTTTCTGAATTTTGTGTTCTGATGGTCTTCAATGACAATGGTAACGAAGAAAATAAGAAAATTTAGACGAATGTGTGACATGACAATTTGAAAACCTGAAGAAGTCGGCAAAGTCGATGAAACGTTGGTGGATAAATAAAAAAGTCACACATAAAAACGTGTCCTTATTTTCCTAATATAAACTTTCAAATTAATACAAATTATGGACTGAAATGATAATAATAGTTATTATCTGGTGTGATTCATGGTCTCAAAACAATTTTATAATGTTATTAATCACATAAATTTGAATAATTATCAGTAAATTTTACAGTACTAGATGAAAAAAATAAATTTACGGAATGGAAATTAGTTTCTTAAATAAGAAAAACAATCTTAAAACCAAATTAAAAGGGTTTTTGCAAATATAAATGATTTGTTTAATTTATAAGGATTACTCATACACAAATTAAACAAACTTCTGCTCGATGTAAATAGATATACATATAGGTACAATATTTAAAAAAAAAATTAAGTAAATAAGCTAAGATTTTTACGAATGTCAGATCTGGAAAAATACTCACATCATTTTTTTATTTTGTAATAAATCTTGTGATTACTTTTCCAAAATATGTAAATTTGTGTTAATTTAAGACTGTTAATACTGTACCTACCAGACTATAGTTTCAAAGGATTTGCTTTTATTTTCAAGCTACTCCAAATATTTCCTAAGTATAATATTCAATAGCGGTTTTTTGAATTGACTTCCTCGCTAAAAAAGTAAAATACAACTAATAAATATTAAATATTCGTTTAGATATTTGTAGTAGATTGAGGATGAAAGCAGACTTAGAAACAATAATCTAAAATTAATTACATTAATTATGTATAAATTGAAAAAATGTTATTGACTGATTTATAAATATAATAAATACTAACTTTGTATAAAAAAATCTTTAAAATCCAAACGTTTTGGGAGGATTTTTCCCTTTATCAATGGAATTTTAAGAAATTGAGAAATGAATATAATAATAGTTGCTTTATATTTATTTCTTAAAATTCTCAATTGCTTAGAATTCCATTGACAAAGGGAATAAATATTAAGATAGTTATTAATATTAATTAAATTAATAAGTTGTTGTAGGGAAATAAGGACAATAGCTTATGTAAATATTTTTTATTTTATGCCAACGTTTCGTCAACTCTGTTGACTTCCTCAGGGCTCAAACAAATCAATCTCTTTGCATATTTGTCAATTTATAAATATTCATTCTTAGCAAACATATAGGCACAGATTGAAAATAGAAAATAAATTTAAATAGGAAATATTATCAATCTGTGCCTATATGTGTTTCTAAGAATGAATATTTATAAATTGACAAATATGCAAAGAGATTAATTTGTTTGAGCTCTGAGGAAGTCAACAAAGTTGACGAAACGTTGGCATAAAATAAAAAATATATTGATCCTTATTTACCTACAACAACTTATTAATTAAGATAGTTCTTTATAAAAAATTTGTATTTATTTATATAATATGTATACTTATTTAGTTGAAGCAGAAGACGCAGTTTTTGACTTATTCCTTATAAATCTTGAAATCAACTTATTTGGCATAAAACAGTTTCAAAATGACTGTTAAGTGTTATGCAACTGGAATCAATTTTTGACAGGCGATAGATAAAAACAGCTCACACAAAATTTCATTAATTTTTCGAGACCAAAGGTTTCGGTCGGGTCCACGTGACTTCGTTGGTTTGTTCGTTGTGCCGATATGTGTAAATATATAAAATGCTTGATTGCAGCGTGAACAGGAATGCCAAGAGAGCAAAGAATGATTAGAGGAAACGGCGTTTTGATCAAGAAAAATGTTGGGGAAGCTTTAATCCGCAAGTGGCTTGATTGCTGGATAGCAACGAGCACCTGAACTGGAGAGAAAAGGAAATTGTTAAGAACATACCTTGAAATACTCGGGATTTAAGGCTGGCAGGTCAGGATTGATTCCGGGGGACAGAATTATCAGGTCACAATGAAGGAACACTGTGGATTGGCAGCCTGAGCAGAACTTGTTTAGGTTGGTTGGTTGGTGTTGGGCAGGTCGTTCTTGGCACAATAATGGCGGCGACCGCCGATGACCGCGAGAAGCCGAGCGCCTTCCCTACTACGCAGGTCAAATCAATCATCAGCAAACACCACGACAAATTAATTAATACCAGCTATTCATACAAAATTAACATTTTCAAATATAATTTTATTGATTATATTTTTATATTACATCAACTTTTAATTTAAATAAAAAACTTGTTTTTTAACTCTGCGGGAATTTTCAAATTTAAATTTACTACATCATATTAAATAATAATGTATTTTATTTCCTTAATAATTTATAGAAATGATGTAATGTGACCCTCGATCTGTTTTTACTTGATAAGAAAAAGATAAAATTGGAGAATAGCCCCCCTGACGTCAGATAGAAAACAGCCACTATATGATCGCTGTCAATAAATAGTTACCCTACCATGCAAGGCCGTAGCCAGAAAACAATTTCTTGGAGAGGGGGGGGTATGGTGGAACAGTAGAAAAACATAAAATTGTTTTAATAAAAGAAATAAAATGGTGTTACTTATCATATATATTACTATTATGTTGTGTATAACAGAGTGAGACGGGGGAGCACTGTATATATAACTGTAGTCTCATTAATACTTACTAAAAGAAATATCTTTTTTTTCATTTGGGGGGGGGATCAATCCCCTTGATTTCCCCCCTGGCTACGGCCTTGCTACCATGCCTCTCCCTTCCTTCCTTAAAAATACGGGCATCTTTTGCTAGCTCCCTGGACTAGCCTCCCTCTCTTTCTTTAAAGGTAGATAGTGGAGAGAGGTTCCAGTGGAGGGAGGATAGGGTTGGCAGGGTGGAGAATGATCGGTGGTAGGGGTGAGGAGAGGGTCCAGGGACAAAGAAAATCGAGAATATAGGGTTGGTGGGGTGGTTGATGGTTGGAGGCGGCCGTCCCCGCGAGTTTAAAATAAAGTGACAATAGACCAAAAGGCTCAATTTAGGGCCCCTCTCAGCTTTTAGTGCCCGGGATTTAGGGCCCCTCTCAGCTTTTAGTGCCCGGGATACGTGCACCCATGCCTCCAAGGCCATAGATAGCGGGGGAGGGGGGGGGGTATTAGAACCCCTTCTCCGAAATCCTAGGTAAAAATCGAAGTTTTATAGGATATAAATAAACGCTCAATAAAAAAAAAAAAAAAAAAATACTCTGACAAAAAACAAAATGTTGTGCATCTGGAAGGTCATGTCGTCTATACTCCTAATAGTTTATCTATACTGCTCCTCCCCCGAAATTGTTTTCTTATTACAGTATTGCCTGCCCCCTCTAGCTGCGGTCCTGTCAAAGGCGTAGCCAAGGGGGGGGGTCAGACCCTCATGGGATGAGTGACGGCAACAACATACCCTTTCTTATTAAAAATGACTGCTTTCTAAATTTATTTCATATGTTTAATCAAGAATTATGTTGTTGTTTTTTAATTTCTTGAAAATTGTTTTAATAAAAAAAAATTACCACTAAATATTTTGGTTTGTGAAATAACCCCACCCCGCCCCATGGAAATTTCCTGGCTACGTCACTGGGTCGTTCTGTGTCTGGTTATCTTTTATCATAACAAAAAAATTTTAAAATAAAATGTTTTTGACCCCTTTGAATGTTCTCGTTCTATATTATTATTAGCAACTCATAATGAACAAATAAATATAATTTAGGTATAACGGTTTCAGAAAGATCGTGACAAATCCTTAAAATGTGTATTAATATATCCGGTCAAACTCTTGAAATTCATTTTTTATTCAAATAAAATAGTAAGCGAGCGAGAAGAATTATGACTTTTTTAATTCATTCATTTCCTATTCAATTAAATAGCTAGTGGTAAAATTAAATTATTATTTATGATAAATCAACACCTCTTAGTAAATAAATAAATAAAGCGGATTTTTAGTAAGGAGTAAATATATATTTATTTTTTTATTAAGAATTAATCAAAGAAATCCAAAATCCCGAAAAATTTAATTTCACATAAAAATCTTCTATTCTTTTTGAGCAAGATAAGAGGGTTGAACCGCGACCTAATATCGTGTACACCTACTTCCACTTCCACTTTTATTTCCAAGTAGAAGACAATAGATAAAGGAGCATTATCTAATGAATTCCAAAATAATTCCACATACTTCCAAAGACGGTGTACACCTAATTCCAATCGCGGTTCACCCCTCGCTGTGTTGTTTGAATAAATAAATGAAATCAAATATTTTTCTCTGTTTATTTAAAAAACTTGTCATATTTATATTTTAAATATTTAATTTACTTCAACATCTAATAGAAATTTATAAAATAATAATCATTTTATATTTGACCCGAACTTTTTTTAAATGGCTTCTAAAATAAATAAATACCTACCTGTATTTTTATACTCATATATTACAACTTTTATTTTGTGAATTTAATTTAGCTGAATGATTTTATTATATAGAATTAAATGATTAAAATACCAAAGTATCAATTTGAAATGAGTAAACTATTTGTAAATGTCATACATTTGTTTCGTTTATTCATCAGTCATCAGTCAGTCAGTCCAATGGTGAAATGGAAAATTATCTCTCAAGGCTTGACAAGCCTCTCATTATCTTCGCTCTATATAAAAATCTTGACATTACATAACATTTTTATTTCCTATATAAATATGAAATAATACAATTTTTTCTCAGTATTGCTTGTGATAATGTTCCAAGAGGTTTATAATGACAGTCAATTTCAAAAGATTAAAAATGAATTTGCACGACTGGAAGGTAATTCATTAAAATTAATTATGTATATGTTACGGCTAATATGCAAATTTGGATAGTTTATAAACCAGCTGGATAGTTTATAAACTAACCAAACCATTGGCTATTTTGATAGAAAACGCAATTTCCACTAAAATAGCAGCTAGTTTGCAAACTAACCAAGAGTCTTGGCTAATTTACTCGAAATTATTGAGAAAACCAAAATAGCGGGTTAGTTTATAAACTATCCAATGCAGCCTGGCTAATATGAAAACCATAATAATTTATAGTAACACAAAATAGCCAAACCTTTGGCTGGTTTATAAACTAACCAACCAATTTTCTGGTTAATTTACAAATAAAGTTAGGCAATGAATATGAAATGTTATTGTTTTTTTTGTTGTTGTCCTGGCCGGGTTTGTTTTTATAATTCACACGAATAGCAACAGTTATCTATATAAATAAAAATGTATACTGTACGCTTAAGTGATACGTTGAAGGATCTCCGAAAGTTCTTCACCGATTTCTTTGAAATTATCACACAACATTCCATTCAAATACACGAGTGTTTTTATAGATATGACACCTGTGGCATGTAAAAAAATATTTTTTTTTTCGAGGAAACAACGCTAGCGCTTCTCTGGGGGTAAAAGCAAACAAACAAGCTTTTTGGAAATCTTTCAACTGTCAATATTATTTTTGGTTAAGGGAACAATTTTGACAAGTAATATATAATTCATTTACTGTTTTAATACCTATTCTATAATTATTTGCATTTTCAATTTATTTTCAAAACTATTATTATTTTTTAAATATATTTAAATTTTTAATCAAATCAATTTTAACATGTAAGCAATGTAGCCAGTGGTTTAGGGGTGAAGCATAAGAGCTAGTCACAGCAACGCGTGGTTGGGTCAGCTATTATCTATATAAATTTAAACCATAAAAAGAGACGCTGCCCGCCAGGGGTTAGGTGACGCCGGGCCGAAGCCCCGGGCGTTAGCTAGTTGTTAATAAAATGAATCACAAAGAAAAATTTACCGCCACTTTATTAGATCTTTATAATAAGAAATCAACTAATTCCAAACTTTATACTTTATAAATGCATTTCTATGAGGTACACGTGTAACAGCAAATGTCATAACAGTGAATCATGTTGCAATAAATAATTGCCCTCTTGGTATTTTTTACCATGTAGTTTATATAACTATCCTTGGTGCGCCCACCATACACCCAAAAACATTTCTTACTATTAAAATATCTAAGTAAGTATATTGTACTTATTTGAAAATATATTTTTTTAATAATAAAAAATATAAATCAAAAGGTTACATTTTATTCATCTCTAATTCATCAAATAAGAAATGCCATGAACATTAAGCCTAGTTAGTTTATAAACTAGCCAAAGGTTTGGCTATTTTTTGTTACTAGAAATTATGGTTTTCATATTAGCCAGGCTGCATTGAATAGTTTATTAACTAACCTGCTATTTTGGTTTTCTCAATAATTTCAAGTAAATTAGCCAAGACTCTTTGGTTTGCAAACTAGCTATTTTAGTGGAAATTGCGTTTTCTATCAAAATAGCCAATGGTTTGGTTAGTTTATAAACTATGCAGCTAGTTTATAAACTATCCAAATTTGCATATTAGCCGTAACATATATATTAAGAATGGTCATTTTTTTCATGCCTGAATGATTCTTTTTTAGACAAATGTTATTTGGATAATACCGGAGCAACTTTATATGCGAAATCTCAAATTGAAAGCATTTCCAAGGATCTCCTAGCAAATGTCTATGGCAATTCACACTCAAGCAGCCTAACTGGAAAATATTCTGCTGATTCCATCGATCAAATTAGATATAGGTACTTTAGATTGGACTTAAGAATCCAATTTGTATTATTTTTTATAATTGATCAATTAAAATTGAAAATTGGCCCTTTTCTTTAAATAAAAATTTGAATAAAGATTTTTGCCAAGATTAGCAGGGTTGTTGAAATGATAAGGATTTATCCAAAGTTTTACAAAGTGTCTTGATGTAAATAAATACAAGTACACAGATAAATTCACCCTTTTTAAAAACAATTCAATGACTTATTGCAATAACATGATAAGCCATAGAACTGAAAGATAAGAGACTTTTTTAAGCCTTAAAAAAATCTATAAAATTAAACAGCTGATTTTTAGTATCTACTATTTTTAATGTGTGCTTCTTATTTATTTATAGCAGCTTTGGTAGGATAAAAGTATAAAGATAAAAGTAAATAAATATTATATGCAATATTCATTTACTAAGAGTTAAGGATAAAATGAAAAAGATAGTAAATGAATATTGCATATAATATTTATTTACTTTTATCTTTATTAAAGATGTTTCACCTTGCACCAACACTACATTCTCTACTAATATTATGGATAAAAGTATATTTTTACATAAAAAATGTTTTATCAAAAATCATGTTTTACAATAAGCCCTTCATTTGTTTTAAATTATGACTTAAAACTAAAACCCATTTATATTATTTATACTAAAATGCAGATGTAGGAAAAACATTCAAAAATGTAGTATCATTAAATATATGTGATATAAGAATATTATAAAATTATTGTTTCCATTCCATTGTTAATCATTCTTTAACTTTTATGTACGATTTAATAAGTCTAATAAAGCCTTAATCTAAAAAAGGTTTTGATATTTTTATTACAATTTATTAGACTTATTAAATCGTACATAAAAGTTAAAGAATGATTAACAATTTACAAACCAAATATTTATGCAACTATGGAAACAATAACTTTATAATATCCTTATATCACATTCTTCCCTCCTATTAAATATAATCTTTTAAATAGTCTGGAGTCTATCCTATACAAGTGCTTCGTCTTGAATGTGAAACCCGTTCATTATTCTTCTCGTTGGTATCTTGAGTCTCGTTGTTGATATTTTGGTTTACTGTTTGTCTTGATTGAATCTCTTGGTTGTCTAGATTGTTGGCGTCTTGAGCCTCTATGCTGATGTTTTGGTTTTCATTTGGCTGATTGAATTCATTGCTCATGTGTTTTTGGTCATTAGTATTTTCCTCCGTTTCTTGAATAATATCTTGTTTCTCGCAATCAAGTGGCACCAGATTTTTTATTGATAATCGCCACTTTCTGGAGGTTGACTTAACACCTATCGCCCCCTTTTCATTTTCATTGTATGCCTAATTTTAATTTGAAGTAAAGTGTAAATAATAAAGCAGTTGTATTATTTTATACAATTTTATTACCGTATATAAAAACAACCAACTTAATCTCTTAACCCAAAATTTGACAAACAAATTAAATTTATTGAGGTTCAAAAAGTGGGAATTGTAAAGTCCCACCATCCTATTGTCAAATAAGGCATGTTCCAGCATCAAAGGACATGCCGCCTGCTACTCCAAAATATTACCATTAAAAACAATTATATTATTATCAAGAAAAAAAATACTCTAAATGCCGCGTTCACAACAGTATGTTTCTTTGTAATTTATTAGAAATTGAAATATTTTTTCTAAAAAATATTAATCATTATTTATATTTGAGAATGAAAATTACATTTAAAAACTCTCAAGGGTAGTGATTCCATTTCTTTGCACGTGAGTGTATTTAAATCCCCCCTCCCTTTGAATACTTATCGCCCCCCACTATTTATCGTCCCCCTGATAACCCAAATCGCCCACTTGGGGCGATCGCCCCCAGGTTGGAAACCACTGCCGTAGTCTCTCTTCCGTCAGGGTATCTAATAAACGCTTAGTTAGGATTACCCTCTAATAATGTCACTTCTACTCTTGGATCATAATTAAACTGTCTATTTGATTTTTTTAATAAATTTAATTAAATATTTTGTTTGTAAATTGTTAATCATTCTTTAACTTTTATGTACGATTTAATAAGTCTAATAAAGGCTTAATCTAAAAAAAGGTTTTGATATTTTTATTACAATTTATTAGACTTATTAAATCGTACATAAAAGTTAAAGAATGATTAACAATTTACAAACAAAATATTTGTGCAACTATGGAAACAACAATTTTATAATATTCTTATATCACACTACTATTTTTAATGTGTGATTTTTTTATTTATTTATAGCAAAGTATATTTTTACATAAAAATGTTTTCTCAAAAATCATGTTATACAATAAACCCATCATTTGTATTAAATTATGACTTAAAAACTAAAACAAAAATCCATATATATTATTTATACTAAAGTGCAGATGTAGGAAAAACATTCAAAAATGTAGTATCATTAAATACAATTTACATATTTGTATATTTATTTATATTTTATACAGAGGACACATTTATTATTCAGAGTTTGTGAATAACAATGTGATTATCTTATCTGACTGTATTCAATTATGACTTGTTAAAACTATCAAATAAATATCCTTATATACAATTGAGATTGAAGATGAAGGAAAATCCTTTAAAATCATTGTCTCAAATAAATAAAATTATATATAATACATCTTCTTATATCATCACAATATATATTACACACTCTGATTTATTCTTATATCAAATTTGGACCTCAAATCTCATCTTTTAATATATAAATACACCTCTTATATCCAAAACATAAGTAAAATTTTAAATATTTACTTGAAAATTTATTATAATAAATTTTTTAAAGAGAATTTAATGAAATTGTCCTCTGCTTGATGCAAATAAACATATTCATATGTAGTATATAATATATTTTATAATTTATTTGTCATAGTAGAAGTAATAGACTATATAGTTTCGAAGGTTCGACCATTATCATCAGTCTTTTAATTAGAAATATTTTATCTGTTATATCTCATTGGGTCAATTACCCGATTTGATATAGATAAATTCGTTTTGTTGTTATAGCAAGCTAGCCACACAACAAACAAATGTCATAAAAACTTTTCATTTGAATACATTTTTTAAATTGATCAAACTAGTCTGTTTCATTTTAATTCTAAAATAAAATATTTCAATCACGTTTAGGGAAAGCGGTGTTGGTTTATAGTGAAACATATTAAACATAGGAATTATTTGACGGATTATAGTGGTGTTTCACAAAGAGGAAATAAAATAAAAAATTAAAATTTTTAATTATATTTTGGAGATTTTTTATTTAAATCTCTATACATATTTCGGCCTATGAACCCTTCATCAGGAGGTTTAACAAAATACTGGTTATATGATTGTTATTAATAGTGATTTGAAGGTCGAGAAAAGGGATGGTTTGGTTGCCTAATTCACTTGTGAATTGAATTTTTGGATTTAAAGAGTTTAGGTATGTTTCAAATGGGACAATTTGTCTCGTTGTACCTGACCACACCACTAGGATATCATCCACATACCGTTTCCAAAACTTTATTTATTGAAAGTAGCTGTTGCTGGGACTTAAAATAGTATCCTCAAGGTGTGACATGTAGATTTCAGCTAATAGTGGGCTCAAGGGGCTTCCCATTGGGAGTCCGTCGTTTTGTCTGTAGAACGTGTTATTAAAAAGGAAATAAATAATTTTCATATAGACATAGGCTAATTAATTTTTGAATATCTATTATTTTTTGGGGTTTCTGGATGTTTTCTTTTGAAATTGAGTTAATATATTTTGTCTTTTGTTAAGCCTCTTTTTTTTTGTTAAGTCTTAGTTCTTAATCTGTTCTTCTAAGGGCCGATTGTATGTCGCAAAGTAAATGCTTTTTACCACTAACACAGGGTAGATGGTAAATGGAGGTGGTAAAAAGCATTTACTTTGCGACATACAACCGGCCCTTAAATGACTTTATAACAGTTAGTAACGACTCCAAAATAATATTAATTGTTTTTAGTATTTTACAGTTTTTCCATACTACTTCCGATGAATATTCGGTAATCTTCACATCTGGAGCAACCGGGGCAATTAAACTCCTTGCAGAATCCTTCGAATGGTCTTTAAAAAAACCCGAAAAACAAGTTAACAGAGGAACATTTTGCTATCTTCAAGACAACCACACCTCCGTTTTAGGAGCTAGAGAAATCGCTGCTAATAATGCTGCTTCTATCCAAGTCCTTACCCATGATGAGGCCTTTGAACATCTATCTGAAAAGATATCTTCACCACGAACACAAAAAGAACAAGAAACAAATTCACTTTTTGTATATTCCGGCCAATGCAACTTCTCTGGATTCAAATATCCTCTTGACTGGATAGATAAAATTAAAAATGGAGCTCTGAATAAATTGAATTGTTCTAATTGGTTTTGTTTACTGGATGCTGCAACATTTGTTTCTACCAATCCATTGAATCTAACACAATATAAACCAGATTTCGTTTGTATATCCTTTTATAAAATATTTGGATATCCAACTGGACTTGGTGCTCTTCTTGTTAAAAATTCAAGTGCTCATGTATTAAAGAGAAATTATTTTGGTGGAGGAACAGTTTTAATTTCTTTAAGCACAGAGAATTTTCACATTCTTAGACCAAATCTAAGTGAAAGGTAATTTTATTTATATATCTATATATCAAATTAAATATACAGTTTGGGTTATAATCACCTAACGTATTTTAAAATAATTATAAATCATCGTGCTTGCTCATAGATATTTTATTGGTACTGAGACAACGGAGCACATCATCCAATGTTGTGATAAGACCGCGGATGGGCGGGTTAAGAGGCATGACGCTGTGGTACGATGTCTGGCCGACGATTTGATCAAAAAGGGAATGCGTGTCGAGTTGGAGTACTTGTACTCCAGCTCGGCGGGCAATAGAAAGCCAGACATCGTGGCAAAGGATGCGGCAGGGGTGGTGTGGGTTTTGGACGTCCAGATCGTCTCCGCGCTTGCTGGATTGCGTGTTGCCCACCGAAACAAAATAGAAAAATATAGGGGCAACTCCAGTCTGGTGGATAATATTGCGGAGCGATTTGGCGTCGGGGCGGGCTCGGTCAGGGTCGAGGCCATCACACTCTCGTGGAAGGGAGTGTGGTGGCATAAAGCGGTGGAGTCCCTCATCGCCCTGGGTATATCCCAAAAAACAATAAACGATTTGACATATAGGGCGATGAGGGGATCTCTCCTTAATTTTTACACTTTCGGCAGAAGAACATATAGAGCGGGTGGCGTATGATTATTTTTTGTGAATAAAAAGAAATGTGAAATGTGAGCCAGGATTAATCCTGGCTCTCTCAGCCACCCGCTCTGAATCTGAATTAATTTGTTCTGAAGCTGAAAATGTGAAAGATGTGTAAATAAATTTGTCTAATGCTCTTTTGTCTTGTAAGAGGCGGCCCGCTCCTCGGAGGCCCAATAAACAAAATAGAATAACTCGCTAGGAAATGCAGTTTGACAACGAGAAACAAGTTGAGGGAAAAGGCATGTGAGGCCTCATATCTCCCATCCATCTGTTTTTTTTTAATGATACTGATGCAAGAAGGAGATACACCAAAAAGGTGCATCCCCTACAAGCCTGGGTTGGTCCCTCCATCGTGAAAAGAAGAAGAGGGAATTTTATGGGCTGGGTAGGATTCGAAGGTATCTGTGGATGCGGGTCTTAAACAGCTGAAGGTTATAAGTCGAGGGGAAGACGGTGGCTGGAAGTGAGTTCCTTGAGTTTCTTGAGGTCATAGGGATAAAAGAGATGGCGAAAGGTTGGTTCGGCTTTTATCCAATTTGTGCTGAGCATTCGAAAACCGCGTGTTTCTAGCAAAGAGGCCTCTAGGGGGGATAATTGATTTCAGCTCTACTGAACAGACACCATGATAGTATCTGTAGTACAGGGAAAGGGCAGAAACGGTTCTTCAGTGAGCCAGGGAGTCGAGTGGGTTTGTTAGGGCTGGGTCTCCTATTAGTTTAATTGCTCGTTTCTGAATTGCATCCAGTGTGGCAAGAGAATGCTTGGAGGCCCCTCTCCACAGATGAGAGCCATATTCAAGACAGGGACGAATTTGAGCCTTATACAGTGTAAGAAGTTGATTGGGAGTTTAGACCTAAATAGGAGATCAAGCTTGCGCGCTGTTGGTTGTCGCCAAGGCTGAGAATTTACTTTTTAAAAATAATTTTCATGAGACGTCCACCATGATGTTAAAAACACAGCTTCATTCTAGCTGGAGAAAATGTATTATGTTTGATCTGTGGGATACATGCACATGTAGGTATATTCCGGCCAATGCAACTTATCTGGATTCAAATTTCCTCTTGAGTGGATAGATAAAATTACAAATGGAGCTCTGAATAAATGGGATTGTTTATTGGATGCTTCAACGGTTTTTTCTACTAATCCATTAAATCTAAAAGAATATAAACCAGATGTATATTCTTCTACAAATTATTTGGTTCTACATGCATATGAATGCAAGTTAGAGAAACTTTTTGAAACCAGGGGTTACATCTTTCATCTAAAATAGCCATCATGAAATATACAGCATTAGAGCTTACCATAATTAACAGCACTTTTGGAGATTTCTGAAAAACATGGTCTAAATACATCCACCCATCTTTCAACTGAACAAGCTCATTCATTAAGAGTTGAAATTTGAATAAAATCACACATAATTAATTTTATTTATTTATTGAACACGAATAAATAATACAATAGAACTACTAATTTATTCGTGTTCAATAAATAAATATTTAAAATTAATTGTCTGTGATTTCACTAAAATTTCAATTTTTAATAAAATTAATCACAAAAATAAAAGCTTCAACAGCTTCATTACAAATAAAACTCATTCATGATCTGAGATCCACACCGAGTAATGCATTCTGCTTTGGAATAACACCATAACGTCATGGACATTATTTTTAAAAGTTAAAAACAAGTTATTTTTTTAGAGGGTCGGGTTGGCCGCTGCACCAGCATAGGGCTCTCCAACATGAAAGGGGCCCTAAAAAAGCCTCTAAGTAAAAATGATTAAATTAGGGAAGAAAGCTGGGCGTCCTCTTCTACTGAGATGTGTGTACAACAGGCGAAATGACTATCATGAAGAAGAAGAAGAAATTAGGGAATACTATAAAAATAAAATTAAAAAAAAAAAAACGCATTACCCTAATTGTTTTATGAATATTTATTAAACAAATATAGCGGGCTGGAATTTAACACCTAGCACAGGGCCATTCGATGGTAGTTACAGCAATGTCTATCATTCTCAATAAAAAAAAATATTCTTAAGGGTCTTAAGGGTTTGGCTACTGGCCCGGCAAGCTTAGTTAGCGCTTGGGTTCGATTCCTAAGGGGACGAACCTCTCTGATATGCAATGTAAAAATATTTCAACTAATATCTATGATGTCCTTTAAAGTTAAATTCATTTTAAAAAAATATCTTTGAGCAATCACCAAGTTAGAAAATTATTTTAAAAGCATTCAGGTGTTTACCTCTCTATTTTATATTGTCTGTACTGTTATTCAATAATTTTTTTGTTTTTGTTTGATTTAGATTCGAAGATGGAACTTTACCATTTCTGTCTATTATATCCCTAAGACATGGATTTGAATTATTTCAAAGGCTTCATTTGACAATGGACCTTATTTCCCAACATACATTTATACTTGCTCAATATTTTTATAATAATTTATTAATTCTTCACCATGAAAATGGTAAACCACTTGCTAAGATCTATAGTGATACAGATTATACAGAGAGAGCTTTCCAAGGCAATATTGTCAATTTCAATCTTCTCAGAAATAATGGGGATTATGTAGGTTTTATAGAGGTAATAATATTAATAACGATTTTATAATATATATATATATATATAGTAAATTAAACTAAAATTAAAAAAACTTTTTACAGGTTCTTAATATGGCAAATTTATATGGAATTCACTTAAGAACTGGCTGCTTTTGTAATCCAGGATCATGCCAAAGACATCTTAAATTAACTATAGAAGATTTGAAAGACCACTTTCAGGTGATTGTAGTTAGGATTCTGTTATATAAACCTAATAAAATATTTTTTACCGTACGCCAAAAGAAAATGAAACAAAAGTGATAAAGTTAGAATAATGTTTATTTTAAAAATTGTTATTTAATCATGTAATTATTAATTAAAAAGTGATACCTATATTGCCAAAAGATTAAAATTATTTAGTTTATCTAGTCTATTGTACTTTAATAGATAAAAGTTTATCAAGGCAATAGGAGATTTTAGTAAAAATATTATACATTATTTATTAAGACTGAAGAATTTGAAATTAAATTATATTAATTTTTATTTTGGCTAAATGGGCATTAGTTCCCGAGGCCAAGGGGTAGAAAAAAATTTTTTTATTGGAATTTCGTTTTTAGGAGCGGGTCGGTTTCTAATTATAATAAATCTATAATTAAGAAAACAGAAAACTTATGATTCTATAGCTTTTTCACGATTTCCTTGAACGAAATAATATAGTATAGCATAGTATTTTCATTTAAAATCAAAACGTATTCTATAGGACTTGATGGGATATGGACTTCATGGTCCTACTGGTTTCATGCCTGGAAAAGAAATTAACTTGTTTTTTCTTATATAATAATAAAATCATAATAAGTAAATATAAACTTATTTTAACTCTGGTTTTATATAAACTTATTTTATCTCTGGTTTGAAATTTTTTACTTTACATTCGGAGTGTGGTGAAGTATGTAATCGTGCATGATAAAAATGTTTTATTGCTTCGTATTTTTGAAAATATAAGCCATCTTTTAGGACTAAACAAGGTGTTTCAGGAATAGTAAATATTTTAGGAGGTGGTAGTATAGACGAATTGCAATAAAAAATGCCATATAACATGTGTCCAATTTTTATTTATTTATTTATTTATTTTCCAATATCGGCATACTCACCATGTATAAAAGTTAAATACGACAAAAGTCCAAGCTTGGATTTATTATGACGTGATAATAATTGCAAGCTCAGCTCCTCTAAATCAGTATATAAGATGTCTGGCGCAGACAAACAATTCAGAATCGTTTGGGCTCGGAATCGCTGCAGAGACGCGGAATCTCTGCTGGATCTTATCCCTATTGAATTGTGACAGTGAATCTCTGCCCGAACAAGCTGTGAGTAGTGGTCTCAATTATTGGACCCTCATTAACGGTAAACCCGTACATTTATCATCCTATACTTCAGCCGATTCTCCTGGGTTAGTCTTACTATAATTTAGTTTGACCCGCAACGGTATAACCCGTATCAACTTCCATCAACCCAGTACAAACTTTATTAACTTTAAACTTTATTAAATCTTCAAATAGATCAACTTGTGTCGTGTCTATAAATTAACTATATTAAGTGGGTATAAACATTTTATAAAACTTAAACTCCAAAAGTGCATTAAACATTATATATTAATTGATAGAGTTTTTCTTTAGGAGACGGACTGGTATAAATATGCAATTGGATGTTGATGAAAGCAGTCCACGGTGGTTGTAAAAAAATAAGACTATAGAGGTTTTATTATTTTACATTTATTTATTAAACCGACGTTTCGGAGATTTATTCTCTCCTTCTTCAGGGTAACAAAAAGTCAATGAAAGTAGTTCAAATCATAATTACTTCCTGTCTCCTTTGACAATGCCAAAAAATATAACATGTTAATCATCAATTGCTTTTACTTTATTTCTATTCGAGATGAATAATTTTTATAATGTTTTTTGGCATTGTCAAAGGAGACAGGAAGTAATTATGATTTGAACTACTTTCATTGCTTGTTACCCTGAAGAAGGAGAGAATAAATCTCCGAAACGTCGGTTTAACAAATAAATGTAAAATAATAAAACCTCTATAGTCTTATTTTTGTACAACCACCGTGGACTGCTTTCATCAACATCCAATTGCATTATATATTAAATAAACTCTTAAATTTTATTAAAACAATATTGGAGTAATTTTTGAAGACGGGCTGATAAGTGAATTAAGTGGATATCGATAAGGCAGTCCAAAAAAAGAAGAAAATAATTTACACTATCTTTTTATTAATAAAACCGACGTTTCGGAGGCTATTCCCTCCTTCTTCGGGGTTTTATAAAGTCAGTGGATTTCCTTCACTGACTTTTCAAAACCCTGAAGAAGGAGGGAATAGTCTCCGAAACGTCGGTTTTATGAATAAAAAGATAGTGTAAATTATCTTCTTTTTTTGGACTGCCTCATCGATATCCTCTTAATTTATTAAAACAAATTAATCTCCTAAATATCCAGTTCCCATATTAGATTTTAAAGTCTAAATTAATAAATAAAGCTATCCAAGCACAACACCCATTAGCTCTACCACTTAGGGTATTTATACCCTTTAGCTTTTAAAAACCTAAAAGCTAAGGTCTGGATAGAGAGAATTGGCGTGTTGGATGCAGAAAACGGCGCATGCTGTAGAACAAACCGCTTTATTATTATAAAAGCTAAGGTCACAAATATATATATATTAGGTGCTGAGTATGCTGATATTGGAAAAAATAAATTAAAATTGGACACATGTTATATGGCTTTTTTTATTGCAATTCGTCTATACTACCACCTCCTAAAATATTTACTATTCCTCTTGAAACACCCTGAATATTAGGACACGCCTTTATTGCTTGAGTCTCACCATAATGATCATGTTTATTTTTGGAATTATTAAATTTATTTCAGTATTTTGAAATTGTTCAGTTGGAATAACTTGTTTTACCAGTGTAATGATTCTTAATGTAAAACGTCTGCTAGAGATAGATTTTGCGTGTTTTTGTGACTTGGTTGACGTGCACTGATGAAGAGCAGCGGTGTTAAAATATCGATTACGTCTGCCCAAAATAAAGTAACAAATAGAAGTTGACTTTTATTTCAACTTTTTATTTTCCCCTTACTGGCCCCTTAGCCAATTCAATTTAAATAAAATAGGGCCACCAAACACGGTTCTTTTTAAATTTATTTCAATATTTTGACAAAAAAGCCTTGAAGATAACGAATATTCATTCTTTTCCACTCTTTTCTAGGCCGGTCATGTGTGCGGCGACGATCATGATCTTGTGAATGGACAACCTACAGGTTCTATTCGAGTGTCTTTTGGATACATGTCTACAAGGGATCATGCTGATTACTTATTAAACATGATCAAATTATGTTTTATCGATGGCGAGGCGATATTCAAAATACCTAAGGATCATGATGCATTTCAAAAAGAAATACATAAAAAATTGAAGATAAATAAAAACACCAAATCTCTTACATTGAAAAATATAAATATTACAAAATATCAGAATAATTTTAATTGTCTTGATATTAAATCGAAAAAATTTGAAATAAACTCGATGAAAAATAAAAATATACTTTTACAAATTACAATTTTCCCAATTAAATCTTGTTCTGGTTTTCGGCCTTATAAATGGCCAATTAATCATAAAGGATTTCTTTATGACCGTGAATGGATGATAATCACTGAATCTGGGGTTTGTTTGACTCAGAAACAAGAACAGCGAATGTGTCTTTTATCTCCTGAAATAAATATTGAAAAAAATTCAATGGTACTTTCATTTCCAGGTAAAGCATTATTTATCGAAACAGAAACAATTTTCTAATTAATATATTAAAGAATAATTAAAATATTAAAGAGAATTGTTACTTATGATTAATTAATAGCAAAAACCTAACACACGTATTAACAGATCGAGCGCGCTGGAATGGGGGATTGAATATATAACATCTCAGATAACAAATTCATTTGGTGATCCATATCAGTGTTTGGTATAAAGACGTCATGCGGGCTAATCGCGTAATGATGCTGGATCATAGCTAAATGGATCACATCTTTTTCATTCTCTCTTGGTCCAGACTTAAGATTCAGCAGACTCCAATAGCCTCAATCAGCAGTAGTCTCGCGATATATATCTTGTTTAAAGGCGCGATCAAAAACAATTCTCTTTAATATGTTAATTATTCTTTAATATATTAATTAGAAAATTATTTAAATTCATTATTTCAACACAGAAATATATAAATTCGGATATTATTTTCACTTAATATCTGACAAAAATCACTTGCATTCGATTCGCGATTGAATCAAATATCGAAAACTTATGATTGAAACAGAAACAGTTGAATATTTAAATATCCATTGTGAGTGAAATCTCTAGTGAGTTTTTTGAATTTTGAAAAATATAAACATTTTCCGAAAATTCACCTTCACTTGGAAGTATTTCTTCAATATTAAATTTACTAAAAAAAGAAGAAATTAAAAGCTAGTAACCAAGATGTTATTAGATATGTTTAATTACCATAAATATCATAAGCTTTTATACTTTCAGGAGTTGAGCCAACTTCCCTGGGTAACATGTTTGGGTTCAATTCCAGAAAGGGTAAATCCTTATGACATATTATGATAAATTAACATATTTAATAACACGATTGAAGTAGTTTTTGAAGACGGACTGATAAGTGAATTTAATGGATTTTTATGAGGCAGTCCAAGGTTAAAAAAGAGAGATAATTATAAGTATCTTTTTTATTCAAAACCGACGTTTCGGAGATTTATTCCCTACTTCTTCAGGGTTTTGAAAGCGTCAGTGAAGAAATACAATGTGACATTCCCTCTGTCTCTCTCTCAGTGGCAGTAAGAATATTATATCGTATTTCATTCTCAGCAGAATTTAGTGTAGTCTACTACTTACTACATTAAATTCTGCAGAGAATGAAATACTGTACAATATTGTTACTCCCACTGAGAGAGGAGACAGAGGGGAATGTCACATTGTATTTTATTCACTTGCCTTTCAAAACCCTGAAGAAGAAGGGAATAAATCTCCGAAACGTCGGCTTTGTTGTTAGTTACTAGCTTTTAATTTCTTCCTTTTTAAGTAAATTACAATATCTATACCTACTTTAATATATATAAACGAGCTTTTCGTGCGTTCCTTCGGCACGCCCTCGAAGCTCGGCCCTCCGGGCTGGTGTCCTGGCGGGCGGCGTCTCGGTCCAAAAATTTTATTCCTCTTAAAAAAACACACTCCAAATGTATACCTGTAAACTCCCGAAAATACATGGTCTCTTAAAAGTTTCGCCTCATTTTCGTTCTGACACAGCTACAGAAATGAGGCTCTAGATATGAATCTGGAAGTATTTTTTTCTTCTATAATCTACAGCATTGTGATATTTTTTGTGTGGAAATAGTTTTATTTAAATAAGTGGTATCGTGTGAGGAGGAGAATTATATTATATCATTTTTTAAAATTTGGGATCGATAATCGATATAAGGCTCCAAATATTTAAAAGAGATCAGGTGTTGTTTGTATGACAGGCTGCTCCAGTATTGCAATGAGAAACTCATATGGGCATGCGTGTCTAAGTCGTTTAATTTTGTAAAATTCAAAAAATAAGAATAACAAAATTTAGATTTTTAAAAAATTATAAAAAAGTGGCAAATTATTAAAAAATAAACAAATAATATATACTCGTAAAATATAAATCAAATAAGACGTGATTAATTTCTTCTTCTGTGCGCAAAGAAAAGCGAATTGAATATTTAATTTTTGAGTGGTGAAGGGGGGGGGTAATAATTATCAATATATTTAATGTTTCTTAATTTAAAATCAATTGGAGTCTTTCATTTCGAAATTTGAGTCCATATTACGATTATATTTCAAATTTGCCGCAAATATACCGATGGCGCGCTCTCTCGGCAGCATTACGTCAGCGTTGCGGCAAATTAATCTAGACAAATATATATAGTATGTTAGGCTCAAAGAACGAAAACGCTCATTGAGCGAAAAAATGTTTTTTTTTTTAAGAAGCTGAGCCTGTTTTGTTTCTTGAAGTAACGTTTCGTGTTGTTCGACACTCGGTAAAAAACTTCGATCAGTACTTATCTTCATGAACTCACTTATTTATCGTAAAATATGTTCATTTTACTAGCCTAATATGCTAATATGATTAGCGCACAGATGTTCACACTCGAAAATGGCATTGAAGAATGAACACAAACTCGACTGGTGTTTGCAATGCTCCCGATGACAAGTTACAACCTGTACGTCGTATCGTGGTTGCATCAGCTATCGTTCAGAACGCGGTATGGCTTTTCTTAATAAGCAGAACGCGCAGTGGTCAGAGCCGCCACGCGAATTTCGTATTGTGGTCTTTTTGAATTAGCAACAACTCGTTGTGGTCGTTTTTTTCGCTCAATGAGCGTTTTCGTTCTTTGAGGTAAACATAAATATAAATAAACAGTTCTTTAAAAATAATCACAAAACATTTGAGTACCTAATTAAATAACTTTTCGTGATTTTTTTAAAGAACATTATACATTAATATTCAAAAATTACCTATACTTTTCGTTCTACAATTTTACTAAACTAAGTAAGGAGGGGGCCGCATGCGCATGCGTTGAGTTGGTGCGTCTGTGGTCACGTGTGCGGAATTTAATCACGATCGCGTCTGTTGTCGTCGAGCTACAACAGCATAAGCATGTCAGCTCCACTATCAGATTGCACCTAAGAGGAGCAACGAGGAGTGATCAGATTTTTGTGGTCAGAGGGTGTAAAAGGTGCTGAAATTCACCGGAGACTTTTGTCACAATACTGGGAAAGTGCTTTATCTCGTAAAAGCGTTTTTTATGGATTAAAATGTTTAAAAGTAAAAAACGAAAAAATTCAAGACCTCACCATCGACTGGGAAGGTGATGCTAAGCCTGTTTTGGGACGAAAAAGCCCTATACTGGACGACTACTTGGCAGGGGGACTACCTTACTGTTAAATAGTGCGAGGTACAGTGATTTGTTGGCCAATAAGCTGAAGCCAGCGATTCGAAACAAACGCCATGGTCTACTCTCAAAGAAAGTTTTGTTGTTGCAAGACAACGCCCGGCCGCACACGGCCCATCACACCATAGAAACAATAACAGGTTGGGCTTTGAGACCCTGGCACACCCTCCCTACAGCCCAGATCGTTCATCTCTTTGGACCGCTCAAGAAAGCTTTGAGAGGTCGTCGATTTGCCTCAGACATGGATGTTCGGGATACGGTGCAAAAGTGGCTTCATGACCAACTGAAAACCTTCTACCATGAAGGCATCCGGAAGCTTGTGGCTCGCTGGACCAAGTGCATTGCTAAACGTGCAGACTATATCGAAAAAGAATGTATCTGTTTTACACCTATCTTAGTTTAATAAAGTTGTAGAACGAAAAGTGTAAGTAATTTTTGACTTATCCTCGTACAATAATAAAAACAATAAATAATTTATTTTAATATACATTAATATATTTTGATTTTTGTATTTTAAGGAATGGAACCTATTCAGATTTCTTTAGAAATGTCTTCAAATAATAGTTGCACAACTAAATTATGTCAAAGTAAAGTGTGCAATGATCGTGTGGAAGGGAACGATTGTGGAGATGAAGTTGCTGATTGGCTTTCTCAGGCATTAAGAAGGACCAATTTACGACTTATTAGGCAATCAAAAACAGAAGAAAGATATTCTTTTATTCAAAATGGAAAAATAGAAGGTAAGAGAAACGAATTGCTATGTATTATTCACTTTTATTGAAATCTAATCCACTTCCTACTGATAATATCAAGAAGAGAGATAATACTTTCTCTCTCTTCTCAGCCATATTTGGTTCCTAGCCTTAGGAAATTATGGAGAATTGATAAAAAGGCAGCCCAGAGGATCTCTTCTCTTTATTTAGGGTTTAAAAGGGTCACTGTTGGAATCTTGAAATCACTTCTTTCTTGTTTCCTTTATCAGTGCTTGTTTGTTGTAATAATTTATTATTATTAAGGTAGTTGTTTCGCGACAATACTAGGTAGTACGACTACTAGCCAATCCCGTGCTCGTTTGACAAATCTGGCAACACTGTCCGAGCTTGTAGGTATATATTTTATCATAGAAATTTCAGATAAGGGAGATTTAAAGAATAAAAAGTTCTTAATAAGCGATTTAAAGCTGTTGTCTGAAGCGAAAAAACGTCAAAAAAGTACTAAAGTTAACCCACTTTTTAGGTTAAATAAATGCTTTGTTGCCAGATTGTTTTTAGTGTAAATTTTTTTTATATATTTTTCATTATTTATTCATGTTATCTCAGAAACTGTGTTGTAACTATGAATCAAAATTGTCTTAAAATATGTATTGGTTATTGTTTAATGTTGGTTTAGTTTTTTATAAAAATGGTAAGAAGAGTTTCTTAATTATAATTAAATATGTATGTAAACTTTCCGATATCCCGTATAGTGCAATGTATAAGAGTTTGAAAAACTATCTTTGGAATTTAATATCTCCGGAACTATATTGTTCATAAATTTCGTTTTGACACCAATCGATGCAGAAGTATTTAAATAATAATCTGTCTAAATTTCAAAAAAATTCTAAGAAAACCCATATTGTGAAACAACTACCTTAACATCAACAGAAAATTCATAACAAACAAGCAGTGTTAAAGGAGACAAGAAGGAGAGGGTTACCAGCTTCCTTCGTCGACTCTTTTAAACCCTGGAGGAGGGAATATCCTCAGAAACATCAATTTAAAAAATAATTAAATTTATTCAATTGAAAGTTTTTGCCGAGAGTAGTAGAATTTTTATAAATTGAAGGAGACATTAAAAGAGTGTGCCTTCTGCTGGAATTAATATATAAATCGTTATAAATAAATTAAAAATCTATAATTCCTGCAGAAGACACACTCTTTTAATGTCTCCTTCAATTAAATTTATGTTTCAATGCATTATTTTATTTAGAATTTGTACTTTTCATTATCCTTGAGCTCTTTCCTTCAATTCTCCAATGATTTCTTCTAGTCCATTTCCAAAAGGAAATATAACTTTTAAGGAGTTCGGTGTTGGTTCTAGGTGAAACATTTTAATATAATAATAAAACTTGAGTAAGATACGAGGTAGGTTTCACAAAAAAAAAAAAAAAAAACCTACCTCGTATCTTACTCAAGTTTTATTATCAAGGAAATAAATACTTACAATAATATATTATTATCATTTTCGTCCATAATTTGTATTAATTTGAAAGTTAATAATGGGAAAATTAGGACAAGTTTTTATGTGCGACTTTTTTTATTTATCAGCCAACGTTTCGTCGACTTGGTCGACTTCTTTCAGGAGCTTCAAATTAGACGAATGTGTGGCATGTCTATTTGAAGAAGTCTGCAGAGTCGACGAAACGTTGGCTGATATATAAAAGTCACACATAAATACTTGTCCTTATTTTCCCATTACAAACTTTCAAATTTATAATATATGTACTTGAAAATTATTCTGGAAAATCTTTCCAAAGTAACTTCCTGAAATAGTTTTTTCATAGCTTTCCAATTTAAATTTAAAATTTAATTTTCAGCTACTCAAAATTCTATTTCATTGGTTAATCAAGGTCAATTTTTATTAATTAATGATCCTACTATCACCTGGCTTCAGGAACAAGTAGATAATTTTGAAAAGAGTAACTAATTTAATGAATTTCTTAAAATTATTCAAATTGATTATTTCTTTTCGGATGAAGATTTCTTTAATTTTCTAATAGCCCAAGAAGCCCACGACGGCCGAGATTACGCTGAAAGTTTTTCTAGATGTTGTCTTGATAACAGGTAAGAATCGACCAGCGTATATTTTGGTAGTTGGCAAAGATAAAGGTGTATAAAATATACTTTAAATTCGTTAAAGTGTAAAGCCAATTTTTTTATATTTTCGGGATAACTTTAGAACCGTCATCCATTTGCACCTCATGACAGTTGCTACCCCCCTGCCAGACACCCCTAACTTTAATAAATTATAATTATACTTTCGTTATAATATAAAAGATAAATTTTATATAGTTACTTGGCGACCAGTAAAAAATGTTACCTCAATAGGCGGACAGTTTTAATGGTTTTTACATCTTGCCAAACACATTGAAAGTCCGCTGTAGGTGCGAGCGCGAGTGCTTAGTCGATTGCGATAAAATTTATCTTTTATATTATAACGAAAAGTATAATTATAATTTATTAAAGTTTAGGGGTGCTCTGGTAGGGGTAGCAACTGTCATAAGTGTCCGGCAATGGATGACGAGATTTCTAAAGTTATCCCGAAGAAAATATAAAAATTGAGCTTTATACTTTAACGAATTTAAAGTACTATTTTATACACCTTTATTACCTGTTACCTGCCAAAGTAACCACAACCCAAACTCTATAGTCGCTGGTCGTTCTTACCTGTATAGGGGACATGCACAGGGGGACTTTCAGCTTTTATAAAATAACGAAGGTCTGGCCGTCGTGGGCTCTTGATCTATAAGTTGTTGTTTGTAAGATTTTTCTACAATATAATTTTAATTTTTAGCCTGATCTCAGTGATCGTTTTAGAAGCAATTTAATCATATCATCTGGAGAAGCTTTTGATGAAAATAATTGGTCTGAAATCAAAATTGGACAAGTTTTATTCAAGGTTAGACTTAGAAATATTCAAGTTTTGTCTATAAATATATATATATAATTAATTATCTTTTATTTATTTGTTCAATAGGTTGATGGTCCTTGCACACGTTGTCAAATGGTTTGTATCGATCAAAAGACTGGAGAAAAATCCAAAGAACCTCTATCAACTTTAGCTAGACTATTTCAAGGAAAAATGAAATTTGGTTTATATTTGAGTCATTCTTACGATAAGGTTGTCTCTATTAAAATTGGTGATGTAGTAAATATTATAAATTATAAAAAGTGATTTAAAAGTGTAAGATTTTTTCAGATTAGATCATTTAAAATTATTTTTTTTTTATTCCGCCATGGGTAGTCTTACCTGAAATTTCTTCTGCCACTTTATTATTATCAATTTGACCACCAAAGTTTCAATAAAAAATTATAATTAGATATTTTTGTTTAAGGTAGTTGTTTCGCGACAATACTAGCAAAAAGTTAATGCTAGAGTATATAGAACAGACAATAAGGATTCATAATTCAAAACTTTTTGCTGTTTATGTACCAATTCTAGCCAATCCCGTGCTCGTTTGACAAATCTGGCACCAGGCGCGGATCCAGACCTCTGATTTGGGGGGGTCGCCGGAATATAAGAGCTACTTTTGATCTCGGAAGTGTGTCGCGGTCGAATTGTCCAAGCGGGGGGAGGGGGGGGGCAGAGATCTCCCCACATAGAACTTTATTTTCTTCAATTTTAAAATTTAATGTTATTAAAAAAAATTAAAGAAATTAAATAAACATATGAAAAAT
This sequence comes from Forficula auricularia, assembly GCA_024734495.1. Taxonomy (NCBI): domain Eukaryota; kingdom Metazoa; phylum Arthropoda; class Insecta; order Dermaptera; family Forficulidae; genus Forficula; species Forficula auricularia. Next base: position 2,676,009 of record JALMQS010000828.1, on the reverse strand, counting down.
GTTAGATCTCCAATGCTTTGGGGGGGGCGCCCTCATCGCCCCCCCTGGATCCGCGCATGTCTGGCACCATTGTAAGAGATTGAATATTTTTATATTAAAATGACAGATAAAATACATTTTAAAAGGTCAAAAATTTCTATAAAAATCGTTTTATTATTTTTTAACAAATGTAATCAACGCCTACGTTACACCTTATGAAAATTATAATTTTGAAAAAATTAGGGCATGCGCGCTTTATACATCTTTCGCTGCTTAAATAAATGCGCTGTTGCCAAATTGTTTTTTAGTGTAAATTTTTTTTATACATTTTTCATTATTTATTCATTATTATCTCAGAATCTGTGTTGTAACTATGAATCAAAATTGTCTTAAAATATATATTGGTTATTGTTTAATGTTGGTTTAGTTTTTTATAAAAATGGTAAGAAGGGTTTCTTAATTATAATCAAATATGTATGTAAATTTTCCAATATCCCGTATAGTGCAATGTATAAGAGTGTGAAAAACTCTATTTTTGAAATTTAATATCTCCGAAACTATATTGTTCATAAATTTGCCACCAATCGATGCAGAAGTATTTAAATAATAATCTGTCTAAATTTCAAAAAAATCCTAAGACCCATTTGGCAGAACAACTACCTTAAAACAAAATTAATTTAAACGCCTTCTTAATAAACACGATTTTTCGAATCCTGTTTCTAGAAAATTTTCATAACGAAATACTACCTATAGTTCAATTGATGTTTGCTCCGTCTCTCAACCATTTCGAGATTAATTTTATTTACTTAATTAAAGAAAAATCGATTTCACACATGAGTGGTCAATCTGAAAAGAAACTACAATCTATTTTTTTTTTTTTTTTTTTTTTTTAATGATAATGATGAGAGAAGGAGTTACACCAAAAAGGTGCAACCCCTAAAGGCCTCGGTTAGCCCCTCCATCGTGAAAAAGAAGAAGAAAGAATTTTATGGGTTGGGCGGAGGTCGAAGGTATCTGTGGATACGGGTCTTAAATAGCTTAAGGTTATAAGTCGCGGGAAAGATGGTGGCAGGGAGCGAGTTCCAGTCTCTGGAGGTCATAGGAATAAAAGAGTTGGCGAAAGCGCTTGTTCGACTTTTATCCAATTTGACAGCGAAGGGGTGCTGAGCGTTAGAAAACCGCGTGTTTCTCGTAAAGAGGGCATTAGGGGGGATAAGAGATTTCAGCTCGACTGAACAGACACCGTGATAGTATCTGTAGTACAGGGAAAGGGCAGAAACGGTTCTTCGGTGAGCCAGGGAGTCGAGTGAGTTGGTTAGAGCCGGGTCTCCTATTAGTTTAATTGCTCGCTTCTGAATTGCATCCAGTGTAGCAAGAGAATGCTTGGATGCACCCCTCCACAGATGAGAGCCATATTCGAGACAGGGACGAATTTGAGCCTTATACAGCATAAGAAGTTGACTGGGAGTATAACAGCGTCTAGACCTAAATAGGAGACCAAGCTTGCGCGCTGCAGCTTTAGCAGTGGTTGAGATATGGTCATTCCATGAAAGGTCAGACCCTAGAGTTACGCCTAGCATTGAAATTTTATCCCTGAATTCTAGTGAGTTTGAGTCGAATGATATGTTTGGGAGGTTTCTGTCGACGCGCCTAGAAATAAGGCAACACTGAGTTTTCCTGCATTGAAGTTAACTAAGTTTTGGGATCCCCAGTTTTTAAGTTTGCACAAGTCTAAATTAATTGAAGAGGCAATGTCTGCACGGTTTTTATGCGATGCAGGGGCGTTATGTAGGGTGCTGTCATCTGCGTAACAATGTACCGGATTGGAGGGCAAGTTTAGAAGGTCGTTGATATAGATAAGAAAAGCGTAGGGGAGATAACCGATCCCTGAGGAACTCCAGCGTTGGTGTGGAAGGGGGAAGATGATATTCCATCGATGACAACCTTAATACTACGGTCTGAAAGAAAACTTTCGAGCAACTTACAGAGTTTCGGTGCAAGGCCGACGGAGGTCAATTTGGCAAGAAGATTTTTGTGCCAGACCATATCGAAGGCTTTTGAAATGTCTAAAGCTACCGCGAGGGTTTCATTCCCGGCCTCCTTGCTTTAATAACTTAAAGGCTCGTAAGTGTTTCTATGAAAATAATCTCAAAAGAAAAAATTCTTAGATTTAAAAGATTTATTTTAATAATATTAAAGATTTAAATAATAGGGACTAATGAAATATATATTAGTCTTGTTTTTAATCAATAAATAAAATATTTGCTAAGTGAAAATTTGTATTAAGTTATATGATGTATAACAAAGATCTTTATATCTCAAATAAAATGTTTTTATATTAAATGATAGCACAGTTAATTGGTTGTTGTTTATCCACTTGTCGAACAGTCTTCCCAGCTGCCGCGTCTTGGACAATATCAATCACATTAGTAAAATCAGGAAAAGCCATTGTTCTTAATTTAGAATGTACTAGAACGTCATTTACAAGCACTTCAAAAGAACCTGAAACATATAAAAGAAATAAATTTAGTTATGCAATTTAAATAATTCTAAAAGTCATTGTGTAATATTTTTCTATAAATATAATCGCCAAGTCCAGGGCTCAATCTCAACATTAAGGGCTCCAACTGATTTCCAAACCCACCAACAATAGTCGGGGAAATATCATCCTGTAAGAATCATGTAATAAATTTGAACATCCCTACCCCATTTAAGGCTACAGGCTGTCCCACTGCTACTCGAATTAACCATCTTAATGTAGTTGTTTTGCGACAATACTAGCAAAAAGTTAATGCTAGAGTATATAGAACAGATAATAAGGATTCATAATTCATAAGCCAAAACTTTTTGCTGTTTATGTACCGATTCTAGCCAATCCCGTGCTCGTTTGACAAATCTGGCACCATTGTAAGAGATTGAATATTTTTATATTAAAATGACAGATAAATACATTTTGAAGGTCGATTTATTTCTATAAAAATCGTTTTGTTATTTTTTAACAAATGTAATCAACGCCTACGTTACACCTTATGAAAATTATAATTTTGAAAAAATCTAGGGCATTATACATCTTTCGCTGCTTAAATAAATGCGCTGTTGCCAAATTGTTTTTAGTGTAAATTTTTTTTAATACATTTTTCATTATTTATTCATTATTATCTCAGAAACTGTGTTGTAACTATGAATCAAAATTGTCTTAAAATATGTATTGATTATTGTTTAATGTTGGTTTAGTTTTTTATAAAAATGGTAAGAGGGTTTTCTTAATTATAATTAAATATGTATGTAAATTTTCCGTTATCCCGTATAGTGCAATGTATAAGAGTCTGAAAAACTCTATTTTTGAAATTTAATATCTCCGGAACTATATTGTTCATAAATTTCGTTTTGCCACCAATCGATGCAGAAGTATTTGAATAATAATCTGTCTAAATTTCAAAAAAATCCTAAGAAAACCCATTTGGCGGAACAACTACCTTAAAGATGTACCTACCATGCCTGATTAAGTTCAAAAAATAAAATATAAAGTTCCAATGTCCTTGTTATTTTGTTCATGGCTCAATTGTACAATTCTCAATGAATGACATTGTAATTATTCATAATAATTTTTCCCTCAGCCATTTAAACACTGCACGAGGCCTGGAGACCAATAAATTTGGGCTGAAAATTTATGCAAAAGCAAGCAAGAGTTGCAGAATTAGCTCCAAACACTGAATACTAACGTTGCCTTTGAGAAAAACGTACTCAATTCTTTCAGTTATTTCTGTTTAAACAATATCTATGGATGTGCACTTGGAAATATCTATCTGGACTTCTTCACTGAACCAGAACAAACCTCTACAATAATGAGATATCTTGATTATAATGATGTATATAGTTATATATAAGATTTTTTTCTTTTAATACCACTTATGTTATCAATATTAATATAATAAAAAAGAAATTGGCTTAAATCACGTATCTTAGACAAATCTTACTAGATGATAAAGAGTACAACCACTACAGTACATATATAATGTACAATAAATTATCATCAAAACCCATCGTGGAGTAGCAGCATTTTTGGGACTCATCGTTCCAGATATATTGGTCAGCTTCTGCCTATAATGTCATATCATCTTAAGGAGTATAGTCGTATTTCTAGCAAAGATAGTGGGTCGCAGCTTCCACTGCCTCCATTTAGGTCTTCTCAATGAATTACAACGCAACACTGCTGATGGAGAAGGCGGTAATAATAGCACAAAGTTCCTGAATTTTGAATAGAGTCACCCGCCTAAGAAGAAACCACGCCACATGTTCTTAGACATGACAGTTTGCGCTTTACAGGAATATTACTGTACTAATAACTAGATCGAGATTTAGTCATGAGGAACTATTACATAATTACATCTTTGTGGAGAATTGATGGAAAGGTAGCTCAAAGATAATGAAAATTACACATTCAGAATAAAATTATTTTTTGGAATGTGATTTCAATTATCTTAAAATCCTACGTTTCTGATTATTGTCTAAAAGGCTTCTAGCTACATCCATCTTGTCTTCTTTAACAGTGTTGTTATAGTTGACCATTAATTAAAACTATGAGAAGAAATTTTTAAAGGTGACAAGAAGAAGGCTTCCTTGGTTGATCCTTTTAAAGAAGGATTGATGATCCCAAGACACAGAGGAGAATGAAAATGATCTTCCAAAAAATTATTTTATTAGGGTAAATTAATAAAGTTGTTGTAGAGAAATAAGGAAAATAGCTTATGCAAATAATTTTTATTTTTTGCCAAAGTTTCGTCAACTTTGTTGACTTCCTCAGGGCTCAAATAAATTAACTTCTTTGCATATTTGTCATTTTATTAATATTCTTTCTTAGCAAACACATAAGGCCACTCATCAAACAGATTGAAAATATTTTCTTTTTTAAATCTGTTTGATGACTGGCCTGATATGTTTGCTAAGAAGGAATATTGTGATAAAATGACAAATATGCAAAGAAGTTAATTTATTTGAGCCCTGAGGAAGTCAACAAAGTTGACGAAACGTTGCCAAAAAATAAAAATTATTTGCATAAGCTATTGTCCTTATTTCCCTACATCAACTTTATTAATTTAATCGATGGACATAAATAATCAAAATAATTAGGGTAAATATCCTTTTTTTTTAATTTTTTTTTATTTAAGTAAGTGAACGTTGAAAGTTAAATAATTTATTTACGTCTTTTCATCAATTTTCTATTGAGATCTACCAATCTGTCTAAAAAGAAAAAAAGAATTCCTTTGAGAGACAACTCCTAATGAGAAAGTCACAATTAATTTATAGGGGATGTAGACCATGTGTTCTTGGGATGGAAAAACAATCTTTTATTTTAATATTAATTTATTATTTTATCTCTTCCTTTAAAGCTACCTCTTTTAGTGTACATCGAGGGGTGAACCGCGATTGGAATTAGGTGTACACTGTCTTTGGAATTATGTGGAATGATTTTGGAAATGGTTAGATAATGCTCCAAAATCTATTGTCTTCTACTTGGAAATGAAATGGAAGTGGAAGTAGGTGTACACGATATTAGGTCGCAGGTCACCCCTCGGTGTATATTAAAGTGAACTGTCATGAAACGGAAACAATAAATTTAATTTTAATATTTTTAGTTGCTTCAAAGTTTTATATTTAATATTGCATTTAATGTAATTATTATTTCTTTCAATTTGTAAATTTTTAAAAAAATTGGCTGAATTACCGATCATATTAGTCTTAAGGCTAGCCATTATAATAAAACAAATAAATAATTTAAGCTATAGAAATCTAAAATTGCAATATAATAATTTAATTAATTGAAAAGATTTTGTTTTGCTGAGAGTAAAAAAATTGTTGATTTTTAAAGAGAAATTCAATGAGGTTGTCCTCTGCTTGATGCAAATAAACATCACATACCTAAATATACCAAATATGTATATGTTGCAGTAAAACCCCGTTTTTTAGTTAGAACGCGTTTCACTGAATACCTTTATGGCAATTAGAGTTTACTGATATTGGTTGAGTTTGGTTCAAAGGTCTAGAATCTTCATTTTTGACATTCTGTCTCATTTTGGGTGTTTATTTTGAAAAGTTTTTAAACGAAAATGTCAAAAATTATATTCTCTACAACTTTGCCTCTAATTTTTGACATTTTCGTTTAAGAAATTTTTCAAAAATAAGCACCCAAAATGAGGCGGAAGGAAAAAATGAAGATTCTAAACATTTGATCCAAACTCAACCAACATCTGTAAGCTCTAGTTGCCATAAAGGTATTCAGTGAAACGTGTTTTAACTAGTAAGAACCTGTTCTTACTGCAACATATATATAAATATGTATAATTTATTTGTTTGAGACTATAATTTCGAAGGTCTGACTTTCATCGTCAATCTTTTAATTATAAATATTTTATCTATTATTTCACATGGGTTCAACTACCCCTGATTGGATGTAGGAAATTCGTTTTTGTTGTTATAGCAAGCTACAGTGCCGGCTTATGACATTTTGCCGCCCGGGGCTAACTTTTAAAAACGGCCATTCTTGACAAAGAAAAAAATCATTTTTCCAACATAATAGTTATTGATGATGTGTTAAAAGTAATATTTTATTTTTGTGAGAAGGAAGTTTTGAACACGACACAAAGCGGAGTGCTCCAAACCTTTGAACAAAATAAAATCACTTTTAACTTTACGTATATATTACTATTATTTCTACAAACACAATTTTTTAATTTGTATTTCTAATAGTTTTTTAGCATATCAACTAGTGGGATTCTATAGTAAATAATATTATTGATTATTTTATAATTGTGAGGATTGTCCTAAATTTTTGACTACACCCCTAATTTGGTCATGTGATATATACGGCATTAAACTTATTTATTTTCCTTAAATTTTAATTTAAGATGGTCAAGAAATTTCAACCCTTTGTCAAGAAAGGCTTTTGAAAATTTAAGACCTAAATAGGTTTCTTAGGATGGGTGAATATCCTTTAAGCTCTGGATAATTAAAAAAAGGGTTTTTTGGGTTTTTAATCTCTAGGTAGTTGAGAAATTTTATTATATTGTTAAGAAAGGTCTAAATAGTTTTTGGAAATTTTATTCAATTAATAAGGTCTTTGAATTTGTAAATGTTTAATTAGTAATGAAGGGTAAATATCTTTTGGGCAGTTTATAGAAGAATTTTATCCTTTGAAAAAGGCTTTGAAACTCCATTGTGTCTATGGGTCGATGATCTATAAGTCTATGATATTCTACCTACAATAAGGAAACACTGCCAATGGACGACTCAAAACTCAAACTACCCCGTTGACTAGGGCGCTAGAACTCCAGCAAAAATACCAGATAAACACAGGAGAACGTCTATTCCGAAGAGCTGAACCCCCTGGAGATGGGCCTGATCTGCCGGTTTGCCTGCTTCTGCCAGGCATTGAGGACCGCAAGGCAGATGTTTCCCCTCACCTACTGAAGGCCGCAGCTCTGGAAATGCTTGCTTTCGACTATCCGCAGACGGAGTGGACCCATGTCTACACCGATGGGTCAGCCATTGGTGATAAATGCGGGGCGGGCTTTTATATAACCTTCCTCCAGGGCTCTGTCCCGGTGGGGAGACTTGGAACTAATTTTGACGGTGTGGTGGCCGCTGTCGGTGAGGCTGCATTTATGGCAACGAGCGAGCTGACCACCAGCTCGCTAAAGCTGGGTGCCTCCTTCCACAGGAGGACCGAGCTGTTGCTTACCAAACTATCTGCGGTATCATCACTGCAACTATTGGAGGGGCGATTAGGGCTGACTGGGAGGCAGCCGCTGTTGGAAAAAGATGGGAACGGATAGTTAAATCCAACCCCATCCCCAACAACCTGCCAAGGGAAGTCGCGGTCGCCACCTTTAGAATGGCTACCGGCCATGATTACCTCCAGAGCCATCTGCACCGTATTGGTCTTGCTGACTCTCCCCTCTGCCCCTTATGTACAGAGGAAGAGGAAACGGCTGATCATCTCAAGAGATGCGGTGCCCAAGGGCGGATCCAGGAATTTTTTATGGGGGGGGGGAGAGAGAATGTATATAAGGAGGAGACGCCCCCCCCCCACACACGCACACACACATAGAACTTTATTTTAAATTTTAAATTTAAAAAAAAATGTTTTTTTTTTAATTTTTTTTACAAATTTCATATCTCATATTTTAAGTTCATTAAAATAAAAATAAAATTGTTATAAATTCCCTGTCGATTTGGCCGCCGTTTTTTGGCCTCTGCGTGCGACGCACGTGTTACACTCCCGCCAGGCACGGGCCTGTATGGGGGGGGGCGGTCGCCCCCTCCGCTGGATCCGCCCTTGGCGGTGCCCTGGAGGTGGTCGAGGTCGACTTAGAGGGACGGGCAAGGCTTTATTGGGCAGCACGGCGTCTAATGGCCGATTAGCCACGGACGGGCGTTAGATAAAGAAGAAGACAATAAGGAAACCATTTATTTCAAAAATATTATCAAATCAAAAATATTATTTGACAAAACGTTGATAAATCTATTCAAGAGAAAAAAAATCAATAGAATATCAAATATATATACTTCATTCTTCATTTAAAATTTTTATTCAAAAAATAAAATAAAAATAAGAATGTTTAGCGCCTTTGCGCCCTTTACGTATTTACAGCCGGGGGCTATAGACCCCAATAGCCCCCCCCGGTTAAGCCGGCACTGGCAAGCTAGGCCTATAAACGATTCTGGCTATAAGAACCAAACGAATTTTCTATATCCAATCGGGACTAATTTAATCCATGAGAAATAACAGTTAAAATATTTCTAATTAAAGGAAGGACTGATGATGAAGGTCAGACCTACGAAACTATAGTCTCAAACATATACCTATATATGTTTATATTTGATGTAGGTATATATATATATATATATATATATGTTAAATATGTATATATTTATTTGCATCAAGCAGAGAATAAAAATAATTGATTTCTCTTTATAATAATTAGATGAAAAAGAAAGCATAAAATGATAGCTCAAATGTCCGAATACCTGTTCTTCCTTCTTTTCCGTTAACTTCAGCCGTGGGAACCGATTCTTTTATAGTTTGAGATAATTCATTAAATTTGTTACTATAGCCACAGGAATCACTTAAAAAATGATAATTCAATATTTTATTATTCATTACAGATTATTATTAAACTCATGACAAATTTAACTTACCAAAATTCAATATCAACTTTGACACTCATTCTGTTTATATTTTTAGATTAATTTATATATTTGAAATTTATAAGTTTAAATGTTTTTTTTTGATAGGATAGTTTTTAGATAGAATCAGTCAGATAATCAGATCAGATTGGGTTTGTTTGCTCTCTTGATAAAATCTGTCAATTCTGATACTCCCCATGTTTGTGGAGGCAAATTTAATCCTATTTTTCTGTATGATAAACATAATGTATATATTTTTTACAAAATATATCTAAGTATTTATTCATCTGCTGAATAAAATACCAAAGGATTAGATAAAGAAAAATAATAGCTATATTTTTTTTAATTGTTCATTTTTATTAATTAATTAATTAATTTTATTTCAACAGCTAATGCCTAATATCTATCTATTATTAAACGAGCAAAAATTGTATATATATTTATTTATATACTAGCTGCAAGGCCCGCCATCGGCGACCCTCTTGCTAGCCAGGGGCGCGCCCCCGGACCCCCCTCCACCCGCCTTCAACCCCCCCCCCGAAACCCACCTATCACCCCCCACCCACGCACAATGCAGCCGTGCCCAACCCCCGCCCCCACACCACCACCCCAACACTCCATCCTGCACCCCACCCACCTCGGACCCCACCCCCGTACCACCCTACTACGCCACGGGACCCTCACCTGAACCCGCACCCGACCAACCCTGCACCACCACCCCGCACCATCACTCCACTCCCGCACCCACCCTCCGTACCCAGTTTTTGCATTTCTAGCCATCTAGTGACCCACACCCAGGTATCACACAATATACCCAGAATATTCTAAGAAGTTATTTAAACGACATATATATTCCAATTATCTCCAGGAGATCCATAGAATATTTGTATGGGCGTTAATCTTCTGAGAATATTCTTTCCAAATATTCCATTAACGCCCAACTAGGAATATTCCGGGGAAGAGAATTTAATGTCCTACACGAATATTCAAATTTCGATCATCCATGGGATATTTTTAGAATGTCCCGAAAAAGGCGTCGACAACCAATTTTTTTTCTTATATATAACTCAATATTAATGGAAATATTATTGTTGTTGTTTTTTTTTTTTAAATTTTATTAAAACAATTATTTTACATTAATGTATACATTGTATTTGAGCTTCGACTCCGGAGATTACTTCTCCACCATCGACTGTCCTTGATCATCTTTTTAGTCCTTGTTTTTAATAAGAGGAAAAAACTAATTAAATAAAAAAACCTCTTTTCCGATCATTATTCTAATTCCATTAATTCGTTCTCCCCAATCCTAAATATTCTTGTTTTTTTTTTTATAAATTTTATTAAACCATTTATTTTACATCAATCTATGCATACATTGTTTTTGAGCTTCGACTCCGGAGATTACTTCTCCGCCATCGAATGTCCTTGATCATCTTTTAGTCCTTGTTTTTAATAAGAGGAAAAAACTAATTAAAGAAAAGACCTCTGTTTTCCGATAATTATTTCAATTTCATTATTCCTCCAATCAATCCACCCCTCCGAAATATTCTTGTTATTATTAAACCAATTATTTTACATGAATTTATGCGTACATTGTTTTTGAGCTTCGATTCCGAAGATTACTTCTCCACCATCGAGTGTCCTTGATCATTTTTTAGTCCTTGTTTTTAATAAGAGGAAAAAACTAATTAAATAAAAAAAACCTCTTTTCCGATAATTATTTCAATTCCATAATCCAATCAATTTCATTTCCCGAAATATTCTTTTTTTTTTATAAATTTTATTAAACCAATTATTTTACATTAATTAATGTATACATTGTATTTTTGCTTCTATTAGGGAGATAACTTCTCCCCCAACGAGTGTCCTTATTCATCTTTAGTCCTTGTTTTTAATAAGAGGAAAAATCTAATTAGATAAAAAAACCTCTTTTTCCGATAATTATTTCAATTCCATTATTCCCCAATCAAGTCGATTGGTTAACCCCATCTCACCCGAAATATTCTTTTTTTTTTATAAATTTTATTAAACCAATTATTTTACATTAATTAATGTATACATTGTATTTTTTGCTTCGATTTCGGAGATTACTTCTCCACCATCGAGTGGCCTTATTCATCTTTAGTCCTTGTTTTTAATAAGAGGAAAAATCTAATTAGATAAAAAAACCTCTTTTCCGATAATTATTTCAATTCCATTATTATTATTCCCCAATCAAGTCGATTGGTTTGACCTTTATCCCGAAATATTCTTTTTTTTTTTTTTATAAATTTTATTAAACCAATTATTTTACATTAATTAATGTATACATTGTATTTTTTGCTTCGATTCCGGAGATAACTTCTCCACCATCGAGTGTCCTTATTCATCTTTAGTCCCTTGTTTTTAATAAGAGGAAAAATCTAATTAGATAAAAAAACCTCTTTTCCGATAATTATTTCAATTCCATTATTCCCCAATCAAGTCGATTCTCTATCGTCATTTTCTTCCTCTCCTTCTTTTTTTCGAAATATTCTTGTTTATTTTTTATAAATTTTATTAAACCAATTATTTTACATTAATTAATGTATACATAATAATAATAAGTAAGCAGATCAAGCAGAGCGGAGTCTGAATCAAGCCTGTTGATGAAGTTTAATGAAGTTAATTATTAAGTTGGGATAATGCCCGACAGAAAGCCGTATTGCTCCTATGTGGAGAAGTGAGAAGAGTAGGCTGGCTAGCTCAGGTCAAGTCTAGCTTGGTTTCTGGGCAGAGGGTCTTTTATATGCTTATATTGTGATATATGTCAGCGGTTTTGATGACGACATCAAAAGCGCTGATTCTTTGCTTTTTAGGCGCGTAACTTACATACATACATACAGGTGAAGCTAATATAAAGCGTTTAAGAAAGTGGTCAAATTTTGTGGTAAAATAGAATTCGAACCCAGGCGGGAATAATTACACTAAACATAAATTCTAGTGCTTTTTCTTTTGACAAGTTTTCTATAGATTATAATGTGTCACTTTCAAACTGCTATTGCTATGTGCTATTAGACAGTATAAAAATAAGTATTCATTTTTCTAACGTTCTAATATATATCTTTTATCTATGAAAAGAGCTTTCTATAGTCAACATATAATTTCATTATTTTTTTAAATAACGCATTTATTTCAAACTTATTGTTTATTATTTATTTTATTATTTATTATTTTTATAAAATTGTGAATTATTCTGTAGCTGTTATTCTCAAGAGGTATTTATTTAATTTATTATTTTATAGAATTAACTATATAAACTGCACTATAATTTATTCATATTACTAATTATTAATTTTTTTATTGATACCGATTTGTTAAAAATCAAAATATGCCGTGTATTGTTCCGTCCTGCATATATAAAAATCAAAAAGGAATAATTCTTCATATATTACCCAAAGACAAAGAGGTTAGTTAGAAAAACATATTACTATAAGTCATACACAAAAAACTTTATTTTTCCAAAGATATTTATATTCATATTATGAAATTGTTTTAGCTATTTTATATGTGGTGTAAAAATATTGGCAGAGAGGATATCTGTAAGAAACCACAGCCAATAAAGCGAGGTAATTACAGAATTTGTGATAAACATTTCGACGAAAGGTGCAAATACGTTACGTTTCACAATAAATCAAATTTAAAAGTAGGAAGTATTCCAACTTTACATTTGCCTGGTATTGTTGATAAAAATCTATATATACTTCGAATGAGTCCAAACACAACTGGATTATCCAATTTTTGGTCTACAAACCGAATTGAAGATGGTACATTTTATAAATTTATATAAATATATACAGTCGACTCTCGATAATTTGAAATCCAAGGGACTACAAAAAATTCGAATTATCAAGAGGTAAGAAAAAAAATTCGAATTATTAATAGTTTTTATAATATGTATTTTTGAAAATATGTATGAGCTTTATATATAGCTAATTTTATTTATTTTCTTAGAAAGACGGACTGGTAAGCTAAATAAGTAGGTTACAATGAAAGGCAGTCCAAATTATTTACATTTTTTATTCAAATACCGACGTTTCGGAGACCTTTTCTCTCCTTTTTCAGGGTAATGAATAGTTATTGATGGGTGAGTATAACTGGCTCCCATTTGTCTCTCTTTTCAATGATAACAATATTACAATATTTTTTACTTCGAGAAAGTGGTGTAGGTTTTAGGTGAAACATGATATTAATTAATAAAGTAAAGGGAGTGTAGTTTCACAGTGAATGAAATAAAACTCAAAGAGGTTTATACAAACTCAATATATTTCGAATTATTAGTCCATCCTCAGGAGTTTACAGGTTAAAACAGTTTTAACCTGTAAACTCCTGGTGATGGACTAATAATCCGAAATACTTTTCAAGATTATATCTCAAGTGTACTTAGTTAACTAGTTTGTAGTAAGTATTGTAATATTGTTGTATTCATTGAAAAGAGAGACAAATGGGAGCCGGGTTTTACTCCCCCATCAATAACTATTTATTACGCTGAAGAAGGAGAGAAAAGGTCTCCGAAACGTCGGTATTTGAATAAACAATTTAAATAATTTGGACTGCCTTTCATTATAACCTACTTATTTATATATAGCCTCAAGTAAAAAAGTAAAAATAATGAAAACGACAAAAAAGAACAAAAAATTACATATGTATTAACATTGCAATAGATAATAACTAGAGACCGGATTTCTATGCACTTGCATATTTTGTTTTCCGCCACATACGACCCAGGGGATCAATTATCTATCCGAATCATGCATATAGGGTTCTAGGCTACTGTGGGCTAAATTTTACACTGCATATTTTTGCATATTTGATGGATTTTTTATCAAATATTCCCTATTTAGCGCCAAATACAGATTTTTTAAAAGTAAATTTTCGGAGAAAGAATGAAGAAATATATATATAAAGTTCCTTTAAATTTGCCCCCATTACATCTGAGGATGTGGAACGCTCCTTTTTATCGTATAAATCAATTTTAAGTGACCGTAAACATAATAATGTTTACGGCCACCCGAAGATAATTTAGAAAAATACTTGTAAACATAAATTATTCACAATTACAATCAAATTTTAATTGAATCGGTCATTTTGAAATGGGGTCATCTCCATTTTTTTTTTTTTCCGTCTCTTAGTATTTACGCAAATGTATTACATTTGGAAACGAATCATTTCTAGCCACCTAAAGCAGCTTAGCAAGGTCAGTGTTTTGCCATTTAGTTTGAAAAGTGAGCCCGTTTAAAAAAAATGATTTTATGAAAAAAAATGGAGATTACCCCTTTTCAAAATGACCGATTCAATTATTTTTGAGATCCTTTGTTAATTATTTCTTTATTATTATTTTTTTTATGGCCTTCGGGAACTATAGCCCATTTTGGCCATTGAGTGTTCATGTGTGTGTAAATTAGTGTAGTGATCAGATTATAGCCGGACAAATATTTCCATTATTTTATTTGTTTATTATTTTTACGTCAATAAGAAAAGCTTGTTAATATAGGTACACAAATAAACGCAATAAAATACAATCGTGTCTGTTAAATAAAACTATCCCCCCCCCCCCCTCCCGTATTTTTTCGATCACATTTTTTGAAACATTATTATATTTATTATGTTGATTTTATTCAAGAGCACCTATTATTTTATTGAGTTTAAAGATTTTTTAATATATTAAATATAATGAGAATTTTGTGAAATTTTTTACTCGATAAAAGTACATATTTGACACTTGGTATCTATGGCTTACTTTATCGTTTTATTTTATTCAAAGCACTCCTTCAAATAGATAGTCTTCAATTTTAATTTTTTGGTGCATAAAAAAAATTATTTTGCCAATTTTTACTGCATATATTTGCATATTTCAACGTATTCTGCATATTACTTGCATATTTCAGCCTTTTTAACTGCAAATTTTGGCAGTTTTTACTGCATAAAAATCTGGTCTCTAATACTTTATTAAAAAAAAAATTCGAATTATTAAGAAGGGAAGTGGCCTAGTTCGAATTATATTTAGAATGTTCTCTCCCCCTCTTGTTACGAAAAGGATTTCGAGTTATCAAAATACACAGCATTTTTTAGATTTACCGAAGTTAACAGCTGAAGAGTTCGAATTATCGAGAGTCGACAGTATTTGCTAATATCCAAGTTAAAACTAATATATTTTCAGAAATAACTCCAAACACACCTCCTGGATTATCCGATTTTTCTTCTTCAATTGAAGATGGTACATTTTATAAACCCATATAAATATATTATATACCTGCCAATATCCAAGTTAAAACTAATATATTTTTATTTTTAATATATTTTCAGGAATTACTCCTAATACAATTAACTATGAGCCTAGTGAAGAAAACTCCTCGGATGTTTCTGTGAAAATGGAAGAATTGGAGATGCGTGCGGTCGTAAAATACTTCTATTTAAAAGGCTTAACACCACTTCAAATCAAAGAAGAAATGGATTCGACACTAACAAACTCTTCTGCATCATATGCAAAGATCACACAGTGGTTTTTTGAATTTAAAGCCTAATACGCACTGAGAAATTTTGCTCCGAAACAATGTTTGGGAACATTGTTCAGGAACAATTTGTTCCGATACATTATTCCTCGTCCAACTGGAACCTCAAATCAACCAGTTCAATATGGCTTCGCAAGCAGCAATTGGGGCTTCCATATGTATTATGTACGTTTTTTCTAATTCATCAAGAAGAAGAAGAGAAAAGAAAAGATGGTGGGCAAGGAAACTGTTTGTTGCTGGGAATACGCACACAAAAAATCTTTTGGATCTGCTTAAGCTGGAAGAAGTTTCAGGTTTTCGACAATTTAACATGATTATCTTAAAATTCTTCCGGGGTGTTACAATTTCAAAACATATCACTTATTTTAGACAAACAATTTCACTAGATATCTGTCTTGCGGTCTCTTTGCCATTCCTTACTTGTGTTCTGACTTCCTCTGGATACTGCCTCTTTTAACAGAAAAAGAAGAGGTTCGTATCCAAACCAGGAGCATTTTTTAGGAGTTGAACCGCTTTGTTTTGAATCACATAATTTCTTGTGTTCTCTACGAAATTATTATTATTTTTTTTTTTATTAGACTCCATAGCCCAGACAGAAATGAATGTTGCAGCAATATTACATTGCATTATTAAACTTTGCACGAATCTTGCTGCAACATTGCAGCAATATTCCTAATGCCGTTCTCTGAACCTTGCACGGATCTTGCAGCAACATTGCGGGAATGTTGCCAATGTTGCAGGAATATTGCGAATATTGCAGGAAAAATGAATAAGAAATAATATTTTATGATGAAATAAGTTTCGTTTATTAATATAAAATGGCAAGTACAGATACAATACAATAATATTTCGAGATCCTTAGGGGCTGTATCTTTACTGGTGCGCCCCTTCTTGCATTCGATTCCATTAAAAAAAAAAATGTGAGATCAGTCTTATGCTGATAGTTTATAATGAAAAATGATTTAATAAAATACAAAAAAAAAAATTTATTAATTGTTTTTTTTTTTTAATTTAAAGATTAGCCCGAAATATGTATAGAGATTATGTGTACGACTGCTAGCCAACCCGGTGCTCGTTTGACAAATCTGGCAACACTGTCCGAGCTTGTATATATTTTATCATAGAAATGTCAGATAAAGTAAGGGAGATTTATAAAACAAAAAGTTCTTAATAAGCGATTGAAAGCTGTTGCGACAATGGCTGAAGCGAAAAAACGTCAAAAAGAACTAAAGTTAACACACTTTTTAGGTTAAATATATGCGTTGTTGCCAGCTTGTTTTTAGTGTAAATTTTTCATTATTTATTCATTAATATCTCAGAAACTGTGTTGTAACTATGAATTGAAATTTTCTTAAAAAATGTATTAGTTATTGTTTAATGTTGTTTTAATTTTTTATAACAATGGTAAGAAGAGTTTCTTTTTTCTACCCCCTTGGCCTCGGGAACTAGTGCCCATTTAGCCAGAGAGTTTCTTAATTATAATTAAATATTTATGTACAACTTTCCGATATCTCGTATAGTGCAATGTATAAGAGTCTGAAAAACTCTATCTTTTGGAATTTAATATCTCCGGAACTATATTGTTCATAAATTTCGATTTGCCACCAATCGACGCAGAAGTATTTAAATAATAATAGGTCTAAATTTCAAAAAAAATCCTAAGAAACCCCATATAGTGAAACAACTACCTTAAGAAGATGACGTTTTTTTCCTTATTCATACAATAACAAGTTGATTTTTTACAATAATAAATTAATAGATTCAATTACAATCTTTTATATATCAAAATGATTGTAAGATTCTCCTCATTCAACTCCAATAAATAATTAAAAAAACAAAGATATCTATTGTCAATATTAAACTAATAATTTATTTATTTACTTATTTGTCGGAAACCGAACAAAAATAACTTTTTTTTTATAATGATAATGATGAGAGAAGGAGTTACACCAAAAAAGGTGCATCCCCTAAAGGCCTGGGTCGGCCCCTCCATCGTGAAAAGAACAAGAAGAGGCGATTTTATGGACTGGACAGCGGTCGAAGGCATCTGTGGATAAGGGTCTTTAAAGCTGAAGGTTATAAGTCGCGGGGAAGACGGTGCCTGGGAGCTAGTTATATTATTGTAAACGTTTTTAAGATTGTTTTTTTAAAAGATTTATATTTTTTTTAATTATAAAAAAATCAATAATTTTTTTTCTTTTTTAAATTATTGTATATATTTTAAATAAAAGAAATATCAAAAGCTGCTAGCTGCACGACTCTATTGAAACTTTGTTAAATATAAATATATTTCGTGCTATAAAAATTGCTGGAATTCTATATTTAATAATATAAATTAATAATATGCGCAATGTAAATTTGTTTTTGTAATTAAAAGTATTTTGTATTGTAGTTTTCTAATTTATTAATAAATTTTTTATTATAATACCGGCTCAGACAAAATAAAACGAATTTATTTTTGGAGAGTCGATATATACCGGGTGAGTTTTTTATCTTGAGACAGTCTTATATCTCAAAAAGAGTGCATTATATGAAAAAAAGTTTATTTATATCAGGGAGGAAATTAAACTACGCTATTGTTTGTCGACCTAAAACAAGCTTTCATGTGTATTTCGAAGTCAACTTCTGTTTTTTAAATGGAAACCTATATGTTTCTGTACATATTCTGAATCTACAAAAAAAAACTGAACAGTTTTTATAAAAACTATTTTTGTATACGACATCAAATAATAAAAAATATTAAATCAATTAGATCTCAAAAAAAATTATAATAATTATTTTTAACAATCATTCAACTTAATTATCAAATAATAATAATCAAATAATTAATTATTAAATCGGAAAGTCACAACAATGAAAATAAGTGTTTATAATGATATTAAAACTTCGTTATACTCAGATTTAAGAGATTATTTTCTACTTAATAGAACTATTTAAAAGTCTTGAGTTTAAAAAGGTTTATTTCTCGTATCAATCCAGTAGATAGTTATATTATTGTATTACCATAATAAAAATGGAGCATTTTTTGTTCAAGACAGAATTGAAATGGTCTTAATTTATGCGGTGAATGTGGAAGAAGTGTTATGTGGGGCTGTCATTGAAATGGATGCCGAGCGTTTTCCTGACAGGGATACACCCTCACAAGCTTCATTTCATCGTGTTGTAAATTTGTTAAAAAAACAAGAAATGTAAAGGCTATGAAGAAACTTAAAAAGGTCAAAATAACGAAATTGGAACTGGAATTCACCCAGAAACTTTGAGATACACTCTGGAATACGTCACAGAACATTGTCGCAAAATGATTAATTATTATTAAATTATTTATTTAATAATTAAATATTTGATAATTAAGTTTAATGATTATTAAAAAAATTATTAAGATTTTTTTTTTGAGATCTAATTGATTTAATATTTTGTATTATTTGATGTCAAATAAAAAAATAGTTCTAATAAAAGTTGTTCAATTTTTTTTGTAGTTTCAGAATATGTATCCAAATTCACTTGAAATATTAATATGTTTATTACTTTATTATTAATCAGATATCACTAGCAATTTGTAGTTCATGTTGACTTTAAGTCAAAAATAATCTCGATTCTCATTTAATAGTCGAGGAATAACCATTATACATTAGAATTTTGACGTTTCGGTTATTATTTGCAACCTGAAGGCAATGGAAAAGAATGGAAAAATCAACTTAAAATCAAAAATAACGATCGATTCTTATCTAATACTAGAGGAATAACCTTATTGCATTCCATTTTGATGCTTTTGACTATTAATGGCAACCTCCACTGATAACGTGGAAGAATCGACTTAAAATCAAAAAGACTAAATTCTTTTATGGCAAACAACTCAACTTGAGTTGTTTACCAAAAAGAATTTAGTCTTTTTGATTTTAAGTCGATTCTTCCACGTTATCAGTGGAGGTTGCCATTAATAGTCAAAACATCAAAAATGGAATGCAATAAGGTTATTCCGCTAGTACTAGATGAGAATCGATCGCTATTTTTGGTTTAAAGTCGATTTCTCTATGTCTTCAGCAATGGTTACTAATAAAAACCGAAACGTCAAAAATCCAATATAGAATGGTTATTCCTCATGTATTTGTACTAGATGAGAATCAATCGCTATTTTTGATTTTAAGTCGATTCCTCCATGTCTTCAGCAATGGTTACTAATAAAAACCGAAACGTCAAAAATCCAATATAGAATGATTATTCCTCAAGTACTAGATGAGAATCAATCGCTATTTTTGATTTTAAGTCGATTCCTCCATGTCTTCAGCAATGGTTACTAATAAAAACCGAAACGTCAAAAATCCAATATAGAATGATTATTCCTCAAGTACTATATGAGAATCAATCGCTATTTTTGGTTTTAAAGTCGATTTCTCTATGTCTTCAGGAATGGTTACTAATAAAAACCGAAACGTCAAAAATCCAATATAGAATGATTATTCCTCAAGTACTAGATGAGAATCAATCGCTATTTTTGGTTTAAAATCGATTTCTCTGTCTTCAGCAAAGGTAACGTATAAGAAAACAACGCAGTTGCTATGGTTACTTATAAAAATTCCTCCCAAATTTTTAGCATTTCACAGAGAGAAGCCTATCCATTCTTACTTAAGCAAGGCTAAATGAGCTATATTAAAACTTTCAAATGAATAAATTTTAAAGAATTTAAAAAATTAAAAAAAGTACCCATCTTACTCTAGAGTAAAGTACTTTAAAATATAATTTTACTAAAAACTTTATTTAACCTTTTTTGTGGTCCCCAAGGTACTTAATTAGGATATTAAATTTCATCAAAATTGGTTAAGTCATTTTCAAGATATTTAGAAAAAACTAAAAAAGTACTGAAATAAAGTACTAATGTTTGTGGGCCGATATGTTCCAAAAACTAATCAGCGCTTCATTTTGTTAAACTAATGGTAGGTTTTCAATTTCATTTCAATAGGTGGAACGGTGTGGAAAAAATCGTGGGTCAAAAAAACGATAACATACATCCATCCATCCATCCATACATCCATCCGCACGCACTAAATGAAAAAATCGCTCTTTTTGGCCTCTCGACGAGACCCCATGTAATTTTTGGCAAAACCGTCACGTGCTAAAATTCAACCTAATTGAATACTACAATTTGTGACTTTAATTGAGTCCATGGGTTCCGTAGTCTTTACCTGAGGACCCTTTGAAGCCACGCTTGCCCCGAGAGCCATTACAATACTTTACCCATGCTTTGCATTGGATAAAGTAAAAATGGCACTTTTTGGCCTCACGACGAGACCCCATGTAATTTTTGGCAAAACCGTCACGTGCTAAAATTCAACCTAATTGAATACTACAATTTGTGACTTTAATTGAGTTCATGGGTTCCGTAGTCTTTACCTGAGGACCCTTTAAAGTCGCGCTTGCCGCGAGACCGATTAACAATACTTTCCCCATGCTTCGCATTGGATAAAGTAAAAAAATGATTAGAAAGAAATATAAATTTAGAATTCATCCAAACGATGCGAGATATATATCCAGACAGAAAGGAATATTGCAGCAACATTGTAGCATTCTAGATTTTAAACCAAACTAAATAAAAAATTGTTCTTATCCTGGTTGTTGGTTTAATTGTAACAGAAAAAATATACCTCGCATCGTTTGGATGAATTTTAATAATTGAAGCCTTTTAGTACTTCTATTTTATAAAAATAGAATTTCAATAGTAATAAAATATTTTACTTACCAAAAAAGGCTATTATAAAATAAATAATTGATAAATTTTTAATATTTTTGCTAGATTCAATTTGAGTAGACAAAACTTTGTGAAAGCGAAAAAATTATTGTCTGAATTTGAAATATATAGTATATATAAGAGGAAGATATCAGTTGCGAGCGCTTAAATAGTGGCGATGGGAATATCTAAACAGAATACATTGAATTTTAAATATCTCTATAAGAGGCAAAAATTAGCTGCGGGAGACCGCCGTGCCACCTGCATTTGGAACTATTTTAAAAATTCAGACGCGGACACGATGACTTTTAACGTCGTCTGAAAATCAGATGCCCTAATTTTTTTTCTTCACTGAAATGCAAGAGACCAAGGTGCTTTTTTCACTATTATTTATATCCGACGATTGGCTGTTCGTTTTCAATGTGTGTTTGATTAGGAAAAAAATGGGAGCCCCAAACACACCCCGCCCGACGATTGGCTGGTTCGGTTTTCAATGTGTGTTTGATTAGAAAAAAAAAAGGGAGACCGTCTAAAAATCAGCCCGAAAAGGAGCTATACGAAACCCAACCGAGCCGAACTGAATATATATTAACCGAACCGGAGTCGTTTTTTTTTTTTTTTTTTTTTTTTATAAAGATACTGATACAAGAAGAAGTTGCACCAAGAAGGTACAACCTCTGTAGTCCGTGGTGGACCCTTGTAACGTGAAGATAAGGGGAGATTTAGTGATTGGGTAGAAGTCGAAGGTATCTGTGGATGCTGGTCTTGAAAGATTGAAGGTCATAAGTTGCTGGAAAGACGGTCGGGGGAAGAGAGTTCCAGTCTCTAGATGTCATGGGGATAAATGAATTGGCGAATGCGTTTGTTCGATTAGTATCCAGTTTAAGCGCGTAGGGGTGTTGAGTTTTAGAAAATCGTGTATTCCGCGCAAATGAAGCCCTTGGTGGGATTATCGATTTAATTTCGTCAGAACAAAAGCCATGGTAGTATCTATAAAAAAGGGAAAGGGCGGAGACAGATCTACGATGGGCTAGGGAGTCGAGAGTGTCAGTTAATGTAGGATCGCCTATCAGTCTGATAGCTCGTCTCTGAATTGCGTCCAGGGTTTCAAGAGAATACTTGGAGGACCCTCTCCACAAATGCGAGCAATATTCAAGACAGGGGCGAATTTGAGCCTTGTATAATATAAGGAGTTGAGTGGGGGTGAAAAATCGTTTGGTTCGGAAAAGAAAGCCAAGCTTACATGCTGCAGCCTTTGCTACTGAGATAATATGGTCATTCCAAGAGAGGTCAGAACCTAAGGAGACACCTAACAATGATATTTTATTACGAAATTCCAATGAGCTCGAATCAAAGGAAATGTCCGGAAGGTTCCTATCTGCGCGCCTAGAAATTAGGCAGCATTGTGTTTTACCAGCATTAAAGTTTACCAAGTTGTGAGATCCCCATTTTTTTAGCATGCTTAAGTCTGAATTTATTGAGGAGGCTATGTTTGCGCGATCGTCTAGTAAGGATTGAGCGTTGTGGAGGGTGCTATCGTCAGCGTAACAATGTATTGGATTGGAGGGCAGATTTAATAGGTCATTAATATAGATAATAAAGAGCGTGGGAGAAATGACTGAGCCCTGAGGAACTCCAGCATTAGTATTAAAGGACGAGGATGATATTCCGTCAACCTCGACTTTAATAGAGCGGTTTGAGAGAAAGCTCTCAAGCAACTTGCAGAGGCTCGGGGGAGGCCAAATGCAGGTAATTTGGCAAGAAGATTTTTGTGCCAGACTTGATCGAAGGCCTTTGAAATGTCTAAGCCTATTACGAAAGTCTCTTTACCAGTCTCTAGTGCTTTATTCCACATATGAGTTATATATGCTAAAATGTCGCCGGTGGACCGAGATTGTCTAAAGCCGTATTGACTATCATGGATTAGTTTATTAGATTCTAAATGGTGAAGAACTTGCTCATTAATTATTTTTTCCATGATTTTGGAAAGAACCGAAGTTATAGCGATCGGACGATAATTGGCTACATTTGAAGAATCTCCTTTTTTTTTATTGGTTGAATTCTTGCAGTTTTCCAGCTCCCCGGAAATGAGCCAGTGGTATAAGAAAGTTTGTAAATTTTTGAGAGAATAGGAGCAAGTTCAGGCGCGCAATTTTTGATTATACTGGTGGGAATGTTGTCTGGGCCAGCGGCTGAATCAACATTTAGGTTTTTGATTATCTTTAATATTTTTGGTATTCTGAATTTAATATCCGACATAATATTGGTGCTAGGGGTATAGGGCGGGGGTCAAGTCTCTTGTCGTCTAGGGTGGCATTGGTTGCGAAGAATGAAGCGAATGCTTCAGCTTTAGAGAGGGCCTCAGTGGCTATTGAGCCGCTGGGAAGATTAAGGGGGGAAACGCAGATTTGGAGGAGTTCGTAGTTAATTTCTTCGTGAGATGCCAGAATCGATTTTTATTAGCTGGGCATGCTGATAATCGGTCAGCCCATTTTTCGTCTAAAGACTTCTTGGTTTCATTAATAATTTTGTTACAATGGTTACGCGATTTTGAAAAAGCGATTCGTTTGATGTCCGTTTGGCAGAAAAGCCATTCCTTGAATGCTTTATTTTTTTCACGAACAGCTTTGCACATATTCGGTTCTATTACGTGGTTTGAATGAATAAAAATATTGTAAATAATATTAATAAAATTTATTATATTATTATAATATTAATAATTACATTAATATTGTTCTACTGCACTTTTAATTAAAAACCGATTAGACGGAATCAAATTATATTTTTAAATCCTCGGGTCAATATTCGTTGAGTGCTGCACCTTGGGAGCGGTCCAATAACTAAGATAGGGGCTTGAGAGGTGAGCAGAGTGGGGAAACTCTTTTTGACAGCGAAATTTGCGGTTAAAAAAGGAGACTAACAGCTATGCTTTTACCAAAAAAAATTGTGATAAGTAAATTTAAATCACAAAGAGAAATTACTCTCAATGCATTTCTTAAGGGAGCATTTGTTCACAATTTGAGTCTACCGCTAGATTTTTTGGTAAATTCAACAACTGGTGCCTACGGCCGCCAGGGGCGCTATTTTGACACTCGCGCATTAATGTTTTGGAATCACGTGGTGCCGCTCCATTTCAGTATCTTTTATCTATGCTCCATTTGACGAAAGTTTTCTCTAGTCAACATTCACTTAATTTTTCTCTTAAATAACGACTTTTTTTCAGTTATTTTTTATTATTTAGTTTTTAATTTTATTATCAAAATCAATTATTAAAATTGTGAAATTTCTTTTTGCTGATATTCTCAATAGGTAGCTATATATATATAAAATTTACATTTTTATAAAATTAACTTTATATACTATACTTTATTCATTATTATTTTTTCTTTTTATTGATACAGATTTAATAATAATCCAATTATGCCCTATTTTTGTGATGTTGTATCCTGTCGGTTCAAAAAAACAAAGGGAATAATACTTCATCAATTCCCAAGAGAAAGAGAGGTTAGTTAGGAAAACAAATACTAATTTTTTAATGTATTATGCTAATTCTATTATATATAGGAAAGAGACGTAGGTATATTAAATTTTAAAATAAAAATATCATCAACATATCTTTTATAGAAAGGTATATTGAAAGGTTTTATTTTATAAATTACCGAATTTTCTAAATGTTGCATAACTTTCCCAGAAAATATAGGCTTTTTTTTTCACCTATGGGTACTCAGAATGTTTTGCCATGCAATTTATTATTATATGAAAATTAAGAAGAGTTTAAAATCCTATTCATTTTTCGATAATATGATCTGGTATAATAACATATTATATTTATATTATTAAATTGTTTTAGCTATTTGATATTTGGTGCAGAAATATTGGCAAACATCAGCTCTGTATGAAAGATCCGCAAAAAATCCGTCATCTTCACAGAGTTTGTGATAAACATTTCGACGAAAGGTGCAAATTCGTGATGACAAACAATAGAACAAATTTAAAAGTAGGAAGTATTCCAACTTTACATTTGCCTGGTATTGTTGATAAAAATCTATATATACTTCGAATGAGTCCACACTCAACTGGATTATCCAGTTTTTGGTCTACAACCCGAATTGAAGATGGTACATTTTATAATCCATATAAATATATACAGTCGACTCTCGATAATTTGAAATCCAAGGGACTACAAAAAATTCGAATTATCGAGATTTCGAATTATCAAGAGGAAAGAAAAAAAAATTCGAATTATCGAGATTTCGAATTATCAAGAGGAAAGAAAAAAAAATTCGAATTATTAATAGTTTTTATTATATGTATTTTGAAAATATGTATGAGCTTACATAAATTTTATATATAGCTAATTTTATTTATTTTCTTAGAAAGACGGACTGGTAAGCGAAATAAGTAGGTTATAATGAAAGGCAGTCCAAATTATTTAAATTTTTTATTCGAATAACATCGGAGACCTTTTCTCTCCTTCTTCAGGGTAATGAATAGTTATTGATGGGTGAGTATAACTCTGTCTCTCTTTTCAATGATAACAACAATATTACAATACTTTTCAACATTATACAGTAAACTCTCGATAATTCGAATTTATAGGGACCAAACAAAAAATTCGAATTATCGAGTTTTTCGAAATAGTGAGAGTTCGAATTAAAGAGGGGCTGAAAGTAAAAATTCGAATTGAAGAAAGTTACATTTTATTAAAGAAATCCGTGTACATATATGTCATTGTATAAGATTGTGAATGCTGGTAGAAACAAAAATACATATTATAATAATACATGTGGATCAATTTATTTATTATAAAAAAAGTTATATCATTTCTTCATAAAAAAATCGGTTATTTTCGTTTGGGTCGCTTGGTTGGCTGCAATCTGGTCCACAGCATTTTCCAAAGTGCTCACTGCTTTGAACACACAACCCAACCCTCTTAAAAAAAGGTTGCTTCCTTAGAAGACACCATCGGAACATCGTTGTCTTCATCTTCACTGTCAGAAATCTGTTGATTGACCACAATTGACTGTTTCATAATGTCTTCATCAAACAATGTACCCGCTGTGGCAACATTATTGTCAATATTAACATAATCGTTGAAAGTTATGGGAACCTCTGGAAGTCTGTTCCAAGCACTCAAAAGAGGTCCCTCATCTTGCAGATCTTGTTGAACCATATCATTTCCGTCCTTGCATTCCTGATCCTTGATGAATCCGCAGGCTTTAAAACAATTTGCGATTGTCTGTGAGCTAACCCCTACCCATGCTTTGTGAGCCATTTCCATTGCAGTAAGCACTGAAATGCTGCACAGGTTATTTCCATTTTCCATAGTGTCTATTACAGTTCTAACCACTTATTTTCGATACAAGGTTTTAAATTTTTTAACGATTCCTTGATCTAGGGGTTGAAGAATTGAAGTTGTGTTAGGGGGTAAATATTTCAGCTCTATATTTTCAAGTGAAGGGACATCTTTATGGGCTGTGCAATTATCGATAAACATCAAAATTCTTCGTTTTTCTCTTCTCATTTCAGCATCAATGCTCATTAACCATTCAGAAAACAATACTGCTGTCATCCACGCCTTCTTATTTGATCTGTAGATTAGCGGAAGAGATTTCATATTTTAAGGCTGAAACTGCACTAAAGCATTTCAGGGGTGGTGTAGCATGAATCATAGACATTGGAGGGAGGTAAGTTCTTGGATAAATTGTGGAGTGGGCCGGTCTAGCTTCACTTCGATTTATAGAGGGGACCAAAATACATTGATTTTCTTCGAGTTATAGAGGTTCTCTCGGGGGACCGAGGGTTTTCTTCGAATTATAGAGGTTTTCGAATTACCGAGGTTCGATTTATCGAGAGCCTACTGTATCACAAGTGTACTTAGGCCGGTTGTTTGTCGCAAAGTAAATGCTTTCAGTGCCTGTCATCTGATTGGCCATCCCAGTCACTCCATTTACCATCTACCCTTGGTTAGTGGTAAAAAGCATTTACTTTGCGACATACAACCGGCCCTTAGTCAACTAGTTTGTAGTAAGTATTGTAATATTGTTGTTATCATTGAAAAGAGAGACAAATGGGAACCGAGTTTTACTCACCCATCAATTACTATTCGTTGCCCTGAAGAAGGAGAGAAAAGGTCTCCGAAACGTCGGTATTTGAATAAACAATTTAAATAATTTGGACTGCCTTTCATTATAACCTACTTATTTATATATAGCCTCAAGTAAAAAAGTAAAAATAATGAAAACGACAAAAAAGAACAAAAAAATTACATATGTATTAACATAGCAATAGATAATAACTAAAGACCGGATTTCTATGCAATTGCATATATTGTTTTCCGCCACATACGACCCAGGGGATCAATTATCTATCCGATATATGGATGGATGTATGTTATCGTTTTTTTGGCCCACGATTTTTTCCACACCGTTGTACCGATTGAAATGAAATTGAAAACTTACCATTAGTTTAACAAAATGAAGCGCTGATTAGTTTTTGGTACATATCGGCCCACAAACATTAGTACTTTTTTAGTTTTTTCTAAATATCTTGAAAATGACCTAAACAATTTTGATGAAATTTAATATCCTAATTAAGTACCTTGGGGACCACAAAAAAGGTTAAATAATGTTTTTAGTAAAATTATATTTTAAAGTACTTTACTCTAGAGTAAGATAGTACTTTTTAAAATTTTTTATTTTAAATTCCTTAAAACTTATTCAATTGATCGTTTTATATAGCTCATTTAACCTTGATTAAGTAAGAATGGATAGGCTGCTCTCTGTGAAATGCTAAAAATTTGGGAGGAAATTTTATAAGTAACGATAGCAACTGCGTTGTTTTCTTATCCGTTACTTTTCCTGAAGATATAGAGGAATCGAGTTAAAACCAAAAATAGCGATTGATTCTCATCTAGTACTTGAGGAATAACCATTCTATATTGGATTTTTGACGTTTCGGTTTTTATTGGTAACCATTGCTGAAGACATAGAGGAATCGACTTAAAATCAAAAATAGCGATTGATTCTCATCTAGTACTTGAGGAATAACCATTCTATATTGGATTTTTGACGTTTCGGTTTTTATTAGTAACCATTGCTGAAGACATAGAGGAATCGAGTTAAAACCAAAAATAGCGATTGATTCTTCATCTAGTACTTGAGGAATAACCATTCTATATTGGATTTTTGACGTTTCGGTTTTTATTGGTAACCATTGCTGAAGACATAGAGGAATCGAGCTAAAATCAAAAATAGCGATTGATTCTCATCTAGTACTTGAGGAATAACCATTCTATATTGGATTTTTGACGTTTCGGTCTTTATTGGTAACCATTGCTGAAGACATAGAGGAATCGAGTTAAAATCAAAAATAGCGATTGATTCTCATCTAGTACTTGAGGAATAACCATTCTATATTGATTTTTGACGTTTCGGTTTTTATTGGTAACCATTGCTGAAGACATGGAGGAATCGAGCTTAAAATCAAAATAGCGATTGATTCTCAACTAGTACTTGAGGAATAACCATTCTATATTGGATTTTTGACGTTTCGGTTTTTATTGGTAACCATTGCTGAAGACATATCTTAAGTTGCTTGCCATAAAAGGATTTAGTCTTCTGATTTTAAGTCGATTCTTCCACGTTTTCAGCAGAGGTTGCCATTAACAATCAAAACATCAAAAATGGAATGCAATAAGGTTATTCCTCTAGTATTTGATAAGAATCGATCGTTATTTTTGATTTTAAGTCGATTTCTCCATGTCTTCAGCAATGGTTACTAATAATAATCGAAACGTCAAAAATCTAATGTAGAATTATTATTCCTCAAGTACTAGATGAGAATCAATCGCTATTTTTGATTTTAAGTCGAATCCTCTGTGTCTTCAGCAATGGTTACCAATAAAAACCGAAAAGTCAAAAATCCAATATAGAATGGTTATTCCTCAAGTACTAGATGAGAATCAATCGCTATTTTTTATTTTAACTCGATTCTCTATGTCTTCAGCAATGGTTACCAATAAAAACCGAAACGTCAAAAATCCAATATAGAATGGTTATTCCTCAAGTACTAGATGAGAATCAATCGCTATTTTTGGTTTTAACTCGATTCCTCCATGTCTTCAGCAATGGTTACCAATAAAACCGAAACGTCAAAAATCCAATATAGAATGGTTATTCCTCAAGTACCAGATGAGAATCAATCGCTATTTTTGACTTTAAGTCGATTCCTCCATGTCTTCAGCAATGGTTACCAATAAAAACCGAAACGTCAAAAATCCAATATAGAATGGTTATTCCTCGAGTGTTAAATGAGAATCGATCATTATTTTTGAATTAAAGTTAAGATGAGTTGCAAATTGCAATTGATATCTGATTAATAATAAAGGAATAAACATATTAATATTTCAAAAGAATTTGGATAAAGTTTAGCAACGATCCGTTGCAGTTTATTTTATTTTTCTCAAAATCATTTTTTTTCCATCTCTTAGTATTACGCGAATGTATTACATTTGAAAACGAATCATTTCTAGCCACCTAAAGCTGCTTAGCAAGGCAAGTGTTTTGCCATAGATTATAGCCGGGCAAATATTTCCATTATTTTATTTGTTTATTATTTGTACGTCAATAAGAAAAGCTTGTTAATATAGGTAGAAAAATAAACGCAATACAATACAATCGTGTCTGTTAAATAAAACTACCCCCCCCCCCCCCCGTATTTTTTCCATCACATTTTTTGAAACATTATATTTATTATGTTGATTTTATTCAAGAGCACCTATTATTTCTATTGAGTTTAAAAGATTTTTTAATATATTAAATATAATGAGAATTTTGTTAAATTTTTTACTCAATAAAAGTACATATTTCACACTTGGTATCTATGGCTTACTTTATCGTTTTATTTTATTCAAAGCACTCCTTCAAATAGATAATCTTCAATCTTATATTTGCATATTTCAACGTATTCTGCATATTACTTGCATATTTCAGCCTTTTTAACTGCATATTTTGGCAGTTTTTACTGCATAAAAATCCGGTCTCTAATACTTAATTAAAAAAAAAATTCGAATTATTAAGAGGGGAAGTAGCCTAGTTCGAATTATATTTAGAATGTTCTCTCCCCCTCTTGTTACGAAAAGGATTTCGAGTTATCAAAATACACAGCATTTTTTAGATTTACCGAAGTTAACAGCTGAAGAGTTCGAATTATCGAGAGTCGACAGTATCTGCTAATATCCAAGTTAAAACTAATATATTTTTCTTTTTAATATATTTTCAGAAATAACTCCAAACACACCTCCTGGATTATCCGATTTTTCGTCTACAATTGAAGATGGTACATTTTATAAACCCATATAAATATATTATATACCTGCCAATATCCAAGTTAAAACTAATATATTTTTATTTTTAATATATTTTCAGGAATTACTCCTAATACAATTAACTATGAGCCTAATGAAAAAAACTCCTCGGATGTTTCTGTGAAAATGGAAGAATTGGAGAAGCGTGTGGTCGTAAAATACTTATATTTAAAAGGCTTAACACCACTTCAAATCAAAGAAGAAATGGATTCGACACTAAGAAACTCTTCTACATCATATGCAAAGATCATACAGTGGTTTTATGAATTTAAAGCCTAATACGCACTGAGAAATTTTGCTCCGAAACAATGTTTGGGAACATTGTTCAGGAACAATTTGTTCCGATACATTATTCCTCGTCCAACTGGAACCTCAAATCAACCAGTTAAATATGGCTTCGCAAGCAGCAATTGGGGCTTCCATATGTATTATGTACGTTTTTTCTAATTCATCAAGAAGAAGAAGAGAAAAGAAAAGATGGTGGGCAAGGAAACTGTTTGTTGCTGGGAATACGCACACAAAAAATCTTTTTGATGTCCTTAAGCTGGAAGAAGTTTCAGGTTTTCGAAATTTTTTGAGGATGTCCACAATTAATTTTGAAAATCTCTTGCAAATGATTAAAAGTAAAATTTTGTTACGGTGTGGGAGGGAAGGCGAATGAATAAATTTACTTAGGGGGGGGGGGGGGAATACTTTAGGTCTTTTGAAGTTAAATCTCTTTTGGATCCAACGGTTGAGGCAAACTAAAATATAGACTACTGGGTTTTGTCGAGTGGTTCAAACTCACCATTTGGATCTTTGATCCTAACTTCAATACGATATGGTGAAGCAAGGGCGTACCCAGGATTTCAGCTAGGGGGGGGGGGGGGGGCAGCTCATACCTGTTTCGAGAAGATGGTCGGTCGGGTATATTGAAACAAAAAATCATGAAAATTGACTTTTATTAATTAGTTTGATTATGACACAAAACAAAATATTATATATATATATATTAATTTAACAGTAATCTTCTCGGATTTGCCGAAAATTTGTCTATGACAGTCTTTTCAATAAACTCACTGTTTTCTTTTAAATAATTGCGATGTACGCTCATCAGACATAAACCCGTAAGCCTTTCTTCACCCATGGTGCTTCTAAGCCACGTTTTAACTCTTCGCAGCGTACTGAATGACCGTTCTACGGTCGCCGTGGTGCATGGGATAGTGCTTAAAATAATCAATGCCTTTCTGACAGCAGGGTAAAAAATGTTGGCTTCGTTGAACAGATCAACTACTTCTATGTCCCTTAATTGATCATCTGATAAAGCCTTCTTCACCCATAAATTATGCCAAAGGTTCAGTTCTCCGGTGATATCCAGGTTATAAAATTCTTGGAATGATTCTGCGTTCTTGTGTAAGTCTGTAATGCTGGTTTTGGTCATATACAAGGGATGTAGCTTACTTAAAGCAAACGCCGGAGTATTTTCTTGGGAGAATCGAATATTCAACGATGAAATGAGTGAATCAATGTATGGTATTATCAGGGAACGCCGCCAATATTCGTTATCATTGTCTGATGGCGGATTACTTCTATGTGTTTGCTTGTGAGCAAGACGTGGAACCGAAATTTCTATGTTCAAATCCATTGCAACAGCTCGCGCTTTTTGAAGCATTTCATTACTTATTCTATCAGGAAACTCGCGGTCATTTCTGAGAATGTCCTTGATATTTTTGATGTGTTCCCCCACCGAGATCATGTCGATCGATTTAGCTTGCAGTGCGTTAACTACTGGTTCTAAAACTGCTGAATATTTGGCTATTGTTTGTAGAGCAACAATAAACACTGGTTTTGTAACGGCTGAATGCAACTGATATGCAGATTTTCTGGTGGCATAATTTCCCTCTACGGATAACGTTTCTAGAGATTTCACAAGCTCTGGGAAATGTTGAGAAAACTTTCTGATTGATTTATATTTTTCGGACCATCTCGTCTCACACAATCGTGATAGGTTTGGAGCGTAGTTTCGACGTGTAGTCGATTCTCTGAAAAACGTTATAACATCCTTTACAGTGGCGACAGTATTTCTAATTTCTGGCACTGCGTTCGCATCATTCACAACAAGGTTGAGTTTGTGACTTGAGCAATGAAAATAGAAAGCACGAGGATATTTTTTTCTCAAAATGGCTTGTACGCCACCCTCTTTCCCTGCCATTGTAGAACAGCCATCGAATCCAAACCCTACGCAATCTTCGGTTGGGAGGTTAGAACTAATCAAGAAATTGTCAATTGCTTCGGCAATTGCTGAAGCATTTTGTGCTTTTAGTTCAACGAACCCTACAAATTCTTCTCTGATTTTCCTTTTGCTTTCGTCGTAGAACCGCACGCCTATTGACAGCTGTTCTTTCCCAGCTACGTCTGCTGTTTCATCAGCTAAGACTGCGTAAGCCATGGTCTTCTGAACCTCACTTATTATATTCTCCTTAATAACTTCGCCACATAAATTTATCAATTCGTTTTGTATTTTTGGCGATGTGTAAACTGCATTACGACGGCACTTTTCCAGGTGACTCTTTAATTTGTCGTCCCCTGAATTGATTCTCAACTTCAATAAATCTAATAAAACACCCTCATCTGCTTGTTTTCCCCTAAGAGGCATATCATGTGTACCGCAAAATACTATACAAGAAATAATTGATGACAATATTTGTCTGTTTTCATCGATTGCTTTTTGGTGTCCACTTTGCAGTTGGATGTCTACAGGAACATTTTCAAGAAAATTTTTCGCAGCATTTGTCGCTGTTAGGTGAAGGTTGGTCGTTGCATGCTTTCGGCAGTCTTCATGCATATTTTTGAACTTTATATATGGCCTGACCATAAATGATCCCAAAATTCCTCTCACAGTGCTGATGGGCGGAGGGAACAAAACACAATGCTTACAAAGAGCGCCTTTTAGTCACTTGGAATATACTAGCCATGGTGCATATTGATCCAACCAAGCATGATTAAATTTTCTTTTCAAATGGCTTGCATCACTTTCAAAATCGTAATTTCTGGGCGGGATCCAAGGATTTTGTAACAACTCCCTCTTCTTTTCCGTCGATAGCTGGGTAGCCAACCCAACATAATGACCCAGATCATTTTCATGATAGCCATCGTCCACTACAATTTCAGGATCGACGTTGACGTCATAAGTTTGTTGGGATGTCGATGGAGAAGAATAGTCGGCAACAGATATATTTACAGGTTCTGCTGGAGAATGTGACGCTTGTCCAATGTTAGCATGCAATGATCTTGGCATTACATGAGTAGTTTTATCATGGTTGTTATTTTCATCGCTTCCACTGCTACTTTCCCGACCTTTTTTTTCTTTTTTCGCGTGTTGTCCCTAAAAAATGGATACACAAAATTACTCTTACGGTCTTTAGGCATAGGACTAAAATAAAGATAAAGATACCTATAAAAACATCACATTGAATTCAAATATCATTTACTTCCTATCAGTAAAAGTAAAATTGCGATATTCAAAATTCGTTAACTTTGTGGTTTGAACGCCAAATAATCAAAACTAGGTAATTTGAAATAATACATTTGTTGTGACGTTACCAGAGAAAAGGGACTTTGTTGTCGGTATGGAGTTATTAATAAATCCAAAATATACATAAAAACACATATAGTACTAATATCATATCTGAGGGTGAAATAGATATTTTTTTTAAATGTTGCACTTTCTTGGACAATAAAATGCGATTGCGAGAAAACTATGTTTAAAGTTTAAAATTTGAAAAAGCTAAGTTTTCTTTGGAAGTTATTTAAAGAGGTGATTCAATTAAAAACACTTTTAGGTGTTTGCTGGTTTGATAAATGAAAGAGCATAGAACATATATACAATTATAACAAAACCACGTCTTGTAATTAATAAATTTAAATATTGTAAGTAATTAATATGGTAAAGATATAATGGGTGTTTTTTTTAGAGGTATAGAACTTCGAATTGAAATAAAACACAAGAAAATCGTTTTAATGTCCATCAATTTGGCTTTATTGGAAGGATAATTTTATGCCATTAATGTTTAAATATGATTTCGGGCATGTGGCCGCCGCGGCTGGCTCGAATAAATCCAATTCTACAGGTCCAATTTTCAACCACTTTTTCGAGCATATGGGGCCGTATGTTGGCAATAACGCCACGAATGTTGGCTTCTAAGTCCCCTAACGTTTCTGGTTTGTTGGCGTAGGCGAGCGACTTCACATATCCCCAAAGAAAATAATCCAATGGTGTCAAATCACACGATCTTGGTGGCCAATTGACAGGTCCATTCCGCGAAATTATGCGCTCATCGAATGTTTCCTTCAATAAATCGATTGTGACGTGCGCTGTGTGGCATGTAGCGCCGTCTTGTTGGAACCACAACTCATCCACATTCATGCCATCCAATTCGGGAACAAAATAGTCGGTTATCATGGCTCTATACCGGTCTCCATTAACGGTAACTGACTCTCCAGCATTATTTCGGAAGAAGTATGGCCCAATGACTCCACCAGCCCATAGAGCACACCAAACAGTCAGTTTTTGTGGATGTAATGGCGTCTCAAGGGTCTCATGTGGATTCTCTTCACTCCAAATGCGGCAATTTTGCTTGTTGACGTAGCCATTCAACCAAAAATGAGCCTCATCACTGAACAAAATTTTGCGATGAAAATCAGCATCGAGATCAATCTCATTTTCGGCCCATACACCAAAATCACGACGCATTGCATGGTCTCGCGGCTTTAATTCTTGCACAAGCTGGATCTTGTAAGGTCGCAAGCCAAGATCTTTGCGCAAAATCTTCCATAAAGTTGATGGACAAAGCTCCAATTGCTGTGCACGGTGGCGAATCGATTCATTCTGGTCCTCTTCAACACTTTGCTCTACAGCGGCAATTGTTTCTTCGGTGCGCACTGTTCGACGTCTCCTGCGGATGCGTATTATCACATAGAGTAAACGTAGTGCGAAAACGATCCATGGTTAACCGAATTAATTGCTCTGATGGACGATTATGTCGACCATAAAATGGACGGAGCTTGCGGTAAACTTCGCGAACTGAACCATTATTTTCGAAATAAATTTGCACGATTTGCAAGCGTTGTTCTTTTGTCAACCTGTTCATGATGAAATGGCAAACCAAACTAAATATTAATCACTTGACAGCTGACAAAATGGCCGCCAGTTAAAAAAGTGATGCCAACTTAAAGTTCTATACCTCAATAAAAAACACCCTATACACTTACAAGAGAGCCCCCCTTAAACAAATCAAATAATCATATTAGGTACATATGTATGTGTTTTGTTTTGACTCACCTCTTTCAAAGAATTTCCTGATATCCATTTGACGGAGTAATATTTCCAGTTGTTGCGCAGTAAACGTAAATCTCGTGTCGCCGCAACTAAACTATAAGACTCTATGGCGCATGAAATATTAGCTCGTATTAAACTCCGAACTGAATTGAATTGTATTCGAACTGAATTGCCTTGCTCTGCCTCACGATCCCGCTTATATATTCAAATATTCTCGCTCCCGAAATACGTAGAAAATACTCGACTCTATTTCCATCCTTGTCTCATACTTGCTATCACTGTCTTTCCTTTCCAGAATAGTCTATGCTAGAACGTTCTTCGTGGTATTGCTATTCAATACAAGATGTCGTTATTGACCGTATAAATTGATGATATTTCTCTTTACTGGAAAAAGTACTCTCGTCCGTAACTAGATAGCGCTAGATGTTGTTTTCTCCAAATTATATTCGGCTTTAATCCTAGATGGCACTGATTGTCTCGTCGGGAGCGGAAACTACGAGATGCGACGGTTTCGCGGGAGATTTAAATTATATTGCGTCGCTAACAGTATACTATATCGAATGTTGTAGAATATTTAATTATAGATAAAAAAATATTAAATCAAAATATCTGACTGAAAAGATATTTTGTTTCCAACACTTCATTTTGCGCAGAGTAGGTAACACGTTTTTAATTCCCACTTGCCAAGAAAATTGATGTTTATTTTATCTTCTAGGAGGGGCAGCTGCCCCCCTGCCCCTACCTGGGTACGCCCCTGTGGTGAAGTTTTGCTACAGTTATGAATGTCATATTGATAAGGTAATTTCTTGTCCTCAAGGATTTTGACAGCTGTTCTTTCCCAGCTACGTCTGCTGTTTCATCAGCTAAGACTGCGTAAGCCATGGTCTTCTGAACCTCACTTATTATATTCTCCTTAATAACTTTGCCACATAAATTTATCAATTCGTTTTGTATTTTTGGCGATGTGTAAACTGCATTACGACGGCACTTTTCCAGGTGACTCTTTAATTTGTCGTCCCCTGAATTGATTCTCAACTTCAATAAATCTAATAAAACACCCTCATCTGCTTGTTTTCCCCTAAGAGGCATATCATGTGTACCGCAAAATACTATACAAGAAATAATTGATGACAATATTTGTCTGTTTTCATCGATTGCTTTTTGGTGTCCACTTTGCAGTTGGATGTCTACAGGAACATTTTCAAGAAAATTTTTCGCAGCATTTGTCGCTGTTAGGTGAAGGTTGGTCGTTGCATGCTTTCGGCAGTCTTCATGCATATTTTTGAACTTTATATATGGCCTGACCATAAATGATCCCAAAATTCCTCTCACAGTGCTGATGGGCGGAGGGAACAAAACACAATGCTTACAAAGAGCGCCTTTTAGTCACTTGGAATATACTAGCCATGGTGCATATTGATCCAACCAAGCATGATTAAATTTTCTTTTCAAATGGCTTGCATCACTTTCAAAATCGTAATTTCTGGGCGGGATCCAAGGATTTTGTAACAACTCCCTCTTCTTTTCCGTCGATAGCTGGGTAGCCAACCCAACATAATGACCCAGATCATTTTCATGATAGCCATCGTCCACTATAATTTCAGGATCGACGTTGACGTCATAAGTTTGTTGGGATGTCGATGGAGAAGAATAGTCGGCAACAGATATATTTACAGGTTCTGCTGGAGAATGTGACGCTTGTCCAATGTTAGCATGCAATGATCTTGGCATTACATGAGTAGTTTTATCATGGTTGTCATTTTCATCGCTTCCACTGCTACTTTCCCGACCTTTTTTTCTTTTTTCGCGTGTTGTCCCTAAAAAATGGATACACAAAATTACTCTTACGGTCTTTAGGCATAGGACTAAAATAAAGGTAAAGATACCTATAAAAACATCACATTGAATTCAAATATCATTTACTTCCTATCAGTAAAAGTAAAATTGCGATATTCAAAATTCGTTAACTTTGTGGTTTCTGGTTCATTTTGCGCAGAGTAGGTAACACGTTTTTAATTCCCACTTGCCAAGAAAATTGATGTTTATTTTATCTTCTAGGGGGGGCGGTGCCCCCCCCCCCCCCTGCCCCTACCTGGGTACGCCCCTGTGGTGAAGTTTTGCTACAGTTATGAATGTCATATTGATAAGGTAATTTGTTGTCCTCAAGGATTTTGAGGCTTTGAGCAAGAAATCAAGAACGTGTCCTTTTTATTTTTAACCTTAATTTAACATGATTATCTTAAAATTCTTCCGGGCTGTTACAATTTCAAAACATATCACTTATTTTATAGAAACAATTTCACTAGATATCTGTCTTGCGGTCTCTTTGCGCTTCCTTACTGGTGTTCTGACTTCCTCTTTTAACAGAAAAAGAAGAGGTTCGTATCCAAACAAAGGAGCATTTTTTAGGAGATGAACCGCTTCGTTTTGAATCACATAATTTCTTGTGTTGTCTCTGAAATTATTATTATTTTTTTTTATTAGACTCCATAGTATACATCGGCAATCTGCCCTTGCGGGCAATAAACTTAACTCTTTAGAAGTTCTGTGGCGTATGTTCCATATGTTTGTAGTTTCATGCCCGAGTTTGATTAGTTCGGCCTGGATATGGTCTGTGTTGGATGAGGAGTTTAGTCCGCGCAAGACGACTCTGTATGTTTTGTCTTCTTTATTTTTATAGGTGTGATATTCTGTTTTATTTTGGTCGAGGCCTTTGTTACAATGTCTAGATAGATCTTCATTTTTATGTAATTGTAATTTAATTTTGTTTAATCCTAATGTAGTGATTTGATAGCGAGTATTTACCAATTTGTGTGGTAGATCTTGTAGGGGAATTATGTTATGAACCTTGTAGATGGTTATTGGCGTGGGTTTAGGTTGGCTGGTGTTGTTCGTTTCAGAGTCATTTATTTCTTCTGCTGATGGGCGGTTGGCTATGCGAGCTCAATAATTGTCGATTCACTTCAATATTAGATTCAAGGTATGGGGATTCGGATTTGGATCCTGCACGAAGGTTAACGAGGGAAATAATTTCGTTAATAAATTCGTTTTATCTTTTATATTTATTATCAACGTGGAGATTATATATATGTAATAAGGTTATATTTCCCTTTGGGTCTTGAAAGGTAAGTAAAAATTGATTCAGCTAAAAAGTTGTTTTATTGTTAAAATAGATTATTTACAAATGAATATTGAGTGTTGAAATGAACATGATTAGTTACCTAAAAAGTAGAATCAAAATTCAAAGTCCTTTAGTTACTCTAAAATATAATTTAGAATAATATCTTCTGTTTAATATATTTTACACTGTTACAATTTATATATATATATATATATATATATATATATATATTACTCTCTATATAATGCAATATTAAAATGATGTCAAGGAGACTTGCTGAGGTTATAATTGTTTCTTCTCGATTCAACGTCTCCTTCGGAGGGTGCTCCGTGCGCTGTCATTTTGGCTCTAATTTCAAATTTACATCCCCCCCCGGCTTTTCTTTGCTTGCGGCATTGATTTTTACCAGCAGGAGGGGTAGTGTAGTGTTGTTTTTTGATCTAACTATGGTGAATCTCAATTTTTACGAATTTAATATTTTTAAGTGAATTGTGCTCATCTTTTACTTCATCCAAATCGATGCCCACTGCAAGGCCTTTGAGAACGTAACTTTGGACCTTTTCTGATTTTGGGGTGTATGTAAAAAAGCTATTTGTTTATTTTTTAGGTCCTCTATAACCTTTTCATATGTATCCATATTTTCCAGGGTAGCCACCCGTTTTCTGTACAACAACACCCAGGTGTGTCAGCCGTTCGCCGACGTCTTATCCCGAATATAAGCGCTTCATGTGCGTGGGAACTTCCGAATGCGCTTTCACTATAGTGTCGGATGGTATTGTGAGATCCGATCATCAGGGGGGAGTTCTTTATATAATTCGTTAAAAATGATATTCGCTTGTGTAGTATGTTGCTGTATTGTCTGATTTTCAATTTTGATCATCTTGACTTTATAAACTTGTGATTCAATATGCGCAAATAAATTGGCATTGAAACACAATCTGCCCGTCCAATTCGAATTATTCTCGAAGGGCACAAATCCACCAATTAAATTTAACGTTTCGTTATGTAGTGTGGGATCAATTCGCGTGAAACCGAGAAAATTTTGTTTTGCCACACAATTCTCAGGTATTAAAGCATCTGGAATCGGGGTCCAATCGTGTCTTAAATTTAATTGTGCTTCCACAAATCGCGTAGTTACTATTGGGGCGATGTAGCACTCATACACATTATGGTTTTTTTCGCCTAGTGCTCCGAAGGTGCCTGATGGTATTAAAATGTCGTCATCAAATTCAAGTGGCGGCTGGGGATACGCAATTTCAGGTACGTGCAAGTTAAGCTTGTCAGTAGAATTTCGCATTGTCACGTGAGTCTCTTTAGATAATCATGTAACATTCGTGCTGTTTCATTAGACTCATTTGCCGAGTCTTCTGGATTTTTCCTTTTGTTTTGGAGACGTGTAGTCGCTTCCTCCTCTGTGTTGTTTTATTTTCCATGGCTTAGTCAAGTGCTTGATAGGTGATTTCGTGCTCAAAGCATGGAGTGTTTTTGATTTGGCTTTTCAGTATTTAATTCATTTTTTTGAGAGCTTGCACCTCTTTTTCGAGGCCTTCCATGCGGACCATCAGTTCGTGAATGGAAAGTTTATTATTTTTTGTGATTATTTGTGGAGATGATATATTTTTTTTTACTGGTAGATTTTTTAATCTATTTTTGATGTCCTTTGTGGATAGATTGTTCAATGATGGATTGGGCGAACTATTAAAAATTAAAAAAAATCCCTCTTATCGTTGGTAACTTACTGCCATTTAGAACTGAGCTGAAGCGAAAGTCATTTACACTATTAGTCACTGTGTTGATGCGTTTACTGCATGTGTGGAGAGGAAAGTCTCCAGGCATGAGCTGGTGATGTTTAGTCAGAGCGCTAGGCTTATTGTCTATCAGGGTGATTTCCTTGAGATGGACTTCACTCACTGTGCTAGGGGTGCCTTTAGGCAGCTTGTTGGAAAAGCTTCCATCCAGGCTCCACGTACGATGCTGTTCCTTTGAGAGTTGCAAGAGAACTCGGCCATAAAATAAAAATGTTTATTTTTGAACTATAATTTACATGTGGTATTAATTTCAAAATAAAACAAAAATAAAAAGTTTTCTTACAGCCCCTTCATGAGTAAAACTTGATTTATGTACATTGGGAGGGTTGATCATGGGTTGGCTGCCCCGTACTGTAATCTATAATCATTTCAGGGCCAGCTATACATTTTATTACTTATTGTTTGTTTACACTTTATTTACAATTATTGGGAAAAAAATTTTATACAATTTGTAGAAAACCCTTTCTGGAACTAGGCCAACCTGACTCCTGATATATATATATATAATAAGTATGTATGTTAATTTGCATCATGCCGAGGACAACCTAATTGATTTCTTTTTATGAAAAAAATACCAAAAGACTATTTTGGGGAGGGTCGAATTTTTTATGGGGTCTTTTATTTTTTTTCATAGGCTCTAAAAGGGATGCCTTTAAAGATATCTTTGAGTAGAATTTAATAAGGCATATAGTAATTAAAAAAAAAAAAAAAAATATTTCGCTTTAAAATTGAGAAGACATAAAGTGGCCATTTTTTGGTAATTTTTGTAACTGTTTGCGATTAGAATGGCTTAACTTTAAAAAAATTGCCCAGTATTTTGGAAGTTATAAATAGATAACCCTCCGTCCGACTTTTTATAATTATAATTTTATTCGATTATATTAACAAAATATATGTATGTATTATTATAATAATCAAAATGAGGCTTTTTTAAAAACACATGGAAAACGTTGGTCGTTCCCTTATGGACAAGAGAAAGGTCAATTATAACACATATCTTCTTTTCATAAGATTTTAATAATTCCCACCATGGAGAGCCATCAATAAAAATATCGGCCGAAACTGTCTTCATGGTGGGAATTATTAAAATCTTATGAAGGGAAGATATGTGTTATAATTGACCTTGCTCCTGTCCATAAGGGAACGACCAACGTTTTCCATGTGTTTTTAAAAAAGTCTCTTTTTTTGGCTTTTCGGCCTTTCTAGCCATAAGCCATTTTACGATACTATTTATTTTTTAAATTTTGTCTCTATCCCGGGGGTCAGATTTTAGCCGAATGCCTCGAGTCGGATTCGAACTCGGGTCCAGTTGGTTAGCAGGATGATACGCTACCGACTAGCCTATCTGACCCCCCAAAGCCTCATTTTGATTATTATAATAAAATAAACAATCATAGTAATTTTATCTATTTAAAATATATGTAGTTTATTTTTGTTTAAAATTCTCTCCTCTAAGCAAGCAATTTAATATGAAAACTTTCCGTTAAGAATTCTTTTCACATGTACCTTTGTCTCTTTGTGAGAACCAAGGGCAACATCCGTAACTGTAGCTTGACATTTTATAAAGATATGCTTAGAGGTGGAGATTTTGTTATATTATACTATTTATTTTAATATATATACCTAAAATACGTATCATCTACACTGTGATCTTTAATTCAATAAACATTCTGTATAAAAATTCTTGATTGAATAAACTTATATATTTTTTAATTAAATACTTACCCTTTAATTTTTTTACCCTAAGAATCCACCAAGTACTTTTTAACAGAAATTTCTTCTTGAATCCGTAAACCAGGTGGGTCATGGTGCGGGAACGCACTGGTTTTGAGTTTTTTTTATTTTATCTATTTATTTTAAGGGTTAAAAAATGTCAGTGTTCCCGCAGTGCTAAATTTGCGATAACACCACTGCCGGGAACGACTCATCACAATACAGTCAGAAGATAAAAACTTAT
Source organism: Forficula auricularia (assembly GCA_024734495.1). Lineage (NCBI taxonomy): Eukaryota > Metazoa > Arthropoda > Insecta > Dermaptera > Forficulidae > Forficula > Forficula auricularia. Next base: position 2,633,022 of record JALMQS010000828.1, on the reverse strand, counting down.
TTGGATTGATAGAATCATGATTTTATGAAGTTTACACTTTTTGAAGAAAATAAAAGCTCAAGATTTTTACCCAGTTAAATCTTTTAGATTTTTTTTTTTGGCTATTCGGCCAATCAGGTTTTAGCCGGATGCCTCGAGTCGGATTCGAACCCGGGTCCACTTGGTTAGCAGGCTGACACACTACCACCTAGCCTAACCCGACCCCCTTCTTTTAGATTTAGATAATTTTTATTTTGTAAATATTGTAGGAACTTATTATTGTTAGTAAATGGACCAAAGGACATAAATGGAAAAATAGATATATAAGTGAAAGTAATGGAAGGCAGTTCAGGGGTAGTGAGGAAAAGAAAAAATTAACACATATCAAATAAGGTGAAATTTATTGGAATCCTTCACAAAACAATTTTTTTTTATTCCTTTTCTTAAAAAAATTGTTTTTTTATGCTTCTGCTAAAGAAGAAAAAAAGTTTTAAACACTCCTGTGGAGAGAGGAAGGAAGTATTTTATTTGTTTCCTTCATTGAGCCCTTGAAACCCTGAAGAAGGAGGGAAGAATCCTCCGAAACGTCGGTTTGAAAGGAAAGGATTCCAGTAAATTACACCTTATTTGGATATGTGTTAATTTTTTCTTTCCTCACTACCCCTGGGCTGCATTCCATTACTTACAATTAAAAGTTCTACCAGTCCGTCTCTCTCCAGAGAAAATTTCGTTGCAAATAAAAAGATATATAAATTTTTGAGTGGTTGATAGGTTAAAAACGGTTTATCTATAAATTGCTATAATTTGAAAGATTTAATTTACATTTTAATATTTCCTTCCTGCTTTGAATAGCTACCCAAGTCATTAAATAAAAGTTCTACATCATTATTATTCAGCATTTTTGAAAAAAGAAGAAATAAATTTCAAGGGTGTTAATTTAGATAAAAGTGAGAGAAAAAAAAAAAATTATATTTCACTAAAAAATGTAAGTATATATTCATGGATAATTGATATTTAAGAGCATGATGAGGTGGTTCAAAAAATATAAATTATATTACAATTATAAACATTGAGTAAAGAAATAGTTTTTTTAAATTTAGAGATTGTAGTCGAAATTATGCAAGATAAAGCTGAAAGATTTCTAAAGAGCTGAGAATTTAGCCATCATTCACAAACAAGCCTTGCAAATTTATTAATTATCAAGCTCAAGTAAAAAAAATATAATGTGTAACAATTCATTTAATATATATATATATATATATATATAGATGTACATATATATATATATATATTATAATGTATATCCCACTTTTAGTATATATTATCAATATACTATCAAATTTTAATTTGTAGATATACATTAAAAAATTTAAAATAAAAATATACATACATACATATATTTATATATATATATATTTTTTTTATTCAAAATTTATTAACCCTAAAAATCATTGAACAATCTATGAATAACATGAATGATTGAACGAATGAATGAATTCTTCATCTTCTAATATAAATTTAATATTTTTTTCATTTTTTTTATTTTATTTATTTATTTTTTTTTGAGTAGTTAACATCAATTTTTTTTAATAATTATGTCTAAGTATATATATATCATACACTTAATATATATAATATAACTGGGATAGATTATATAATATATATTTAATATATTTGCTTCATTTTGGTGTAAAATAGTGATACCATTATAATATAGCAATAGTAATTTTATTTTATATATATTTATATATCAACTAAGATCACACATCGAAAGTCTCTTTACTTACTGTACATTGCAAATCATAAAAAGTTAATATATTCTTAAAATTTATTAAGCCCAACAAATATCTCCCTAAGAAATAATATATATAAATAATAAATATATATATTTAAAATAACACATTTAAATGGGTATAAATATGTATGGCTCGGAGAACATGAACGTAAAGTAATTGCACTTTTGCCAAAAAGGGAATTTGACTTAAGAGCACTGGCACAGTACTGAGACAAACTGTTTAAAAATTTCCAGTACTGTAAAGTCGAATTCAGTAAAAGTGACATTCATGGCTTGTTAGGAATCTTTTATTCATCGTAAACAACCACAGCCGAAAGGATAGATACAATTTTTCTTATATACTAATAAACTTAATATTAATTGGGCAGAGTTAAAAATTAAAGCAATGCAACGTAAAGGCAGGTCTGCATTTCATTTTTGCTGAATGCCCCTACAGTTACAGTGACTCTATGGAGAAAGTGGCGACACGTAGGGTCATCCGCCATTTTTAGTCTTATTTTAAATTGAAGAATATTAGGAAATTTAAGATAATATTATTATTACCTTTTATTTTTAATTAAATAATTTATATTATGTGTAAAGAATGTGTTTAAATATTAATTTTCTGAAATTTCCTAATAATAAAGATAAGATGTTTCACCTTGCACCAACACCACAATCTCTACTGATTAATATTCTTCAATTTAAAATAAGACTAAAAATGGCGGGTCGACACGTAGGGTAATCGGCCATTTTTAGTCTTATTTTAAATTGAAGAATATTAGGAAATTTAGGATAATATTATTATTATTATTACCTTTTATTTTTAATTAAATGATTTTTAACAGGTGTAAAGAATGTTTAAATATTAATTTGATTAAATTTCCTAATATTCTTCAATTTAAAATAAGACTAAAAATGGCGGATGACCCTACGTGTCGCCACTGTCCCCATAGAGTCACTGTAAATGCCCCCTGACCAAAGCGCCATTTCCCGCTCATCTCCATCGGGCCTGAAACTCTAATGCGTGGCTTGGTGTTATTTCAAATATAGATATTTATATGTATATGTAAAAATACATAATAATCAGAGATTTCTATAATCTTAAAAAAGAAATAAAGTGCCCTAACGTCTAAATTAAAATTGAACTAAAGGCAAAGAAAACATAAATTATAAATGAATGAATAATAAATAAACAATCCTTTACACATAATGATTGCAAATTTTTGCTAAAATATAAAAATTGCAGCAACATTTATGTTTAGGAATGTTAAATTAACTTTAATTATTACTAATCAGGGATTTATGTATTTAAAATATATACTATTACAAAAATAATTGTATGATATTTAAGAATATAAAGTGAGGATGATAATAATTAAATGTTTACATAAATGGAAAATAAGATTTTTTTAATATGATATATATCTATAAATGAATGTTCTTTGTAAAAAACTATAGTAATAAATAGTTTATTAAATATTTAAACGTTTCGGGAGAAATTCTCCATTTATCAATGAAAAATATGAAAAATTAAGTTGCTTTAAAGAAAATTATAAAGAAAGTAAATTTTTCATATGGTTCTCCCGAAATGTTTTGAATTTATTTAATAAACCTATATTTAAACGTTTCGGGAGAAATTCTCCATTTATCAATGAAAAATATGAAAAATTAAGTTGCTTTAAAGAAAATTATAAAGAAAGTAAATTTTTCATATGGTTCTCCCGAAATGTTTTGAATTTATTTAATAAACCTATATTTAAACGTTTCGGGAGAAATTCTCCATTTATCAATGAAAAATATGAAAAATTAAGTTGCTTTAAAGAAAATTATAAAGAAACTACATTTTTCATATGGTTCTTCCGAAATGTTTTGAATTTATTTAATAAACCTTTATAATTGTTTTTATTAAGAACTATGTTTATTTAATACAATAAACAATCAAGAATTTATATAATATATATGTGGTATTGATTATGGGATTTATTATTTAAGAAAAATAATAAACGACTTTATTCTAACGAAATAAATATTTTATAATAGCAAAAAATGACTATTAGACAAAAATAATTAAGAAATGATAGAATATCATATTAAATAAGTCATTCATAAAAAAAATAATAATCAGATAATAGGATTCTATATATATATATATATAAATTATGATTTATTCTATATATTTTAAATACATAAATAGTTATTTTATAAATTTTCAAAAATTGCTGGCCAAATGAATTAACTAAAATCTCTATTATATATACACTGAAGTGCAAAAAAATCGACCCATCAATAAAAACTTTATTAAATAGTAAACCATTTTTAAGTTTTTTTACAAAGAAACATACATTATTGAAATTATTGCTTATTGCAAGTGTATTTGCCACTTGTTGTTGACTTAGCCCTTGATTAATGAGGCACACAATTTGAACTCCATTAACTTGAGAACTATCCATTTTGTATATTATATATTTCTATCAATGATGCTTAATTCGAAATAATTTATTTTATTGATATTTCATATGGAATTTGATTTTTCATTAAAACTTTATTTAAATTAAAGTAATATTGAAAAAGTATGATAATTTGTAATTGTATCTTTTAATTTAATTAATTTTTTTTTTTATAAAATTCAAAAATTATCAACAATATTTATTGAATATGTTAGTTTAAGAGTTAATGAAACAATTTATATGAATATTTGTAAAAATTTAAAAAATAATTAGCTATTTAATAAAGTTTTTATTAGTGGGTCGATTTTTTTGCACCGTAGTGTAAATATCTATTAAAAAAAAAAATTAAATAACTAGGTACCTTTTATAATGCCACCCTGCTTTTATTGAATTCACATTTAAGAAGCAATTTCTGTTTATTTTTCGCGTGCAAATTATTCTTATAATATATCTGTCGGAATTTACTTTGTTGACTAATTCTCACAGCTTCAAAAAACACTTCTTATTCATCTACCCTGCAGATTTATATAATATATATATTTAATAAAATTAAATAATTTTTTTAATGATAATAATCTGTTAATAATTTTCATCGTCAGCAACAGTCTTTAAATGCTTATGATTAACCACTTTTTACAAGATTTGACCACTGTATTTTCCACTAAATTTATTTGTGTAGTATATGTATAAAAAAAATTACATAGAGGTGGGAAAATGAATCTAGAAGTGTCATTTAGGTATTATTATAGTATATAATAATATTTAGTGCAAAATATAATAAAACGCATTTATCAATCAAGTGTATATATAAATTCATTTTTTTTTTAAATAAACAATTGGAAAATAAAGAAAAAAAAGCCAAGATAAATAATTATCTTAGAAGTTAATAATAGATGTCTATTCATTCATTCGTCTAAACGATCCAACTATTTATCCGTTTTCTCTTTTTATTTTCATTATATGCATATGTAATAGGTTCCTTTCCGCTTAATTGGTGTATTATTAATAATAATAATAATTTGAAATGAGTAATTATCCCTGGCAGCAGGGTGAGGAGGCGTGAAGAAGATGATCGGATTGTTGGTATTCTTCCTGGTTGGTTTGCAACACATTCTGATGAGAGATAAAGCAGCCATAGATCTCTGCAAAGCACAAGACATTTATTAATAATCAATCGAGAAATATTTAAAGATTTTCTTGTCGTGAGTAGCAGAGTGGTGTCGATTTTCAAGAAAAAATCAATGAGGTCGTCCTCTGCTTGATACAAATAAACAAAGACCTATATATAATTTTATTTGGTAGAGACTTTTCGAAGGCTTGACCTTCATTTTCATACCTTGTTATACATATTATATTATTATATTATCTAACATGTTATATTTGTGGGAAATTATTTTAATGAATTTTCTTAATTTCTGTTCTATTAAGAGCATATGGTTAGCACGTGCCCAGTCAAGGGATTACGGCCCGTTGTCCTTTCGAAAGGCCATCTATTGGGTTCCAGGCCCTGTATAGATCGCAGACACTTTTAGGCTAAAAATAATTTTTAAAAATTAAATGCAACAAATAAAATACACTAAAAGGTATAAAATAATTATTATCTTATTTAGTTACAACTAAACGACGAAATATTAACATGAAATTACTTTTTGAAGTCGGTATCAAACAAACTATACCTATAAGCGAGCATACCCTCCAAACGTACTAAGTAAGATCCGTCGAGTGCGATTCATAAAAGGTATATGTTTGACACCGACTTCAAAAAGTAATTTCATGTTAATATTTCGTCGTTTAGTTGTAACTAAATAAGATAATAATTATTTTAATACCTTTTAGTGTATTTTATTTGTTGCATTTAATTTTTTGAAGTCGGTTTTATTTTTTCTTAAAAATTATTTTTATTTTTCTCTTTTTAGTGATGTTATTAATAGTGATCATATCATCAGAACTTGGCCAAATTAATATGACACCATCCCTAAGATACCCCCTTTCGAATAAAAAAAGAATCATCGAAATCGGTTCATAAACAAAGAAGTTAGGCCTAAACAAACCTAACAAAAAAGGTCTAATAACTATGGGACCAATCGGAAGGTAGACTGAACCCAATGCAAATTTTTTTTTCAAAATCGGTTCACAATTGGAGGAGATATGAGGTAACATAGGCACAAAAAAAAAAAAAAAAAAATTCAGTCGAATAGAGAACCTCCTCCTTTTTTGAAGTCGGTTAAAAAGCATGTCAAAGATAATACTATGACAACTTGTTTTGATGTGTCATCCTGCTAACCGGGTCGGGTTCGAATCCGACTCGAGGCATCCAGCTAAAATCTGACCCCCGGGGTAGGGACAAATTTAAATAAAATAAATAGTATCGTAAATGGCTTATGGTTAGAAAGGCCGAAAAGCCAAAAAAAAAAACTTGTTTTGATTGGGTGTCGACTGACAGTGCATCCCCCCACCACTCATATGCATGTGTGAATGTGAGTTGCAACTGGGAGTCAGTTGAAAACGGGAGTTGCTTAAAGATGGTTGTTGATTTAAGTGACCCATTACGATGTATTAATTAACGATGTTTTAAGATGATTTACCCCTAGACAATATGTAAACCCCCTTTTTGTAAATAAATACTTTTACTTATTTGACCCCTACGAGCCAATTAAAGTGAAACCCCCTACATATTTTAAGATGTGAATGAACAACTTCATGCGAAAACAAATATAATATTTATAAGGAATGAAGATAAAGGTCAAGACTTCGAAACTATAGTCCCTATAAAATAAAAAAATTATATATACAATAGAATCCCGATATATCGTATCTTCAAGGGGACAAGGATAAGTACGATATATCGAAAGTTTTAATTTATTTTTGAATAGAACAATTCTCAACATGAGTCGGCAACATCCGGTGTAAGCAAACCAAATACTAGTATTCAACGGTAAAATACGAATTATAAGACGTTTTATCGACCTAGGAGGGGATAAAATAAGTTATAACGAGGGGATTGGTTTTATACGAATTAACGAGATTTTCTCAAAACAAGACTCTAATTCAACGGAAAAATACGAATTAATAGTTTTGTCCGTCAGTCAAAGCATTGTAGCTCGTAAACTAAATGGAATAAAAACTTAAAATTTACAAGTTAAATTTATTCATTTTCTCGTAAATCGAAAATCATATTAAAAATTTGATCGAGTAATTATTTTAGGGAGGGTCTAATTTTATGTATGATCAAAAATAAAAAAATATTTTTTATTAGAGTGTGAGGTATCCCTGTAACGATCTTTTTAACTAGAATTAGGTTGATTGTTTTTTTTTTCATTTATTTCGATTTAAAATGGCTGTGTGAGAGAGCACCAAAGTGGCCGTTTTTAAGTGATTTTATGGCTGTCGGAGTTAAGAAATGGCTTAAATTAAAATTGTAAAAACTTCATAAATTCACTCATTTCTTCCTTATCAACGACAAATAGGAACGAATTTAATATTTCAAGTATTTTGGGTATTATAAAGTACAGAACCCTCGGTATACCGTCCTACTCGCACTTGACCTGCTTTTTCTTTCTATTTCTAAATTTTATTTTCATTAGTTTGATTTTATTAGAATTAAAAATATTAATAAATTAATTCATTTTGAAAGTGTATGATATTATAATAAAAAAAAACTGTTGGCTTAATTGATTTATTTTAACTTTGTAATGTTCATCTTTAGGACCATATAAATTTAGAATAATAGCACTGCTCGACAAAAATTTATCCTCGTAAACCTAACAATGAATTCGAGTAAAGTTTTTTACGCTGATTATCATGCAATTTCCCGATTTTTTACAACACGTCAGAGTTTTAAGATATTATTGGTCAAAATGACGAAAAAGGCCATTTTGACCTTCGAGTCCCATTGAATATTAAACAGCAATATTTGAAATCAAAATATTTTGTTGAGATAGTAGAAAACAGCTTCCTCTTTGATTTTCAAATTATCACTTGTTTCTAGCTCAATTAGAACTCGAGTTATAACTAAAAAACTAAGACCTTATGTTTTTATCTATGTTTATTGTCCTTTGTAATCACGTAGTTTTAGTTTTTCAGTTATAACTCGACTCCTTTTTTTGAAGTCGGTTAAAAATATTTTATTTTATAAAAATGTTTGGTAAATATTAGGAAAACAATCCATATCTGACCTTTTGTTAATTCGTTAAGTGCTATATTTTTTTTTTAAAGCAACTATTTTTCCAAATTTCATTGAGCTAAAAACAAGTGGTAATTTTAATATCAAAGAGGAAGCTGTTTTCTATTACGCCAACAAAATATTTTGATTTCACTAATTGCTATTTAATATCTAATGGGATTCGAAAATGGGTCAAAATGGCCTTTTTTCTCGTTTTGACCGATAGTATCTCGAAACTCTGACCTGTTGTAAAAAATCGGGAAGTTGCATGATAATCAGCGTATAAAACTCTAATCGAATCCATTGTTAGGTTTAAGGGGAAATTTTTTTGTCAAACAGTGTAATTGGTTACTCTGTAATATACCGGGTGAGTTTTTTTTTTATCTTGAGACAGTCTTTTAACTCAAAAACAGTGCATTATATGAAAAAAAGTTTCAAATAAAAGTTGATTTATATCAGGGGGGAAAACTATGCTATTGATTGTCGACCTAGAACAAGCTTTCAAGGGTATTTCAAGGTCAAGTTCTGTTTTTTAAATGGAAACATATGTTTCTGTATATATTCTGAATCTAGAAAAAAAACTGAATAACTTTTATTAGAAATAGTTTTTATACGACATCAAATAACAAAAAATATTAAATCAATTATATCTCAAAAAAAAAATATAATAAATATTTTTAACAATCATTCATCTTAATTATCAAATAATAATCATCAAATATTTAATTATTAAATAAATAATTTAATAATAATTAATAATTTAATCATTTTGCGACAATGTTGTGTGACATTCCAGAGTGTATCGCAAGTTTTCTGGATGAATTCCAGTTCCAATTTCGTTATTTTGGCCAGTATCAGTTTCTTCGTAGTCTTTACGTTTCTTGTTTTTTTTTAACAGATTTACAACACTATAAAATGAAGCTTGGGAGGGTGTTTTCCTGTTGGGAGGGTGTTTTCCTATCAGGAAAACCCTTGGCATCCAATTCAATGTCAGCCCCATAACAATTCTTCCATATTCACCATAAATTAACACCATTTTAATTCTTTAACAAAAAATTCTCTATTTTTATTATGGTAATACAATATAACTATCTACACGATTGACACGAGAAATAAACTTTTTTAAACTCAAGAATTTTAAGTAGTTCAATAAAGTAGAAAATAATCTCAAGATCTTAAGATCATTATAAACACTTATTTTCATTGTTGTGACTTTTGGATTTAATAAATATTTATTTAATCATTATTATTTGATAATTAAGTTGAATGATTGTTAAAAATAATTATTAGGATTTTTTTTGAGATCTAATTGAATTAATATTTTTTATTATTTGATGTCGTATAAAAATTAATTAAAGTTGTTGTTTTTTTTGTAGATTCAGAATATGTACAGAAACATATTGCTTTCCATTTAAAAAACAGAACTTGACCTCGAAATACCTTTGAAAGCTTGTTCTAGATCGACAAACAATAGCATAGTTTAGTTTCCCCCCTAATGTAAATAAACTTTTATTTGAAACTTTCCTTCATATAATTCACTGTTTTTGAGTTATAAGACTGTCTCAAGATAAAAAACTCACCCGGTATATATAAATTTATTAAGATCTCAAGTGTCGATAAAATTTTTAATTATTCTTCCAAAACTTGTGCAGTAATTTGATAAAAATAAATAAAAATCAATTTTTAGAAACTTATCGATAATGGTGACAAATAGCCCTTGAAGATTGAATATAAAAAATTGTTTTACTTAAAACTTTTTGGAAACTACTTTTCTATTTATCTAGTTAGTGATTTGGTAGAGGATGCTAGTGATATTTAGAGACCGGATTTTTATGCAGTAAAAAGTGCCAAAATATGCAGTTAAAAATGCTGAAATATGCAAGTAATATGCATAACGTTGAAATATGCAAATATATGCAGTAAAAGATGGCAAAATAATTTTTTTTTATGCACTAAAATATTAAAATTGAAGACATAAAGACTGTATATTTGAGGAATAAAATGCTAAAATAAGCTATAGGCACCAGGTGTCAAATATCTACTTTTATTGCGTAAAATATTGCACAAAATTTTCGTTATATTTAATATAATATTATTAAAAAATCTTTAAACTCAAAGAAATAATAGGTACACTTGAATATAATAAACATAGTAAATATAATTATGTTTCAAAAATGTGAACGAAAAAATATGGGGGGGGGGGGTTTATTTAACAGACACGATTGTATTGTATTGCTTTTATTATTTTACCATATATTAAATACCTTTTCTTATTGACGTACAAATAAATAAATAAAATAATGCAAATATTTGACCGGCTATAATCTGATCACTACAATAATTTACACACTTCAACACACACACACGAACACTCAATGTCCAAAATTGGTTATAGTTCTCGAAGACCATTAAAAAAATAAATAAATAATTAACAAATGATTCAAAAATAATTAAAATTTGATCGTAATTGTAAATAATTTATGTTTACAAGTGTCCTGTTTTATTTCTTCTTTTTTTTAAATTTTTTTCTCCAAAAAGTTATTTTTAAAACATCTGTATTTGGCACGAAATGTGCAATATTTGACGAAAAATCCTTCAAATATGCAATTTTATGCAATATTACTCAAATATGCAGTATAAAATTTGACCCACAGACATGATTCGGATAGATAATTGATCCCCTGGGTCGTATGTGGCGTCAAACAAAATATGCAATTGCATAGGAATCCGGTCTCTAGTAATATTGAATGGATTGTAAGTAATATATATTTGATTTCTTTATAAGATGAGGAAATTAAAAAGCCCATAGGTATTAGGAAGGAATTGATGGATTAAAGTGCATTAAAAAAATCATTTCAGAGTGTGATTATTAATTTATTAAACTAAGTAATTATTCATAAAATAATATCGTAAAATATTCAACTTTTATATAATATATATCTATATTTATTTATGATAATTATAATTTTTATTTATTCTGACCTTCGAAACTAACATAACTAGAGAAAAATGAGTGATATTTATATAAATATATATAACGAAATAAAAACACCTGAAAATTATATAAATATATATATTAAAGAGAGCATGGCGAGCGAGATAACATGAATATTAATATTTTTATTTTATTTTATAACAAATAAAGGAATTTAATTCAAAAATGAAAATATTAATTGAACATAATAATATTTTTGATATGGACTTATAGAGAATAAGGGCCAGTTGTATGTCGCAAAGTAAATGCTTTCCACCACTAACCAAGGGTAGATGGTATATGGAGGGGCTAGGATGGCCAATCAGATGGCAGGAACTTTCAGTGCCTGCCATCTGATTGGCATCTACCCTCCATTTACCATCTACCCTTGGTTAGTGGTAAAAACATTTACTTGCGACATACAACTGGCCCTAAGTCAAAATAAAAATATGATAGCTTTAATTGCAAAGAAAGTGTAATGAGAAAATCTCATTTTTTTTATATATAATTTAGATAATTTATAGAAAAGCTTAGAGATGTTATTAAGGGACTTGCATTATATTCAAATCTGAAACAAAATCTATACAAATCAATTTAAATGAGTAAATCGTTATTTTTAGATACGAGAAAAATGTTGCAGGAATTCTATGGTATATGCAAAAATCAAGTGAAAATAGTAGAAACTGGAGATACTAGTAGAATCTAATTACTTGGTAGGCCAAACTTGATTTTTTTTAAATATATGGTCCTTTAGCCGAATTTTAAACTTAAATATTTTCTTTACTTTCAAAGAGGAGACATTATTATTTTTATTCTCATTTGGTTTGGGTTAGTTTTTTGAGTTATATTTTTTCCTGGGAAATTGATTTTTGTTATTTAATTTTTAAAATAAATATAATAAAAGTGTTTAGTAAATCTATCTAATAAATAATGTTAATTGTCTAAAATTACTCTATTTATTTATTTTATGCGACTGAACAAACCCTTGAATTTATAAAAATAAATATAACATATTTATATTTATATTATTTTATTTATTTGTTCATTAAAAGAGACGTTTCGGCAAGTATCCTCAGTCTAAAATAATTAAAAACAAATTACTAAAACTCTATATAAATTTGTTTTACCTTTGGACAATCTTAAATAAATTATAAATGCCTTTTTAAACATTGTTATATAGACAATTGTTAATATAATTTTTATTTTAATTATTTTAGACTAAAGATACCATATCGTTGCCGTAACCTCGCTAATAAACATAAGTAAAATAATATAGAGTACCTGGCCACCGAGCGATGCTCGGTAGCTTTTTGCTTCAGTTAAAAGCTATATATTAATCCCCGAACCCCCCTCGCCACCGGACCCCCACCATTCCACCCCGTACCCCTCCACTCTCACCCAGTTTTTGCATTTCAAGTCTTGTAGTGGCCCACATATTATGTGTATATATGTATACATGTATAGGTATATAAATAAATACCGTATAATAATTTTTGAGTTCATCAATTAAATTGCCAAATTCTAATACAGAAAAAATACGCTTGTGGAATTTAAAATTCGATTTTTAATCATTTAAATTTTATTAAACCAATTATTTTACATGAATTAATGTATACATTGTATTTTAGCTTCGACTCCAGAGATTATTTCTCCACCATCGAGTGTCCTTGATCATCTTTAGTCCTTGTTTTTAGTAAGAGGAAAAAACTAATTAAAGAAAAAAAAACCTCTTTTCCGATAATTATTCCAATACCATATTGCGGAAATGAATCCATCCAATTAATTTCTCCCTCGTAATCCCCATCATTTAAATTTTCTAACTTTTAATATATATAATAATATTTATAATGATCTATTAGTGGAATTTAAAATTAAAAAACCAATTAAAAATTAAAAGGAAATTTGAGTAAAAATGTAAATATACATTTTTATCGAGACAAGCACCTGTGAATAATTATTTCAATTAACAAAAAACCCATCAAAAACAAATTAGCCGAAGATGAGACCGTGATAGATCGAATAGCCAACAGAAAACCCCCCTAACCCGTGAATTTCATCCAAATCGTTAGAGCCGTTTTCTAGAACCCGATTGGATATATAGTATATATATATATATATACAAGATTTGCTCGTTTAATATAATAAGATAAGATATATTTGTCCATTTTCTCAGCAGAAAATAGAACTCAAAAAACAACCATAAAATAATAATTAAATATTATCATATTGATGAGTAATTAACATTATGGTTCAAGGAATATTATAAGTATTATTTGGATAGATGAGATTGTGAATTATTATATTTTCATAGTTAATAAGAAATAAATATTTTTATTAAGAGATTGATTACAATTACTTGTCATTTTAATTTAAGATCAGATCAAATAAATTGTAAAAAATAATTGAAAATACCGAAACAAAAATGTGATATTATAATTCAAGAGCAAGCGTTAATATTAAAATGTCTCTCCTTAAAAGAGTATGGCATTACCAGTACAGGCAGAAGTTGGTCAATATTTATGTAATTAATTTAATATACATTCTTATATTATAGTGAGTGATTTTTAAATAATATTACATGTTTAACAAGGAGTTGCTATTGGTTTTAAGTTCATTTTAAGCAAAAATTCCTAAATTATTTCATAAAATATTTTCCTCATAAAATAAAATAAATGATTAGAGACAATAAAGGAAAATTTTTAAACAGTAAGTATAGCTTTCCGTTAAATTCCTAAAATAATAATAGCTAATCATGAAAAATAAATAATTATACAAATCGAATTTATAATTAATATTAAATGTTTCTCAAATTCAAAAGAAAAAAAAATCTTAAACAGTTGTTTGTAGTCAAATTGTAAAAGTGCTCAACTTCCCTATAACTTCTATCTATCTACTAAGATACTGTCCCTGTCTCCTATTTTCTCAAGTCTTACAATCTTTAATGTTTCAAGACCCTCAAGTGTGCACAGACACATTCCCCCTTCCCCTAAACATGATTTAATTTAAAAAAAATGCAAGGGCTTATCATGATTTATATAGGTGCTGTATCTTCTTGGCCCGCTCCTTTTTGCATTGTTATCATTAAAAAAATCTTAAAATTTTTATTCTATATTTTATTTTTATGGAAAATTGATGGAAAGGACAAATTTCCAATGAAATAATTTATAGGAACGTCATTTTCATTCTTTGACTTTTCGGAGGATATTGCTTCTTTCTTCAGGACTTAAAAAAAATCTTGTAGTCTCATTTCTTTTGATGTTAATAGAACTCTTAAAGGAGATAAGGAGTAACAAGCTTCCATCATTGACCCTTTAAACCCTGAAGAAAGTTCCTCCATATTGACAGTTTTTAAGAGAATGAAAATGAGGTAAATTATGGACTTTGTACTTTTTATTATCCTTAGTATGCTTTTCCATCACTTGTCCATTAAGTTCTATCAGTCAGTCTCCAAAAGAAAGTTCTTCTAATTTATTTTCAAGTCTAGTAGCATATGTTCCATTTATACCGTCACATTTTATGCAGTTTTGGAACAATATTTATTAAGTGGGAGATAAATTTAACCTAATTTATCGCAGGGAGAATTTACCACTGCTCGAAGCCCTTAAAAAACTTAGTAAATTGGATTATATCTAACTTTCTGATATTTGGCTTGTGATCCCGGCTTCTTTCCTTCTACTCTGTTCTTTTCACGATGGAGGGGCCATCCCATACAGGCCTTTAGAAGAGGCACCTTTTGGTGTATCTCTTTCTCACATCAATATCATTAAAAAAAAAATCTTGTTTTTTTATCAGCCAAACACACACATACATTATCTACACTGACGTAAGCACAGAGTGGTAGTAATGAATTAGGAATCACAACTGCCTCAAGTACTTTTTATTCATAAACATATAGGAATCTTGTTTCTATTTGTTTTATTATTTATTTATTAATTATTATATAAATAATAAATATTTGTTGTATTTATTATAGAATAAATACTAGAAACTACACATATTGCAGAAATAGCTTTGTTAGTCAGGATTCGAAAAAAGTACGGGAAAGTTCCTTAAAGGCCTTATCTTACTGCTATATTTGCAGTCTAATTCTAAGGGTGCCACTCTATAGGTAAAACAAACTTAAATGTTGTTAAAAAAAAAGTGAGAAACAGTTTAATATAATTATTATTTATTTGTACAGGTATGATTTTATTTTATTTATTTTTTATGAATTAGAAATTATTAATCATATGTGTTTTAGTAAATTAAATGTAAAAAAAAAATCAGAGTTTATTTTAAACTGATTAACATAAAATAAAACACCTTGAGATGTTCACGTCACTGGCAGCATTGCTTTCTCACACTCTCGGGGTTTACAGTCGGTTTTACATCGATTGGCTCAACATTTTGAGGACGGATCACATCGCCTTCTGGCGGATCTCGGATTTGCTTCTGCGATACGATCCGATAGATTTCTAAAAAAAAAAAAAATATTGATAAATATTCACAAATAAATCGATTAATATTAAGTTTATTAATTCAGAATAAATCTTGTTGAAATTTTGAAAGACTATAATAAATCTTAATAAAAAATGTAGATTTATAATAAATAATGTTTGTGTCCCAAATGAATTGTCGAAAGAAACAAAGCATGTATAATAAATTTTAAGAAAGCCATTTATAGAGGAGGTGTGGGACCCACATAGTGTAATTTATTGATCTAGTTAAATTATTGCAGAAAAGTAAAATGTGAATTCTGGAGAAAAAGAGAATAACGTGAATAAAAATATATTTAAAAAAAACTAAAAAACACGCTTCTAAAAAGTACAAAATAATGTAATACTTAATCAAAAAGTGTGGAGCGCAGAAAAATGTACTTTTAATTAATTTCGACAAAGTGCCCCACGCTTTTTGATTATTACATTATTTTGTATTTTTTAGAAGCGTGTTTTTTAATTTTTTTTTTACTTTTTAATCTTAATTATTTTTATAGAGAACAGTTTGCAGAATTTAACAGAATGAAATGTTTTTATTTATTTTTTTTATTATTTTTAAATAACTTCATTTAAATTGAGTAGGTAAACAATTATTTTTATAGAGACATGTTTGCGGAATTTAACAGAATAAAAGTCACATAGATAAATACATACATAAAGGGAAGATAATATAAAGCGTGTAAATTTAAAAAAAAACTAAAAAACACGCTTCTAAAAAGTATAAAATAATGTAATAATCAAAAAGTGTGGGGCGCAGAAACATGTACTTTTAATTAATTTCGACAAAGTGCCCCACGCTTTTTGATTATTACATTATTTTATACTTTTTAGAAGCGTGTTTTTTTAAAAATATAATTTATTTTTAACTTTTTAGTCTTAATTATTTTTATAGAGAAAAGTTTGCGGAATTTAACAGAATGAAATGTATTTATTTTTATTATTTTTACATAATTTCATTTAAATTGAGTAGGTAAACAATTATTTTAATAGAGAAATGTTTGCGGAATTTAACAAAACAAAAGTCACATTGATAAATACATACATACATACAGGTGAAGATAATATAAAGCGTGTAAAAAAGAAAAGATTCCATATTCAAAGAGATGGGTTTTTACAATCATTTATAAACAATTAACTCTTTAAAACTTACCATGTAATAAAATATTTCGATTTTTGATGACTTTACACTTAAAGAAATCTCTTTTAACACTTTGGAATTCGGTGACACCAAGGTGTTGTCATGAGCAAACCAAACGTTGGTTGCTGGTGACAACACGTTGCTGTCATGCTTAAACGATATTTTTTTTTTTTTAATGCAATCGAATGCAAGAAGGGGCGCACCAGTAAAGATGCAGCCCCAATGGATCTCGAAAGACCCTTGCATTACCGAAGAGAAGGGAAAGTTGATAAAGTGAAAGGGTGGAGACGTAGGTGATTGTGCACTCGGGTTTTGAAGGTTTGAAGATTATAAGTGTTGGGAAAGATAAAGGTTGGGAGAGAGTTCCAGTTCCTTGAAGTCATGGGGATATACGTGTTGGCGAATCAAGTGGTCCGACACTTTTCCAATTTAACCGCGAGAATGAAATATATTCATAGAAATTATATTCATTTAAAATAGATAAATTAAAGTATTGAAAAGATTATCTATTTGAGAAAGAAAGATTGAATTTTTTCTCAAAATCAACTTGTGATATATAATCAATTAATTTTACGAACGAATGAATTTAGGTCATTTATCAAAGATTTTAATAGATATGTTTATATTAGATGAAGGAGGTATCAGCCAAAGATGGAATCACTGGGTTCAATAAAACACCTTTAATAAAACGTTTCGGCCTGAATTTATTTGGCCATCTTCAGTTAATTAGGAGTTATACACAAAATGCGGCACACATATGTGATCGAACCAAGCCTTGTCAAAAAATAAAAATTTTAGCTTCATGTAAATTTATAACGTGCCTGGACCCAAAAGTTTCAGAATGAAAGTAACGATATGTTATATTGCATGTAATGAGTGATGGAGGTGATGGTCTCAAGATTCTGACTAGTTGCCCAGAAAGCGTACTAGTGCTTGGGTTCGACTCCCGAGGGGACAAGACCCTCCTACATGCAATATAAACATTTCTATTAAAATCTTTGATAAATGACCTAAATTCATGTTCGTATAGATAAATTAAGTTTTGTGAATAAAAAATTAAAATTTTTTAAAGTCAATTACACAAACACATTCCAAGACTAAGGGCTAAAATGGGCTTTAGTTCCTCAAGCCCATTAAAAAAAAAGGATTAATTTAGCTTAACTATTAATTAGTGTAAAAGGGAAAAATAAAATTATGGTTGTTAAATGATTAAAAAAATGAAATTGATATATACAGTATATATATATCTGTGTGATGCTCTGATCCTCTATGCTCCATGTTAAATGTAGCAAGTCTATAGGCTATAGGGTCCCAATCCTCAAATTTTCTCACAAGTTCTCTTTTCTCTGTTCCTATTTATTATTAAACTAACTAAGATATTTTCGCGTTGGTTTCTGAATGCTTGATATATTGACCATTTGGCCATGTATTCATATTTTAAAAGGATTATCTTAGAATTATTTTTTATCAATATTCAAAAAAAGATTCATATGTTGATCTATTATTTAGTATTATTATTATATTCTCTTTTTTGAATTTTTTTAGATTGAAATTGAATTCAAATTTAGTTTTTAAGAGATAGAAATAATAAGAAAATGTTACCAGTAAGTATATTATGGAAGGCAGTTTCGACGTTAGTCGAATCAAGGGCCGATGTTTCAATGAAGGAAAGTCCATTTCTTTCAGCAAATGTTTTGGCCTCATCTGTGGGAACTGCCCTCAAATGCCTTAAATCAGATTTATTGCCTACGAGCATTATGACAATATTTTGATCAGCATGATCCCGTAGTTCTCTCAACCACCGTTCCACATTCTCATAAGTTAAATGCTTAGCAATATCATATACAAGTAAAGCACCAACAGCACCTCGGTAGTATCTGAAAAAAAAAATAAAATAAAAAAAATTAATTTATTATCTTATATTATAATAATGTAGAAATTTAGTGAAAATAATTATTTCAGTTTTGAAATTTTAATTTAATTCAATTTATTTAGAGAGAACAAATTAAATTGGAGTATGCTGTCTTTAAAATGAATCTGATGTATGAGTTGAAATTTGGTAGAAAGATGCACTTTATTATTATGTGATTTTAAGTCAAATTTCAACTCAAGAATCTCATATATTCGACTTTTGTTCTCAGATTTTCTGAATATTTTTTAATTTTAAGTTTAAATTAACGGAATGGAACTAGAAAAACTTTCCAAGAGATAACTCAAACATACAGAAAAATATATCACAAAGAGAAACAAAGAGGTTGTCCTCTGCTTGATGCAAATAAACATACACACATATATATCGAGGTGATATGTCTGTATATATATATTATTTATTTGTTTGAGACTATAGTTTCGAAGACTTGGTCTTCATTATCAGTCTTTTTTTTAACTATAAATGTGTTTTTCATGGAGTCAATATCATATGGATATTGAAAATTTGATGTTCCTTCACTGGTGGTCAGCTTAGAATTAAAACTATAGTCTCAAACAAATAAATAATATAATATATATATATACAGATATATCATCTCGATATTATATGTGTGTATGTATATTTATATCAAGCAGAGGACAACCTCTTTGTTTCTCTTTGTGAATCAACAACTCTGCTACTCTCGGCAAAACAAAAACTTTTCAATTAAGAAAAATATATTTTGAATTAAAATGATTTTGCTCCTTGTTTAAAAACAAAAAACAAAGTCAATTCAATACTCCAGGCGAGTTCTATAGTAATATTATTATAATTATATAGATTATAGGGAAGAAGGGTAGTGTTTAATGAAATCTAATTGAAAAGTTGTTTACTTTGTCGAGAGTAGCAAAGTTGTTGAATCGCACAGAGAAACAAAAAGGTTGTCCTCTGCTTGATGCAAATAAACGTTTTACTGGCTTGTCTGCTAAGTAAGAACAAAAATTTTCAATATCATCCGCCTCCGTGGTCTAATGGTCAGAGTAACTGACTGGCAACCCGGAGGTTTCGGGTTCGATTCCCGGCTATACCCAGACATTTTTTCTGTAAGTATAGGGTCTGGTAATAAAAATTAAGTGGGAGATAAATTTAACCTAATTTATCGCGCGGAGAATTACCACTGCTCGAAGCCCCTAAAACCTTAGTAAATTGGATATTGAATTGTATCTAAGTTTCTGAGATTGGCTCGTGATCCGGCTTCTTTTCCTTCTGCTCTGTTCTTTTCACGATGGAGGGGCCAGCCCATACTGGCCTTTAGGGGATCCACCTTCTGGTGTATCTCCTTCTCACATCAATATCATTAAAAAAAAAAAAAAAAAATTGAGCCCATGAAAAATAATATTTGATGAATTTGATTATATGATGATGAAGACCAAGCCTTCGAAACTATAGTCTCAAACAAATAAATAATATATATAGGTACATATCGTCGCCTTAGAGTGTAAACCTGCTCTCTCACAAAAAGGAAATTTTATAGGGGAGGGAAAAAACAAACAAAATTTAATATTGTTGTTATGGAAAAAAATATTTTTAACATTTTTTTTCTACAACTTACGATAGTAATTTTAAGTATCAGTTTTACTTGGACGGAAGGATGCTGCATCTCTTTTTTTCGAAAGGTATTAATATGTCATAGTTGATAAAAAATGGAGTTAGCAGGTTTACACTCTAAGCCGACGATATATGTATAATGTATATTTGATATATATGTGTGTATATTTATTTGCATCAATCAGAGGACAACCTCTTTGTTTCTCTTTATGGTTTAATGAAATCGCTTTTTTATTTATTTTAGCGCAGTTTATTCCTTTAATATAGAGGGGGGGGTCAAAAAATGAAAATTTAAGCTCTTGTACTAAACTCAACCAAATTTTGTATACATAATCAGTGGGCCCCCAGGAGTCTAAAAATGCAAAAACTACCCCCCACCTACATGATTATAAATAATTTTTTTAAATATTAAATATAAGTGAGGGGCCAGGTTGTATGGTAAAGTCAAGTGGATGGCCACATCAGAACACGTCAGCTTATTTTATGTATACACATATAATCCCTTGTATTTCCAATTCAGGAGTGATGCACAAATGATCAAATTGAGTTGTATTTCAAGAGTAAGAAAAACGAAGAATTTATTTGAGAGATTAAAGATACACACAGTGAGAGTATTCCAGCCTGTTCAAGTCATAGGAATACATATATCGATTTTATTTATCCGATTTGTTTTCAATTGGTTCCTAGAGGTTGATGTGAAATAACAAATCGAGTTTTTCGCGTAAATGAGATTTTAGCAAAGGGAGAGGGGACACAAGTAAACATCGACCGCACTAGAATCTATAAAAATGGGAAAAAGAAGTACACATGAGCTAAGGGAAGGAGATATACAGAGTCGAGTTTTTTAGAGAGAGCTTCTATCTATCTCTAGAGTTATTAACTTATTTATATGTTAATTTCTATAACTGTATTTCAATGATGTATTTTAGACAATTTGAATATCAGGGCTGATAAAGAGGAATGGTATCGAATTCGAGATATTTTATCATTCTAACTCACTCCCATTTCCATATATTATATACTAATAATTAAATAAATTCTTAAATATTAATAATATTCATATTTAACTAACTCTTGTAAAAATAACTTGTAATAATTGTAAGGCTATATTTGATTATTGTAATTCCGTTCTTTATAACTATTTAACTAATTCTAACTTGTAATAATTATAAGACTATATCTAATTATTATTATTTTAATTTTTTCCTTTTTTCTTTCTTTCTGCATTATCAACATTGTAAATATAATGTTCAATCTATATAAATGATGGCCAAAATGAAACATCTGATTTCGAAGGCCAAAAGTTGTAATAAATAAATAAATAATTGTAAGAAGTTTTTTGTTTATTTTTAGAATTAATCAAATAAAAATAAAATATTAGTAGGTCATAATAAAATACACATATCCGTCAATTTTCTAGAACCGAGAGTCGAGTGTACATGCATTTAAATAATTAAATAAATTGAAAAGTTTTTGTTTTGCCGAGAGTAACAGAGTTGTTGATTCACAAAGAGAAACAAAGAGGTTGTCCTCTGCTTGATGAAAATAAACATACACACATATATATCGAAATTATATATCAGTATAATATATATATTATTTATTTGAGACTATAGTTTCGAAGACTTGGTCTTCATCATTATTTATTTTATTTTGAAAAATAATATTTATAATTAAAAAAGACTGATGATGAAGACAAAGTCTTCGAAATTATAGTCTCAAATAAATAATATATATATATATATACAGATATATAATTTCGATATATATGTGTGTATGTTTATTTGCATCAAGCAGAGGACAACCTATTTGTTTCTCTTTGTGAATTAAATAAATAATTGGAGGAAAAAGTGCAACTTTTTCAAGAGTCAGTATGCTATTTGCAGACAGACATGTTCAATTGTTAATTATTTTTTACAATAGAAACGGATTAAAAAAAAAAATGAATGATGATTTGATAAATTTTAGTAATTCAAGTATATTCAGAGAAATTATATTAATTTAAAAGAAAAGTTTTTTGAGTACAAAATTACAATTTTTCCAAAACCAGTGAATCAAGTTTTAAAAATCCTTAGGGTTCATTTAGTACAACAATTACGTTATTCAACACTGTAAAATTGAAAAATAAAATTACGGTTGTTAAAACAAAAATGAAATTCAGATATCAATGTGCCCCCTCTTCTCGTGTTGAGTACGTATTTTATGGCCCTTATTAAATCTTTTGTTAAAACATGTGTATTTAATTATAATAATTATGCTAATAAGAAAGAGATCGATGACTTGAGTTATTCTAACTATATTTATCAACAGTTAAAGACTGCTCCGGAAGTAGGCCGTGATAATGTAAGAAATTGTAAATTTCTTTTCGATTTTTCTTTTTTTTATTAAACGGATGCAACGTGAAATACCTCAAAATCAAGATTTACTGATATGTCCTAGAACAGTGGTTCCCAACCTTTTGTGACCCATCTCCCCTTTCTGGAGGTTGACTAACACCTATCGCCTCCTTTTCATTTTCATTCTATGTCTAATTTTAATTTGAAGTAAAGTGAAAATAATAACGCAGTTTTATTATTTTAAACAATTTTATTACCGTAAATATAAAAAAACCAAAGCAGTTTTATCCGTCCACTCTTAAATAAAATAGAAAAAAAATTAAAATGTACATTTTTTACAGATTTTTTTTAAGAACAAAGAAGTGAAATAATTAACTAATATCATTAACGTACATTTAAAAAACGGGAGTAGATGTTTTCATTTTTAAATTGGAATCTGGAAAAATTAAGGAAGTTGATAGTTTAAAATTTGAAAAAATAAATGAAAGTATGAAAACTTTGTTATTGTTTTATTGTACATTACTATTTGAATTTTCCCACCTTTGAATAATCATCGACCCCAAATCGCACATACTTATTTATTGACCCCCTGATAACCCAAATCGCCCACTTCTGGGCGATCGCCCCCAAGTTGGGAACCACTGTCCTAGAAGGATAGTGTATTGGAGTCGAAGGAATTTAATGAGCCGGATCTTGAAGGATTGAAGTTTGTAGGATTTGGGGAAGATGGTAACAAGATGCGAGTTTCAGTCTCTACTTGATAGGGACTTAGGAATAATTAATAAATATTTTGGTTTAATTTGTCTTTAATTTGGCCACGAAATGGTCGAAATTGAATACAATGGTGAATTGATAGAAACCACGAATTTCGAATAAAACAATTATTACCTATATTAGAATGTCATTTTCATCATCTTAAAAAAAAAGTTTCAGAGGATCTTTTCATCTGCTTTAGGGTTTAATAGGGTCAACGAAGGAATCTCCTTCTCGTGTCCTTTAACAATGCTTTTGTTTAACTAATGTTAGAGTTTGCCATTAGCATCAATACAATAAGAATATGGATTGAATGTTTCCGAATCTCTTTTATCAAGGGTGTCAAACTCTTTCAAAGTACTGGTTCTGAAACTTAATAGGTTCCTGGGCCATTTTTTAGAACGACATCAAATAGTGTCTCACATGATTTATTTCGATTAGTTATTTTTGATGAATTCTCATCATAAATGTTATTTATTAGTTGGTTTAAGTCGCCGAAACAATTCAAGTGATAAACAAAACAATTTCCGAAGTTTAAACCAATTATATATTTTTGATTTCTCAGTATACTATATATATTCATCTAGATTAATTTGTAACAACGCTTAGAGAAATTTCTCTAAAAAATTTACCCTCTTGCCTAGAATCGAACCGACGAACTCTTGAACTATGGTCATCAGCTCTAACCACTAGACCAATGTCACATTAATATTTATATCTTGATTTCTTTTACTAAAACTATATATTTTTGATTTAGACTTTGTGTCTAGATAATATTGTATTCATTTGAACTCGAATGAAAATGAAAAAACACCAATAGATTTTAAATTAAGAAACATTAAATATATATTAATTAACGAGGCAAATTTGAAATATAATTCTCAGCTCTGATTTTAAACTGATGGCTCCAATCGATTTTCATTAACCAGGCAAATTTGAAATATATATATTCGAATTTTGAAATGAAAGACTCCAATTCTTTTTAAATTAAGAAACATTAAATATATTGATAATTGTTCCTCCCCCCCCCCTCGCCACTCAAAAATTAAAGATGCAAAACTTTTAAGAGACGATGTATTTTCGGTAGTTTACGGGTATACATTTGGAGTGTGGTTTTTTAAGAGGAATAACATTTTTGGACCGAGACGCTGCCCGCCAGGGCACCAGCCCGGAGAGCCGAAGCCTTCGAAGCTCGTTTTAAATAAACCTAATCAATTCAAACATTTTCGTGACCTACCTAAAATCGACTTGCTAAGCTAAATAATGTTAACCAACGATTTTTCTAAACGAGTTTCAATATATTATAGAAATTTATTATAATTGTTTTTATACTAATTACAATTAATGTAATTTTAATCCCCTTCCCCACATTAGGTAAACATAACGTCCGATAATTAAATATTTACGCACTAACTGCGACTTTAGTGAATCCTAACTAAACAGTGAATTCAGGTTTAATGCATATGTAAATGAAAACAACAAAGTGACAATTTTTTATGTTGAATAATTGCCTTAGAGATTATCAAAGAGCTTCCTGTTGATATTTCACATGATCAAATATCAACTTTAACCAGGTTATGAATTGAATTCAAGGTTAAAGTTGATAAAGGCTTTAAAAAAGACAGTGACCTTCCCATAAATTAAATTGTCGATAATTTATTAAACAGTTTAACATTGAAATTGTTGTTGGGATTTTAAAATAGTATTCATTAAAATATCACTTATAAAAATGGAAAAACTAGATAAGAAGATAGTATACTTTACAATAGCAGGGAAAAAATGTTTTAGTATGATTTTTTATAATATAGACATACCCTACTTTTTAATACCTGTTGAAAATATGTAAAGAATATAGAAGAAACAAAACATATTTCAATTTTTTATTCTAAACTAGTTTAGCTTACTAATAAATGAATCGGACTGCCGAATAGACAATGTTCACTTGATTATATAAAAGAGGGTTTCACAAAGTCCATCGTTCATTGCCAGTGAAATATTAATGAAATGTAAATCTCCACAAAAACTATGTTTCTCCCATTCTTCGAAATAATATTTAAAATTATTGGCAATATAAATCACAATAGATGTATATTAAATTTAATGAAAAATATAATTTTCTAATTTCCTGTTTGTCCGTTTCCTATAAACTTGAATGGTTCAATACTGGGGTTAACGAATTCCTCCAAATGCGATTCAATCTGTGAATATTCCCCTAATTGGTTGTAGGATGCGAGAGTCTGACATATAACTGTTACATCTTAATGTGGTAACTTTGATTAAAAAATCTATTTTTAAAAATAATAGATTTAAAACGTTAATTATAATATAATTTATTCAATCAATCAAATATTTACAAATTAATATCTTTATTTTTTAAATAGATTATAACTATTGGTTTTTTGTTTCTTGTGTATGTTTCTTCTGTTATTTTTCAGGTCCTTGGTCTTCTTATTTATCTTCTCTAATAATCTAATTTTTATTTGTTCCCTCAAGACCATCCACCAGTTTCCTAGATTCATTTCCAAAACCCTTCCTAAGTCTTCACAATCTTCTAAGTCAGTGTTTCTCAACATTTTGTAGAGCGAGGAACCCTAGAGCAGCTATTCTCAACCGCTGGTCCGGCGGACCACCAGTGGTCCGCGGAGAAATTTTACTAGTCCGCATATATATATATATATATAATTACATATCTTTACATTTAAATATTATTGTAAGTAAATGATAATAAAAATGTTACAATTAACTTATGTAGTAGTTCTTTAATACCGAGTAAAATTTTGTTGTTAAAAAAATATCACTGGTCCGCGAATTTTTTTTACATATTTTACTGGTCCGCGGGCCGGGTTGAGAAACGCTGCCCTAGAGCACCTATATTTATTTCTGAGGAACCCCCCAACACTAAAATATGCGGTATTTAATTTTTCAAAATAACAACATCATCCTACTTTTTTTTATAGCTTCAAAATATAACATACCGCCGTCGATGAGGGTGTTGCCACATTTTAAAAATTTGCTAGATTTTGGGGAAATTGGGTACAAAAAAACGTGCATTTAAAATATTTATATCCTATATATTGTAATTTTTTTTCTCCCTCTCCTATTTATTTTGTATTTTTTTTTATTTTTGTTTCATATATTTAATGTATCTTTCCTTTGATTTTTTGTTTTTTCTTGTATTATTTTAATTAATTTTTTTGTAAATATTTTGGTCTAAAATTGTACAATAAAGGGGCTAAATGGCCCTACAGATACAATGTTATAATAAATAAATAAATAAAATTACAATACCTAAAATATTTTTTTTCATGAATAATATTATTATTTAATTTTTTTGATAATGTCATTGGGGTGGGGGTGGGGGGGGGGGGTACCCATATGCCCCTTTCGGATCGGACAGTTTTTTTTTCATATTCAATGTATACTCATAAATAATATTCTCATCTATTTGAAAAGAAATATTATTTCAAACGTCATTAATAACAAAATAATAATAAAACAATTTAAATGATATTTTCATTTTGTTACTAATGTAACGTAATCGTTGTATTATAAGAAAGTTAAGGAACTTTAAAGCAACAAAAATGGTATCACTGAGACAATAATACTGATGTTCATTGCATTCTTAAGTATCAATGGTTTTATTTGACTATAAGGTAATACTTAAGAGTCCAAATTTAGTATTTATTTCTTTACATGACAAATTTTTTGAGGGGTGATACTACTAACTACTATTTTTGTTTTTCTATTTTTTCTTTTATTGACTTCTAGGCGCGGGGAACCCCAAACCTCCCTTTGTGGAACCCTGAGGTTCCGCGGAACCCAGGTTGAGAATCACTGGTCTAAGTGTTCTGTCCTTTCTTTTTTTCCCAGAAGATTAGAAGAAACATAGACAAGAAACCAAGATATATAAAAAAAATATAATTAATTTGTGAATATTTGATTGATTGAATAACTTATTATTATTATTATTATTAAAACGTTAATTATTATTTATTTTTGGAACTATTAATACCTATATATATATATATATATATATATATATGTATACATATATAAGATCAAATTTATCATAGTAAGAGAGTTTCTCTTAAATTTGTCAGTTGAAAAGTGATGAAACAAAAGAACCTTGTAAATTGGTTATTTTTTTATCAGCTTATCTGTCAAAGTATTGAAACCATGTCAAGAAACGTGTCACATTGAACACGTCTGATCAAATGAATCATTCATTTAAAAAAAAGATAATATATCTAAATATTAGATTCTAATTGAAAATTATTATATTAAAGAAATGTGAAATTTTAATTAATTGTTAGGACGAATTCGAAGAGAATAATCCAAATTTAAATCAAAGGATATTTGATTACTTTATAGCACAATATAAGAAAAATAAAATTAGTTTAGAAATTTTGAATTCTTGAGTTGTAGTTTCGGTGGTAGTGCCGTTGTAAAAAATTTCAAATAAAAGATGTTATTCACGATCTTTTGAACCGACTAGACAAGACTGGGCTATTTTTTGATAGCAAAATACAATTCAGAAAGTGTCTGTCTTCGAGGATTTTTCAATCAAACGACGTTTCGTCTTATGTGGATAACAACATCCCACCAAATTTTAAATATTCATCCAAAATAATTTTTTAAATATATTAATTATAAAACGTTGGTTATTTTTATATACTTAAAAACTAAAATTTTGGTAAAATAGTCAACATAAATTTTTCATATGAAAATTTGATTGTCTTATCACTTTGAAAAAGTGGATGGAAATTTTTTTCAAAAAAAGAACAACTTCCAGGTTTTATACCTGTATTTTAATTATATGAGAATTTATTTATTTAAGGACAATTTTATCAAAGATCTTAGTAGATTACTATCTATATATATTATATGCCAGAAAGTTTCGCCCCTTCAGGAGTTGAACCCGAGCGCTAACACGCTATACTGGCAGTCAGTCTAACCCTAATGGCGAATTACCTCATTTTATATAAAAATTTAGCAAAATAAACATTCTATCCCAAATTAGTTTAAGAAAGGTGGACATCTTGAAAAATGATCAAGAAATGACATTTGTCTGGACAGCCAATCACAGCAATAAGTACTGCAATTTGAAGGGTTTATTGTCCAGAAGATGAATATTAGTTATTTTAAATTAATACAATCAAAGAATTAGTAATCGACACGATAAATTACACCACACGAATTTCAAGATTTTTAGACCACTCCCCCTGTGTCACATTTTTATTGAGACCCCCTGTAATGTGACATCACAGTATCACTTTTATACGTTATAATTTATTAAGAATTTTAATTTGACTTTTATGACCACAATTTTCAAGATCCCGGGCCCCTCTGTCACATTTTGTCACAAATCTGAGATGACCCCCTTACTGTTTGACGTAATTTATGGACGGTCACTAAAAAAATGTATAAAATTACAATGATTATTAATTAACACAATTTTTAGTTAAATTTAAAGTTTTTGCCGAGGGTAGCAGAATTTTTATATATTGTCTCAATAAAAGGATGTGTCTTCTGCTGGAATTATAAATTTTATTTATAACGAAACTATAGTTTCGAGGGCTTTGTCCTCTTCATCATTCTATTACAATTGATTCACAGGAATTAATGTATGAATGGACTGATGAAGAGGGCAAAGATCTCGAAACTATAGTTTTGTTATAAATAAAATTTATAATTCCAGCAGAAGACATCCTTTTATTGTCTCCTTCAATACACAATTTTTAGAATTATGAGCAAAAGAAATTTCAGACAAAGGAATAATTATAAAAGTTCAAATTGACGATAATAACAGAGTTAAGATTTCTAAATAAAACATGAGAGAATGTCAACTACTAAATCCGAAGTGATTTATTTCAATTTCTTTCTTTTAACACCACAGATTTAGTAGTTGATAAAATCTTGTGTTTTCTATAAGTGATTATATAAAAATTACTTTATTATTTTGCATTAACTTCAGGGTTAAAAAAATAGGATAGCTATAGTATTTTCATTCATTTTATAAACTTAAAAACTTTTCGATAAATTAATTAAAATTTGATGACATGTCATCATCCACATAATATGATGTTAGAAACGGAAATTTTTGAATAATTTTCAATTTCTTTTATGATAGTACAAGAGGTAAACTTTTAACTATCCATCTAGTCTTGTATAAATGAAAACATTTGATCAAATTTTAATCGATTAATAATTAAAGATATTATCTTTTAGAAATTTACTAAAAACAATAAAAACTTTTGTTTTCAGAATCTTTAAAACAGGAATTTTTGTAAAATAATCACATAATATAAAATTTTTAAATATACATGAGCATAATATACAAGGTTTCGATTTGTTATTCTGTGATCAAGAGAGGTGATTAGCCCGCAGGCTTATGCCCAGCTGACGGTTGACAGTTGTCTAGATTCTAGACTGCCAGTCCATGAAATCATCAGTCCGATTAATGCAGATTATTGCCCCGTTCTACATAAGCTTTCGAACTTGAAAACGATCACAGAATTAGTGACCGAATATATATTAATTTTTCTACTAATAAAAATAATTAGAATACTTAACAATTTTTACTTTACCATACAGGGTATGGTCAAGTACTGTAATCGTGCATGAAAAAAAGTGTTTTTTTTTTACTTCTTTTTTTCGAAATATCTCAAAAACGCCTGAAACTATTTCGATTAAAAAAATTGAGCGAAACTATGGCATTTCGCTCTACAAAAAAGCTCTAATAAGTGAACATCAAAAAAATTATATTTTTCGAGATAATAATTGTTTTGTCGAAATGTCTGTTAGTTAGTCTGGTTGTCTGGTTGTCCGTTACCAAATTTTTGTGGACGAGCTAGCTCAAAAACTAGTGTGAATATCGAAACCAAATTGCACTCGTAGTTTTGGTCCATTGAGATTAAGAGCTGAATAGATTTTGGTGCATATTGACCCAAAATTAAGGGGGGGGGGGTTAAAAATTAAAAATCTAGGCCGTTTGAGCAAACTCAACCAAATTTTGTATACATAATCAGTGGGACCCCAGAAGAATAAAAATGCAAAAACTAACCCCCCCTCCCCACATGATTATAAATAATTTTAGGAGGCCAGGTTGTATGGTAAAGTCAAGTGGATGGCCACATCAGAACACGTCAGCTTATTTTTTAGAAATATAAATAATTTATTGAAATTTTTTTATTAATTGTGATATAAATATGGTATATAGGTATATATACATGGTATTACAGGAGGAATAGTAAATATTTTAGGAGGTGGTAGTATAGACGAATTGTAATAAAAAATGCCATATAGCATGTGTCCAATTTTTATTGAGTACAGAGATACAGCTGAGTTCAATGCATTTTTGTTTCGTGTCTTGGTACACTGGTTGCTATGGGCGTATTTATCAAATGTCAGCAGTAGAGTGTTGATGTTCAAGATGTGAAGTTGTGCTTTAGTTTACATTGAAGTTTTCATTGTGATTTGTTGGCCAAGTCTACTGTACTGTACCGGGTAAACATGCCGTGGTGAGGATGCCGATATTGGGTTACATACTAACAGCTGTATCTCTGTACTCAATAAAAATTGGACACATGTTATATGTCATTTTTATTGCAATTCTTCTATACTACCACCTCCCAAAACATTTACTATTCCTCCTGAAACACCCTGTATATATATATATAAATAAATACAAATCATTTAAAAAAATAATCTTGAAAAGTTTAATGGAATACCAAATGTTTTAAGAAAAATTCTCCCTTTATCAATGGAATTTTTTAACAAATTCGAAAAAAATAACTGCTTTAAGGAATAGAATAATAATAAATATAATATAGTTGCTTTATATTCCTTTCTTTTAGAAAATATTTCCACAAATTTGTTAAAAAAATTCCATTGGTAAAGGGAGAATTTCTCCTAAAATGTTTTGTATTCTAATTCTATAATAATAAACGTTTGAAGATTGGTTTTATAAAAGATTTGTATTTATTTATTAATAATTCAAATTTTTTAAGGAAAGTTTAATAAATTTTTTTTTAAATAGGTATACTTATCAAGTGTCATTAGTTATTAGTCGTGTATAGATTTTAGTCCGATTGAAATAAAGGAAGGGGGTGTAAATTAGGAGTGTTGTAAAATAAATATTTTCATCATTCATATATATTATCTTCGGTAAGTCGCAGAGCCTTGAAATTTGAAACTTAAGCTAACTAGAGACAAAAAGATACCGAGCATCGCTCGGTGCTCCAGGCACTTCCTATATGTGTTTCTGGAAGGGGCGCCAATAAAGTGTCGTGCCCCGGGCATGTTCGTTACGCCACTGACAAATCGAACAATTAAGTATCATTAAAAAATCTAAATTTTTGTAAATGGTCCACTTCAATTTGTGAGCAGTTTAGATGTCGTCGGCTTAGAGTGTAAACCTGCTAACTCCATTTTTTATCAAATATGACATATTAATACCGTTCGAAAGAAAAACAGATGCAGCATCGTCCAAGCAAAACTGCTACTTAAAATTTCGAACGTAAGTTGTAGAAAAAAAAATGTGAAAAATAGTTTCATTCCATAACAATATTAAATTTTGTTTGTTTTTTCTATGCCCTGTAAAATTTCCTTGTTGTGAGTTAGAAGGTTTACACTCTTAGAGCCAGTTGTATGTCGGTTGGTAAACTCTTTTTAAACGTTGACAAAGGGTAAAACCTCAAAATTCACCTTGTGCCCGGTGGGATGACCAATCAGATGTAAGTGTCTGTACGTTGACGAAGGGAAAAACCTTAAAATTCACCCTGTGCCCGGTGGGATGACCAATCAGATGTAAGTGCCTGACATCTGATTGGTCATCCCACCGGGCACAAGGTGAATTTTAAGGTTTTACCCTTTGTCAACGTTTAAAAAGAGTTTACCAACCGACATACAACTGGCCCTAAGGCGACAATATCTAGGTGTTAAAGCTTGTTTTTTGTGATTTAAATTATTGAAGGTTGAAAGTTTTTTTAAATGATACACAATGAATTATAACTATTTATTGAATAAACACAACAAATAATTCAATATAACTACATTGTAATTCTGTGATTTAAACAAAATTTCAACCTTGAAATTTTTTAATATAATTATTTTTTTATTTCTAAAAAATAATTAAAAAAAGAATATTAAAAAAATAAAAAAAAATTCAAAAGTTGGCAATCAATGATTCATAGAAATGATGTCACAAAGATTAGCTAATTTATTAGAACCTCAAATTTCTAACAATTTGAAAAAAAGAGAATTTGATAATGATTAATAATGAGAAGAACTTACGCGGATGTAATGGCCCGGTATCTTTCCTGGCCAGCTGTATCCCAAATTTGAGCTTTAATCGTCTTCCCATCAACCTAACACAAAAGAAATGCATCATTGATGAGTTGGAAAAGCAACAAATACAAATACATCGATTTGATACTTACTTGTATACTTCTGGTAGCAAATTCAACGCCAATCGTTGATTTCGATTCTAAATTAAATTCGTTGCGAGTGAATCTTGATAATAAATTACTTTTTCCTACGCCTGAATCCCCGATGAGGACAACTATATGACAGAACAGAATGACATTGATGATTAGAATTAGAGACTTAAAAAATATTTAAAATATAAAATGTCAATATTCTAATCCTTTCTTAAGGACAACGCAGAGATGTTCGTTCTTCGATCTAATTAAAAAACAATTTATTTTGATGTATATGTTTATTTTACTAGGGTAATTAACAGTGACGTAGTTTCGGCATTCTTCGTTTGACATCGTCGGTCTAAAATTTAATTTACAAAAATAAATAGATAGAACAATAAAAAAAAAAATTGTTTTTTAATTAAGCCGAAGAGCGGACATTTCTTCACTGCCAGGTTGTCCTTAAGGAGAAAGAAATAACAATTAAGATGAACTAAGTTGGCGAACTTTTCTCACGTCTAAAATAAAATGTCAAATTGTACAAGTCATGTTAGATAATGGAAAAAAAATGTCATTAGGTATGCAGAAGAGATTTGAAAATTTCAGAAAAATAATTTTTTTAAGTATTGGATACAAAATTTGGATTCCGTTTACCTTTAAATAAGTAATCATATTCGTCATCTCTGGTTCCCATTTTCTAGGAATGTAGTTTTAGTATTTTACGAGAGAATAAAAAAATCAATAAGATAGTTGCAAAACAGTAAATGGCAAACAGAAAATATTATAGAAATAATTAAAATAGTAACACCAGAATTGATTTGAGGTGAAAAAAGACAATGATTGTTGTCTAAGTGAGCGGATGATTAAAGAAATTGAATTTGGCTGGATTGAGGGCTGGAGACGATGGCAGCTGAGGCAAATGGCCGTCGCCGTCCGCCTTGTCTCGAACGCCTTCCCCGGTCGGCCACTCGAGCAGTTCCCCGAGCCGCCGCACCGCGCTACTGGCGCCACTAGCAGCCAGGCTGCAGTCCGCACAGACACCCGCTTACTACAAACAAATCATCCTTCTATTATAGGGAACTAGCTACGAGCGCCCGCCTTCGGCGGCCTCTTACTGGCCAGGGGGCACGCCCCCTGGACCCCACCCCGAACACACCCAGCACCCCCACCCCCGCACCGCGCTACTGGCGCCACTAGCAGCCAGGCTGCAGTCCGCACAGACACCCGCTTACTACAAACAAATCATCCTTCTATTATAGGGAACTAGCTGCAAGGCCCGCCTTCGGCGGCCCTCTTACTAACCAGGGGGCACGCCCCTGGACCCCACCCCCGAAACACACCCAGCACCCCCACCCCCGCACCATGCACCCGTGTCCCACCCCGCCTCACCCCACTACGCCTCTGGGCCCTCACCTGAACACCCACTCCACCCTGCACCACCACCCCCGCACCCCATCCCGTGCCCCCCCACGCACCCCTCCCCCGAATCCACCACCGCGCAACCCACCCTACTCCGCCTTACTCTCTACCCCACCCTCATTCCACCCCCGCACCCAGTTTTTGCATTTCTACCTCTCTTCTGACGCTCTATTGTCAATTGAAAGGAAATTCAAATCAAAATGATTATTATTATTATTTCTTTTTTATTCAATATTATGTCATTTTACAATCAGTTCGATACAATTTGAACTATAAGTAAATTTGATAAAAGATACATTCATTCTCTTACGCATTCAATACACGTTCATGTATCGTCCACTCACTCACACACGATACATGAAATAGGAGAAATCACCCAGAAATGACTCTTCTAGTGAAATTTGTTTTCCCAGTTGTTTGTCGTGTAGCGGTCTTCTGTGTCCAGGACATGGTTCTGTTGTCGGCGTTGAATTAAGCCATTAGCATTCCAAAGAGTTATTCTGTATGAATTAGCCATTTTTGGTTGTAGAATTGATGACTTTTGTTAAAAGATTCAAAATCATAGAGTTTTGGTTTATTAATGAACCTAACCAGTGAACAGTCCCATATCAACCAGGGGCTTTGCCCCATGGCCGAAATGATGTCAACGCCTCAAACAACGAACCCCGACACCAATAACTTCACAAATAGTGAAACTTCATGGCAGACATGGCAGGAGACCAAAAAAAGAAAAAAGAAAATCAAAATTATAAATTTATTTCTAAAATTATATGAAATAATAAATAATCCAATAAAAAACAATAAATATAAATTTATTTTTAATATTGACTAAACAAGTGTCATATTAAATTAAGAGGGCCTCAAAATGGGTACTCATTGTCGAAAATCTACAATTTAAATATTTATATATTTTTACTTAATTATAAAATAATCCGGGGGAACTGCGAGTCCAGGCACTTCCAAATATTTCCAGGCACTTCCAAATATTTCCAAGCACTTCCAAATATTTCCAAGTACTTCCAAATATTTCCAAGTACTTCATAGCCCACAATAAACCCATTCTAATTTGACACAACTACTAACTCATGACACTCGATTAATATACTAATTTTTAAAAAAATCGTTGGAACCGTTTTTGAGAAAACAAAAAAAAATCTTTCATGTAAATTTCCACTTACGGTCTTCCGATTTCAACCAAAAGCTTGATGTACTTCTTCTAGCTTATATTAAGCTTAAGTTTCGAATTTCGTATCTCTGAGACTTATGGTTGCGAAACGCAGGGGGAGTAAATTCTTACTTACGTAAACATCAACTTCCGGTTTTTCTATTTTAGCCAAAATCTTGTTATACTTCTTGTAGCCTCTAGATAGCTTAAGTTTCAAATTTCAAGGCTCTGCGACTTTCCGAAGACAAGATATGAACGATTAAAATATTTATTTTACGACATTCCTAATTTACAACCCCTTCCTTTAATTCAATCAGATTAAAAATTTGACACAACTATTAACTCATGACGCTTGATAAATAAATTAATTTTTAAAAAAATCGTTAGAGCCGTATTTTGAGAAAGAAAAAACGAAATAAAGGAAGGGGGTGTAAATTAGTCAAAAAAATCAAATAAATGAAAATGAGAAAGTCGTGTGGTGAACACACCTGTTGATTTGAAATATAAACGTTTTGCCACCAGAGAGAGAGAAACATTTATTTATTTAATTTAAGCAAAATAAATAAATAAAATAAATTGAAAATGAATCCACTGAATGCAATAGTTCAGCCTGGCTTATACACAAATAGTATCAAATCCAATTTCTTGAGCCCTTATATCCATCCTGAGCAGCCACATCAGCCGTCCTCTCCTAACAAATGGCCAGTAAGTCCAGGAGTAGTTTGGTATTCAGCATTTATCGATTGAATAACAAACTTGTATTGTAATTAAGCCTGTGAAATATCTTAAAACTTCAATATTTAGAATCCGAGGGAAAATCAATGGAAGTAAATAACATCATTTGTGATGTTTCAAAGGAAAGGGCCGTTAACTTCACCGACCAGTTTTTTCAGGAATGACAAAAATGGGAGTTAAATGTGGGTATAATTTTTGATTACATATTTGAGTTTAGCAGCAAATTTTCATTCGAAATCGAATAATAGCGAGGGTAAATAAACTGACACGTTCTGATGTGGCCATCCACTTGACTTTACCATACAACCTGTCCCCTCACTTATATTTCATATTTAACAAAATTATTTATAATCATGAAGGGGGGGGGGGGGGGTAGTTTTTCATTTTTAGATTACTGGGGGCCCACTGATTATGTATACAAAATTTGGTTGAGTTTGGCATAAGGGCCTATATTTTCATTTTTTGACCCCCCCCCCCACCTCGCATTTTGGGCTTTTAGTTTTTGCATTTTTAGACTTCTGGGACGCCACGGGCTATGTATACAAAATTTGGTTGAGTTTGCTCAAATGGCCTAGATTTTTAATTTTTAACCCTACTCCACCACCCTTAATTTTGGGTCGATATGCACCAAAATCTAATCAGCTCTTAATTCAATGCACCAAAACTACGGGTGAAATTTAGTTTTGATATTCACACTAGTTTTTGACCTAGCTCGTCCACAAAAATTTGGTAACGCACAGAGTAACAGACATTTTGACAAAACAATTATTATCTCGAAAATAATAATTTTTTCAATGTTCACTTATTAGGGCTTTTTTGTAGACCGAAATTCCAGCCAATTTTTTTAATCAAAATAGTTTCAAACGTTTTTTAGATATTTCGAAAAAAAGAAGAAAAAAAAACACTTTTTTCATGCACGATTACAATACTTGACCATACCCTATATGGTAAAGTATAATGGAATAAATGTTCTATTATTGTCTGCTTAAAATTTGTCAAAATTTAAACGCCTATAACTTAAAACTACGTTTTAACTTCTAAATATCGAAAAATTCATAAATCTAATTTTTGGAATTTTCGGGCGGGCAAAAAAGCTCAAT
Organism: Forficula auricularia; assembly: GCA_024734495.1. Lineage (NCBI taxonomy): Eukaryota > Metazoa > Arthropoda > Insecta > Dermaptera > Forficulidae > Forficula > Forficula auricularia. The sequence continues at coordinate 2,595,626 of JALMQS010000828.1, read as the reverse complement.
TTTGACCAGGATAAAGATAAGGGCTCCTTTCTCTTGCATCATCACATTTATATTATTTGTATTTATGCGGGAGGTTTGTATGAAAGGAATGCAATCTTTTATAAATTAATAATAATTCCATTCAACTCATGTTTCTTAAAGTCTTTAAGGATATATTTTAACTTTAAAAGAGGATCCGGGATGATATTTTATTTTATCCAAGTTTAAATAAACAATACAATATGTAAAAAAAATATTTAATAAAAAAATAAATAAATCATACAACTGACTTATAACAAATTATAGTATAATAGAAGTTGATTTAATATATTCCTCAACATTTTTATTAAACTTTAATGTTAAATAATATATTCTTGCTAGTTCGTCTAGAAACTTCCACTGGTTATTTCATTAAAAAAATTCATATTATATCATATTTATTTCAGGAAGGGTGATTTTCATAAATGCATTCTTTTAAATTAATTATGTCGATTTTTCATACGGATTGATCGAAATTGCCATAACGTTTCTTTCTTGTTAACTCCATTGTGTCCATTGTGTACAACATATACAAATTTTCTTGGAGAGCCTCGCTCAGTCTTTTTTCCAATTCCGCTTCTAAAATAAAATAAAAAAATTACATATTAGTTTTTATTTTTTTACTATAGCATACATCAGGGTATCAAGTATTATTTATAATCGTGCATGAAAAAAATGTTTTTTTTTGCTTCGTTTTTTCGAAATATCTCAAAAACGGCTGAAACTATTTTGATTAAAAAAATCAATGGCAAACCATGGTATTTCTGTCTACAAAAAAGCCCTAATAAGTGAACATCGAAAAAATTATATTTTTTGAGTTAATAACTCTTTTGTCAAAATGTCTGTCAGTACGTGTGCTACAAATTTTTTATTTCAATCAATTTAATTCAAAATTGAATATAATTATTAAAAATTAATGGTTTTATAATATCTAATTAATTTCATATTTTTAAAAAATTATATCAAAGGAGTTTTTAGCGTTTTTACAAATTTGGCTTCAAATAAACTACCTTTTAAAATAAAAATATTCTAATAAGAAATATCTATCTATCTATCTATCTATCTATCTATATATATAAAATAGAAAAGTATGTGGATATGTATGTGGAAACGATCTGATTGGCCAGTGCATAGCCAATGCCAAAGCGTTAAATTATTAGAACGATTCTGATTGGTCAGATAGTGATCGTGCTTAGGCAATGTGTTAAATAAATCTTTCCTTATTCTTCCTTATTTTTGAATCAATTTCATTCAGCACATTCTTTCGATACTTACAGTAAGATTTTAAATTTCAATTATTAAATTGGTATGAACGAGACGCTCCCCGCCAGGGGTAATTGACGCCGGGCCGAGAGGCCCGGTCATCAACTTAGTTTTATATAAAGAAATAAAAGGAAATAACACAGAGATATGAGATTTTAAAAGATTTGATTAGATATGTAAAGAGAAAAATAAATAAAACCTTTTGGCAGCATTTTTAGTTGATTCGCTCGCGAAGAGAAGAAATTGTATCTTTACATAAAATTGCTTTTAAACTACAAATTTCTTAATCTAAATGCTATTTTCTTGTATTAAAAAAAGGTACTGTGAACCACCAGAATGTGTACCTCAAAGGGTTAGGCAGTAATGGTGAACTTTATGTGGATATTCAACCTATAAAATAACTCCCAGGAAGAAATATTTTGGATTTAAAAGGATTAATTTATATGATATATGTAAGGATTTTGATTGTTTTATTTGAATATATTCAGGGGAAAATTTTCAAGGGTTCAACATCTTGCAAGAGCTCAGGCTGCCAAAGATTGACAACTGTCTTTAAAAGCTCACTGATTAATATATTTCTTTAATTACAAATTACAGATTTTTATGTCGAGCCACTAATTATTAGAAAACTAACCCTTCTTCAGGTGCTAAAAATTCCATTGAACCAGGAGAATCAGTTCATGAGAGACTCTCCCAGAGTCAACTTGTAATGTAATTACCCAATATGACTTTATGAAAATGTACATTATTTGAAATTGATAGTGGCTCAGAAGAGGAGAGGTTCGAAAATAGGAGAGGGGCCAGGTGTATGCTAAAGTCACGTGGATGGCCACATCAGCTTATTTTGAATTTATTTTTGTTCGCTGCCCAATATAATTTTTTCATTGTCATTGTCATTTTATTTTTTCGACCCCAAAATTTAGTTACGTGACTCAAAATGGGCTGGTCGCGATCATTGGCGTAGTTAGGAAGTTATCCTAGGGCCGCACCCGGCCACCTGATTATCACTACAAGGTTTCAATATCGGTAATCCGATTAGAGTTCAACTAACTTTTTCTCCGAATTGTCAAATTTTGGAAGTAAAGATAGAATTTAATGAGAAATACATAAGTGATCCCTCGTAATAATGGAGTTTCGATTTTTCTAGGGGGAACAATGAGTTTTGTAAGGAGTATTTATCTCAATGTCCACTTAAATTTCACCATTACTGCCTAACACTTTGAGATAATCAAATTCATTTAGGGACTTTTATTAAAGTACATTTAATTTCCATCAGAAATCATTAGTTTAGGAGTTATGTAAATATAATTATTTTTTAATATAAAAATTCAAGCCCAATGATTTGGCCGGGAAATTTTTTGATTCATAAAATTTCGAATTTGGTTAATGATTCGAATTTCAATAAAAATTTTCACCTTAATATTAGATGTCACACTTTACCTAATACCGCTTTTATTTTTGTAAAATAATGTTTACTTTTAACAGAAAAGATTATTTAATTTTGAATGTTTAATGCTCTCTAGAAACTTAAATAGTCAGGCTCCTAATTATCGATAATGAACATTCTTTTAGTAAATTAAAATATCAAAATGTTTTTGAATATGTAGAATATCTAAGCCTCTAGAGCAGAATTTATTTATCTAAGTTTGCCTTTGGGGTACACAAATTTATATAATGACCTTTAATAAAAACATTTAATTTAAAACAGAAAAGTTAATATGTTGAAATGTCTAAAATGAATAATTTACGCGTTAAAAAATATTCCAATATTGTAGAGTGAACTGACTTGAATCAATAACAAATGTCTCTCTGATGGGGCGAGAGATCCTCTTTATTTATCAGATCAAAATAATTATAAATGAGAATTTTATTTAATAGATTTAATCTATCTTGAGGTTCATAGTAACTTTTAATATAAGAAAATAGCATTTTGATTAAGAATTTTGTAGTTTAAAAGAAATTGTATGAAAAGATTCAATTTCTTCACTCCGTGAGCGAATCAACTAGAAATGACAAAGAGTTTTATATTTTTCTCATTATACATTTTTTCAAGTCGATTGAAATTTAATAACTCTGTGTTATTGTCATTTATTTTTTATATCAAATAATTATTATTAGGAAATTTGCATTTTAAAGTGTAGTTTATTTGAAGTCCAATTTATAAAAACGCTAATAGCTCCGTTGAAATTTTTTAAAAATTATGAAATTAATAGATATTATAAAACAATTAATTATGAATCATTTAATACCATTTTGAACGAAATCGGTTCAGTACTTTTTGAGAAAATTGTCAAAAACGCGGAAAACCAACTATGAAAGGCCGTTTTAGAAACATTTTAAAATTCACCTCCATGTCACAAGCCAATGTTTTGTTTCATATGACTTTTTTAGCTTTTTTCAAACCCATCTCGTGCTTTTAAAAAACATCGTTTTTTGACGGTTCAGATGGTTTTTGACAATTTTCTCAAAAAGTACTGAACCGATTTCGTTCAAAATGATATTAAATGATTCATAATTAATTGTTTTATAATATCTATTAATTTCATATTTTTTAAAAAAATTTTAACGGAATTATTAGCGTTTTTTTAAATTGGACTTCAAATAAACTACCCTTTAAAATGCAAATTTCCTAATAATATTTTTTGATATAAAAAATAGATGAAAATAGCACACAGATATGAAATTTCAATAGATTTGAATAAATATCTAATGAGAAAAAATAAAACTGTTGGCCATTTCTAGTTGATTCGCTTTCGGAGAGAAGAAATTGAATCTTTTCATACAATTTCTATTAAACTACAAAATTCTTAATCAAAGTGCTATTTTCTTATATAATAGACATATTGTGAACCTTCAGATAAATTAAATCAATAAAATAAGATCGTTTTCTTTCTCATTTATAATTTCTTTGGTCTATTTTATCAAGAGAAGGGTCGCACAAGTCACCCGGCATCAGCGAGTCTTTTGTTACGGTTTTCTGGGTTGTTAACATTTTCTCAAAAACTAATCAAAACAATTTCGATCAAAATTGAATATAATTATTAATAATTGATTATTTTGTAATATTTATTTATTTCATATTTTTAAAAATTAATTCAAAGTAGTAACTAGAGTTTTTCAAATTAGACTTCAAATAAACTACCCTTTAAAATGCAAATATTCTAATAAAAATTAATTGATATAAAAGATAAAAGAAAATATTCCATAGATATGAAATTTCAATAGATTTGATTTAATATGTGATGAGGAAAAAAATAAACCGTTTATTAGAATTTCTAGTCGACTCGCTGAGAAACTGAATATTTTCATACAATTTCTTTTAAACTACAAAATTCTTAATCAAAATGCTATTTTCTCATAATATACATATTATAAAAGTTACTGAACCTTAAGATCGATTTATAATCGATTTATAATTCTTTTGTTATATCGAGAGGATGTGCATCAGACATTTATTATTGATTAAAGTCGATTCACTCTACATACAATATACTACAATATCTTTTAACTCGTAAACTATTCATTTTAGATTTTTCACTTATATGAACTTTTCTGTTGGAAATTAAATCTTCTTTAAAAAAGGTCATTATATAAATTTGTGTATCTCAAAGGTTGGCATAATGGTGAAATTTGTGTGGAAATTTAGATATTCAACATATAAAAAACTCTCAGGAAATTTTATTTTGATAATTTAAAATCCTAAAATAATGGAGATTATAATATAAAATTTACCGGTACAGTCTACAGTTTTGAAATAAATTGAAAAGATTAATTTATTTCAAATGATATTCAAATTTAATATGCCTATATAAATATACGACTACATCACTGGGACGGGCAAAAGTGCTCGCTCCTGGGGCTCATGACTCTGAAAACAATTATTATATTATTAGTATCGAATAAATTCTATTATTAAATAACATGCCTTAAGAGAATGTCATTCAAAAAAACTAAGGATTTTTAAGTATAAATTTATATTATGTTACTATTGATTGTATTATTATATGATGAAAATCCAATGGTAAAAGAGGCATCAAAAAAGTTATCATACCAAACTTTTTGACTTTAATATTTTTCCAGACTATAACTTTGATTTGTATTTGGCATCCTTGCAATGCCTTAGCTCTTAATAAAGAGGATCATTTTATGCCAGTTTTTATTTTTATTTTTTTTTTTTTTAGTAATTTTCCTTGATAAGATTCTAAAGAAAGAATCGCTCATCCGAACATTTATTAAAAAATTCGAATTTATTTACGCTAGCCTATTCTAGAAAAGGCACTGCACTTTATAGACTATGTATGTTTTTTGTTAGTGTATTTTTATTCTAATTTAAATAGAGACAATTTTAGTATAATTAACAAATAATAAATCCGAAACATTTGCGTTGCATTGCGGGGTCGAAGCTGAATTGTAGTTCAGCCACTGGTTCGACTGTAAGTATGTATATTTATTCACTATGAAACTACACACCCTTTACTTTATAATTAATTAATTAATATCATGTTTCACCTCAAACCTATACCACTTTCCCTAAGTGAAATATATCTATGTATCAAACTTTAAATTGGAGGATAAGTGAAACTTTTTCAAGACTCGGTGCGCTGTTTGCAGTTTCGTTGAATTAATAATTTGATGATAAATATGTAAATCTTTTTTTCATTTCGATTTAACATTTTCTAACCTAGAGTCAAAAGCCTATAAAAATAATAGAAATTAAAAAATTATCTAATAGTCTGAAATTGGTTTGGACTTGTTTTTGGCATCCTTTTGACATCCTTAGGTCTAAATGTCTAAATGAATAAAGATCATTCATTCTATCTTCATCATTTTTAGTCTTTTTTAGCACAAGAACGAACTTTCTTCGACTTTTTGTTCTTAAATTATCGTGGGTATCTGAATCCAGACAGACAGACAAAATGATTTTTTTCATTTTTCAATGCAGTGGGAAAAAAATAGAAAAATGAAAATTTTCCCTTGAATCTAATACTAATACTAGGTTAATAGAAATAAAAATCGGTTTGCCTAAAGCAGCGCTTCTTAAACTTTTATCATTCGTGACCAAATTTTGATTGAGAAAATTTTTAGTTACCCCAGATTATATGTATAGTTTTATAGAATATACTAACATTTTTATTAGTAAATCATAAAGAAATTATATTTTAAAGTAAATTTCTTTAAACATGTCTATTAAACAGGGGTGGCCCAAGCTTCATGAGACTCCCCAGTTTCATAAAAAGCAACCCCCCACCCCCACTTTCAATAAATGTACCCTCTCCCTGGAGATTTTATTCACTTCTAATAAAGGATTATAAATTTTTTTATTAAAGAAGTCTTTTTGCTTCGTTTTTCTCAAAAATTGCTGCAACTATTTCGATAAAATAAATTGAGTGAAACCATGGCGTTTTAATCTACAAAAAAGCTTTAATGAGTGAACGTCAAAAAATTATCTTTTTCGAGATATTAATTGTTTTGTCTGTTAGTAAGTACGTATGTTACCAAATTTTGTGTACCTACACTCTAGCTCAAAAACTAGTGGGAATATCAAAACGAAATTTCACATGTAGTTTTGGTACATTCAGATTAAGAATTGATCATTATGTGAAATTGATAGTGCCTCAGAAGAGGAGGGATTCGAAAATAGGGGAGAGGGGCCAGGTATATGGTAAAGTCATGTGGATGACCGCATCAGCTTATTTTGAATTTATTTTTGTTCGCTGCCCAATATAATTTTTTTATTGCGATTGTAATTTATTTTTTTCGACCCCAAAATTTAGTTATGTGTCTCAAAATGGGGTGGTATTGACCATTGGCGTAGCTAGGGAGTTTTCCTAGAGGCGGCAGCCGGGCAGCTGATTATCACCACAAGATTTCATTTGGTAATCCGATTAGAGATCAACTTATTTTTTAGTAGAATTGACAAATTTTGGTAGTAACGAAATAATTTAATTAGAAATACATAAGATATGCCTCGTAATAATGGAGCTTCGATTTTTCTAGGAGAAACAACGAGATTTATAGGGAGTATTTATCTCAATCTCCACTTAAATTTCACCATTCCTGCCTAAAACTTTGAGGTAAACAAAGTCATATAAGGACTTTTATTAAAGCACATTTAATTTCCATCAGAAAAGTTAATATGAGTTATGTAGGTAAATTTTTAAACCTCTCTAGATATTTAAATATAGTCATCGGAGCTAATTATACAAAATGAACTTTTTTTAGTAGATTAAATTATCAACAGGTTTCTTCATTATAATTTTTTTATATGTAGAATACTAGAGGGTTAGAGCAATATATATCCAACTTACCAGATAAATTTCACCTTTACAGCCTAACCCTTAGAGGTACACAAATTTATATAATGACATTTATTAAAGAAGATTTAATTTCCAACAGAAAAGTTCATATAAGTGAATTGTCTAAAATCAATAGTTTACGAGTTAAAAAATATTCCAATATTGTAGAGTGAATGGACTCGATGAATCAATATGCATTATATCAATAATGCGTCTCTGATCGAGACACTTCCTATCGATATAATAGACCAAAAGAATTATAAATGAGAGAAAAATCGATCTTATTTTATCGATTTAATTTATCTTGAGGTTCATAGTAACTTTTTAATATAAGAAAATAGCACTTTGATTAAGAATTTTGTAGTTTAAAAGAAATTGTATGAAAAGATTCAATTTCTTCACTCCGGGAGCGAATCAACTAGAAATGACAAAGAGTTTTATTTTATTTCTCATTAGATATGTTATTACAAATCTATTGAAATTTCATAACTCTGTGTTATTCACTTATCTTTTATATCAAATAATTATTATTAGAAAATTTGCATTTTAAATGGTAGTTTATTTGAGGTACATATTTGAAAATACGCTAATAACTCCGTTGAAATTATTTTTAAAAATATGAAATCAATTAGATATTATAAAACAATTAATTATTAATAATTTAATTCAATTTTGAACGAAATCGGTTTAGTACTTTTTGAGAAAATCGTCAAAAACCCAGAAAACGGTCTATGAAAGGCCGTTTTAGAAACATTTTAAAATTCACCTCCATGTCACAAGTCAATGTTTCATTTCATATAGCTTTTTTAACTTTTTTCAAACCGATCTCGTGCTTTCAAAACACATCGTTTTTTGTCGGTTCAGATGGTTCAAAAGGCCATTTTCTCAAAAAGTACTTAATCAATTTCGTTCAAAATTGAATTAAATGATTAATAATTAATTGTTTTATAATATCTATTAATTTTGTATTTTTAAAAAAATTTTCAACGGAATACTTTCTTTCAAATTGGACTTCGAATTAACTACGCTTTAAAATGCAAATTTCTAATAATAATTATTTGCTATAAATGATAAATGAAAATAACATAGAGATATAAAATTTCAATAGATTTAAATAAATATCTAATCAGATAAAAAATAAAACTTTTGTGTATTTCTAGTTGAGTCGCTCCCGGAGAGAAGAAATTAAATTAATTTAAATCTTTTCATACAATTTATTTTAAACTACAAATTTTTTTAATCAAAATGCTTTTTTCTTGCATTAAAATGATACAATGAACCACCATAAATCGATAAAATAAGATCGATTTTTTTCTCATTTATAAATCTTTTGGTCTGCTATATCGAGAGGCTATGTCTCCATCAGAGACATTTGGTATTGCCAAGTCCATTCACTGTACACACAATATTGAAATATCTTTTAACTCGTAAACTATTGATTTTAGACTTTTCTCTCATATGAACTTTTCTGTTGGAAATTAAATCTTCTTTAATAATGGTCATTATATAAATTTGTGTACCTCAAAGGGTTAGGCAGTAATGGTGAACTTTATGTGGAAAGTTAGTTAAACACAGATATTCAACCTATAAAAAAATTCTCAGGAAGAAATACCATATGTTGGATTTCAAAAGATATTAATTATATGATATATGTAACGATTTTGATTGTTTTATTTGAATATATTCAGGGGAAAATTTTCAAGGGTGTAACATCGTATTCTTGCTCAGGCGTCCAAAGATCGACAACTGTTTTTAAAAGCTCACTGATTAATTTCTTTTAATAACAAATTACAGATTTTTATGTTACCAAGTGGCCACCAAATATTAGAAAACTTAGCTGCTAAAAATTCCATTGAACCAGGAGAATCAGTTCATGAGAGACTCTCGCAGAGTCAACTTGTAATGTAATTACAATTTTAAAACTTTAATCAAACTTTCACTGTACGTCTGCTTAGATATTAGAAAATGATGGATTTCCTTTTAATTATGCTTTAGGAAAAATTAGTGATTTTAACTCTTTAGAATAAGAATTAACTATAAGTTAAAACAGTACTTATTTGGCCAAAAGTCAATTAAAACAAGTAGTACAACTCAGTAATGAGAGAAAAGAACAAAAAAAATTAATTATAATAATTGAAAAAATAAAAAAATACCTGTGAATATTCCGGTTGAAATTCGACAAATACAGACTTCATTTTCCAAGCTTGGTTTTCCAGGTTTACAAAATTTCTTGCAAAGAATTTCTTTATTTTGTTCTAATGGCTGTGCTGATGTCGTTTCAATTACTAGAATATTTTTTTCCAAATATAATTACCATTTAGTATATCAAAGTGATACCAACTAGAAACGAGCACTCCAGAAATCGTTCTAGCTGACACTAAATATAAAGAATGTTTGGACGCATCAGGTTTCGGTCAAAATAACTCCTTAAATATATTTATATCTCAGCACCTGATTCTTTATTAGATCACCTTCAGGCATTGGCGTAGTTAGGGAATTTTCCTAAGGGGGGGGGGGGGGCAGCCGCAGTGGCGAGGTGTGGCGACCGCCTAACAAAATTTTTGTTGAAAAACTGCAATTTTATGCAAAGAATTTCAGTTTTTCCTTCATAAAATGAAAATTACTGATCCAAGGAACTTGATTCCTATCTCAGCCTGTAGAAAATCTTATTAACTTGAACGTTTACGTGGACCACATTTTTGATAAACATAAATTTATAGATATCCAGCATTTTCCATGACGCATGAGAATATCGGATCATATCCTGTCCGGAAAATGTAAGATATCTATAAATCAAAGAGTTTAACAAAAAAGTGGTCCAAGTAAACGTTCAAGTCAACACAATTTTCTAGAGAATGAGATAGAAATCAAGTTTCTTGGATGAGTGCTTTTCATTTTATGAAGGAAAAACTAAGATTTTTTGCAAAAAATTACATTTTTCAAAATTTCAACCTCATTGCGACACGGGTTACCATTATCTAATTAATATGAAACTTTGTTTAAATTGTAGTAAATTTAATCTAGTTTTAAAATATATAGAGGCTTATTTGTTGAAAACGTGCTCCTTCATGGTAAAATGGGGAAAAAATCGAAAAAAGTGCGAGTTTTAGAGATATTCAAAAGTGATCCTGGGGGCTGTATTTTGGATCCCCATTAAAAATCGAACTACTAGACCAATTTTGCATTTCTTTTTTTTAATCAACGCAAAAATTTGTCCTATTACTATAGAATGGTTATTTATAAAATATGTACTGTTTTCGAGTTATAAGCGAAAAACTGGAAAAAGTCCGAAAATTTCGAGGTTTTTCGGCCGCCAAAAGTTGTCCCCCAGACTTTCGAGGTCGCAAACTTAGATTTCGCATACCCACGCCATACCAAACGACCCTAAAAATCTTTTCCCGCAATTAATATCAGCTGAAACCCCCCTATTTATTGGGCTATTGGGAAGATAAATTTTTTGAGATCTACATTTTTCAATCTGTATTGATTTTTTAAGAATAAAATTAATCTCATAGCATAAATAGTTATTGGGATATTGACTCGATTTTTCTAGAGGGGGGGGGGGGCAAGGAGTTTTCTATGGTGGACAGTGTCCCCCATGCCTCCCCCCTAACTACGCGCATGACTTCAGGGTTATAAGCTCTAGACAATGTTTCACAAGGATCATAAGCCTTGGACATAAACAATTAATGTGTTATTTTTGACTGAAAACCTGCTAACTTCTCAACATCCTTATAATTTTTACGATCGATCCACAGATTCAAAATAAATATAAATGCAAATCGACAAAATTATAATTTAAAATTTTAATTAAAATGAGTTTTATTCTAATATTTTTTTATTAGCTGCGAGGGCAAGTCTCTGCTATAATTTAGAGAATTATCTTTATAAAACTCTAATTTAAAAAATATATAACGTTTCGGCCCCCACTCCCTATGAAAAAATTTCTCACGTTCCTGATATATATATAAAGGAGTACGAAAACGATTCATTGGGAGCGCTTATAAAATAAATATAAATTCAAAATGATTTTTTGATGAAATAATTATATATCATAGTTTAATATATCTAGACAAACCTTACCCAGTATAAGTACCAACGGAAAGAGAACATAATTAATTATCAACATTTTAAAGGAAGACTCGAATAATGATTAAATATGAATACTTAAATAATAATCTAATTATTTTTTTCTTATATACCTATATGTTATGTATATGTTGATAGATGGCATTTCTTCAAAATGCTGACAAGGAGAAAAAGTGATTATGAAATCGAAGCAAGAAGATCCTGTGGAAATCAATTATTATAAATATATGAAATAAATTTGACCTATTTTTAAGTTGGTCACAAAATACTAAAGTATTATTTTTATATCTATAGGTCTTTTAAATAACAAATCATTAATGATTTAAAAAAAAATAACGAGAATATAAGTTCATCAGACATAGCCAAGAAGCAGGTCCGAAGAGAGAAGGACTCCCCGGACCCTGTGGATTTAAGGGGCCCCCCGAACCGGACGTATTTTATGTTTCTTTTACTTGGAATGCCCAGGAGGAGGTACTATATAGTATTTAGCAAGAATAAAAAAATGTCTTAAGTACAACAAAGTGTCAATCTAGGTTAAATATTTTAACAACACTTGCAATTGAGGCATCTTAGCAAGAAAACTTCGATTCTCTCTTGCTTTAATTTTTAATCGACTTCAAAAAAGGAGGAGGTTCTCAATTCGACCGATTTTTTTCGTCTATGTTATCTCATATCTTCGTCAATTGTGAATCGATTTTGATGTTTTTTTGCATTGGGTTCAGTTTAGTTTCCGATTGGTCCCGTTTTTTTCTTTGGTATTGGACCTTTTTTGAAATGTTTGTTCAGGCATAACTTCTTTGCTTATGAACTGATTTTAATGATTTTTTTTACTAGAAAGAGGTACCGTAGGAGTGGTACCATATTAATTTGGTCAAGTTCTGAAGATATGATCAATGACGAAATAACGTAAATCTCCAATTCTTATGAGCAAATAATCGAAATTATAATAAATAAAATCTTTTATAAAAAAATCTTAAAACATTCATTTAAAACCTGCAAACGTTTCGAGAGAATTTCTTTATTTATGAATTGAATTTTATTATCATTTTCTGATTCATTTCGCCCGACGCTTTCTCTTACAAGATGCATGCAAGGTATTATATTAAGTCACTATTAATAACATCACTAAAAAAGCGAAAAATAAAAATAATTTTTATAAAAAAAATAAAACCGACTTCAAAAAAATTAAATGCAACAAAATAACAATAAAAATACACTAAAAGGTATAAAATAATTATCTAATTTATTTACAACTAAACGACGAAATATTAACATGAAATCACTTTTTGAAGTCGGTGCCAAATATGCATTTTATGAATCACACTCGATCTTACTTAGTACGTTTGGCGGGTACGCTCGCTTATATAGTTTGTTTTGGCACCGACTTCAAAAAGCGAATTCATGTTAATATTTCGTCGTTTAGTTGCAACTAAATTAGATAATTATTTTATACCTTTTAGTATATTTTATAATAAATCAATTTTCGTATGTGTTGTTCTTATATTATTAAAAAATATATTTAAAATAGATTAGAAACGTGGAAAAAGGGGCTCTCCAGTAGGTAGTATTCCATTTAATTAAACTAACGATAATATTTGTTCAGTAATTTGTTGATGAAAGAAAACAAGTTTTAAGTTTTGTTCGTATTAAGTCATTTCGAAGCTAAATATGATCAAAGTAACATTTCTCTAAAATGGAATATTTTATAGGTATTAGATAATTTTAAATTAATAGTTTTTTTTTTGAGCGAAATTAGATCATGAATTTCGAAGAATGAAAATGTGTCTGAAACTTGCTAATTGAAGAAAGAATAAAGAAAAAACTAATATATGAAGTGAATAAGGTATTTATTTTTATTTTAATCATTAAAATACTATTTTACTAATTCGAATATTTTTTGAGTAATTTGTCTATGAAAGGCTTGGCAAACGCAGAAGGACATTTTACTGCGTGACTAAAGGGTCCCGTTTAAAGTTTGTACGAAAGTATTAGAGAAATATATAGTTAAAAATCCAATAGCGAGTAGCTTATTAACGTTAATCTGAGTTTAAAATATATTGGTGATCTATTTAATTGATAAATCAATCGTACTTCTATATGATCAATGAAGATATAATTAACTTAGTACACTACGTTGCAAAAAAATCGACCCACTATTAAAAACTTTATTAAATAGCAACTTATTTTGAAATTTTTTACAAATATTCATATAATTTGTTCCATTAACTCTTAAATTAACATATTCAATAAATATTGTTGATAATTTTTTGAATTTTATAAAAAATAAGTAAAATTAAATTAAAAGATACAATTACAAATTATCATACTTTTTCAATATTACTTTAATTTAAATGAAGTTTTAATAAAAGATCAAATTCCATTTGAAATATCAATAAAATGAATAATTTCGAATTAAGCATCATTGATAGAAATATAAAATATACAAAATGGATATTTCTCAAGTTCAAGCAGTTCAAATTGTATGCCTAATTAATCAAGGGCTAAGGGCCAGTTGTATGTCGGTTTGTAAAGTCTTTGTTAAAGTTAACAAAGGGTAAAACCTTAGAATTCACCTTGTGCCCGACTGGATGGCCAATCAGATGAAAGTGCGTTTCATCCAAAGACTTTACAAACCGACATATAGTACAACTGGGCCTAAGTCAACAACAAGTGGCACTTAACTGAAGGTTTTCTACATTTGATTCAATCGCGAATCTAATGTAGGAATTTTTGTCAAATATTTAGTGAAAATAAAATTTGAACTTATATATTTCTAACTTGAAATAATGATATTAAATAAATTTTAATTTTCTCATTAATATATCAAAGAATAATTGATACGTCTACAAGAATTATTTTGACCGCGCTGATTTGAAAAAAGGATATTTTTATCTCGCGAGACTACTGCGGATTACGCTATTGGAGTCTGCGGAGTATTAAGTCTGGACCAAGAGAGAAAAAGATGTGATCCACTTAGCTACAATCCAACGTCATTTCGCGTATAGCCCGCTAGACATTCGGATGGATCACCAAGTGAATTTGAAATCTCAGATGTTATATATTCGATCTCCGCAGTCCAGAGCGCTAGATCTATTAGCATGTATGTTAGATGCCTGCCATTAATTAACCGAAGGTTTTCTACATTTGATTCAATCGCGAATCTAATGTAGGGAATTTTTGTCAAATATTGAGTGAAAATAATATTTGAACTTATATAGTGGCACTTTACACTTAAAATAACCATTAATTTCAATAATGTATGGTTCCTTGTAAAAAAATAAAAAATGATTTAGTATTTAATAAAGTTTTTATTGGTGGATCGATTTTTTGCACTTCAGTGTAGATAAAATACTGTTTTTAAATAGGTGACTCTCTATAATATACTCCAGAGACATATTTATAGTCTTCCCAATACCAGAGGTTTTGCGTGCATCCCAAAGGAATTGATTGGCGAGGCCTTAAGAGGATTAGTGGGAGTTCTGACTCTTAATTTCCACTAGAAACGCAATGGCTTATTAATAAACTAGTTCAGAGTGGGGGTGAGGGCTTTATACACCCTAGGGGTCGCTAGAAGTTTGGAATGGATCAATGGATAATTTTTTTTTTTAATTTAATAAATTTCAAAGAATTAAGATTCTGAATTTAATAACTATTCTTATTATTAAATTTCTTAAATCTATCGAAATTTCAATACTCAAAATAAAACTCAATTTTCTCCCAATCATTCGACAAATTTGATGTCTTTCTCAGAACTTCAAATTTTGACGACAGCGGAAAATAGGGGTTTCTGGATCGCCGAATTCAGCTGTCATGGTCTCATCTTAGAGTAACTTTAATTTGATAGGTTTTTTCTAAATTAAAATAATTATTAAAAGGTGGATGTGTTAATAAAATTTTATAATTACATTTTTTTTAATTTTCTTTTATAAATCAATTGGTCTTCTAATTTTAAAATCCACTAATAGTTCATTACAAATATTATTATATAAAAAAGCTAGGAAATTTAATTAATTAGAGGTATTTTCTATTAAAGACAGAGTGGGAGATCTCAATGCTGAATTGAGGCAAATACAGCCCAAGGATAATGAAAACCATCATATCGGAGTTTACAAAAAATAAATACCGTTAAATCCGGATCTTTTGATTCAAAATCATTAAGCTCTAATTAATTCTATCTAACTAAGAAGACACTACTAATTAAGAGGATTGATATTAAACCACTCGAATGCCAGTCAGATTCTCTACAACAAGAAACAGAGCTACTAATGATCATTTTAGGTCATATTTTGACTTTCGCTTCAATTAATGTGGTTATTTAACATTTAGCATCATATTGAGATCTATTGAAGGTTCACTAATTAACGATGTTATATTTTGTTTTCAGGCAATGATGAAGCATTTAGATTGAAACCATTCAGTACCGTCAGTACATTCAAACGATGACGCATGACAAACGGGTTTTCGGAGTCAAAGTAAGTTACACGATATTAATTAACCAATTTTGAATTTAATAAATATTTTCGTTAAAATTTGATCATAGAGAAATTTTTTTGTTTAATAATAAGTTTATTGCATAATCTATCAATAGAATTCTGCACTACATTCTAAAACGACTTCAGAAACAGGTGACGAAACGATCGTGCATTCTGATGAGATTTTTGATTTAAAAATGTACATTTTACAATCCAGGAGGTTTCAGCCGAATTTTATAATTCCATTATAAATATATATTTGGGAAAGAAGAATGATAGTAGAAGGATCATGGGAGAAGATAGAACATTTTCCAGCGAGGGTATAGCTTAAAGACAAATGATTAAATAATAAATTTGTATTTAATTACTAAATTTTTTGAATTTTTTTCTCAAGAATATAATATAGTAAAGAAAAGGGGAAGGCCCAGGTTAGAATATTTCAGCCAAATAATTGGGGATATGGGATGCGAGACATTTAGAGAGGTCAAACAGCTGGCGGGAGACAGAACCGAGTGGAGACGGGTGGTTTTTTTTTATAATGATATTGATACAAGAAGAAGTTGCACCAAGAAGGTACAACCTCTGAAGTCCGTGGTGGACCCTTGTAACGTGAAGATAAGGGGAGATTTAGGGATTGGGTAGCAGTCGAAGGTATCTGTGGATGCTGGTCTTGAAAGAAGGTTATAAGTACCTGGAAAGACGGTCGGGGGAAGAGAGTTCCAGTCTCTAGATGTCATAGGGATAAATGAATTGGCAAATGCGTTTGTTCGATTAGTATCTAGTTTAAGCGCGTAGGGGTGTTGAATTTTAGAAAATCGTGTATTTCGCGCAAATGAAGCCTTTTGTGGGATTGCGTCAAACCAGTCTTAGGACTGTATACTCAATGATGATGATGATATATACTTAATATTACTACTCTATCATATATATTTTGAATAATTATACTTTTTACAGAACACTGGACATTGGCTCTTTCTTGTGGGGGATTGTACTACTTTATCTAAATTCTTGAGAAAGAAATCAGTAAAATCTCCATGGATAATCATCAAAATTCTGGATGCTTTTTTACGAGGATATGGACAAGTAAGAATATTTTATAAGAAAGTGAAATATGACAAAATATGAAATTGATTAAAATTTATTTTTATTTAATTCTGTGTTCTGTCGTCATTAAAGAGAGATGTGAACATTAAAAAGTAGTCTCGCGAGATAAAAATATCTTTTTTCAAATCAGCGCGGTCAAAATAATTCTTGTTGACATATCAATTATTCTTTGATATATTAATGAGAAAATTAAAATTTATTAAAAAATAGTATGCGAATATCCGAATATAATATTGTGTGCTTTTAATAACAATAAAAATTAGGTAATTTAAAAATTATAACTTTTTAGAATCTAAAGCATTTAGAATCTAAAGCATAATCGATTTTTCATTTGGAAAATTCAAATATTTAGACACTCTAACCAACTTTCTAACGACTTGATTATCAGAATCCAGAAAGGCAGAAAAAAATCATGCTTGAAATTTATTTTTCTCAGCGTTCCAGAATTCATTAAGCACAAATAAGCCCCCTTAAGGAAGTTGTTCCGCCAAATGGGTTTTCTTAGTTTTTTTTTTTTTTTTTGAAATTTAGACAGATTATTCTTTAAATACTTCTGCATCGATTGATAGCAAAACGAAATTTATGAACAATATAGTTCTGGAGATATTAAATTTCAAATATAGAGTTTTTCAGGCTCTTTAACATTGCAATATACGGGATATCGGAAAGTTTACATACATATTTAATTATAATTAAGAAACTCTTCTAACCATTTTTATAAAGAACTAAATCAACATTAAACAATAACCAATACATATTTTAAGACAATTTTGATTCATAGTTACAACACAGTTTCTGAGATAATAATGAATAAATAATGAAGAATATATAAAAAATTTACACTAAAAACAATTTGGCAACAGCGCATTTATTTAACCAGCGAAAGATGTATATGTGCGCTAGATTTTTTCAAAACTATAAATTTCATACGGTGTAACGTAGGCGTTGATTACATTTGTTAAAAAATAAAAAAACGATTTTTTTAGAAATAAATCGACCTTTAAAATGTATTTTATATGTCATTTTAATATAAAAATATTCAATCTCTTACAATGGTGCCAGATTTGTCAAACGAGCACGGGATTGGCTAGAATCGGTACATAAACAGCAAAAAGTTTTGGGCTTATGAATTATGAATTCTCATTAACTGTTCTATATATTCTAGAATTAACTTTTTGCTAGTATTGTCGCAAAACAACTACCTTAAAAAATAAACTGCAACGGATCGTTGCTAAACTTTATCCAAATTCATTTGAAATATTAATATGTTTTGCTGGCTTGGTGTGTACTGGATATATTAATTATTTATCCTTTAACAATATAAAAATAATATGTTTATTCCTTTATTATTAATCAGATATCACTCGCAATTTGCAGTTCATGTTGACTTTAATTAAAAAATAATGATCGATTTTCATTTAATAGTCGAGGAATAACCATTCTACATTGGATTTTTGACGTTTCGGTTATTATTAGTAACCATTGCTGAAGACATGGAGGAATCGACTTAAAATCAAAAATAGCCATCGATTCTCATATAATACTCGAGGAATAACAATTTTACATTAGATTTTTGACGTTTCGAATATTATTGGTAACCATTGCTTACTTGAGTTATTTACCAAAAAAGAATTTAGTCTTTTTGATTTTAAGTCGATTCTTCCACGTTTTCAGTAGAGGTTACCATTAATAGTCAAAACATCAAAAATGGAATGCAATAAGGTTATTCCTCTAGTATTAGATAAAATTGATCGTTATTTTTGATTTTAAGCCGATTCCTCCATGTCTTCAGCAATGGTTACCAATAATATTCGAAGCGTCAAAAATCTAATGTTAAATTGTTATTCCTCGAGTATTATTTGAGAATCGATTGCTATTTTTGATTTTAAGTCGATTCCTCCATGTCTACAGGAATGGTTACTAATAATAACCGAAATGTCAAAAATCCAATATAGAATGGTTATTCCTCAAGTACTAGATGAGAATCAATCGCTATTTTTGATTTTATGTCGATTCCTCTATGTCTTCAGCAATGGTTACCAATAAAAACCGAAACGTCAAAAATTCAATATAGAATAGTTATTCCTCAAGTACTAGATGAGAATCAATAGTTGTTTTTTATTTTAAATCGATTCCTCTATGTCTTCAGCAATGGTTACCAATAAAAACCGAAACGTCAAAAATCCAATATAAAATGGTTATTCCTCAAGTACTAGATGAGAATCAATTGCTATTTTTGGTTTTAAGTCGATTCCTCTATATCTTCAGCAATGGTTACCAATAAAACCCGAAACGTCAAAAATCCAATATAGAATGGTTATTCCTCAAGTACTAGATGAGAATCAATCGCTATTTTTGGTTTTAAGTCGATTTCTCTATGTCTTCAGCAATGGTTACCAATAAAAACCGAAACGTCAAAAATCCAATATAGAATGGTTATTCCTCAAGTACTAGTTGAGAATCAATCGCTATTTTTAGCATTTCACAGAGAAAAGCCTATCCACTCTTACTTAGTTAGGTTAAATGAGTCCTATATTACCATAAACAGATCAAATGAATAAATTTTAAAGAATTCAAAAATCTTACTTTAGAGTAAAGTACTTTAAAATATAATTTTACTAAAAACTTTATTTAACCTTTTTTGTCGGCCCCAAGGTACTTAATTAGGATATTAAATTTCATCAAAATTGGTTAAGTCATTTTAAAGATATTTAGAAAAAACTAAAAAAGTACTGAAATAAATAATGTTGTATAATACTAATGTTTGTGGGCCGATATGTACCAAAAACTAATCAGCGCTTCATTTTGTTAAAATGATGGTAGGTTTTCAATTTCATTTCAATCGGTGCAAAGGTGTGGAAAAAATCGTGGACGAAAAAAACGATAACATCCATCCATCCATCCATCCATCCGCACGCACTTCCAAAAAAATGGCACTTTTTGGCCTCTCGACGAGATTCCAGGTAACTTTTGGCAAAACCGCCACATGCTAAAATTCAATCTCATTGAATACTTCAATTTGTGACCTTAATTGAGTCCATGGGTTCCGTAGTCTTTACCTGAGGACTCGTTGAAGTCGCGCTTGCCGCGCGACCGATTGCAATACTTTCTCCCATGCTTCGCATTGAATAAAGTAAAAAAATGTAAAATGAGATGTGTATAATGACAATCTCCAAAAACTAAAACGACATTTACTCCTGAAGATAGTCAACCAGTGGTGACCAAAACTGTATAGGAAATAACTCGGTGAATAATGAATAATGTTTATTAGTAATTTACTAATTATTATTTTATTACTTTATCATACAGGGTACTATACTGTAATTGTGGATGAAAAAGTGTTTTTTTCCTTATTTTTTTCGAAATATCTCCAAAACGGCTGAAACTATTTTGTTTAAAAAAATTTAGCGAAACCATGGCATTTCGCTCTAGAAAAAGCTCTAATAAGTGAACATCGAAAAATTATATTTTTTGAGATAATAATTGTTTTGTCAAAATGTCTGTTAGTTAGCCTGTCTGGTTGTCCGTTAGTCTATGCGTTACCAAATTTTTGTGGACGAGCTAGCTCAAAAACTAGTGTGAAAATCGAAACAAAATTTCACACGTAGTTTTGGCCCATTGAGATTAAGAGCTGATTAGATTTTTGGTAAATATCGACTTATAATTAAGGGAGGTGGAGGGGGGGTTAAAAATTAAAAATCCTAGGCCGTTTGAACAAACTCAACCAAATTTTATATACATAATCAGACCCCCAGAAGTCTAAAAATGCAAAAACTAACCGCCCAAAATGGAGGGGGGGGTGTAAGGTCAAAAAATGAAAATCTTTGCCATTTACCAAACTCAACCAAATTTTGTGTACATAATCAGTGGGACCCCAGAAGTATAAAAATGCAAAAACTAACCCCTCCCCCTACATGATTATAAATAATTTTAGAGGCCAGGTTGTATGGTAAAGTCAAGTGGATGGCCACATCAGAACACGTCAGCTTATTTTTTACTAGCAAACCCCGAAATATCAGGAATATTAATTATTTTACAAATTTTATTATTATCATAAAATTAAATATTGGTTGCCTTTATTCAGAAACTGACATTGCAAATAAGAACAATTCATAGAAAAATTTATAATATTTAATAATAATAAGATAAAAATAGAAATTACATTAAACTGTTAAAACATAATATATCTATGTGTGAACATAACATATGAATTATTAGCATTCTGCATTATTATATTTGATATAAAAAACAATGATGTAATAAAGATCTATGCTGTTTAGCTAGAATGCTAGATGAATGAAGATGGTAAAAATAAAGTTTAGCCAAAAAGTCTCAAAGTTTATTTGGCTGCTTTCACTCTGACGCTCTTAGGGCCGGTTGCATGTCGCAAAGTAAATGCTTTTTACCACTAACCAAGATAGATGGTAAATAGGGGGCTGGGATGGTCAATAAGATGACAGGAACTGAAAGTTCCTGTCATCTGATTAGCCATCCCAGCCCCATTTACCATCTAAGTTGGTTAGTGGTAAAAATCATTTACTTTAGCGACATGCAACAGGCCCTTAGTGTAGATATGTAGTCTAACTTAACAAAATAAAAAAATTTAACATAAGTATTCTAATAAATTCTAAATCATAATTAATATTTTATTATTATTATTAAATAGATATAAGGACTAAAGCACTCATTAGAGCTATAAATTTAAACCAGTCATAGAACAAATGTTATGATAGTTAAATCAAGTTAATCTCCATCGACGTATATGGCGAATTAAGGATTTCATTCTTCGTTTTATAGGTGTGTAAACAATTTCTATTACTAAAACTAACGATGAAAGAAGGAGACCAATCAAACCAATGGCGAAGACACCCTGTTCAGAACAATAAAATCCATATTTCATTAAAATTATAGTTATTCATATAATGTTTATATTTATATCGCCCTTCCTATTTATTTTTTGGTGCACACGCAGAGCCAAAATGAATTTTTCATTGAAAATTTTTTTCCTAAACAATGAGATAGGAATCAAGTTGCTAGGATGAGTGGTTTTCATTTTATGAAGGAAAAACTGCGATTTTTTGCAAAAAATTGCATTTTTTCAAAAATTCAACCTCATTGCTGCACAATTTACCATTATTCAATTAAGATGAAACTTCGTTTAAATTGTAGCAAATTTAATCTAGTTTAAAAATGTATAGAGTGGTCTTTGTCGAAAACGTGCTTTTTCATGTTAAAAATAGGAAAAATCGAAAACAGTGCGAGTTTTTGGGATATTCAAAAGTGATCCGGGGGCTGTTTTTTGGTTCCCCGTTAAAAATCGAACTACTGGACCAATTTTGAATTTTTTGTTTTAATCGACGCGAAATTTTGACCTCTTTAATTTACTATAGAACGGTTATTTACAAAATATGAACTGTTTTTGAGTTATAAGCAAAAAATTGGAAAAAGTACGAAAATTTCGAGGTTTTTTGGCCAGCAAAAGTTATCCCCCACACTTTCGAGTTCGCAATCTTAGATTTGGCATATCCACACCCAAAGGGGCCCCGCGAAGTAAAAATATTTTTGATTTTATTTCCCTTATTTAGAGCCAGAAAACTAAAATGAAACCCATTTTAATTTTAAAATGATTAAAAAAAAAAAAAATGAAAGATTCATTCATATTTGTGATGTATTAAATTTTACGACTTTAAGTAACCTTTACATAAAATTTTAAGTTAATAGCTCCACTAGTTCCGGAGATAGTTATCTCATAAAATAAAAGTATGCTATTGTAATTTTTAGTTTTTTTCTATCTTTTCATAATATTCCGACAACTACAGTCAATAAATTTGAAACAGTTTTTAATCATTAATATTTATAAATTTATGAATAATTTTAAAGAGTTAGGTGTCGGTTCAGGTGAAACATTTTTAATAAAAGTAAATAAAATTTCCATGTAGGTTTCACAAAATAAATTTTAATATTTTTTTTTGTGAAACCTACCTTGAAATTTTATTTACTTTTTATAGGTATATTTATACTTTTATTCTGTCCCCAAATGAAACTTTTAACAATTAATAGAGATTGTGGTGTTGGTGCAAGGTGAAACATCTTTAATAAAGATAAAACTAAATAAATATTTTATGAGATATTTATTTACTATGAGTTAGTTTTCTAGGTCACTTGTTTCACGTTAAACAAGCTTTTATGATTTTACCCCCTTATTCGAATATACCTGTAAATGAGATAATCCAAGAACTTGGTCTTTTGGAATGAAATTCCGATTGCGCATTCCTTGCAAATAAACAGATCGAAATAATTCTTTTTCCACCGTGCAGGCAATCCAGCGGAGAGAAATCGTAATAAAATCTTATCAATTCTGTCTAATATAAATCCTTTGGATAGAATCATAACAATATCATAACTCAAAATGTTCTCATCCATAAGTCGAACCATCGATCTAGCCAAATGATCCGAAAGTTTGAATTTGGACAAATAATCCACTATAGTTTTATCTGATAAGAAGGCGTAGCTTTTATCATAAATCACTCGATTCAGACATGAATCAAAATCCTCGCAATAGACAGCGATTTCTTTGATACGTTTTGATTTCCAATCTTTTAAATTATTTAGATAGACATATGAATAGAGGCCATTGGTGAATCCTAATTTGAAATCGTTTCTGTTCAAAACCTGAAATAAAGATTTAAAATTGTCTTATTTCTCATTATATTGACCTTATTATGAAACTAAAATATTATAAATTTACAAAAAAATTAACATAATTTATTAATTAAAAAAATCTACAAAATTGCATATTTGACTTTGAATTTAAATCAAAAACCAAAATATCAGAAAAAAATCATAAAATTCTCTGCGTTTTTTCATTACATATTTATGGGTATTTATTAAAATTTTTATTTTATTTCTATAAATGATATTCGTAGGGTATCGATTTAATTGCAAACTCAAATCTGGATCTTTATATAGCTAACATTTTTGAATAGTTAAGTAATTTTCAAATTTTTTGAATTCCGTAGCAAAAAATAAAAAATAAAACCCTTATGATCAATGTTAGGGAATACAATGTTTTTTCCTTTTTTCTAAATTAATAATTAATATCATTTTTATGGAAATTATTAATAAAGCTTTTTTGTAGCCGGTTCGGTTGGCTCACTTAAATTTTTTTATCAGAATCTTTAGAGCTATAGAAAAAAAAATTGAAACTACTACAACTTGCTTGGGATAAAGTACTATAAGCCGATGCCACTCACTTTCTTATAAATTAGCCAAAACTTCTAAATTGAAATTTTCATAATATTGGTTCAACCAAATCTGCATTTTGGTTACATACACACAGACAGTTATATTTTCTAAATAAGCTGACGTGTTCTGATGTGGCCTTCCACTTGACTTTACCATACAACATGGCCCCTCACTTATATTTAATATTTAATAAAATTATTTATAATCATGAAGGGGGAAGGGGGTTAGTTTTTGCATTTTTAGACTCCTGGGGGACCCACTGATTATGTATACCAAATTTGTTTGAGTTTGGTACAAGAGCCTATATTTTTATTTTTGCCCCCCCCCCATTTTGGGCCGTTAATTTTTGGATTTTTAGATTACTGTAGGCCCACTGATTATGTATACAAAATTTGGTTGAGTTTGGTACAAGGGCCTAGATTTTCATTTTTAATTTGATATTAATATTTAGATATGGATATTCTACAGACCATCCGCCTTTGAATGCAATTAAATCATTGATGGAATCTGGTATTGTGCAGGATGTCAAATCCGCTGATATCATTGAGATTTCTCCGGATTCAATGTAAGTGAAGATTTGAATAATTTTATAAAAATAAATCAAAGACCGTTTAACTAAAGTAAAACATGATCCATTCAAAATTGCTTTACTAAACAACCTGGGCCTTCACTTATATTTAATATTTAATAAAATTATTTATAATCATGTGGAGGAGGGGGGTTAGGTTAGTTTTTGCATTTTTGGTCTTCTGGGGTCCCACTGATTATGTATACAAAATTTGGTTGAGTTTGGTAAATGGCCAAGATTTTCATTTTTTGAGCCTAACCCCCCCCCTTTGGGCGGTTAGTTTTTGCATTTTTAGACTTCGGGGGTTCCACTGATTATGTATACAAAATTTGGTTGAGTTTGCTCAAATGGCCTAGATTTTTAATTTTTAACCCCCTCCCTCCACCTCTCTTAATTTTGGGTCGATATGCACCAAAATCTATTCAGCTCTTAATCTCAATTCACCAAAACTACGTGGGAAATTTGGTTTCGATATTCACACTAGTTTTTGAGCATAGCTCGTCCACAAAAATTTGCTAACGCACAGACTAACGACTAACTAACAGACATTTTGACAAAACAATTATTATCTCAAAAAATATAATTTTTTCGATGTTTACTTATTAGAGCTTTTTTGTAGAGCGAAATGCCATGGTTTTGCTCAATTTTTTTAATCAGAATAGTTTCAGCCATTTTTGAGATATTTCGAAAAAAAGAAGGAAAAAAAACACTTTTTTCATGCACGATTACAATACTTGACCATAGCCTGTATGCTAAAGGAAAAAATAAAAAATTATGGACTAACGGGATCTTGAATCGTAAAGATCTAAAAATTTCAAATCCGAATTTTCCCGAAAAACATTAGTAATAAAATCACACATTCTCTTTGTTTACTATGGAAATAAAACTATAGTTAAACCTAAGTATACTAGTCTCCTAGCATTTAAGGGATTTTTAGTAAATTTATTCATAATTTAGATCATAAATTAGTCGAAAAATAGAAAAATAAATTATATTTTTGTTTTTGACCTCATTTGTGAGCTTTAATTACCTGCACTAAAGATTTTATAGGCGCTTCTCTGGCAGGTTCCGTTAAAAAACTTATCAGAAATGTTTGATAAGCCATATTAATGATGAGGGAGTATATCATCCATAACGGCAACCAAAATCGTCGCTCAATTGGAACGGCAATTCCCAACAAGATGCCGAATAATTGCAAAGCCATGTTTCCATATTTGATGAAAAAGACAAAGGCCGTGACGGTAGTAACTCAAAAAGAGCAGACTCCAAGCTGTCGGATTCAGAATCCGAAACGGATTCTTCCATCTGGGGATTTCCTCCGCCTCACGTACAATCCAGCCTAGGGAAGTTCGCATGTATGAAACAGTGTAGTCGAACAGCCCGATTCGTTGTTTGGTAAGCGATAACGAGGCGATTGCTATATCGCTCATTTGATAGTGCAGGTCTCCGAGGAGGGCTCCCCAGCTGGCGTCGCAGGGCTCGCCTTCCCAGCGGTTTTCCTCCGGGGCCAAGATCTTCAGACTCATATTCAAATGCTCCGCAATTGTTTGCACTATGGCATACTCGATCCCTGCC
Source organism: Forficula auricularia (assembly GCA_024734495.1). Taxonomy (NCBI): domain Eukaryota; kingdom Metazoa; phylum Arthropoda; class Insecta; order Dermaptera; family Forficulidae; genus Forficula; species Forficula auricularia. The sequence continues at coordinate 2,568,996 of JALMQS010000828.1, read as the reverse complement.
ACGGGCTCCTTCCCTCGAATATCATAAAAGGAGGCCAATGAAATGAAGAAACTCGCAATGGGCATTGTTTTAAATTATGAGGAATTTCCCAAATTTTATTCAGGTTCACAACTTGTACAGAGTCAAAGGTAGTTCTTCTGGAATATTTCCATTTAGCAATACGCTTGACGTATTTCACATTGCCGCAGGAATTTTTAAATGGCAACCAGATAAACGCTTCTAATATTTTTAAATGATTTGAATCTCTAAGAAAAACACCCTTATATATTTTAAATTCTTTTAAAATTTGAAAAATATCTATTGCGTCTCTTAACATATATCCTTTGTTCGTGAAAAATGTGTCAAGAAAGATGAGATGCTTTGCTCTTACATTCCAACTGAAATAAAAAACAAAAATTGAAAATGTTTTTGTCGAGAATAAAACACATGTTCAATTTATAACTAATATCTAAGAGTGTGTCTTTTGTTTGATTTAAAGGCAAACATTTCAACTGGTAATGTGTATGTAATCTTAATTTGAAGAGGGGTTTTGACACCTTACTTTTTTTAATAAAACACGAATGGGAATAGCAATTTATAGTTTCATATTCGGCGAAGTCTTAAAGTTCTAAATAATATTCTTTCCAAAAGTTCTCTTAATATTCTAGGTAAAGACATTAAAAGCTTCTACTTTAAAGCGGCTACTCAGGTTCAGACGCAAAATCAGGTTGTAAGTATCGTAGATCTGTCAGCTAAATTAGCTGAGCTAATTCAACTCAATTTAATGAGGATATATTTTTATTTTTATCGAATAATGAAAGTTAATGAAGTTTTTCTAGAAACTAATAGTATTTTGTCGTTTGTGGATCACATGAGCTTCCTACCCCCCAGGCACGTTCCTGGCATCCTTGGAAGTCAAGTACTTTAGCTATTAGACAGTTGGACGAAGTCTTACAGAAGAAAGGATTATATAGAATGGGAGCACACCGAGGGATGAACCGCGACCTAAAATCGGTGTACACCTACTTCCACTTCCACTTTCATTTCCAAGTGGAAGACAATAGAATGACAATAGATTATCTAATAGATTCCAAAGTAATTCCAAATAATTCCAAAGACGGTGTACACCTAATTCCAATCGCGGTTCACCCCTGGGAGCACACTATTAATTGAATAATGTTCTGTGGAATCTCATCAATAACCACTTGAATAAACTGCTTCATGACATGATTTCTAGACGACTTTTGTTGATTTGGTGAAATTAACTGGTTCGCCCTCTCAATACACATATATCCTGGTCAGGCCTTTCTATGAATAATTCTGAAAAGAAACACTTCGAGCATCCTTTAACTGTTTATGTGAAGCAACGCATTCAAGATAAGATCCAAAAAGACATTTAACAGTGAATAATTTACCTATTCACTTCCAGCTAGAATAGACAATTGTTTTGAACATTAATGTGTTCATTTCAAGAAAATTATATTTAGGGTTCCGTCCTTTTGAAAACTTTAACGACACTAAGCTAGAGATTTTAAAATTCCATTAAACGTATTATCTTATAATTTTCAATATCTTCACAGTCACATCACTGTCTGTTCTCTCCTCTAACTTTGAAGAGTTTTGATTTTAAAATCTTTAAAACTAATTAAAGTTGTTTATCCCAATTACTTTCTAAGAACATTATTTCGGTTGCTAAAAATTACTTTAACAGACAGATGAAATAAACTGTACTGATAAAAAATATCGCATACCCCAAGGAATGAAATACATTTGGCCGATGGGTTTTTTCAAATCCTAATTTTTTTTGATGGCCTCAGAGAGGCATAAATGAAAGAGAAAATGAAAAGATTTACCCGATTCTTCTCGATGTTTTCTCAATAAATAATTTTAAAATCTCCGCATAATTATCAAATGTGTATCCAGTTAGGCACAAAATATATAATTCCGTTTGAACTGGTGATATATGATGATTATATGATTTGTTTTTATAATTATCCATTGAAGAAATCTTTGTATCTACCGTTAATCTGACTGGTAAATTAAACTCAAATTGTACCATAATGATTAGTTTATTCATAAATTCTCTCCAAAGAAATTTTTTTAAATCCCTAAAAAGAAAAATTAATCAAAATAATCTTAATTAATGAATACAATGTGAAACAATGAAATTTTAAGTGCTTGAAAAGATCTCAATAAAAACACGAAACGCCACTTTTGAACTATTTTTTATTTTTATTTTTTAATTTTCTCTAATTGCCAATCTCTGAGGACCGATATTTAAAATTTAAAAAAGAATGGACATGAATCTAATGAATTTTAATATTTAGCTGTTTGCCATTTAATTGGATTTTATTAAATGATTTAAGACTCTAATGTATAACGCAATTTTGAATGGATCATGTTTTACTTTAGTTAAACGGTCTTTGATTTATTTTTATAAAATTATTCAAATCTTCACTTACATTGAATCCGGAGAAATCTCAATGATATCAACGGATTTGACATCCTACACAATACCAGATTCCATCAATGATTTAATTGCATTCAAAGGCGGATGGTCTGTAGAATATCCATATCTAAATATTAATATCAAATTAATCAGAACTGAGCATATTATTAGAGTCATTCTCTTTTCTTATAATTCCAAATCGAATTTCTCGTTTTCTTATATACGTACTTTAACGGATTTAACAAAGAACTTAATGTTTACATTCAATAATATTAGGAGTTTGTTATTTACATCCCTCTATTATTATGAAAATTGATTTCTAACTTTTATTAAATTATACAAGAAAAATCTCAAGGGGAAAATTATTGAACAAATAATTATAATGAAAAACAAATTGTGATTTCTTTACTGAATACATTTATTTATTTATTTATTTTCCATTTCAGCCCCTACCAAAAGTGTGTTTGTATATAAATTAAGATGGAAGCAAGTCTTAAGGAGAAATCAAGCATCAAGCAGAGGACAATCAGATTAATTTCTCCTTAAGAATCTACATCAACTCTGCTATTCTCGGCAAACTAAATCTTTTCAATTTAATTGAAGCAAATTGGTTGAATTTGTAATTAGCTTGAACTCGAGTCTCTGCTGTGCCTTTGGCCACTCTGGCCCTCTGGGTTCGATTCAAAAGTAAAATCGGATCCTATTATACTGTCTAACTGTCATGTTTGTCGAGCATTTTAACGCGTATACTAAATAAAATACCAACTTGAGATTTACAAATAATATATATTCATTTTGCCCAAAATAAAATGTATTATTAAAATTTTAATAGATTTATTATTTTGGGGAGGGTCAAATTTTTTGTTGGATAAAAAAAATTTATCATAGACCGTTAGAGTATCACTATAAAGACTTATTTAAATAGAATAAGATTTGATAATTTTTTTTAATATTATAATATGAGAAAGTCTCAAGTTGGAGGAATTTAAGTAATTTTTGTACCTTTCTCCGTTTAGAAATGGCTTGACTTAAAATTACGAAATAATTCCACAAATTACTTCATTCTCTTATTATCAACGACAAATAACAACTAAAGTGATATCTCAAATATTTTGAAGTTATAAGTTATGGATTCATCGGTATGCGGTCCAACACTCACTTGATCGGCTTATTAGAGTTGCATATTATCGAAGAATTTTTTTTTTATTTAGAAATTCATTTATTCATTAATAAAAAAATACAAAATAAATTACATTAACTACACAGTCATATTATACATATGAATAAAAAATTTGTGCATAACCTTAACCCTTATGGGGTTTTGGTTTCTTGCTCCCGTTTCTTCAATCTTCATGTGGACCCTCGTCTATCTATCATCTTGATCTGCTCCAGTAGTCTGTCGTCTATTTGTCCCATTAAACCCATCCACCAATCTTGCACATTATCCCCAAAACCCTCCCAATTTCCTCACAGTTCTCTATATGTTCCGCCTTCTCCTTCTCTATTTTACACCCCTGCATGGATGTCCGCCTCGAGTTGCATATTATTGTAAAACGGAAGTTTTACTCGATATCAAAAATACTTTTAAAATTTTAAAAGGATGTTGTTGGAATGTTGAAGGTTTTATGAAAACACAGAGAGGCTGGAGTATTAAATTTATTTACAATTTAATTCACTTTAATATTATTGACCACAAAACATGGTAATAGGAAGAAGCTAAACTTGGGAAAAGATCAAATTAACATTGATATTGCAATATTTTTACAACTACATATGAGTGCAAAACTTCAATAAAATCGTTTGGGTGAAAGTAGGTCAAAAATTGACGCCAAAATTTGACTAATACTATACAAAAATAAAATCAACGGTGGTGTCCAATTTGGGAGAGGGTCGACTAAAATGTCTACAAATTTTCAAAAAATCGGTACGGTAGAAGTGGTCCAAAAATTACTTCCATAATTTAACGATTCATAAGAGATTGCGAGTTACCTAAAGGCTTGCAATTAAAAGGATTTCTAGTAACTAAAAAAAAAACTTAAAAAGAGAATAGGTACTCAGTTGTAAGAAGATGTGTCAGTTGATTTAGAATTTGAAGAATTGAGATAAATTAATAATGTGTATTCTCTTTCTTTTTTCAGATTGTCTTCTGCAACAATCCATTTTCTGGTATTTTAATACTCGTTTCGTTAGCAGTAGTCAATCCACTGTCTTCACTAATTGGTTTTTTCGGAGCGTTGACGGGTCTCTTTATGTCATTGGTTTGCCATTATTAATAACTATTTTATTTTTTAATAATGTACTTACCTAATCAAATAAATATTTCTTCTTAGGCAGTTCGACAACCCTTTGAAGCGATTTTTTCCGGCAGGACTGTCTTAAATCCACTTTTAATGGGTTTCGCAAGTGGTGTGCTACCTGAACTCTCTGATATTTATTATTCACCATTATTAATGTTCTATCTTCTAGTATTTTGGATATTTTGGTAAGATTACTTATACTTAAATTAAAATCAAAATTTTGGTCTTAAAATGACGTACCCTTAAGATAAGAAGGCCATATCAGTTGTTCTGATGTTCCAATTCTGCTGAAGAAGGTCAATCAGTGTTGATGATACTATTTAGTGATTTAATGTAAACAAATGTAAAGAATTGATCTAAACTATTTAATTTATTTCACTAGTTTGATTAATAACCATAAGAATATTAACTACACAGTCACTTGAGTTTTGGAAGAATACAAAACGCATCAGAAGTTTTTATTACTTTCTTCAAGCCACTCTGGTGCCCACGTAGCTAATTATATAAGGGGCCGTCCATAAATTACGTCACACACTATGGGGGAAGGGGCATCTCAGATTTGTGACAAAATGTGACAGGGGGCGGGGGAGGGATCTTAAAATTGTGATGTCACAATAGTCAAATTAAATTTTTTTTTTAATTTTTAAATATTATTACTTTACCATACGGGGTATGGTCAAGTATTTTGTATTCGTGCATGAAAAAAGTGGTTTTTTTTCTTCTTTTTTTCGAAATAGCTCAAAACGACTAAAACTATTTTGATTAAAAAAATTGAGCAAAACCACTGGCATTTTGGTCTACAAAAAAGCCCTAATAAAAGTGAACATCGAAAGAATTATATTTTTCGAGATAATAATTGTTTTGTCAAAATGTCTGTTAGTCTGTTAGCCTGTGCGTTACCAAATTATTGTGGACCAGCTAGCTCAAAAACTAGTGTGAATATCAAAACCAAATTTAACAAGTAGTTTTGGTGCATTGAGATTGAGAACTGATTAGATTTTGGTTCATATCGACCCAAAATTAAGGGGTGGGGATGGGGTAAAAAATGAAAAATATTGGCCATTTGAGCAAACTCAACCAAATTTTGTATACATAATCAATGGACCCCCAGAAGACTAAAAATGCAAAAATTAACCCCCCCTCACATGATTATAAATAATTTTATTAAATATTAAATATAGGCGAGGGGCCAGATTATATGGTAATGTCAATGGATGGCCACATCAGAACATGTCAGTTTATTTAGATTTATTTATAATGCAATAATAATAGTAATAGTGAAAAATGATGTGGTTAAATGATATGAATAAAGTTTAACTTAAAATAATTATATTAAATCCCTTTAGTTGAGAGAAAATTTCTACAATTATTAAGTATAAAATTGATAGTGTGACGTCACAATACAGGGGGGGGGGCTAAATGAAAATGTTGCAGAATATGACACAGGGGGAGGGGGTCTAAAAAATCTTTAAATTCGTTAGATGTAATTTCTGGACGGCCCCTTAACTAAGTGTCTCAAAATATTTATTCTATAAGTAATTTTTGTGATTTGTGGCATTTTCTCAATTTTTGATCTAAGAGCAATAATGCTATATTTTATAGGTAAGCAGTTTTTCATTAATTACCATATATTATTTTTGAATTTTGCAACTACATCTTAAAATGTTGAATTAAATTACACCTTTTTTTCTCAATAAAGAAAGGCATTTTATATAATTTGCACTTGTGGCAGTTTTGTTTTAAGAATGCGTACAATTTCTGCTTTCAAACAAATAAGGTTGAAAATCTTTCAACTAACATTTTTAAATGCTCACATTCTAGTCTTTTTAATCTCACTTTCAATGTATTTTTAGCGTGTATATAAGTTCTGCTTTTGAGTCCCTTCTGAAGGCGATCAGCCTCTACCCTCTGCCCGCATTGACATTATCGTTTAATATTGTCCAATTACTACTAATGGTAACACTATCACGAATGGATCTATTAGCATCAGAGAATGCACTGAACATGACAGTGCCTATTGATCAAAATGAAACATTAATAGATGAATTTCAAGAGAACAACAATGGGAAACATCCTTGGCCGAAACAACTTACGAAAATTTGGATTGGGGTTTGGTGAGTTTAAACTTTAAAAAATTCCACTATTTTTATATTAAAATTTAACTTTCATTAAAAAATATGTTTTTATTAAAAAACAAATTTAGTTCTCCATGGAAAAACATTTTGCATATGTTCCTGATATACGACGCTTAGGAACGTTTTTACAGCTAGGGTGGACAAACAAGTGCTTATTTATTATCTATCCGACTTTTTTAAAAATAATTTTTTTAGACACATCGATAATATTCGATTGTGAATATATTTTGTCTATTTAGAAATATCAATATCAAATTTATGACGAAATGAAAAACAGCTATCTTTCAATCCAATACTTAACCTTAGTTGAAAAGTCTTAATGGGAAACCTACCAAGTATTTTTTATCCAATAATTTTGAAAAGTTTTTGTTTTGCCTAGAGTAGCAGAGTTGTTGATTTACAAAGAGAAACAAATTGGTTGTCTCCTGCTTGATGCAGATATATAATTTCGATATATATATAGTATATGTGTATGTTTATTTGCATTAAGCAGAGGACAACCTCTTTGTTACTTTACCATACAGGGTATGGTCAAGTATTGTAATCGTGCATGAAAACAGTGTTTTTTTCCTTCTTTTTTTCGAAATATCTCGAAAACGGCTGAAACTATTTTGATTAAAAAAATTGAGCAAAACCATGGCATTTCGCTCTACAAAAAAGCCCTAATAAGTGAACATCGAAAAAATTATATTTTTCGAGATAATAATTGTTTTGTCAAAATGTCTGTTAGTCTGTCTGTCTTGTTGTCTGGTTGTTAGATCTGTGCGTTACCAAATTTTTGTAGACGAGCTAGCACAAAAACTAGATGTGAATATCGAAACCAAATTTCACACGTAGTTTTGGTCCATTGAGATTAAGAGCTGATTAGATTTTGGTGCATATAGACCCAAAATTAAGGGGGGTGGAGGGGGGGTTAAAAATTAAAAACCTAGGTTATTTGAACAAACTCAACCAAATTTTGTATACACAATCAGTGGACCCCCAGAAGTCTAAAAATGCAAAAACTAACCGCCTAAAATGGAGGGGGGGTGTAGGGTCAAAAAATGAAAATCTTGGCTTTTTACTAAACTCAATCAAATTTTGTATACATAATCAGTGGGACACCAGAAGTATAAAAATGCAAAAACTAATCCCCCTACATGATTATAAATAATTTTAGAGGCCAGGTTGTATGGTAAAGTCAAATGGATGGCCACATCAGAGCACGTCAGCTTATTTCTCTTTATGACTTAACTTTAGTTTTGCAAATTTCCTGCCCTTGATAAATCTATCTGTCGTCTAAATTTATATAATGAATCTCCATTATCTTATCTCCATCAGGAAAATGTCTATATCAGGTGAAAATTCAAATACATATTTTTTAAACTTTTCTTATAAGTGCATCCTATAAATACTCAAAGAAGATAAAAAATTTATTTAAAAATCATTAAATTGAAATCTTTTAGATGAGATTTTATTTAATTGAAAATATATTGTTTTGCCGAGAGTAGCAGAATTGATGAATCATAAATGGAAACAAAGAGGTTGTCCTCTGCTTGATGCAAATAAACATACACACTCATATATAATATATGTATATATCAGTGGCTTGCGGTCCATGGATGCTGTGGATGGGAGCATCCTTAAAATTTCAAAACATTTAGAGTATTTTCATACCGTAATGTTGAAAAATAACCAATAACTCTATGATGCCATATTGGATGAAATTTTCAAAAAAAATCGAAGAATAAATAAAATTAAAAAAAAATGAGGGTTACTTTTTTGGAAAGTCTCCGCCCGCCACTGGTATATATATAATTTCTTTTATTTGCAACGAAATTTTCTCTATGGAGAGAGACCGACTGGCAGAACTTTTAAATTAGAAAGTAATGGAAGGCAGCCAGGGGTAGGGTGAGGAAAGAAAAAATTAACACATATCAAATAAGGTGTAATTTATTGGAATCTTTCCTCCTTTCCTTTCAAATCGACGTTTCGGAGGTTTCTTCCCTCCTTCTTCAAAATGCTTCCTTCCTCTCCACAAGAGAAGGAAGCATTTTATTGTTTCCTCCATTGACCCATTAAAGCCTTGAAGAAGATTCCTCCAGAAACGTCGGTTTGAAAGGAAAGGTGGAAGGATTCCAATAAATTACACCTTATTTGGATATGTGTTAATTTTTTCTTTCCTTACTATTGGCTTTCAATTAAAATATAATTTTGAAGGTGACAATTAAAGAGTGTGTCTTCTCGCTGGACGCATAAATTTATTTATAACGTCGTTATAAATAAAGTCGTTATAAATAAAATTTATAATTCCAGCAGAAGACACACTCTTTTATTGTCTCCTTCAATTTATAAAAATTCTGCTACCCTCAGCACAAAAACTTTCAATTTAAAATATAATTTATTGTTTGAGACTATAGTTTCGAAGGTTTGACCTATATCATCACCCGATGGGTAGAGAAAATTCGTCTGTGTTGTCTAAGCAAGCTAGGTACACAAACGATAAACCTTCGGAATTATAGTCTCAAACAAATAAATTATATATATATATACGAGTATATATATACCATATAAATACATATTTATATTTGATATATAATATATATATATATATATTAGGTATATAATATATGTGTAATGTATATGTTTACTTGGATCGTGCAGAGGACAACCTCTTGTTTCTCTTTATGATATTTTATTATCTACACATATCACTGAATTTTACTTTGACTGCTGTTTCAATTTCCTGTGTACTAGAGTATAGAGGTTCATATTATGCAGTCAAGAGCAGATGTTACATGAAAAAACTTGTTCTCTTTTTTCTGTTATCGTCATCAATGCTGATAGATGATGACGTTTGATGAAAAGTTAGAATGTTCAAAGTGGTTTAAATAAAAATAATCATTTCAATTTCTCTAACGCCTACTCTTATAAAACGCCTCTGCTCTATTAAATAAAATTTTTAATGGTTTTAACCAAAAATTTTCAACTTTTAATCATGGAATTCATTAATAATTTTCAAGTAGTTGATGGATATATCGCATTCATTATTTTTTTCTTTTATAAAGGAATTAATCTACTTAATTCTGGTTGCAAAAGTTTGTTACTAATTATATCCAAACACCTCCCACTCGATCGCGAACCCAAAGTTCGAAAATAATTTTCTTTTTCACTCCAGGGTGCAACTACAATGAGGCCGCGTCGAAAGACAATTATAAATTAAATTAAATTAGGGAACGAAGAAAAGATTTTTATATTATAGACAAAAGGATCAGCCGGGATTCGAACCCGGGATCTTCGCATGCGCGCTGCGATGCCTTTATAAGAGCCTTAGCTCTTATCCTCTCGGCCACTGATCTCTGAACCCAAGCTGATACTTAATGCCTATATGAATTTGGAATTTCATTTTTATTTAATCTTTTAATCTCTTCTTCGTTCTTTTTTCGCAGCTCTGTAGTTGGCTTGACTAATTAAACTATAGTTTATAGTTTATAGTTTATATGTTCGGAATCCCGGCTGAACCTTTTGTCTATAATATAAAAATCTTTTCTTAATTCCCTAATTTAACTTGATCCTAATATTTCGATCTTTATCATTGATTTATATGTAAATTTTTTACACACTTTTTTATAATTATATGCTTTCTCTGTCTGCTCTGGTTATAATTTTGTAATCAAATTTCTAGCCAAATCTAATGTACATACTTATTTGAGATGATAATAGATTTCATTTCAGCAATTTGTATCTAATAGAAAATTTAATTTTCTATTTCTATAACTCCGGGAACACAGCCCTATAATCAGATCCTACCATATGTAATATAACTTTTATTTTATATTTGTATAGAAAAACACGAGAGATTGTCAATTACTAAATTCGAGGTGTTATGGATTATCTTTATTGAAACAACTCTTCTGAAATAATAACAAAAATAATCCATATAATCTTGGAATTATAGTAGTTGACCATCTCTCTTGATTTCTATAAAATATTAAAACTACTACTATAGGCATTTGTCTTTTATATTTATTTTATATCTGTGCCTGAATTAGTTTTGCGGACAGATAGTTGGAAACAATTTTGTAGTGAGCCTGGTTTGAACTCGAGCCTCTTGCTGATATCTCCACTGTCCTTCGAACAATCTGGCCCCCTAAAATATAATTACTCGGTATGGCCAGAATGCCTGAAGCGTGAAAATAAGTCATTTTCAACGATGTTTTTCCTGTCTTTGTTTCTGCCTGTGCCTCTGGATTCTGATATCAACGATAGCTCAAGAACAGAAAGTCTGAAGCGAGGGGTGAACCGCGACCTAATATGCTGTACACCTACTTCCACTTGTACTTCCAAATATTTCCAAGTAGTTTCAAATATTTTCAAGTAATTCCAAATATTTCCAACTACTTCCAAATATTTCCAACTACTTCCAATATTTCAAGCATTTCCAAATATTTCCAGGCATTTCCAAATATTTCCAAGCACTTTCAAATATTTCCAAGTACTTCCAAATATTTCCTAAAGTCTTTCAAAATATTTCCAAAGAGGTGTACACCTACTTCCAATCGCGGATCACCCTGAAGGTTCGTTCTGATGCCAAAATTTTTGTATTTCCAACGCGAAAAACTTATTAGATTTTGAACACTCTAGCCTTCAAGTGAATAAATTAAGAAAACAATAATTTTTCAAAATCATCAAAATAAAAAAATAAATTTCTATTAGTTTATTTATTATAATTAAATTTAGGACAGCTCTAACTAGCAAGCTTATCATGTCTTGAAAAAGTTTTATATTTTAAGTTTTGAAAAACAAAATGTAAAAATTTTAAAATTATCGCCCGAATTTGAAGATTTTATATAAGACAAATGCTATTTTCTATGGATAACTAATTGTAAATTTTAAAGAATAAAACAAAATAGTTTATTAAAAAAAAACTCACTCTTATTTCAAAATGCATTAAAATAAATAAATGAAAACAAATTATTCTACTGTACTCTAAAAGATAACTCACACTTTGGGTGAATCGCGACCTAAAATCGTGTACACCTACTTCCACTTCCACTTTCATTTCCAAGTAGAAGACAATAGATGACAATAGATTATCTAATGAATTCCAAAGTAATTCCAAATAATTCCAAAGACGGTGTACACCTAATTCCAATCGCGCTTCACCCCTCGACTCATATGTACATGACTAAAAAAGAAAGAGCTACTTGGATTAATTTGATTAAAATAACTGCATACGCTTTTATGGTAATGACGTGTGAGTATGAAAATTTCTGATATACTGATGACAAATTTATTTTCTACTTTTTAGTGCTTCTTGAAATAAAATGTTCTTTAGATATAATTTATAATAATTTGAAGTAAAAACATACGTAACTATATAAATTTTTATTTTCTGTAATTTCAGTTCTTTCAAGGAGTGCTCACCTCCATGTCTCAAATCTTTTTCACTGAAAATGTCCCAGCATCGCTAATCATCTATCTTGCCATGCTTATTTATTCACCTATAATGGCAACATTTGCCTTTTTTGGAGCATTTCTAGCCTCGTTCACAGGTAATTTTATCTAGTTTTAGTTAAATGGTAGAAATAGTCATTCGCAGCTTAAAGATAATGATTCATAAAGTGAAATTATTATTCATTATTTCAAATATTTCTATAAAAAACATTTTTTGTTTTGAAAAGTACCTATATTGGTTCTTGAATTCAAATAAATAAGTTGCATAGTTTCAAGGGGCAATTAAAATAAATGATTTTTCGAAATGGGTGCTGATAGAAGGTTTCAAGTCCCTGCCTGGTATATCTTCCAGTTCAAGCATGTCAAAGACATGTCCAGATGAGTTTTGGTTGAATAAAAAAGGAACTATTAAAATAGTAATAACACAAAAAAGGAATAAATAAATATGATTCGAGAATCTTTAGAATAATCCATTTCTAATTACTCTCAATATATATTCGGAAATAACTAAGAGTGATATAGACAAGTCATAGCTTGATTATAGCAACAGAAATAGGAGAAATTTAAGATTTTCTTATGGGACAGGCTGATTCATTGTGGAAGATGCTCGATTTTCCATCTCAGGGACTGTGGAGTTTAAGTCACAATAATTAATTTCTGACTCCTACAACACTCACACAAAGCAGTATCCGTTTGGGGCTAAGGTCCCAAAATATTTTTTAAAAAATCTAATGTTAAGTTTGAAAAATTACGAACATGATGCCGTATTTGATGAAATTTGAAAAAAAGAGAAAATTAAAATAAAATTTCAAAAAATGAAGGTTACTTTTTTGGACAGCATCTCCTGGTTGAAAAGTCACCAACCGTCACTGATATATAATTTATTTGTTAGAGACTATAATTTCGAAGCTTTGACCTTTATCATCAGTTCTTTTAATTATAAAGTGCCCGGAGCACCGAGGCCTCTAAATAGCTTAAGTTTCAAATTTCACACAAGAATTGCTCATTTAATAATATAAGATATTTTATCTGATCTTTTTAACAGGTTCATTAACTGATTGGATGTAGGTAAATTTGCTTTGTCGTAATAAAAAAACGAATGCAAAACGAAAACAAAAATCTTTTAAATTAAAACGCTACCTAATGGTTAAACTAAGAAATTGATTGGAAATTCCTTTTTGAGTACAGTCTCTGGCCAAATTATTTTACTACTACTTTTATTATATTGAAAATTAAAATAATCGCATTTTTAATAAAATATCTCAAAAAACAATAATATTGATACATTAAAAAATCAGCACAAAATTCCCATTAAAATTAGCACTATCTCTTGACATCATTGACCTTTTTAAACCAAATTCACTTTAATACATTTTTTATGCATTTACAATTTCTTACTATATTTGATTTCCATTATATTTAAAAATGATTCATTTCCTTCTCTACCTCTTTCCTCTGTTTGTACTTTTATAGAATGAAATTTAATGCCCCACATGATTCATCTTTCAAGTATAAGAATAAAATATTATTTAATTATATGCTGAAACGAATTTTTCTAAATCTTGATTTTTACTAATAATTATAAAAACTTAACATTTAGAAGTTATGTGTTTTCTCTCAAATCAAAAATGGCATTAAAAATTTGATCGAATTATTATTTTGAGATGAATCTAATTTTATCGGGAGGGGGGGGTCAAAAATAAAATATTTGTTTTGGCCATAGAGTCTAAGGTATCCCTATAAAGATATCTACAAGTAGTAGAGTGAGGTTTAATTTTGTTAAATTTATCTACTCTTATTAAACGAGCAAAAATTGTATATTTATTTATATATATATATATTTATTTATTTATATATTTGTATCTTGGTTCTATTTTGAAAACGGCCCTACCGATTTTGATGAAACAAAATCTATTAACAAGCTTTGAGGATGAAAAAACGATCTGGGTAGGTCTGGACCTCATCAAAATTCATCTTAATTGATTTTTTCTTAATTAAAGTAATTATTGAAAAATGAAAATCTCAATAAAAGAAAAATGACTCGCCGGATGCCAGATTAGAACTTGAGACCTCTTGCATCAGAGGCACTCACTTTACCCACTGGACTATAGAAATATTTTAAAATTCTTTGCTTTTTATTTTTACTAAAATGAATATTTTTGAATTAGACTATTATAAGTATGGAAATAATTGAATATATTATATATAGCTATGTATTTAATAAATAGAATTCATTGAATAAATTGCGGCGAGGCAAATTTGAAATATGTATAATTGAATTAAGCTGAAAGAAAGACAACAATTAATTTTAAATCCAGAAACATTAAATATATTAATAATTATTCCTTGGCCACCCCCCCCCTCCACTCTTCTAATTAAAATTAAATATTCAATTCTCTTTTTCCGGGCAATTATCGTTGAAATTGTCTTCCTAAAAAAATATTTGGTTAGTGAAAGTTATCACTTCTGTCGCGCGTCCCGAGAGGCACACATTTTTTTAATTTTATGTTTTTATTTCAGATCCTATACGATTATTTTTTTTATTATTATTTTCCTATTTATTAATTTATAATGTTTATCAATATGAACGAATGTGGGCAAATTGGTGTACGAGTAAACAAATATACACATAATATGTGGACCATTAGAAAGATAGAAATGCAAAAACTGGGTCGGGGGTGGGGATGGATGTGGTGGGTGCAGGAGGTGGGGTGCAGTTGTTGGGGGTTCGGGGGTGGGAGAGGCGGTTGGGGTGGGGTGGTGCGGAGTGGGGGTGCAGTGTTGGGGGCGAGGTGTATGGTTTCGGGAGGGGGGATCAGGGGTTACCGAGCATCGCTCGGTGCCTCCAGGTACTTTCTATTAATTTGACAGTGTGAGGGAGCTTTAAAGTGGCCGTTTTTAGGTGATGTTTGTCCCTGTCGGCGTTTAGAAACGGCTTAATCTAAAATTATGAATCTCAAGTATTTTGGAAGATATAATTATTTCTCTGTGGCTACAGTCCTCTGGACCCAAATTATGGGATTCATGGAGCAAAGGGATTTTCAGCTAGTAATTTATACATTTTAGCTAGAGAACTTTCGATATGCGAGTCTGGCTTATTTTTTAATGTTCTATTTTTTTACTAACTACAACTTCTAGGCTTGACGTTTTGGGAACAATTCGCACTTTGGATCTAAATAAATCCCACAATGAAAAAATAATGGTGTTATCTTAATTATGTTCTTTTTGGTAGTCTTTAGAAATAGAAACTCAGCTTTAAATTTATCAAAATTGTTTTAAACTTCACTTATCACATGAAAGAAATTTAGTTATAATTCAAATAGAATATAAATTGTAAAATTTAGATTATATGTATATGTTGAATAAGAGTAATAAAATTTAATTATATTATTTGTCATAAGAAAGTAAGGTATTCCAAAGAAATTATGATGATAAAAGGCTGTCGAAACGTATCTATAGTAGAATTGAAATAAAGAATTTATAAACAAATTGACAAGACAAATTAAAAAAATTATTTGAACCAAGGAAATAACCAAGAGAATTCGTAGTAAGATTAAGAAAAATTAACAAAAAATTAAATAAGATTTTCCAAACTATGTAAAGAAATATGCATAACTGTTTATAAACTTCCTGTTTGTATTATTAGCTTGTAATTTAATTTCTCTCCTAGTTCACTTTTTAACGATAAACATAAAATATTATTTAACTGATGAATTGAATTTTTCCCAATCTTGTATTTTTATTAATATTATGTTTCATTTTTTTATTATTCTAATCTGCAATTCCCAGGCTGGTCCATTTGCAAAGAAATCGCTCTTCGGGCTTGAGCCCTAAACCAGTGGTTCTTAATCCTTTTAAGCCGCGACCTAAATTTGACATATATATTAATATCGCGACCCAAAAATAAGCCAAATTTTTTTCATATACTTTTTTTAGATTATACTTAAACAATTTTCTTCAATTTTACAATGATGTCCTTTTTTAACTCACATATAAAGTTTTTTTTAACATTTAAGATAAACAAAGGTACATTTTGATCCAAGGAACATTTAATGCAAAAGCAGTATTTGTTTTTAATACTTTTTCTTTTAATAAGATAGTATTGAATAAATTAAAATATACGAGGATAAGTCAAAAATTACCTACACTTTTCGTTCTACAACTTTATTAAACTGAGATGGAAGGCGGCCGCATACGCATGCGTTGAGTTAGTAAGTCTGTGGTCACGTGTGCGGAATTTAATCACGATCGCGTCAGTTTTCGTTTAGCTACAACAGCATAAGCATGTCAGCTCCGCTATCAGATTGCACCAAAGAGGATCAACGAGGAGTGGTCAGATTTTTGTGGTCAGAGGGTGTGAAAGGTGCTGAAATTCACCGGGGACTTTTGTCACAATACGGGGAAAGTGCTTTATCTCGTAAAAGCGTTTTTATATGGATCAAAATGTTTAAAAGTGGCCGAACGAGCGTAACACAAAAAGAGGGAGCTGGGCGACCGTCAACTTCGACCACTGACGACAACATTCAACAAGCTCAAGAGATTTACAGCAGAAAGGCGAGTTACCATAGACAAGGTAGCATCTTCTTTAAACATTAGTCATGGTTCTGCCTATCACATTATCCACGACGAACTCAATGGACGTTCGGGATGCGGTGCAAAAGTGGCTTCATGACCAACCGCTTGTGACTCGCTGGACCAAGTGCATTGCTAAAGGAGGAGACTATACGAGTATCCAAAAATAATGTATCTGTTGTACACCTATCTTAGTTTAATAAAGTTGTAGAATGAAAAGTGTAAGTAATTTTTGACTTATCGTCGTATATTTAAATTTATTGAAAAAAATCTAGTAAAATATATGGTTAACGACTCTACGCGATCCAAAGAATATGCTTCGCGCCCATAGGTTAAGAACCACTGCCCTAAACAAAGAAAAGAATATCAAAAAATAATTTCTTTTTCATTTCTTTAAAATAATAAGGGTAATGAATTATTTTTTTGAATAATTTTATTACGATTTGATATTTCATTAAACTCGATTAAACATAATTATGTGTGATTTTAATAAAATTTCAACTCTTAATCATAAGGGTGTTATTTTAATTAGGATTTATTTGAAAACTTTTCTTCAATATCTAGTTTTCTCTCATGCGAGATTTTTATGTAAAAACATAACATTAAATTTAATGTGTAATAATCTAAATATTTGTTAAAAGAACTATCTTTAAAATTTCAAGATTATTTAATGAGTTTGACCTGGGATAATAATAATAATAATTTTATTATTTTTTATTTTTAGCTGGATTCATTTTCGGACCCAATTTATATAAGGAGATTTATCTGGGTTTATGGGGTTTCAACGGAATCCTCTGCGCCGCCGCTCTCGGGGGATTATATTTTGTGGTTACACTCCAAAGTTTCATTGTGGTTATCGTGGCTGTCATTTTCAATGTGGTTTTGCAAAACACACTCTCATTGCTATTCGAACAGGTGGGTGTGAATTGGACTAATTATTTTTGTGGCATATTTGCCTATTAACTTTAAGATTTATTTTTTGTATTACTCGATATGCCTGAGACTCTTCAAATATGATTAGACATTTATTTATTTACTTATTTTTATTAATGCTAGAGGTTATATAAAAGACGTGCATAATCTACAGCAGGTATGGGCAACTTTTGCTTAGCTGAGGGCGTAATTTCGGGACTTAATCAGGTCGCGGGCCGTGGGTAAGAAATAAGTAGGTAGTAGTGAATAAAATAGCGATAAAAATTAACATATTTTTTTTATTTATTAATTATAATACTTAGCATAATCAAACATAAAAAGCAAATTAAGAAAAAAAGATGGAAAAATCAAATGAAAATTAATGAGAGACTTGAGTTTGAAGCTGAGGGGTTAATATCACTAGTACATAGGGGGAAAGTGTTTTCTAAATTAACATCTGTAAGCCGAGTACGGTGCTTATTTTTATTAATTTTCATGATTAAAAAAAGCTGCTCACGTTTATACGTGGACCGGAATGTGCAAATTATTTTTCGTGCGAAAACTCTCAGCTGTGGATACTTTTTCTTCGGAAAGGTATGTTCTGTAAAATTCGCTTAGTTCCACATCATCAAATTTAGTCTTCAAATATGAGTCTTCTTGAAGTTCGATCAATTCCATTTGTAGGTGAACCGGAGCATCTTCCACATTACACTTACAAGGATTTGCAAAAATATTGAAAGTGCTATCCATATTCTTAAAATCGGAAAACGGATCTGTGGCGTTCCACTGCGTACACTTAATAATATTATTTATCGATTTTAGTCTTTATGATTTGTAGAATACAGTTTTAGCTTGGTTGACAAATACAAAGTAATTACAAATAAACTATTTGTGTTAAATCTTTAATTTTTTTGCACGTTATTTGAAAGTTCTGAATCTTTCGCGGGCCGGATTGAAGCTGGTCGAGGGCCGGTGGTTGCCCATATATGATCTACAGTCTGGGATGGATGAAAAGAAAACAGAGGATATAAACAAATTTCAGGCATTGGATAAAATTCGAACAGTGGTACTGCGAGCTTTTATTCGAATGTACTAATAATGTACTATTATTCATTTTAGTAAAATATTGGAATGGGTTAAAAAGTCGAAGAAGCCACTTTATTATTATTATGTCTAAGAATTTTGTGTAGTTTCAATTCCAAAAATCTTTGAAACTCTTTAATGTGAAACAAGTGACCTAGAAATCTTAGCTCATAGTAAATGAATATTTCATATAATATTTATTTACTTTTATCTTTATTAAAGATGTTTCACCTTGCACCAACACCACAATCCCTATTAATTACTTTGAAACTCTTTTAAAATATTTATTCTTTTAGAACTATGGGCAAAGTGAGAATAAATGTCTCTCCCCAAAACTTCAACAACCTTTGGTAGTTTTTGACACGCATATGAAGAACATAGATTGAAAGAATGGGATGTGTAACCTACAACAATTATATGTGGATGTTCTTTTAACAAAATACTTTGAACTCCATTTAATTGTCTCATCATAGTCGCGAATCCAGCTAGATTTTCTAAATTAACTCGCACAGAAACTAAATATCCTGTTAAAACTTCATAAATAGCCTTTATACTTTATTGATATTTTGAAGCTTATATTTTTTAGGACTGTAATGTATCATAAATTTACTACCTTTGAGATATTTGAGAAACTAAATTATTTTAATGTTAATGTACTATTGTACTTTTCAAGCAAAAATGTACTGTAACAGCAGCAATGGAGTCGAAAGTATCTGTCTGTGGATGCGGATTTTGAAAGATTGAAAGTTATTATTATTGAAAAGAGATATCCGGGAATAGAATTAGGTCTTTAGAAGTCATACGGATTAACGAACGTGTTGGCGAATGCCTTTGTCGGCTAGTATCTAATTTAATTGCGAAGGGGTGTTGAATTCGCGCGAAATAGGCTATAGATAGGATGTGAGACTTTTGTGTTCAAGGTTGATTACCTAAACATTTATTTTAGGTTAGACCACCTAGTGTGAAATTTATCGTGAAATGTACTCATTTCAACAATATGATTAAATCAGATCACTATCTGGTTAAGTTAACTCGAAATATATTTATTAATATTTGAAAATGGCTTCTGAATCAAAACTCGAAACGTTGAAAATAGCATAGAAAATATAGCAGATTTAATTTGATTCATAATAGACCGGATTTTTATGCAGTAATAAGTGCCAAAATATGCCATAAAATATGCAGTTAAATAATTTGCAAGTAATATGCAGTATACGTTGAAATATGCAAATATATGCAGTAAAAGATGGCAAAATAAATTTTTTTATACAGTAAAAAATTAAAATTGAAGACAAAAAGACTATATATTTGAAGGAGTGCTATGAAAAAAATAAAATGATAAAGTAAGCTATAGAGACCAAGTGTCAAATATCTACTTTTATTGCGTAAAAAATTGCACATTCTCATTACATTTAATATATTAAAAAATCTTTAAATTCAAAGAAATAATAGGTGCTCTTGAATAAAATCAATATAATAAATATAATGTTTCAAAAAATGTGAACGAAAAATTCGGGGTGGGGAGAAATAATTTTATTTAACAGACACGACTGTATTGTATTGCTTTTATTTGCAAATATTTGACCGGCTATAATCTGTTCCCTATATTAACTTACACACACTTCAACACACACACACACTCACAAACACTCAATGTCCAAAATATCCCGAAGGCCGATAAAAAAAAATAATT
This sequence comes from Forficula auricularia, assembly GCA_024734495.1. Classification (NCBI taxonomy): domain Eukaryota; kingdom Metazoa; phylum Arthropoda; class Insecta; order Dermaptera; family Forficulidae; genus Forficula; species Forficula auricularia. The sequence continues at coordinate 2,548,440 of JALMQS010000828.1, read as the reverse complement.
AACAAAGGATCTCAAAAATAATTAAATTTGATTGTAATTGTGAATATTTTTACAAGCTTTTATTCAAAATTATCTTCAAGTTATTATGTCTACGGTCACTTAAAATTGATTTATACGATGAAAAAGAGCGCTCCACATCCACAGACGTACTGGGGGCGAATTTAAAGGAACTTAAACCCCCATTTTTACTTTGGAAGAAAAATATTGTAAACTTTTCCTCATTTTTGTGTAGAATATAGTATCTAGTACAACTGAATAATAAGAAAAATGAATGGGTTGTTGTTTTGTAGCTTGTTTACATCCTTTGTAATCCAACTTTCTAATTCGTACTACAACACTACACTTAGTGTCGTTGAGGCCTATTTCAGTTTTCTTTGAACTTAAATTAGTGTCCTCCGATTTTAATTAATCTTTTTTCCATTCTTTCTTCGAAAAGTTACTTTTAAAACCTTTGTATTTGGCGCGAAATATTCAATTTTATGCAATAACCTTCAAATAAGCAATTTTATGCAATATTACTCAAATATGCAAAAATATGCAGTATAAAATTTAGCCCACAGTATCCTAGATGCATGATTCGGATGGATAATTGATCTCCTGGGTCGTACGTGTAGGCAAACAAAATATGCAATTGCATAGGAATTCGGTCTCTATTAATAACTAATTTAATTTAGTTTTGTCATTGGTGGTCCAAACCGAGAATACTTTTGTTTTTATTTGTTTGTCTTCTGGAAGTTAAGTCAAATGAAGAATGTTCTATTCATCTTTATGTACGCACCCTGGAAAATTATTCACTGCCTTCTCCTGCAAAATACAGTGCTGGATTCTTGACTGGAGCTTGTCTTGAACTCTGTTTACTTTTACTATTTCACTTGCTTAATTTGTTATCCAATAAATAGACTTATCAACATAAATTTCTGTTTTTGATATATTTGATAAAAGGCTTTTAATCTCTTATCTGAATGAAATATTTTTGCTATATCTATTATTTATCTATTTATTATTAATCAATTAACTTCCTTACTGTCTAATTTATTTACTTTCGTTGTTTGTTTTAGGCCAATTTACCGGCGCTGTTTCTTCCCTCTAATTTAACCACTCTATTATTTCTATGTGCAACTTCAGCAAGTAAACATGGCCTGGTGCGGCCAGCAAACATCACGTTTCCTGAACGTCATCGATTTGAATATCGAATGTCTTTAAAATCGAATAGAAACGAAACTGTTACTTATGTCTCTGAAGAGGCAATTAGTCCATCGACAACACAACAATAAATAAATTTATATATACTACATACGATTTTTAATTACCCTGGAATTACAAATTATCCTAAGTAATAAATTAAATGAACGAGGGATTTTCTCAACATTACTAGTTTATGAATCATAGTTTAACATCTCAAAAAAAAATAAATAAACTGCAATGGATCGTTGATAAACTTTATCCAAAGTCATTTGAAATATTAATATGTTTATTCCATTATTATTAATCAGATATCACTTGCTATTTGAAGTCCATGTTGACTTAAAATCAAAAATAGCAATCGATTCTCAACTAATACTTGAGGAATAACAATTATACATTGGATTTTTAACGTTTAGATTATTATTGGTAACCATTGCTGAAGACATGGATGAATCGACTTAAAATCAAAAATAGCAATCGATTCTCATCTCATACTTGAGGAATAACAATTATACATTGGATTTTTAACGTTTCGATTATTATTGGTAACCATTGCTGAAGACATGGATGAATCGACTTAAAATCAAATAAGTTACTAGCAGTTACTTTCTGTTGCTCCTGAAGATGGGTTATCCACCCGAAATATACCGGGTGAGTTTTTTATCTTGAGACAGTCTTATAACTCAAAAACAGTGCATTATATGGAAAAAGTTTCAAATGAAAGTTTATTTATATCGAGGGCGAAACTAAACTACGCTATTGTTTGTCGACGTAGAACAAGCTTTCATGGGTATTTCAAGGTCAAGTTATGTTTTTTAAATAGAAACCTATATTTTTCTATACGTCTACTTAATCTACAAATAAAACTGAACAACTTTCATAAGAACTATTTTTTTATACGACATCAAATAAACAAAATACATGAATCAATTAGATCTCAAAAAATTCTTAATAATTATTTTTACCAATTATTTAAATAAATTATCAAATAATAATTATTAAATAATTAATTATTAAATAAACAATTTCATAATAATTAATTATTTAATAATTTTTTGACACTGCTCTGTGACATTCCAGAGTGTATTGCAAGTTTTCTGGATGAATTCCAGTTCCAATTTCGATTTTGCTGTTACTTACAGTGGACCATCTCACTTTTGTTTTTAATGAGAAATCCAGCAAAATAGAGATAAAACAAAAGTGTTACATGTGCTCTAATCTAATCTTTAAAAACAAAGTTTAGTCCACTCTGTCTATTTACTTTTATCTAAAACCTACTTGATTTAAGAGATTTATCCGCGAAAATGAGATTTTTGGGTTGGTCCACTCTGCTTTTGAACGCCTCATATGTGGTTTAATAAGAGACAAGACAAGAATCGATAGAAGGCTAAATCGAAGAGGTAATTTACAAAACAAAAATTGGAAATTTATAGGGAATGAGAAAGAATGATACGATCGAAATTGCGGGTAGATATAAAAACGTAAACATAAACTTAAAAGCCTAAGAGGGAAAACTATACTGTATTTATTTGCTCGAAATTTTCTCTGGAGAGAAACGGACTGGTAGAAATTATTAATTGAAAGTAATGTAAGGCAGCCCAGGGGTAGTGAGGAAAGAAAAAATTAACACATATCCAAATAAGGTGTAATTTATTTGATCCCTTCCTCCTTTCCTTTCAAAACGACGTTTCAGGGGATTCTTCCCCCTTTCTTAAGGGTTTCAAGGGGTCAATGAAGGAAACTAATGAAATGCTTCCTTCCTCTTTTTTTCTTCTTTTTATATAATTAAGAAAAATAAAAAAAAATTGTATTTATATGTTTTTGCTAAGAAAGAAAAAAGTTTTAAACACAAGGAAGCATTTTATTTGTTTCCTTCATTGACCTCTTGAAACCCTGAAGAAGAAGGGAAGAATCCTCCGAAACGTCGGTTTGAAAGGAAACGAGGAAGGGATCCAATAAATTACACCTTATTTGGATATGTGTTAATTTTTTCTTTCCTCACTAACCCTGGACTGCCTTCCATTACTTCCAACAATAAAGTATTATTGTAATTCATTTGGGTAAAAACATTACTATGAATTGAATGTAGATAATGGAAGGCAGTCCAGGGGCCCAGAGGTAGTGAGGAAAGAAAAAATTAACAGATATCAAATAAAGTGTAATTTATTGGATTCCATCCTCCTTTCCTTTCAAGCCGACATTTCGGAGGATTCTTCCCTCCTTCTTCAGGGTTTCAAGGGTTTCCTCACTACCCCTGTGCTGCCTTCCATTACATTCAATTAAAACTTCTACTAGTCCGAAAATTTCGTTGCAAATAAATTACTATGAATTATGTAGTAAAACCAAAAATGGGCAATTTTAAGAAAAATAAATCAATAAATAAAATTAAAAAAGCTGTTTGATATCAAAACGTTGCTTCTCTGTCATTTTTTTCTGTGTGAAATATGTAGTTCATTGATTCTTTATCTGAATTGTTTCATATTGTTGCTTTTTTTTTGATGAAAATATACTAAAACACTATTGCTGCAGAAACATAGGTCAATTTAAAATAATATTCATTTTTTATTTTATTTTATTTTATTACAGGAATGAAATGCCAATGGCCATGTAAACTTGTAGTTTAAAGACAAATAAATAAAATTATTTATATTTAAAAAATATTAACATTTATTACACTAAAAAGTTATTCTTAAATGATAACATATAAAATTTGCGAGGTGTTTGTAGTTTGTCACGTATATAAAAAATTTTAAAAAATAAAAATTGTTTATTCAAAATCACTTTTGGTCTTAATAAAGGATCAATTTAAATATATATCGTATGCATGGGCGTAGTTAGGGGAGGGGGGCAATTATTCTCCTACTAAACTAATTGTCCCCCCCTAGAAAAATTTTCTCATTAAATTATTTCGTTACTTCCAAAATTTGTCAATTCTACTAAAAATTTAGTTGATCTCTAATCGGATTAGCGAAAATGAAACCTTGTGGTAGCTAATCAGCTGGCCGGCTGCCCCTCTAGAAAAACTCCCTAACTACGCCAATGATCGTTGGATAAATAAGTATTTATTATAAATCTCAATACTAGACAATGTAATTGAGTGATTTATTTTTTCTAATTTGCTCAACGTGACTTTCTTGAGTTGCACTCATATTTGGCATTCGACACAATTTTTCCCAAATTTCACCAGTACTGAGCCGATCACGCATTGATCGATTTGCTTTTGCATCTTTTCTGTCTTCTTCAGTGATTTTCGTGCAATCGAGATGAATTAATTCAGGAAACCAAAATAAGACCACTCGCCTGAAATGAAAATAAAAAATGAGATTAAATATGTATAGAATAAATTTCAAAAAGAAAAAAAAATGTGCAAATAAACAAAAAAATCCAAGGAAAAAATTAAAGTTTTTAACGACTTGATACGGGATCTGCAAATATTGCTGATTCAGAAATTTTTCTTTTGTGAACGTTTTGGTCTATATATTTGAAACTTTGGACAACATTTCATAGGAGGAAATCACTGAGGGTGTCATCTGCTTGATGCAAATAAACAAACACCTTTTTATTATCCTATACTACTAAAGCGCCTGACTCTGTATGTATCTATGTACCTATGCCCGTCCCCCCAGGGGGTTGGAGGTGGGGTCCAGGAGTGGGGATTGGCAGGTACTAAAGGGTATTTCTTTCTGAGTCTGTACCTATATCCAGGGGGCTACTAAAGGGCATTTGTGTCTGTATATATATATATATATATATATATATGTACCTATATTTGTCCGCCCCCAGGGGGATGGGGTCCAGGAGTGGGGATTTGAAGTTGGGGTCCAGGACGGGGGGAGTCAGGGATGTGGGGGTCCAGGGGTACTAATGGACATTTCTCTCTGTATCTGTACCTATATCACATACTAGTAAAAGGCATTTATGCATGCCTCTGTCTGTATCTATGTACCTATGTATGTCCGTCCCCAACAAAAACAGTCGTCATGGTTAGCAATTTAAATGTAATTATCTATATATATATATATAAAATTAAGTTTTTGTCTGTACATTGGGGTGGTGGGTGGGGATGCTGAATGAGTTTCGGGGGGGGGGGGGAGTGTTGTTCAGGGGTGAGTTCACTGGCTAGCAAGAGGGCTCGCCGAAGGCGAGCCTTGCAGCTAGTGTACATATATATAGCTTCTCAAATAACTATTTGAAATTTTCCTTATTTTATGCATTTATCATCTGGAAGTTTAAGACGTTCTAAGACTAGAAAGAACAATACGTTCTATACTTTTTGTAAAAGAACGAACTTTCGACGAGCTTTCATCTTCGAAGTTATCCTAGAAATTAGAAAAAATTATTTAATCAAAAAATGAAGCAAGGGATAGTATATCAAGGACGTGATCTATCCTTGTTCGAAAATGTCAAAATTTCTTGACACCCCGTGAAGTTATGCAACCAGAAGATCCAACTCGTTTTGATGAGTAGAGCATTAAGGGGTAATTGTGATAATGGAAAAACCCTATATTGTTTTAGAAATAGAGCTTTGAGACTTTAATACGCTACCACGGACTTGTAAATTCTCTCGAAAATGATCATTTTTTTGTTGTTGTTTATTGAGCTTAGAAATATTTGAAACGTGAAGAAAAGTCACTTTCATAGATTATTTTTTTTTTCTGAATAACTGAATCAAAATACCCTCGATACACCAAGAAAAGAAAAAGATCGTTCTGACGCAAAAATTTCCAAAACGAATGACTAATTAGATTTTGGGCTTTCTAGTTTGAGAATTTTTGTTTCATAAATGGAAAAAAATTAAATTGTTAAGGGAAAAACTTTTAATTGAAAAGCTTTTATTTTGCCGAGAGTAGTAGAGTTGTTGAATCATAAAGAGAAACAATGAGGTTGTCTTCTCCTTGATGCCCAACAACCTCTTTGTTTCTCTTGATTTTAGCTAATTTTTCACATAGGTTTGTAATAAACTGCATTAATTAATAAAATAAAGGGAGTGTAGTTTCACAATGAATGAAAAAAAAATCAAAGAGGTTTATACCGACTCAATATATTTCGGGTTATTAGTCCGTCATCAGGAGTTTACAGATTAAAACTACACTCCCTTTACTTTATTAATTACTATCATTTGGTTTCACCTAAAACCTACACCACTTTTCCTAAGTAAAAAAACCCTCATCTTTATGCCCCAGCTTAAACGGTTTGCTGGCAAAAAAGCAGTTAACAAAGTTTGTAGAAAACAATCCGAGTCTCTAAAAAGTTCACACTATTTCATTTAATATGAATTATACGATATGATAAGTTCTGTACTGTTTAATTAACAATCACTTAATCCAAACTAAATCAATTTTGCAATTTATCTCTGATTAATATCGTTTCTTTTAAAGGAATACTAAAATTTTACTTTGGTGATTTGTACTATAGCTTATTTATTTACATAAAGGGAGTTATTTAATAAATGTCTTTTTTCTAGTAGAGAGGACCGGTACTGGTTGTCACATTTTATGGTTTTTAATTTTTGAAGAGGCAGTGTTTACAGTTTACCTTTCTATACATTAGTGTATCTCGTAATGTTTCCTTGGCTATATTTTCCCCCACAAATTTGAGACCAATAGCAGCATTTGGTTTTTCAGAAAAAAAAGTTCTGCCCGAGTAAATTTTTGTGGCAATCTGCCCCGACTCCGGGTTGGATGTCACAGGCAATGGGGTTTGTTGTCATGGGATATTTAGATAAGGAAAAAAAAGAAAAAAATGTATTAAAATATTTTTTTGTATTCAGAATAGAAAAATCAAACAAGATAAGCACTAATACATATTTAAGACCAATTTAGACACTAAAATAGTTATTTATGTAAATATTGACAGAACTGAGACTTGTGACAACCAACCCCTATGTCAACCAGCTCCGGCCTCCCCTATTATAAATTTATTTAAGTAGTACTCCAAATATTTCGAGGCCTATACAGCACTTTTAAAGCGGATATCTAAAGCCCTTGAAATGTCTGTAAAATAATTTATAAAATAAATTTATAATAATTAGTAGAGATTGTGGTGTTGGTACAAGGTGAAACATCTTTAATAAAGATAAGAGTAAATAAATACTATATGTAATTTAATGTGAAACAAGTGACCAAGAATCCTTACCTCATAGTAAATAGTAAATGAATATTACATATAGTATTTATTTACTCTTATCTAAATTTATAATACTGGAAAAATCCCAATTATTAAACAATTAACTTCATTTAAATTTCAACTTGTAGTATACGGCAAGCAGAATAAATTAAGTATATTTATTTACTTTTGAGTAAGTGATTTTTAATTGTAAAGTGTTAGAAGTTGGCAATATATTAAATATAATTAATTTTACTTGTATTGCTGGTGGTATGGCGATCTGTTATCCATACAGAACTCCGTGACGGGATTTCCCATGAGACTTAGGTGTTTCAATTTCGGGCAACTCTCCTGGAGCCATTGAAGCCATGGGCAAAGGGCTGTCAGGTGATTGTGATTCAACCACAAAACTTCTAAATTATACATACGTGGAAATCGAACGTCGCTTGTTATGGCATTGTGGTCTACAATTAAAGTGGTGAGGAAATCGAATCGGCAAACAAAGTCCAAATTCCTGCAAATAAGAAAAATATTTATTTTTAGTATTAGATTAAAATTATCTAAATCTAGAGGTTGAAGTAAGATTTTATTACAAAATAGAATTATTATAATTATTGTTGATGTTACAAAATATTACAAAAAATCCGATGTCTCTTTTACTATGCACAGGTCTTAACTAAGTACCATATATATTTAATAAATTAGAAGTTTTGTCTAAAATCAGTCAGCCGATTTTTACATTTTTAATTCTACTTCGCCAGCATAGTTTAGTTTCGTCAAAATTTCTCAAAAAATGTTGATAAAAGATTTAATTAAAAATAATAGATAAAATGCGATTTAACCATCTCACTAACCGACTTCAAAAAAAGGAGGAGGTTCTCTATTCGACTGAATTTTTTTGACTTCTCCAATCACCTCCCCACCTCATTGGACCTTTAAAGAATAACAACCCAAAATTTGGTCCAAATCGATCAAAAATAAAAACCTCCCCTACCTAATTTTTGACACGATTTAAACCAAAATCAGCTCTTAATTTCGATATATACAAAATTTAAATATAAAATTTCATTTAGACACATTTATTAGTCTTTGAACTAAAGTGTACACGAAATTTGGTAACACACACACCAACCCACCCAGTAACATATATTTTGACAAATTAATTAATATCTCTTAAAATATTTTATATATTTTAATTTTATTTTTGTAATTGTGATATTTTTTTTTGTTTTTTAGTTTTTCAAATGTACCTATACTTTTTTTTATTACTGCCTCAGAGCATTTGTTTATAAATAAATAAATAAATAAAAAACGGCTGAAACTATTTTGATAATAAGAATTGAGGGAAACCATGGCAGTTTGGTCTACAAAAAAGTCCTAATGAGTGAGAGAACATCGAAAAAATTATATTTTATGAGATATTAATTATTTTGTCAAAATGTCTGTTAGTATGTTACCAAATTTTGTGTACGCTCTAGCTCAAAAACTAGAGTGAATATCAAAACGAAATTTCACATGAAGTGGTGGATTGAGATTAAGAGCTGATTAGATTTTGGTTTTCGGGGGCCGAAATTGGGGGATAGAATAGAATTATCTGAACTTGATAGTGTCCAAAAAGAGAGGAGGGGCGGGGTGGGGGTTCAAAATATTTTCAAACAAAAATCGAAGAAAGCTCATATCTATATAAATAAAATTAAGGTTTTGTTTGTACATTGGTCCAATCCACGCTAAACTTTGTTTGCACACGTTTCAAGCAAAGTTATGAACGAAAACACCCTCAACAAAATTCCTGTCTGTATGTATGTATGGTATGTCCATATGTATGTTTCCGTGGTTTCCGCGCAAATCTCGATCACGATTCACGTAAAAACAGTCAAAGGAATTATTATGAAATTTCATATATGGATGAGATATCATCTAACTTAAACTCATTGCTATAAACTTATTATATTATATTACATTATATTATATTATTATTATATTATATTATTATATTACTATGCGTTTTGATATTTTGACCCCAAAAAGGGTTTGGGGGCGCACTAATGGAAATTATCAAATAACTCCTCAACTATTAACTCTATGGCAAATTTTCCAATCAAAGTTGTAGGGAATGTGATTTCTGACAACTTTTGTTCGCCAAAAAATTACCCAAAAAAGGGGGGGGGAGATTAATAAATGAAAATTCTTGTCCTTGGAGCAACTCAAACAAATTTTGTATATATTATCTGTGGATCACTAGAGGTCTAGAAACGCAAAAAAACTGGGTGAGGGGTGGGGTGCAGGGTGCAGTGTTGGGGTAGGGTGGTTGGGGTGTGGAGCTCTAGGGGGCTACCCTTTGGGTAACAATAGGGCCGCCGTAGGCAGCCCTTGCCGCTAGTTTCTAATAAAATAGTCTTTTTTTTTTTTTTTTTTTTTAATGATATTGATGAGAGAAGGAGATACACCAGAAGGTGGATCCCCTAAAGGCCTGTATGGGCTGGCCCCTCCATCGTGAAAAGAACAGAGTAGAAGGAAAAGAAGCCGGTATCACGAGCCAATCTCAGAAACTTAGATACAATTCAGTATCCAATTTACTAAGGTTTTAGGGGCTTCGAGGAGTGGTAAATTCTCCGCGCGATAAATTCAGTTAAATTTATCTCTCTTAATTAAAAGGAGATATTATGAAGAGGGTGGGTTCTTTCGGCAAATGATTATAAATTATTTTATTAAATATTAAACATAAGAGAGGGCCAGTTTGTATGACAAAGTCATGAGGATGTCCACATCAGTTTATTATTAATAATAAAATCGAGATCTCATGAAGAACGGATCAAAAAGAAAGTTACTTGAATTTGTTGTGGGTTATATCCAAATAAGTAAGCGAAGCTGAAAGGCTGAGCAGACTGGCCGGGAAATCTTCTAATTCTTCATATCCGAGGCTGAGCTTCGTGTTGTCGTCATCGGTGACGACTCGAAACGTATCGGGATCTATCATCGTGTCACCGGTGATCGCCTCTTGTGAACTACACAAAACGACACCCGGTCTGGGCTCTCGCACGTAGTGCATCAACTCTTTCATAAGGGAATCGGAGGGCATTTTTACCTAAAAAACAAACAAAAATTTCATTACAATTATCTTAAGATATGAATATTCTTTTTGGTAATGAAGCTGGTGAAGCTTTCCTCTTTGTGATTGAATTGATTTAGAGTCAAAATTTTAGCATATCACACATAATTAATTAGTATCTGGAGCCACCGAGCGATGCACGGTAACCAAATTAAAAAAAATACAAATATATATAGTACACCCCCCCCAAACCACGCACCTTGCCCTTACCACTGCACCTCCATCTCCACCCCCACTCCGCCTCACCCCACCCCAACCCCGTCCCGGATTCCCCAAAACTGCACCTCACCTCCTGCACCCCCCACATCCATCCCCACCCAGCACCCAGTTTTTGCATTTTTAGCTTTCTAGTGGTCCACAGATTATGTGTATATAAGTATATAAATAAACAATTGGATGTTGATGAAAGCAGTCCACGGTGGTTGTAAAAAATAAGACTATAGAGGTTTTATTATTTTACATTTATTTGTTAAACCGACGTTTCGGAGATTTATTCTCTCCTTCTTCAGGGTAACAAAAAGTCAATGAACCTGTTACCCTGAAGAAGGAGAATAAATCTCCGAAACGTCGGTTTGCAAATAAATGTAAAATAATAAAACCTCTATAATCTTATTTTTGCAACCACCTGGATCTATCAACATCCAATTGCATATTTATACCAGTCCGTCTTCTAAAGAAAATCTCTATCAATTATATAAATAAATTTTGTATTATTATTTTTTTAATTAAATAACAATTTATCGAGTTTTTTAATCAATTAAATAAATAATAATTTTATTGAAGCAATTTTTTACATGAAATAATGTATACATTGTATTTGAGGCTTCGATTTCTGAGATTACTTCCCCACCATCGACTGTACTTGATCCTCTAGCTTGCGATAATATTTTTAGTCAGTGTTTTTTAATAAGAGGAATTTTAATCAATTAAATTTTTTTTTTATAAATTTTATAAATTTTATTAAACTATTTATTTTACATGAATTTATGCATACATTGTTTTTGAGCTTCGACTCCGGAGATTACTTCCCCACCATCGAATTTCCTTGATCATCTTTTAGTCCTTGTTTTTAATAAGAGGAAAAACTAATTAAATAAAAATACGTCTTTTCCGATAATTATTCCAATTCCATTATTCCCTCATCCCCCTCAATCAATTAATTTTTTTTTTATAAATTTTCCATCTATAAATAATTACTTTAATTAAGAAAAGATCAATTAAGATGAAATTAAGATGAGAATCGATGGACTTTTTTGATTTTAAGTCGTTTCCTCCATGTCTTCAGCAATGGTTACCAATAATAATCGAAACGTCAAAAATCCAATGTAGAATGGTTATTCCTCGACTATTAAATGAGAATCGATCATTATTTTTGAATTAAAGTCAACATGAACTGCAAATTGCGAGTGATATCTGATTAATAATAAAGGAATAAACATTTTATGTTTTTATTGTTAAAGGATAAATAATTAATATATCCAGTACACTCCAAGCCAGCAAAACATATTAATATTTCAAATGAATTTGGATAAAGTTTAGCAACGATCCGTTGCAGTTTATTTATTTTATGTTTGTTCAGGCATAACATCTTTGTTTATGAACCGATTTTAATGATTCTTTCTGCGTTTGGATCAGTATAGCTCCAAGTAAGTCAACATAACTATTTATTTATTTAATGTATGTTCAGCGATAAGTTTTTGCCACGTAGACAGATTTCAATGATTCTGTTTTTATTGAAAGGGAGTACCTTAGGTGTGGTCCTTTATTAATTTGGTCAAGTTCGTGATGATATGATCAATGACGAAATACAGTAAATCTCCAATTATCGAAATTATAATAAATATAATCTTTTATAAAAAAATCTTAAAAATCCGCAAACGTTTCAAGAGAATTTCTATAATGGTGAATTGAATTGTATTATCATTTTCTGATTCATTCGCCCGACGCTTTCTCTTACGAGATGCAGGCAAGTTATTATATTAAGTCACTATTAATAACATCACTAAAAAGAGAAAAATAAAAATAATTTTTATAAAAAAAAAAATATATAAAACCGACTTCAAAAAAATTAAATGCAACAAATAAAATAATATGAACTCAAAAATAAAATAAAATGCACTAAAAGGCATAAAAATTATCTAATTTAGTTACAACTAATTGATGAAATATTAACATGAAATCACTTTTTGAAGTCGGTGCCAAACAAACCTTGCGGCTGACACGCCAAACGTACCAAGTAAGATCAGTCGAGTTCGATTCATAAAATGTATATTTTTGGAACCGACTTCAAAAAGTGATTTCATGCTAATATTTCGTCGTTTAGTTGTAACTAAATTAGATAATTATTTTATACCTTTTAGTGCATTTTATTTGATTTTTGAGTTCTAATTATTTTATTTGTTGCATTTAATTTTTTTGAAGTCGGTTTTATTTTTTTTCATAAAAATTATTATCAAGATTATTTTATTTCGATTATTGAGAAAAAATTCTTTAAGAATCAAATTAAATTAGTGTATTCTGCTAAAGAAGTGTTCCCCTTCAAAATCTAAGCTATGTAGGAGGCGGGGAGTTCTGACCCTCTAGATCTCACTGAATCTAAGCCACTGAGTCTTAATATTCTTTAAAAATAATTAATTCTTGCTTTTATTAAACATCGTGATCTAATAAAAGTGTTATTAAATTTTTATAAATTAATGCCGATTAAAAAGATGTTTGTGGGTCGTTGCACTTGGCACGATTAACAGATTCCCCACTTCTGACCCCCATGCTTTTGATCCAAAAATGTGGCTAACTCTCTATTTCTATCTCTTTTTCGTTTAAGGTCAACCCCAATTACAGTTCAATCATCTCAATTCAATTGAACCAAGAAAATCGACACAAATTTTTTACTATCTATATATTTACTAAAATCGGTATCAATCTATCGTAAAATAAAATAATTTTAATTTACCATACAGGGTATGGCCAAGTATTGTAATCGTGCATGAAAAAAGTGTTTTTTTACTTCTTTTTTTCGAAATATCCCAAAAACGGCTGAAACTATTTTGATTAAAAAAATTGAGCGAAACTATGGCATCTCGCTCTATAAAAAGCCCTAATAAGTGAACATCGAAAAAATTATATTTTTTGAGATAATAATTGTTTTGTCATAATGTCTGTGTCTGTCTGGTTGTCTGTTTTTGTGGACGAGCTAGCTCAAAAACTAGTGTGAATATCGAAACCAAATTTCCAAAGTAGTTTTCATTGAGATTAAGAGCTGATTAGATTTTGGTGAATATCGACCCAAAATTAAGGGGGGGTTAAAAATTAAGAATCTAGACAAAAAACTCAACCAAATTTTGTATACATAATCAGATGGACCCCAGAAGTCTAAAAATGCAAAAACTAGCCGCCCAAAGTGTGTGTGTGTGGGAGGGGGGGGGGGGGTGTATTGTCAAAAAATGAAAATCTAGGCTCTTCTACCAAACTAAACCAAATTTTGTATACATAATCAGTTGTCCCCAGGAGTCTAAAATGCAAAAACTAACCCCCCTCCCCTACATGATTATAAATAATTTTATTAAATATTAAATATAAGTGAGGGGCCAGGTTGTATGGTAAAGTCAAGTGGATGGCCACATCAGAACACGTCAGCTTATTTTCATTATATTAATCCTAAAAATGTGGAAAAAGTGGAAACTTTGCTGTGGAAACTGGTGTCCGCAAATTTGGCCGCGAAAAGCTTAGAATAGAAAACTGAAATTTGAAAAAAATACAGCTTATTAATACAAACACTGTGTAAAATTTGAGCTCATAAGCTCATGAGATACCCTATTAACAATTACATTTTTTTCTGATTTTCTATATTTTTCCTCTAGAATTTTCTACGACTTTCCCTTATAGAGTTATCGAGAGTATTTAATTATTAAACCAATTATTTTACATGAATTAATGTATACATTGTATTTGAGCTTCGACTCCGGAGATTACTTCTCCACCATCGACTGTCCTTGATCATCTTTTTAGTCTTTGTTTTTAATAAGAGGAAAAAACTAATTAAATAAAAAAACCTCTTTTCCAATAATTATTCCAATTCCATTATCCAATCAATCCTTTTTTCAATCCGAGAGTATTTAACACAGACAAACAGACAAATGGAAAAATTTGAAACTCCGAAAATATTTATACCCGAATAAGCAAAACGTTTTTTGTTTTCAATGGAATAGCCATGGAAGGCAATGGAAAATGCAGCACATTTAGTTCTTGTCAGAACATTGCATTACCAATAATAAAGGTTATAACCAGAGGAATAGGTGAAGATGAGTGTCTGTAAACTTAAGGAGAATATTGAAGGACCGAAGATTGTAAAACTGGAAGGAAAGAGACATAATTCCATTCCCTAGAAGTCATGAAGTCAACAAATTGGCGAATGAACTGATTAAAATACACTTTATCAGGGTATTCATTAGAATACACTTTATCAGGGTATTCAAGTAGGTACGTAAGATTTGTGCTAGGAAAGACAAATTCTATGATAAAGATAAATTGAAAATTTCTCAACATATTCAATAATCCGACCATATAGTTTTGAAGTAAAAAAATAATTATTTTTCACGATCACCAATCACCATTGTACTCATACTAATTCAGTGATTTTTGGGCCCCATAAGCAAAAATAAATCAAATTGACCCCTTTGCCTACATTAATTAAAATTAAAAAATTTAAATAAAAACACTTTTTTCATATTTCATATCAAAGTAATAAGTAAAAGAATAATATATGTGATTTTATTTTATGACATGATAAATATTTAAACTATTTTTTTGCAACGAAATTTTCTCTGGAGAGAGACGGACTGGTAGAAATTTTAATTGAAAGTAATGGAAGGCAGCCCAGAGGTAGTGAGGAAAGAAAAAATTAACACATATAAAATAAGGTGTAATTTATTGGAATCCTTCCTCCTTTCCTTTCAAACCGACGTTTCGGAGGATTTTTCCTCCTTCTTCAGGGTTTCAAAGGGTCACTGAATGAAACAAATAAAATGTTTCCTTCTTCTCTCCACAGTAGTGTTCAAAAACTTTCTTCATTTTTAACAAAAGGCATAGAAAAACAAATTTTTTTCACTTCTTTTCTTAATTAGATAATTAATTAAGAAAAGAAGGGGAAAAAAATTGTTTTTCTATGCCTTTTGTTAATAAAAATAATTTTTAAGAAAAAATAAAAACCGACTTCAAAAAATTAAATGCAACAAATAAAATACACTAAAAGGTATAAAATAATTATTATCTTATTTAGTTACAACTAAACGACGAAATATTAATATGAAATTACTTTTTGAAGTCGGTACCAAACAAACTATACCTATAAGCGAGCGTACCCGCCAAACGTACTAAGTAAGATCCGTCGAGTGCGATTCATAAAAGGTATATGTTTGCCACCGACTTAAAAAGTAATTTCATGTTAATATTTCGTCGTTTAGTTGTAACTAAATAAGATAATAATTATTTTATACCTTTTAGTATATTTTATTTGTTGCATTTAATTTTTGAAGTCGGTTTTTATTTTTTCTTAAAAATTATTTTTATTTTTCTCTTTTTAGTGATGTTATTAATAGTGATCATATCATCAGAACTTGACCAAATTAATATGACACCATCCCTAAGACAACCCCTTTCGGATAAAAAAAGAACCATCGAAATCGGTTCATAAACAAAGAGGTTAGGTCTAAACAAACCTAATAAAAAAGGTCTAATACGAAAAAAAAACGAAAAAATGGGACAAATTGGAAGCTAGACTGGACCCAATGCAAAAAAATATTTCAAAATCGGTTGAGAATTGGCGGAGATATGAGGTAACATAGGCACAAAAAAAAATAAAAAAAAATCAGTCGAATAGAGAACCTCCTCCTTTTTTGAAGTCGGTTAAAAATGAAGAAAGTTTTTGAACACTAACATTTTATTTGTTTCATTCATTGACCCTTTGAAACCCTGAAGAAGGAGGGAAAAATCCTCCGAAACGTCGGTTTGAAAGGAAAGGAGGAAGGATTCCAATAAATTACACCTTATTTTATATGTGTTAATTTTTTCTTTCCTCACTACCTCTGGGCTGCCTTCCATTACTTTCAATTTAAACTATATTTTTGTAATCAAATCATGTTGCTGAGGTCTAAGCCAACAGGGATCGTAAGCTTTGCTTATTCTTGCTATGTGATATGCCCTTGGAGTAATTCATTCCTAGGTAACCACTGGCCTCTATTTAATTATTTATCTTTAAAAAGAATAAAGTTTAAAAAAAGAGCCGGAAAAAAGATTTGATTTTTAGTTTATTATTAGAAACAAAGAGGTTGTCCTCTGCTTGATGCAAATAAACATACACACTTACATATTAAATATTAAATATAGTATATACCGAGGGGTGATTAGCGATTGGAAGTAGGTGTACACCTCTTTGGAAATATTTGAAAGCACTTGGAAATATTTGGAAGTACTTGGAATATTTGGAAGTACTTGGAAAAATTTGGAAGTACTTGGAAATATTTGGAAGTACTTGGAAATATTTGGAATACTTGGAAATATTTGGAAGTTCATGGAAATATTTGGAAGTACTTGGAAATATTTGGAAGTACAAGTGGAAGTAGGTGTTCAGCATATAAGGTCGCGGTTCACCCCCTCGGTATATACATATCTATATTTAATATATATGTGTGTATGCTTATTTACATAAAGCAGAGAACAGCTTATTTGTTTCTATTTATGATTCAACAACTCTGCTAACTCTCGACAAAATAAAAACTTTTATTATTTCATACTAATTCAGCTTAAGTTTCGTATATGAGAAAAATAGATATAATTTATCACTTACCCAAGAGCTGATTTGAAGAAAAACAATAATAACTTATCGGTGATAATTCAAGTTCTGGATCAAATGTTGTTGCTCTGAGCTTCGTAGAAAGACTGACGAGGTTTATTTATAATTTTGTCATCTATACTAGAAATCTCCCCTCATCTCTCTTATCACCTCCTGAGAAGATTGATAAAAAATGAGCTCGCTTAGATAATATATTGTCTTAAGTAAATCTCAGCTATTTATTTATTTATTTTTTATTTAATCAGAAACTTAAGAAAGAAAGTTATTACTATTTAGAATAATATTCCATATTACATATTAAACATATTAAAAAATAAAATTTATTATCATTTTTCCATAAATATTCAAACAAAGTTCACTTTTAGTTCTAGAAGATTAGTAGACAAACACACATGTAATTGTATGTGTGTGTTTGTAATTATCTTAATTTTATATTTGTTTAAGAATCCAAATTTCAACATAACTAATAAAAAAAAAAAAAACTGGGTGTGACTTAAAACATACTACGTGACTTTATCTTATAGGTACATTTATATTGTGAGGAAAATGTCACTGTGGGATAAACCGAATTTCAAACTTTCAATAATATTCCATCTTTAATTTTTTTACTTTACCATACAGGGTATGGTCAAGTATTGTAATCGTGCATGAAAAAAGTGGTTTTTTCCATCTTTTTTTCGAAATATCTCAAAAACGGCGGATACTATTTTGATTAAAAAAATTGAGCAAAACCATGGCATTTCGCTCTACAAAAAAGCTCTAATAAGTGAACATCGAAAAAATTATATTTTTCGAGATAATAATTGTTTTGTCAAAATGTCTGTCTGTTAGTCTGTGCGTTACCAAATTTTGTGGACGAGCTAGCTCAAAAACTAGTTTGAATATCGAAACCAAATTTTACACCTAGTTTTGGTTCATTGAGATTAAGAGCTGATTAGATTTTGGTGCATATCGACCCAAAATTAAGGGGCGTGGAGGGGGTTAGAAATTAAAAATCTAGGCCATTTGAGAAAACTCAACCAAATTTTGTATACATAATCAGTGGGACCTCAGAAGTCTAAAAATGCAAAAACTAACTTCCCCCTACAAGATCATAAATAATTTTAGGGACCAGGTTTTATGTTAAAGTCAAGTGGATGGCCACATCAGAACACGTCAGTTTATTTTCAATAGTTTTCAAAAGAGGTTGAAAAATATTTGATGAAGGATTTAAATGAGAACAACAGCTTATATGTCGACATGGAAAAATTCCTTAGGAATATTATAGAGGGTGAGTCAGGAAAGAAAAGGCTAGCCTTAGATTAGAGATATTTTTCTCATACAATGAAGAATATGGGAGGTGAAACTTTTAGAAAAGTGAGGAACCGACTGCTCCACGATAGCTTGAATATTTAAAAGAAATTTAGCCACACTCGAATTAACTTATTAAATTTACTATTATTTATGAAGCTAATTTTATTAAATATCGATCTGAAATATTTATATTGGTAAAATTCGAACATTTATAAAAGTATCAGAGTATGAGACTGGTTATGGTAAGAGAAAATTTAAGCATCTGCCCGAAAAATGTAAAGGAGAAATAGGCAATGGCCAAAATTTTTTTATAAGATAATTTTGATAAAAAAAATAAAACCGACTTCAAAAAAATTAAATGCAACAAAAAAATAACAATAACTTAAAAATAAAATAAAATACACTGAAAGGTATAAAATAATTATCTTATTTAGTTACAACTATACGACGAAATATTAACATGAAATTACTTTTTGAAGTCGGTGCCAAACAAACTATACCTATAAGCGAGCGTACCCGCCAAACGTACTAAGTAAGATCCGCCAAGTGCGATTCATAAAATGTATATGTTTGGCACCGACTTCAAAAAGTAATTTCATGTTAATATTTCGTCGTTTAGTTGTAACTAAATAAGATAATTATTTTATACCTTTTAGTGTATTTTATTTTATTTTTAAGTTATTATTATTTTATTTGTTGCATATAATTTTTTTGAACTCGGTTTTATTTTTTTATAAAAATTATTTTTATTTTTCTCTTTTTAGTGATGTTATTAATAGTGACTCATAATTTCGATTATTTGCTCATAAGAATTGGAGATTTACGTTATTTCGTCGTTGATCATATCATCAGAACTTGACCAAATTAATATGGCACCATCCCTAAGATACCCCTTTCCAATAAAAAAGAATCATCGAAATCGGTTCATAAGCAAAGAAGTTAGGCCTGAACAAACCTAACAAAAAGGTCTAATACCAATTAAAAAAAGACTGAACCCAATGCAAAAAAATCTTCAAAATCGGTTCACAATTTGCGGAGGTATGAGGTAACATAAACACACACAAAAAAATCAGTAGAATAGAGAACCTCCTCCTTTTTTGAAGTCGGTTAATAAGTAAACAAAATGGAAACTATGTATTTATGGGCAAAATTGGAGGGTTATTTTAGCAAATAGGAAAATGAAGAATAGAGTGAAAAAAGGAAATGCCCATAAGATAAATCAAAATGACAAATATTCGGTTGTTTGATGTACAGTAGGGTGACCCATATTATATAGGAAAAATTTCAAAACTAGTTTACATATCTGGGCAACCCCTAATTTTTTACTAGTAATAAAACAAGTATTCTGGCAAAGTTTGAAGATAATTATTCCAATTGGAAGACAGTGCTCAAAGTGACATGTAATATTAAGAATAAATTTGAAAAATCGGGAATTTTGACGGTTGTTTTAAATTAAGTACAACTAGATGAGAAGTAGTAAATTAGTTTATTTCATAGTATAATATTGATGAATAATAATCAAAAATCTTATAGGAGAGTAGTGAGTGGGGTAAATAAACATGGTTTAATCCTTTGAAGTTGACGGACTCCAAACTTTCAACAACTGCTTGTTTTGTCGTTTTGGTCGGAACCCACTTTCTGTTAGCTTCAACCACTTGCAGGAGCAACTGTTTCTCTTCTTCATCATTTGTCAGAAGCTTATTAAACTCTTCAAACAGTTTGACACCACGCTCAGCTATATCATTAACAACTTTCAGGTTTATTGTGTTTGTTTACCACTAATGTAATGTTCATTGCTGTTCCATTCATTTGGATGTGTGGTCAAAAAAATTGAATTTATTTATTACTTCTCAAACAGCTGCAATGATCTTTTATTGGCAAAATCAGCCAAAACGGCTTGGTCAGTTAAAAGTGACGAATCTCCTCTTACCTTCCGGTCAGTAGGCTCACACTCCATCTTTTTGACAATTTCCACCATTGCATCATTTGATACTTTCTCTTAGAATAAACTTAAGCCAACTAATTCATCCGAGAGGTACCAAAGATGAAATTTTATCGTATGTTTCCTATATTTGATTCAATCGCGAATCGAAAGCAGGTGATTTTTGTCAAATATTAAGTGAAAATAATATCTGAACTTATATATTTCTAACTTGAAATAATGAAGTTAAATAAATTTATAATTTTCTCATTAATATATTAAAGAATAATTAACATATTAACGAGAATTGTTTTGATCGAGCTTTTTAAACAAGATACATATCGCGAACTACTGCTGGTTGAAGCTATTGGAGTCTGCTGAGTCTTAAGTCTGGACCAAGAGAGAATGAAAAAGATTATGATCCATTTAGCTAATATAATCCAATGTCATTTTGCGTTTTAGCCCGCATGACATTTAGATGGATAAACAATTCTCGTTAATATATTAATAATTCTTTAATATATTAATAATTCTTTAATATATTAATGAGAAAATTATAAATTTATGAAATTTTATGTCATTTTAACCACCTCATAATTTGGGGATCAATAAATTCGTTAATTGGTCATGTCTTTCCACAAAGAAAGGTCAAAAAATGAAAATTCTTATCCTTAGAGCCAACTTAACCAAATTTTGTATACATAATCTGTGGGCCTTTAGAGAGCTAGAAATGCAAAAACTAACCACCCAAAATGGGGGAGGGTCAAAAAATGAAAATTGCCCAGCTTGTTAGCAAGAGGGCCGCGAAGGCGGGTCTTGCAGCTAGTATTATAATAAATTAATAATTAATAAATAAAAATTATTACGTTAAATATTAATAAGAATAAGAAATAAATAATTATGTTTTTAATTAATGAAGTAAGAAAAAAATAATAAATGAACTGCTTTCACATTAAATTTAAATAGTCTTATTTTCAGTGTCTCCATGTTAGAAACGAACGTTAATTTTTATTTCGTTTTTAAACGCTTTTTAAATATATATTTTTTGAATGTATTTAGTTGTAGAACACCATCAAAAAAGTTTTTAGGCATAAAAATTGACAGATTTTGTTCAAATTTGGTAGATTTATGACAAATTACATAATTTTTAATAAATATTGATTATTAATTTAATAAACTTTTAGAAAATCAGTTATTTAATATTTTTGGGCATTGAATCTGGCAATTGACTCCTCATTTCACTAGTCTTACGGGTGGAGAGAACGAAATTACAAAATTTCCTACGCGCCTGGCTTGTTTTATGATTCCAACTTTGGACCCCCAGTTCTTAGATCTTATCGAGTTTGCGATATTTGAGTGTTGTTCTTCGTTGTTTATCTTATGTTTTCAGATTAGACTCTGTCCAATCCAAAGTTGCTAACACAAGAGTGTCAAATATTCCAAAATATTCATTGATTTAGAGGATTATTTTGAAAACCAGACATAGAAATAATTTCGGTGATGCAACAAGTGATAAGCAATGTATGTTAAATGAATCAACTAATAAAATAAAATAAAGGGAATGAAACATTATACTTTGATAATTTCTTTATACATAATTGAATGTATAATCGAGTGTAAATCAACTTTGAGCTTTTTATATATGGTCAACCTTAATGTTCTGGTCAGATTTACTTAATTGAATATTTTATAATCTATTACTAAAACTTGGAAGATTATCAATAATAGATTCTGATAGAGTGACAGTGCAGGATAAATAAACTTTCTATTTGTGAAATGACAAAATCTAACAAAGCGAAAAACATTAGAAGATAATTGAAAAGTTTTTGTTTTGCCGAGAGTAGTTCTGTCTCGAGTTTTTAAATTGGTTGAATAATATAATTTCCAAAATGCAAAACTGCCTAGAAACCATTATAAGATACATATCGTCGGCTTAGAGTGTAAGCCTCCTAATCCAATTTTATCATATACTTATGGCATATTAATACCGTTCGAAAGAAAAAGAGATGCAGCATCGTCCAAGTAAAACTGCTACTTAAAATTACCATCGTAAGTTGTAGAAAAAAATGTGAAAAATAGATTCTTTCCATAACAACAATATTAAATTTTGTTTGTTTTTTCTCTGCCCTGTAAAATTTCCTTGTTATGAGTTAGCAGGTATACATTCTAAGGCAACGATATATAATTTCATTATGGGTACTTAAAATTTTTGAACATGATATTTTTTTTTTTTTTTGATATTTGTTGATATGCTTTTATCTAAAGGGCCTCAGTTTTACTTGAACGAAATTTTTTTCTTTGATCAGGAAAATTTTTTCACCCTGTTGCTTTAATGTAAATAAAGAAACAACCCTCTAATAATTTTGTCTAAAATAAACTAAATAATTAAAATAAAATTTATAGAAATATATTTAAAAGAGTTTTATTAGTATTTATTTTATTCTTATATTATTTATTACAACATATATCTTCTATATTAATAATATATGAAGAATCTTAATGTATTAATTGTATTTGTATACATATACATATTTATATATATATATGAAGGTAAATATTCCACTTAACGTTTAACGCCCATCTCTATTCGCATTTACCTAAAATATATTTTATCTTAAGCATTATATTTATATTACTGAATTTTATCGAAACAAATTTTAGAGAAATCATACAAAATAAAAAAAAAATAAATAAAAAAAATAATAATAATAATAACAAAATAAAAATAAACAATCCTTACAAATTAGTAAAAATTATTTTTTCATCTTAATTTTTTTTTTAATATGTACTTAAATCCATAAAAATTCAAATGTTCAATAAGAATACATTTTAATTTATGTCTCAATGTTGCATGATCAGAACTATTTTTGCTGTTCTGAATAATATTATGGAAATGATAAATGATAATGATGGACCTAGTGGCGGATTAAGAGTATTTAAGGTCCAGTGCAGTCTTATATTTTCAAGCACCTAACTTGTATTTTCTCCAAAATGCTATTTTGTAGGAAGAAAGCTTGACAAATACAAGAAGTCAAATGTTTTTATACCTTTCGATAGATATATGATTATTTATAAATTTTAATTCAACCCATCTTTTTCGAACCCCCCTGGAATATTTATTATATATTATTTATAAAGCAAGGGCCCATTTTCCTTATTCAACTTTTTCCGAGCTCTCAAATTGTTGAAAATCCCCTACTTTTGTGTCATCCACGAAAATTTCACTCTAAAATCAAAAAACAGCGTTGTTTTTGTTTGAGATTAGAAAAGTTTGATGTTTTTTCAAGCCTTTTCAATTTTTACCTCTTCTCCTCTCCAATAAATCAAGTATTTTCGATACTTTTTGAATTATATGTCTCCTAGGTCACGATTTTCGGTCATTCCAAAAAGCTTACAGAGAATATAATTAATCTCAAATGATCGAAACTCAAGAAAGTAAATGGGACTCAGATAGGTCACTTTATTTAGAGGAAACTTCTACAATTGATGGGAATACTCCAGGAATCAACAATGTACATTTTTACTTGAATTTGAAGCTTTACCCCACAGAAGAACACACTCCTCATGAAATTCTAGTTACCAATCTTCAAGAGGATATAAGAAGATTCAGATAATTTAACTAGATCCACTCAGTTTATGGGATTATAAAAATTATTTTAGGATGGACACAGAGTCTATTTTGAGGCTAGAAATATCGTTCATATGACATCTTTTAGTTTATTAATAGTAATAATAAAATACACTGTCTCCTTATTAAAAAAATATCTCCTAGTAATTAGTTGAATTTTTCAGTATTTCCCTTTTTTGGGTCTCCTTTTCAAATAGCCCCAGAGTAGTTTACTCTTATTGCTTACCTAAATCCGCCACTGAATGTACAATTATTAATGGTTTTTGAATAAATTATCAAATCTAATACAATAAGGTGCATAAAAATCGACCCACTATTAAAAACTTTATTAAATAGCAAATTATTTTGAAAATTTTTACAAATATTCATACAATTTGTTCCATTAACTCTTAAACTAACATATTCAATAAATATTGTTGATAATTTTTGAATTTTATAAAAAAAAATAAGTGAAATTAAATTAAAAGATACAATTACAAATAATATCACTTTAATTTAAATAAAGTTTTAATAAAAGATCAAATTCCATTTGAAATATCAATAAAATGAATAATTTCGAATTAAGCATCATTCATAGAAAGATAAAATTTACAAAATGGATATTTCTCAAGCTCAAGCAATTCAAATTGTGTGCCTAATTAATCAAGGGCTAAGTCAACAACAAGTGGCAATTAAACTTGCAATAAACAATAATTTCAATAATATATGGTTCCCTGTAAAAAAATTTAAAATGATTTACTATTTAATAAAGTTTTTATTGGTGGGTCGATTTTTTTGCACTTTATTGTAGTATTTATTTATACAAATTTAAATAATCGAGTGTCGAGTGAGACATAACTATTGTAGATGAGTGACCCATTGAATCAAAATTATAAATTCAGATTTCTTAGTAGTTTAAAATTAATAATTTTCAGATCATATAAATAAAAAATAATTAAATAAAACATAAGTGATTAAAATAAATATTAATTTTAAAATATTATTATTATTATTATATATTTTTATTCTCTATTCTCTAATAAATTTATATGGTATACAATTATATATATTGTTATTAATACATTGATACTTAAAATTAATTATATTCCAATCATATTGTCTCATAGGTAAGTGTTTCCCAACCTCCAGGGTCCCGATTATTTTTGTCGTGACTCAAAAAAATTATAACATACAAAAAGCAACATCTAATCTCGCATTAGAAATAATAGAAAGAGTACATTAGACAAGAAAATTTCTTGTCCAATGTATTTATTTAAAATAATAATTTCTAATTTTGAAGCACTATAGCCGTGGTACGGGGATGGAAGATTTCAGCGCTTTTCTTCCCATGGCTTGAAAAAAATTATATTAATTACTTTTTTTTGGGTGTGAAGAAAATTATTTTTTATAAATTTCGCATCGCTAACAACATAATATTAAATTCGATTATTCTTTAAAAGAGATTTTCTACTTTGACGATGAAACATTTTCATTTTGCATTAAAAATTTAAAAAATTACCCCCATGATCCTGGAACCGGCTATTTAATTCATAGATTTTTGTTTTGTTTTTAATATTTCATTTTTTAACATCTTTTCTCTGTCGGTGAATGAAAAAAGTTGGAAACCGGTGTCACACACATAGATTATATTATACAGAAATAAGGATCAATACAGCCATTTCAAATGACGAGTGATTGAAATCAATTTCGAGAAATATAATTGGTTGAAAATCACATAAGAAAACTCTTAAAATTCGAAAAGTAGATTATTTATTACTTCTTTTT